>CM029919.1:56807163-58007163 GCA_017639245.1 Myiopsitta monachus
AGGAAAAAAGTTCTTTACTGTGAGGGTGATGAGGCTCTGGAACAGGTTGCTTAAAACAGTGGTAAATGTGATTGCTCCATCCCTGGTGGTGTTCAAGGCCAGGCTGGACAGAGCCTTGGGCAACATTGTCTGGTGTGAGGTGCCCTTGTCCGTGGTAGTGGGGATTGCAACTTGATGATCTTAAGGTCCTTTCCAACCCTAATTATTCTGTGATTCTATGTGCTAGGACATGGTACTAGCATTCCTGATGTTTTTCCAAGAACTGTACATATCCTTATCCGTAAACGTAGTTATCCTTAAGCTATGGAACTACTATTATATGATTCTATGAAACTGGATTAGCCAACAAAGATTCAAACTGTTACAACCCCTTTACCAGTATAGAAGGATAAATAGCCAAAATCTGAGATTATTTGGATGTTATTGGGAGTGCTGGACATCAAAACAGTGGATGGATGCTAGAGTCCCTATTATAAATTCCTTCTGATTTTGGGAGGTTTTCCAAGATCTAGGCAAGTTGGGTTTTTTTCCAAAGTAGGCATAGTTTTTAACCCTGCAAGCATTTGCAGTCACTGGAAAGATTACCCATATCTGCTTTCTCATTGAAACAGGTGGGATGCTTTGCTCAAGAGTGTGCAGCTTGCAATGCTTGAATGTACTTGCAGGGATCAGGAGAGGAAAGGCTAGTTTCTGTGACTGAATATTCGTTATCCATCATAACCTGTAAAATTATTCATGCTAGTATTACTAAAGATGTGAAATTACTACCTTTGGGTTTTTTGGGGAAAAAAAAAGCTGGATATTACTTTGCTATTTTGCAGCAAAAAATACATAATAACTGGAATTAGTATGTGAATGCAGAACTCTGACAATATTTATGGATTCAGACAAACCTAGCATTTTCTAGAATGCTAACTATGTAAAGCAAAGACTATAGTTATAATTTAAATACAATGCTATTATTTTTTCCCCCCGGTTTATCTGTATCCGGGGAGGGGATGTAATTTTCATATTTAAATTCATTAGGTTAGACTAGTGGAAATTTTACTTGCCCTAAAAGTGAAAGGTGACTCAATGCCATGCCATTACAGAGTAGCTGACTGAATCATAACAGTCTCCCAGTTATGTAAAGTGCTTCCAGTTTATGTAACATAATTCAGTTTTCATTGGATCCCATAGAAGAAATTCTGTGGGTATCCTGCCACACAGAAGATGACAGAAGCTTGTCTCATCTCAAGATCTGAGTGGCATGAGCAAGCTTATATCCACATTACTTTTCGCAATCATTTGAGCACGTCTGTCTTGGAGTGTTAGGGTAGTGGGAAGTTAAGCCAGGAACTGAGTATAAGAAACAAGTAGCCTTAATTCCTGACCCTCTGTATGGCTGTGTAGGGCTAAAGGGACCATTAGCATGGCTGCAAGTGAAACTTGGTGGTTAGGGCTTTCTTTTTGAAGAAAAAGACTGAAGTCCAGTCCCCACTCTACTGCAGTGTTTTGTTGTAGATAGGCAATAGGAGTAGTTGGTTGAATTTAGGACTCTACATGCGTTGGAGAGTGCCTAGGTAAGCAAGCAGTAATATTCATTCATACATTGCTTTGCTCTTGGCAGAGGAACTAATCAGGGAAACAGGTTTAACAAAAGTTTAAATCCAGGTTTAATCTGGATTTTCTTCACGGGTAGAAAGGGGAATGATTAAAATATGTTTGTGAATTAGCTAGCTGTGGCAAAATTTCCTCAGATAGCAGAGGGAAAACAAGTGTTTCCTACGTTGTGAAGTAGTTTTCTTGATAACTGGAAAATTTTATCATCGCCACCACCGTCCACCTCTGACAAAAACAGAAGTGTAGCCAGCAGGTCAAGGTATCTTCCCCTCTACTCTGCTCTGGTGAAACTCCACCTGGGGTACTGTATCTATCTCTGGGGTCCTCAGCACAGGAAATACATGGACCTTTTGGAGCGTTTCCAGAGGATGGCCACAGAAATGATCAGAGGGATGAAATACCTTTCCTATGTAGAAAGGTTGAGAGAGTTTGGGTTGTTCAACCAGGAGAAGAGAGGGCTCCAGTGACACCTCCTTGTGGCCTTTCAATACTTAAAGAGGCCTTAGAAGAAAGACAGAAAGGCTTTTTATCAAGGGCAGTTTTGACAGCACAAGTGAGAACAGTTTTAAGCTGGAAGAAGTTTAGATTAGACATGAGGAAGAAATTCTTTACTGTGAGGGTGGTTAGATACTGGAACAGGTTCTGCAGGGAAGTTGTGGCTGCCTCATTTCTGGAAGTGCTCAGGGATAGGTTGTAGAGTTTCAAGCAACCTTGTGTAGTGAAATCTGCCCCTGCCCCCAGCAGAAGGGCTGAACTAGGTAGGTTTTAAAGGTCCCATCCAACCCAAACCATTCTATGATTCTATGAACATGTATTTAATCATTTAAAAGATCAGAAGTACCTCTCTTCTAGAGGGTGATCAGAACTCCCAGAAGTATTTAGTCAGTGTCCAGTTGTTTTCCTGTCCAAAGTGTGGCACTGCTGTTCTCAGAAAGGATGGATTTAAGCTGCAGACTTTTCCTGCTATATTAGATCCCTTCTCAATTTACAGAATTTTTAGTGTAGGGACCTAAAGTATGTTATGGACAGACTAGTGCCTAATACAAGGTGGTAATTCCACCTAGGTGGAAAATTACTATGTTAAGTTTCATGTGAGTTTCAGGTATGGTACCATGGTAGTACCCAAGCTCCTTCTGAGCACTTACTTAAGAACCCTTTATCTTGTACTTACATAAGTGGTAAAAAGCCATCAACAGATTCAATCTTGTTTTTCAATAAATCTACATACTTCTGAAGTTAGAGCTAAAATATTTGTAAGAAAACTAGGTGAATTGAAAGGCTTACAGGAGAAAAACTGTGACTTGTAATTGCTAAAGCAGTTACCTGCACAAAACTAATTAAATTTTTTTAACAGATCTTAATTGGAACCTAAATTGCACTTCACTGGGACTTAAGTGGTATACAGTGTTGGTTCAAGACCTCTACGTGAAAGTGAATGTCATCATATGAAGCAGATTCTTACCATGCTTGCAGCATGGTAGAAGCCCTTGGAAACAAAAGAGAACCAGGTTCCATTGTATATAACTGTGCTGACTTTTGTTAATTAAATTCCTAATCAATAATTCTTCATCACTGAATCCTGAGTTGAAGGCAGTTTTCTTAAAAGGATCCTTCAGCCAAATGTATGTAAAACAAAGGAAATTAGAAAGAGACGTAGAATAAGATTAAAACTGTATTTCAGACAAAAGAGAACATAGGTTTTTCTTTGATGTTAGTTTAAGGGGTATTATCTCGTGATAATAGTTTGACCATACTCAAGGAATTTGGTGTCTGTATCCTGGTTTTGTAAGAATTATGATATCATTTAAGATCAAAGAAAAATAGAAATCTGATTATTTTTTTGAAGTTGCTGTTGTGCAATATCATTTCTGGCTTCTAATGATATTCAAGTACAGAGTGAGATCTACTACTCTAATAACCCACATATAATACCCTTCCTAAGAACTACGTGACAAAAAGCATTTGTAATTATATTTACTTCTGAAAGATTATGGTTTATAGTTAAACCAGGAGAGGCATCCTGTCATTTTCAGAACCCGTTAAATGTGACAGAATCTATTTTTCTGCCAACTTGTGAAGACCAGGCAGAGAGCAAATTTGCTGTGGTCAGCTAAGTGTAACCACTGAGCAGGAAAGTGAATTTAATAATGCATTATTGTTCTTCACTGAAGGTGAACTGTTACAGTGCCTTTGTTATAGCAGACTTTGCCTCTGCTTAGGTTTCCAGATGCCATGCAGATTACCTGATTAAAATCTCTAATGCATGATAAAATGTTCCATGTACGCTTTTATATTAACATAAATGCATCAGGTTTTGAGGACTGTGACACTAAAGCTAATTGAAAATATTTACTACTCCATTATATGGTGCATATTACAAATAAGGATTTATTAGATGTAGAATAAGTGATAAGCGACTGAGAATTCACAAGGCTTATAATTATACTATGGTTTTGGGGGGTTAATATAATGAAAGCAAATCTCAAGAGGTTTATGATGGCACCTCAAACTCCTGAGCTGATGTTGGATGTTGGTCTTCTGTTTTTGTTTTTATTTCACACAGTAATTCGACCAAAAGAGAAAATATTCCTCCTGGCCAAATGCTGTTCTTTTCTTGGCTGTCTCCTGACATCATTTCAACACTTTCAGCTCTTTACGTTTTCTAGCTTCCTCCTGCTTTTCTTTAAATTTTTGTTCTTTTTTGGTTTTCTTATCAACTTTCAATTGAAATTTAAAGCGTGATAATTTGCTTGCCACCAGTAACCTAAATTGTCTTCTTTTCCTAAGTGAATAGAGGTAAAATCAGTATGGGTTCATATTACTCAAAATTCTTACCTATGTGTCCAAAAGACATTTTGTAATAATTAAATGTTACAAAAAAATGTTGAGAAAAGAAAAACACTTTATATGTACATACATGGGTTCAACTCTCCAGTCTGTCACTCTCGCCTCTCTGTCAGTGCTTTTGTGACCTGTTTGAGTCATGTCTTCATCTGTACCATCCACTCCTGTACTGGTGAGAAATTTACTTAAAATTTGGGAGCTTCACATGAATGGCATTAAGAGTAAAACAGTTCTATATGCATACAAATGCACAGTCAGTATAATAGGCACTGTGTTTAGCAGAGAGTGTGTATCAGAATACAGGTATGTGGGAAATAGGTTTTAACAAAATAATATGAGAGATATGCCCAAGTCCACACCTGTTGTGTGATTAACTCAGGTGAAGCTGCATTAATTAATGCAAGCAAAAGAAGCCCTCTCCTTTTTTTTTTTTTTTTTCCTTAAAAAGAACCATTGTACAAAGTTCTGTGTTACTTTCCATTTTTATTGCCTTAAAGGACCTACATATACGTACTTAATATATCTACGTTTAGAATTATGTTTTGTGCTCCAAAGAGTTAATGGTGTGGATTCCTGCCTCGACTGTGTGGATAAGATTGCTACTACTTGCTTTTTGAAATATATCTACATCTTGAAAACTGAAGTTGAGAATCAGAATGGGCTATGTCCCGCATGACTAGAGATCTTATCTTCTGCAGGGAGGGAGAGAAATAGATCAAAGATTTAAAATAATTTTAAGGGCAGACACTGTTTAAACTACAGTTGTTAACAGCAAACTATTGGGAAGGGGAATGAGTCTTTTTCTTACACCTTTATCATACGTGTGAGTACCGTGTATATGGGCCAAACGGAACAGAGGCTCAGGAGGCTGAAGGGAGGGGGATTAATAAACGGAGCAATTGAATTAGGATTGGACTTTGGCAGGGAACGGTGGATGAGAACCTGATAGATTTTGACTTGTTATTAAATTAGAAAAAGGAAAAAATGATTTCACAGGGGAATCAGCTTTTCTTTCTGTGTAGTCTTTTATCCACTTTTTTTTTTTTTTTTTTTTGCAAAGTATTTATGAACTGAATTTTGTTCCTTATAAAAAACTGGGCGACTTTAAAGGACTGAGAGGAGAAAAGAATTGTCTGATAATTGTTAAACTGGGAGGTCTAATTACCTCCACAGTTAATTAAAACTCTTTAACTGCCCTCTTGGTGTGACAATGATACTTTCTCCTTTCTAAATGAAAGTGTAAAGGTTAAACAAAGCAGCAATCTAGCAAACAGTCTACTAGAATTTGTAATCTGACCCTGAGATCTACTGTTTACTTTGCAGAAATTACAGTGCTGGAGTGTAAAACAGGTGCAGAACAGTTGATACTGTTGCCCACTGGTATACAAATTACTTGCTTTTTACAAGGCACATAGAATTTCCTGTATTTCCTAAAAAACTCCAAAAACCCTAGATTAACAAAGTGGAAAAACTCAGTCTGTTTCTTGGCCCTGACCTTGGCAGTGAGACAAAAGGAGATTGGCAGTGTAAGATATTTGTTGTACACTGGAGAAGAGACTCACCACTGGAGCCCTGCAATTACAGCTAAAACGCCTTAAACAGTTGTTAAAGGTATCGCTAAAAATAGGGACATTTCAGCACTCGGTAACCTAGGACAAATACATATCTATTTTTCCAAAGCTACATTATACTATTTTAAAACTTTTGTTTGTTGGTTTGGTTGGTTGGTTTTTAGGAACACTTTCTTATGGGTCATTTGCAAATTATATCGGACATTTTTTTCGCTGCCTTTTTTTTTTTTTTCACTGGGTGTGTTTCTAACCAGTTCAACGTTCAGAAAATGACTACTAGAATTAACGGGTGTCAGACATCTCTGAGCACAGAAAAGTTCTGAATGCACTGAAGGAGCTTACCGTATGTGCCTTGTGATAGAAGGGTGTACATTATTGATCATCTTCATAGGAGATGCCTATGAAAGTCCGCATAAATAAAATCTAACCAGTCACATCTTGGGTCAGGTTAGGGACCTGTTATATACATATATATATGTGTGTGTGCGTGTGTGAATTTAGAAATTCAGCCGGCTAATGTAGTTATGTTTTGTTGTTTTTCTTTTTTTCTCAACAAATGAGACTAAATTTTCTGCAACCAATGATTTAAATCAAGAGCTAAGATTTAATACTGTTCAAATGGAGGAATTTAAAAAAATAAACCTGTATAGCAAAGTTTTGTTTAAAGAGGTTTATCTTAGGTTGTAAGTCTGGTTATTACATCTCTCTTCTAAGTAAAGAATTTTCCGGAAAGTATTTCGCACTACGGTGTAAGTTTAGCCTACCCTCTTCAACTACTGAACTTAGAGTATGCAAAAGTGTTTTCTAGCCTGTGTCTGGAGTGCCTGCCTTCTGGTTTTCTTTACATGAGGGTCTGCATCTGGCATCTTTTTTATCTGTGATTAGGAAGAAAGAAAAGGATTTAAAACTTTGTTCAACAAAGATCTGCTCAAATAGAGACTTTTTTTTTTTTAAATGAAAAGTGATTCTGTCTGCATGCAATTTTTGTAGTTAAAGTAGCTACATATGTTCAACTCATAGAAGTCTGATTTGTGGGGCAGTGAAAGCATGTCCATTTTCTATTGTATGAACTCATAAAAATACAACTTCAATGACTTTTTAGCTGAGTTTTCAAGGCACGTTTCTCCTTTGTTACATAGCAAAGCATCAATGTAACAGGCCATAAATTCTGCTAAATAAAAGAGAGCTAGGGAGTGAGCTTAAGCACTGAATCCTTGATTGTCCATACTGCTTAATTGTTAGCTTTTAGCCTGGCTCTGTTTTGACTGCTAGAATTAGCTCCTTCCACAACACATCTGCTCTGGAAAGTACTAGCACTAAATAATGTGGACATAAGAAAATCTTACTTCGTGGCATGGTCAGAGATCAAATTGCATCCCTTTTCTTTAGCACTACAACATACAAACACAGGGGAATAATATTTGTTTCAGGAAAGGATTTTGGGCCATGACTTTATTAACAGAACATTTTATTTACAGCAAAGTGGTACCTATGATCCTGTCATTGTTATGATTTTGGTCCCTGCTGTGCTTACTTTCATTTAATATCGAAAAAGTTTAAGATCCACATTGCATATCTGCAGACTCCTTTTCTTTATATAAGTTACCATTTCAGGTAATGGGATTTCTTTCAAACTGAAGTTTTCTCGCCTCATATCATTGTACTTCAACTCAGATTTTAAGTGGATATCTTGCAAAATGTCTGGTTGGGGTTTGTTTGTTCATTTCACCTTAAGAGAATCCTACTTCATTAAACTTGTATATTAGCACTGCGGATGTTCTCTTGTACTGCTTATTACCCATTAGAAAACAGTTGCTGCAGCCAATCAATAGCTTGGCTACACAAAGTTACGCTAACTGGAATTTTTGTTTTTACACTTTATCTTTGGGGAGACCTTAGCCTGTCATCATGCCCAGGTTGCCTTTGATGCATTTGTGCAAAATGTCAGTCAGATAGGATTTCAGTTTCAGATACCATGATGCCCCCCCGCACGGTGGGGGGTGGAGGGGAGGTGGTATGAAATGTAAAAGGAAATTTGTACAGAAACTGAATAACTGAGTTCCTTGGTTTCCTATTTCTAAGCAGAAAAGTCAGATATTGGTTTTGAACTTATGTTCTGATTTTTTCATCAGATACATGGCACAGGAAGCCTTTCCTGTTGTTCCATTATTGTTATACTTTGTTGTTCTGTTACACTTTAACCATTGCAACTTTTGAGGTAGAAGACTCAAGGTAATATACTAATTGTTTACTTTCAAAAACAATGAATGGAGAAAATTCTTTTGCTTAAAGTCAGTATAAGTTTTGAACCATAATTGGTTTTGAACTTCATTGTAAACAATAATAATGTTCTACTTTATCTAATAGACATAAAAATATTTTTTACTGGCTTGTACAAGTTGTACATCTCAACACTATTGGAAAACTACAATCTACAGTAAGACATAATCGTATAATAGAGGTTACTGTGGCTTTACTTTCACTGTTACTCAATTTTTCCCTTTCTGCATCAGTTACCAACAGCCATGAGTCTACATAAACAATCCAAATAGCAATTACGGTACAAGCCTATGGTAGACCATCATCCCAATAGTGTGTATGATAAACCCTGGTATCACTGTCCTTGCTACTAGGAGCTGAGTGCTTCTGAGCACTGATTAAAATGATGCAACACAGTAAATAAGTAGATACAACTTGATCCCATGTATTTAACTCTTACAAATAGGTATGATTAAGAATAGAATTCATAGCTGAGACGCAAAGGTATGCTGAGCAGCACTAAGTTGCAGATAGGTACAGGAAAAAAAGAACTTTCCAGTTTTGGCCTGTGCATTTCCAACATGATTACAGCATTACAGAATTCTACTGCAGCCTTTTGTGGGCTTTTTTTTTTTCCTCTCTTTTCTGTTTTGGATTATTTAACATTAAATTTTTATAATTATAGTCTTAAAGATCTAAGATGAAGGTGTGTTCATTTAGAATCAATTTTATTTAATTTACTTGATTCAATTTAAAAGATATAGCTGGGTGGCTAATGAAGTTTTCAGTCTAATCTGTGCACTAAATAGTAACAGGTAGGAAACAATTATGTAAAATTTTAATTGGAATTTACAGAGGGAATGAGGATTTAGTCAAATTAACATTAGTTTAACCTAAAATGGCTTTGATTATTTTTTAATTTGAGGGTATATTTTTCACTTATGTTATTGCTTTAAAAATAACTATCTTAATTATTTAAATAAAAAACTGCCCCCAAAAAAACCAAACCTTTCAAGAACTGTCTTAAAAACAACAAAGCCAAAAGAAACCATTGCTTATGCTTTTGTTTTCTCCAATTTATTTACTCAGCTGAACACATTAATTGAAATAACAAACTTTTGGCTCCATTTCTTGCACTACATTTCAGTGAAGAACAAAGATTGTTTTTACAAGTTCACTGTCAAGAAAGTAGCACACTTTTTCAAAAACTGTTTTTCTAATTCATTGACGTTTCAGTGTGATTATCTTTCATAAATTGCATGCTGTTTTTCCCCACAGCTACAATCCCAGATTAGTATATAACATCAGATGTTGATGAAAGACTCTGCAGGAGCATTAAGTGTTAGTACTAGTGCATTCATTGTGCATTAGACTAAGAATTAGAACTTAATTCTTGTTTTGAGTGGGAGGAAAAGAGTAGAAGAGGCATTGGAATATTCGCATGTTGGAAAAATCAGAAAGTTACAATGACAATTTTTTTTTCTTTTTTTTTTCCCAATAAACTGAATTCTGATTTCATTTACTGCATACTTAAATGAAGAAGAAACATGAACAAAGCTTTTAAAGGAGATGATGCCAGTCATATTTTTCTTTTGATTTGATTTGCACTTTATGTAGTTTTTCTTTCAGTTATTGTATGTTTAGCCAACCATCAGCCCCATCCTGAAAGTCAACAATAATAAAAATGTAAATCATCATCAAAAGCATGCCTTGCAGTGAGAGAACATTTCAAAGATTGTTTATCAGTTGTTCATTTTCTCCTGTCAGATGTTGAAATCTTTTACTTCCCATCATACTGCACAGAAATGCAGTTTTACTGATAGTGTCTACTTGTAGCTAAGCTGTGAAAAAGTCAAAATTTCATTTTGTAAAAGCAGTTATCACACAGAGTACTGCAGACCTAGGTTATTGGTCCTTATTTAGCAAGCTCACTGATAAGATGTCTAATTTCCTGGCCAACCTTTTTGTGTGTATGTCTGTGTAAGAGTGTGTATGCATGTGTGTGGGCCCATTAAAATATATATTAATAAAAAATACCTTATACAGATTTTTCACTTGCAGTATACAGATACAGAAATCATGTAAACACCAGCCCTGAAGTCACTGTGAAAAAATATAAGATTTTAATTATTAAATTAACTGTAATATTATATTGCAGTATTTTTAAGTGCTGCATAAAATTTTAATTAGAAATATGAGATGTGTGGACTACCTGACTTAACATTGAGCACAGTTTAATACAGACTCAGTCAAGTTCTTCTGCTGTTAAGTTTGAAAAATTTCCATATCTAAATTAGAGGTCTTCTGAAAAAAATGGAGGGGAAAAAGGTATATTAACCATTTTAATGCAGACTTCTGTTGTAGAAAATGTGCAATAGAAGAGTTTTGTCTACCGTCTTTCCACATATGGCTTATCTAATATATTAAAATAATACTCCTATTTTCCCCTAAAAGAAACCTATACCAACATTTTTTCTTAGTACTAAAAAGAGTGAATACTAAAAAAAAAAAAAAAAAATTATAAAAAATATCATCTTGGGCAGGAACAGTGAACGAATAGTTAAAAGAAAGACCTTTCTAGTCTGTCTGAGGGAAAAATCTGGTCACGAAGAATAATTTTAGGAACTCCTTCTATAATTATTTTTTGCTTAATGTATCAACAGCTTCTTAGTTGTCCTGATTTGGGGTTTGGGTTGTTGGTTTTTTTTTTTTTTCATTTTGTTTATAGTTCATACTTTTGAAAGAAATGCAGCCACTGTAATAAAATTGTTAGGAAGGTAGGACAGTAACTTATTAGTGGAACTATAGAACAAGTAGACCTAGGTTTAATCCCAGCAATTTCTTTCTGAAAGAAGAATTATAAAAACAAAATTTCAGGCAAGAATTGCAGGTCTGTTTAATTGCTTCTCCTTCCATTATGCATTTTTATGTTCACTGCAGTGTTTCATAGAAAAGCAAGTATATTATATCCTAAAGCATCAGAGAGATTCCTGTAATATCACCTGCAGTTGAAGCCAACACAAGTGAAAATAATTTTGTGGATGGTTTTCTCTGCAGTTAAAATTTTTCTCTAAATCTGTACTCCCTAGCACAGCAAAATGAAACCTTGATTACTGTTAATACTCAACTCATTTAATAATACATATATGGCTCCACAAATACCATAATGACCACAGAAGTTAAATGGCAGTTAGAAAAATATTGCTAGCTACTATATTGCCAGGAAAGAGGAAATGGATGTATTCATACCACAACTGAAAGAAAGCCCTTTGCCCAAAACAAAGTTTCCGCATTTTGTTTTTATGCTTCAATGAGTTGCTTTTTCATAATTAAACAACTATCTGTAGAGATGTTCTTTATGTGTTTATTAAAGATCGTCTAACTCATTTCCTGTTGACATAAAATTGAGCGGCAAAGTAACTGTTATAAATAGCTGACATCGAAGAAAATGAAGGGGACTGTTTAAGTGGGTTAAGTTTGCTCATGTACTTCCTGGGGAATTTTTAAACTGTAATCCTTACTTGAATTGAGTTACTACTGTTCAATGCCTTAATTTCTTATTTTTTAAAAAAAGAAATTAGGGCACTGAACATATATTTTAGTGCATTTAAAAAGCCTGAACTCTGTAAGCATTATCTGTGCCCATGAACATCTGTCTAAAATGGCGTAATTCCAAAGATATTGTAAAAGTTAAAGTTCAGTTGGTGATCTCGTCTATTGTTTAGATAGCACCAATTTCATGGGGCCTGAACTTAACTATTACTATTACTCAGTTTCCCTCTATCACTTTTCTTTTTCTTTCTGGGAGGGAGAATGAAAAAACAACCAACAAATCAACCAAACAAAACACCGATATTGTTTAATTCCCTGAAAACAAAGCTAAAATCCCTCCACAGAACATCAAATCTAAAATGAGTACTATGATTTCCTTACACACTCTTTCAAACTTGGATCATTTCAGTTACTACCTTATCCTTATATCAACTTTGGTGAGCTCACTTTAAAAGAAGTAACATTTATCTCATGATGTAAATTAAATGGCTGTTGTCAGGTCTATTAAATAGAGTATTACTTTATTTACCCCACAGCTGATAATGGTCACACAATTCACTCTAGAATGGTTTTCTAGTAAGTTATAGCCATGATGTCTCCGAAGGGATAAAAAAAGTCATATCCTCTATTTCTTGACTTATTTTCATCATTACGTATATTCCTATGCAATAATAAATCACATGAAATACTTTTTTTTGTAGCTACAGGGCTCAAGGATTATCTTCTGCATTTGATATTTATTTGAGCTCCAGAAATATAAATATGTCTAAATCTTGCTTAATGAGGATCTGTGTTGTACACTAATACAACAGTTTAGACATGTTTGGAGTTTGAGAAATGTATTTAAATAACCCAAATGCAGTCATACTATATGTATTGTCTCAAACTTGTCTATGTTTTATATGAAATACAGCATCCAGAATATTGCTGCTCAGTAAACTATGAAAGGTAAGTGAACATCCTGAGAGCCTGACCTCGCCATATGACATGGGACAGAAAAAAACGAAGAGCACTTTACAGGACAAACCCTGACTACTACAGCTAGTTTGTCGCCTACACGTAACCAGATGGTGGGCTATGTTGCTGAAGAAAAATTCTCTGTTGAACAGTGGGATGAATTCTGTTCTCGCTGATTTTGCAGTTTCCTTGATGAAGAACAGAGGAACAGAAAGCCAAAGTAGCCCTGTTTTTCCTCTAATTTCTACCTAATTTCTTCCTGTTTATTCTGCTAGAGGGGAAGAAATAAAAAGAAAAGGTTTATGAAGTAAACAGATACTGAGAACTGGAATTAAATTTAGAAGACCCTCAGCACCTTATTGGTTCCTCCCCCATAACAGCTCTGCTTCACCAAACAGTCATGATGACAGGTTTGGAGATCTTGGAAGAACAGATTTTGGAAAGCAGCCATATTTTTGGCAAAGTATCTGTGTATGCAATTAATTGATTTCTAGACCTGCTGTGTGCATCCGTCATACTATTCTCGACTCAGAGTTTTATATACTCTTCTTTACCTTGATGTGTGTGTGTGATACATTGCTCATTCATGCTCTCCAAGTTCAGACTGTAGCATCTATTTCAACATAAAAAGGACATGGAGCTGTTGGAGCAAGTCCAGAGGGCCACAAGGATGATCAGGGGGCTGGAGCACCTCCCATAAGAAGACAGGCTGAGAAAGTTCGGGCTTTTCAGCCTGGAGAGGAGAAGGCTGCGTGCAGACCTCATAGCAGCCTTCTACTATCTGAAGGAGGCCTACAGGGGTGCTGGAGGGGGACTCTTCATCAGGGAATATAGTGATAGGACAAAGGGTAACAGGTTCAAACTTAAACAGGGGAAGTTTAAATTGGATATAAGGAAGAAATTCTTTACTGTGAGGGTAGTGAAGGCACCGGAATATGTTGTCCAAGGAATTTTTGAATGCTCTATCCCTGGCAGTGTTCAAGGCCAGGTTGGATGGAGTCTTGGGAGACGTGGTTTAGTGTGAAGTGTCCCTGCTCATGGCAGGTGGTTTGGAGCTAAATGATCGTAAGGTCCTTTCCAACCCTAACTATTCTATGATTCTATGATTTCAGTTTAATTCAGTCATAGAAAGTTGATGGAGCTGGAAGTGCACTTCCACAAGCTTCTCTATGCCTTCAGATCTCATCTTGGAAGTTTTAAAGGATTGTCCCTATTGGTTTTCCCCATGAGATTAGCATGTAGGTTTTGGAAATGTCTTGTGACCACAAAAAAACCCACCTTTGCTAGGGTACCCTTGTATAATGTGAGGGGACTTCACAGAGCTGTTCTGTTTCTTTGGTGCTGTGTGATGTGGTTTATGCTCAAATGTATCAGACCAAAGGCAGAGAATGAAGGAATGGCTAGTGAAACAGAATCGTGAAAGGACAGAGGAAAAGGGAGAGAAATGAACTTGAAGTACGGGAAATTCCATTTAAATGCAGGAAAACTTTTTAACTGTGAGGTTGCTGAAGAGAGGTAGGGGAGTCTCTCTGTGAACCTATTCAAAACCCAACTGGACACAGTCTTGAGTTGTGGCTGGACTAGATGGTTTCCAGTGGTACCTTCCAACCTTAACCATCTTATGATTCTGTAAATTGGTAAGGACATGTTATTGGTAGTTACTGAAAGAAAACACGAGAAAGATTTTCCTCTGCTATTCTTCAGCTGTAATACGACCTGAAGAGAAGCAGTGTATAATTGAGGTGCTTGTTTCATTTTCTTGTGTTCTTACGGGAAAAGAAAACCAAATCCATTTTTCTGAGAACAGAAGGTATATTTGCTCCAATGTTTTTGTGGTCACATTCTGCTCATGTACTATGTTTTGAGGTCCATATGCTATGGTTTGCTCTCTGGTTAAGGATAAGAATCATATAATTAATTTTATGTAGCACTGGTAATGCAGGCCATTTATATTCTTGAAAGCTTTTATAGAAGACTTTATTATTATTATTTTTTAAAATGAAATCCCCTGAACAAAAAAGACACATAAAAAATGAATTGACTAAGTAGCTATCCTAGCTACCTTTTCATACCCTAGTTAGCAGTAAATGTTTCCTTTTTAGAACTCTTTTTCTTTTAAATCTGGTCAATAGAGTATTTTTTTACACAGAACTGATTTTACTAAAGCTGTAGAGACTTTAAGAAGTTTGAAAGTCTGAAAGATCTCAACATGGAAGGGTTGTCTTTCATAGTGCTTTGTAAACCAGAATGCTTGTAAGTGTCTTTATCTTCTCGAAGTAATATAGATCGAAAATATCCAAGGTTACTGAAACTTTATCAACAAAATTAGTTGGAGGCTGAAATTCTGAAAATTAATTTGAATAGGTGTATTCAGTTTAGCTATTCACATATAATTAAAAAATCATAACTGCATTGAAACCAGTATATACAATTTATCAACATCTTCCTGGAATATTTGTCTTTTTATAAAGTGGCAAACACATTTCTGAGTTTGCGATGAAACATGTTTGACACAGATTTCTGACAGAGTTAAAAATCTGTGGACCAGTAAGCATGATTGTGGACCAGTGAGCATAGCTGCAAATGTAAGGAAGTGAGGCTTTTTTTGGACAACTTAGGCACTGGGTGGCTTTCATGGATTTTTAGATAATGACTTATTTACAGAATGAGCATATGAATAATACAAAAGTGACAGGTTTGGAAAATCTGAGCTCCCATTCTACCTGCTTAAAACCAACTGGGTTTTTTTGTTTGTTGTTTTTTCCTTTTGTTCGATTGGGATTTGTTTTGTTTTGAGGTTTTTTATTTGGGGGGGGGGGGGTGTTGCGTTTTTTTTTCCTGCTTGTAGATTTTGTACTGCAGTGTTTTGGATTTGAGGGTTTTTTCTAGGCCCGTAGCGTCTGAACAGACCCATATCAGATGTGAACTTTGCAAAGTACAGCAGCACATTTCTTTCCTCCAGTACTTAATCTACTTGCCGCCTTTAATTGAAAAAGGTTGGATTATTGTTTTTCATTTAAAGCTTTCATCAGCTCTTAAAATTGATAGTGCCTAAATTCACAAGGGATTAAGGAAGAAAATAAGTATACATTTTCACAGCCTTTAAATCACGTAATTTGCCACTGAAATTAATGTGTATCATCTTGAATTATTATTTGATCTTATACATAAGTATTCTGCTATTTAAAAAGAGTCTTAATAACAAATATACCAAAGGCAGTTTCAAAGCCCTTTTATAGTTTGTTTTTTTTTTTTCTTAGTATCTCCCATTTTCATTTCATTGCTTTTGTTCCTTACCACCTTCTTCATCCAGAAATATAAGTAACAGCCAGTGTCGCTTTTGAAATGGAAAAATGGTTTCAAATCACTGGCAAAGCTTAATGACTTCTGACTGCTGAGATATGTTAATTTAAGCCTGACCAAATGTTCCTCAGCTGCAAATATTTGGTGTTGTTCACTGGGAACTGGCAAGATTTATGAGGGCCCAGTGGCAAAGGCTCTCTGCTCACATGCCTCACATTACAATTGTTTCACATGTTAGATGATAAAAGGCTGTTTGAAAAAAAAAAAGAAAAAAACAGAAGAAAGAAAAAGGGCGAGGGGGGGGGGGGGGGAGGAAAGAATCAACTTTTCACACAAAAATGTGTACAGGCCCAGAGACGATGAGGACTTAGAAAGACAGCTATGCTTTTTTTCTGTCAGTGAATCTTCTCAAAGAACCATTTAACTGCTGAATTAATGTGGTATTCTCATGCCAATCTGCATTCTTTCCGCCCTCTCAAAACATCAAAATCCATGTGACTGGATGGTTCAAAACACTGGTAATGGAGCATAGAGTACTTTATTTTTTTATTATTATTTCCTTTTTTTTTTTTTCTTTCCCCTGCTTCTAGCTGGCCAGTCCAAACCTACTGCTAACTAATAGTGGCCAAAAGTTAATATCTTTGGGTTATTTTGAGAAATTAAGTTACTGAGCTCAGTTCAGTAATGAGCAGATAGGTATCTACATCATAAATACCACAGTAACTTATGCTGGTAGACCCTCTTGACAGAGAAGTCTTACAGAGATAGGACAGAGACCAGACTGTCCTCTGGGAGAAGGCACCTGCATGACTAGCACCTCACTAGAAAAGATCTGTGGAAGCAATCCCTGGCATTCTGTATATTAGTTTGAAAGACTGTAAATTGGGAAGCATCCAGTCTGTCGTAATTCAACAATAACAGCAAAGAAAAATAGCAAAGGGAATGGGACATTATACAAGTTATGTTCATAAATTTCATTTTTTTCATATATGCATAAACGGAAACTTTTACCTTCTTTATTAATTAAAAGAAAAATGTTTTCCTGATTGGCGTACATTTACCCCTTAATTTTTAAGTGACTGCGAAATTTGAGGGTCTTACCGTACTCCTAAATGTTCTAATAGGATTAGATACAAGTTTTTGGTTTGTTTTGGTTTTTTTTTCTTTCCTGAAAGCAGAAGCTGAAAACTAGTACTAGCAAATCTTGGCATGCAGAGAAAAGAATGACTGCCTTCTCTGCTGGGGTAAGGAACACATCACCTATAGTCCTACCCACACTTAAAACCTTTGAAGCAAATGTAGTTTTGCTTTCTGAGTCTGTCTAAGGTTGTTATTGTCAAAAGCCTAATTGCTGCTTTCATGCAGACAGCTAACTTCAGTATTAAAGCTGCTGGCTTACCACTGCTTCTAGTGTTTCAATGCTTTGCCATGCTTTTTGTACCCTCTTCCTTCTCATAGCTGGTAGAACAAGTAAATTCTTCCAAAACTCACAGGGAGGAAGGGTACAGAAGCTTTTCTTTTATGCTGGATCAAATCACCCCCAAAACCAAACAAAAATCCTGAAGCACGTCTCTGCGTAAGTCTTGGGGGTATCCTGAGCTAAGTGAGCATCAATGTGAATTCATTTGAACTTTACAGAATAGATGTTTGCAATCAGAATAGATTAACCCTGATTATACAAATCAGCTACAGTGAAGGTCTACTAAGCACAGAAATGACTGCTCTAATGATTATAAGGTGATAACTCCTGGGTGGTTTTCAGGGTTTCCACTGAAGGTAGTGGGAGCCAGGAGGGCTAAGTACATTCTTAGCATTTCGAACAGGAAACAGAAATTCCTCAGCAGGGGTCAAAATGCCCCCTTGAGTGTTAAGAAAGGATTTTAAATTTTTCACATGTACACAATGATGCTCACAGATGAGAGAAATATCTTGAAATAAATAAAGCAAATGTTGTTTGGTTTAGTTTTTATTTATTAACTAAAATATGGAAAAATTTGATGTTCATATTTGCATTTAGGCTGAAACTATTGTTCATTAGAGAAAAAAGTGCACCATGTATTTGTGCTAAGTAATCATAATTATGCCCTTCACTGGGATAAAAGGAAAAAAACCCTGACAGCCAGCAAAAAAAAAAAAAATCCAAATTCTTTTCTTGCATTAAATATGACATGGATTGTAAAAAGCAATATTTTTACCCTTGAAATGTTTAGAAGTATTGACATTCTGTCCACTCAATTGTCAGCTTGTCTTTAGAGATAGAGCTTCCAGGTTCTTAGCATTTAGTAAACTGACACTGATCTCTGTTCTTCTTTAAACTTGTATGCAATTATTGGCCTAAAAAAGCCTCCGTGATAACCACAAAAGGTTATTCTTGGTGTAGACACTTTCAAGATTTGGTACTACCCTTATAGCTGTTTTCCTGATCTTTTAAATTTGTATTACTAAGAAAGCCTTATTAGTTTTACTTTAAGCCTCAAAAAAACCTTGAAAAGTGATTTGGGAATATTATGGGCTCCTGTTCCCAGGGGGGACACATGGAAGTTTTAGCTTGTGCCTCAGAATCGGTGAGGAAGGGGAAGCAGCAGGGCCTACGCAGAATTAAGAGCAAAAAGCTGTTGGAGTTGGAGGCAGATCTGGGAGGCAAGAGCTGTCTTCACAAGTTCTTCAGTTAATTCAGTGGGAATTTGTGTATGTTAATTGGGCAGCACAAAATCAGCTTCATGAATCTGAGGGTTGATCTTTGCGTGATTGAAACCAAAGTGTGTGTCAGAGCCTGCCTTCCTTACCTGAGCAGAGCTCAGGTGGAATTTAAATAAGTAATAAACATGAAAGACTGAAAAAAAGGATTTGGTCCCTTGCGTACCAACTAGGTGTATAAAAAAAATTAGCTGCATGTTAATAAAGGTTAAAGCAAGAAAAAGTGTAACAGTGGAATGAATTGCAAAGCCTTCCTAGAAGAAGCAATGGCATCCCTTGATTTCTCTGCCATTATTCATATTGCTATGTTTACTTTACAATGCTAGAGAAATCCCTTATGATTTAAATAAAATTTGTCATGTTTAACTTCTATTGGCATGCAAATTCTTTGAAGATAAAATCTGTTAAATTTCTCTGGTTTCTTTCACTCCTGCTTATATGATGAAGCATGATTTGTGGTATTTAATGTAATCAGAGTATCATTAATTTTCTGCTAAAATGTTTCTGCATATGGCTATGTAAAATAACTATCTACCATGACATCAGTTGGTTAAAGAATCAAAATGAGGATGACAGTGTTTTTCTAAAGAAGATTTCTCTGAATCTTTCCACCCACAGGCTCTGTTGAAGGCAGTAAATAGTCCATTTTTGTTAATGAAGCTTCACTCATACAGCTGGGATTGTTTAATATTTTACGAGTGTTACTTTGTTTTGCTCTCAACGATCTCAGGCAGTTAAGGATTTATGAATCGTGTTTTTCTCAGCCCATCTGCGGTTTCCTATCTTCCCTGGCCTTGAGAATATGTTTAAATTTATTAAAGCGAAGCAAAGGCTCATTATTTCAAAGGAGAGCCAAAGTGACACAGTGAATTGGTTATTAATGGAAAGGCACTGCCATAGGGCGATTGAAATTTAATGATATCCTACAAGAAAAAAATGAGGGTGTCACTTTCCAAAAAGTCATGCTAAATGCCAGCCTTTTTAAGGTCCTGCCGCTAATTTTATGCCTGCGCACAGTAATGTTTTCAAAAGCGTTTAGGAAACACGGACCAGTGACTGTACTGATTATCCTTTTCACCTTCTCGCCTGTTCCAAATGGGTTTGTGCAGTGAGCGATTTAATCTCTAAATATAGGGAACGTTAAAAAAAATAACATTGCTGTTTTTCACAAGCTAAGGGCCTTTTGCAATCCTCCAGAGATGGACTTGCAAATATGCTATCTCCATATGCTCACAGTAAGCTCTCAAACTGGCTCATCACCAAAAAAAAAAAAAAAAAAAAAGAAAACAAAAAACTTCAGTCACTTTATTTCTTCTGCTTTTCTGTCATTCTAGAGATGTTTTATGTACGCAGAGTACGTTTATCAAAATTTAAGTCACATGTGATTAAAGTGTACCTAGGAATTTCTGAAATGTCTCCCTTTTCTCCAAATTAGTCTATATTTTCTTTCAGAAGACAGTCCTTATTTCCTGAAATGCCTTCCACCTGTTTCTGGATTGTTCTTAGTTTATAGTATAATGTTCATATAAATTTTGTTACAATGTTTTCTCAGTTTGAAAGACAAGCTTGTGCAATTCCCTGGCAAAATCCAGTGTATTCTTCCCAAGCGAATATTGATGCTTGGTGGTTTTGTTTGTTTGTTTTGTTGTTTTTTGGTTTTCCTTTTTAATTTGAGCTAGGTATAATTCTCAGACCACGGAGACCGGATAGTCTTTGAGATTGAAGAGGGAGAGAAGGGGAGAAGGGAAGTACCTGTATTAGTACTTTCGGATCAGGCTGATAGAAACTTGTTGGTGATGCTGGTGTTCAATGGAGTATTATTGTTTAATGTTCCAGTGCTAGTAATAACTATATGGTTCTTTTTAGTTATGTGTTTCAACATATGATTTACTACAACTATAACCATGCTTAAGCACAATTGAGGAACATGGATTGTGGATAAATCATGGATAACACAAGGTCTGTGTAAATGTCTGGACAGAAAATAGCTTGTGATAACCATGTCAAAAAAGCAGGCTTTACATTAGACACCTCACAATGTTAGATGACTGCTCCTTTGTAAAAGCAGAACTGATGAAGGATTCTCATGCCATGACAACAAAGCTGCTATGGTTACACAAGCCACTGTGTGACCTTCCTCAGTTCTCAGCCACTGGGATGAAGAATCGCCTTTAGTACTCCCCTATAGCCATTCTCCTAAGATATCAGCTCCCCCAGAAAGCATACAGATAACCAGCAAAGCGAAAAGGGGTAGTAGCATAGAGGGATATTTGGTATCAATCGTCTTTGCTTAGTACAGAAATGGTAGAAGTCTGTGGTGGAAAAGACATACTAGGTCACCTAGTTCATCTCCCTGCTGGTGCAGGAAATGTTCCCAACATGTATTTTCTAGTGCCCTGTCCAGTCTAGTTTAAATAACTGATGCAACTCATTTATATTTATATTGCAGTTTTCTTCCAAAGGTTAATATAAAACCAAACTCCAGATGTTGCTCTTGACGGACACATTAGTAACAAATCATTTTCTAACCTTGCTAATGGTAAATTTCCAAACATCTGCTGACAGGTAAATAGAATTCTTTTATTTTTTTTAAACTCCCAAATTACTTCTAGTTCCCAGCCTCAACAAATGAAATAAATAAATAAATAAATATAAAATGACAGCGCCATGTTATTTCTAAAGGGAGAAACGTTACCCTTTCTATAGGCGTGCATCTGGCAAGCATCTCCTGCACATGGTCCTGCCTCTCCTACACATAGGATAGCCTGTGGTCTAAAACATACCATCTGCCATCAAATTCTGGACTCTTTTCTTGTACAGAGCAGAATCCTGAGGTGAGAGGTTCTGGTTTGTTCAGTCTGTAGAAAAGTTGCAGTGGGGAAGAGTTATTTGCAGAATGGGCCAGACTAGGTGAAGTGATTTGGGCGAGTGTCATTTCTGAGGAGAAGACAGCAGATGTTTCACACACCTTGGGTGCTGGTAATGGTGCCTGTGCTGCAGGAAAAAAAGGCTGTTTCTCTGTGTATATAAACCACTTGGTGAGAGGGCCTTACTCTGATTAACACCAGGAGGTGGAGGGGTTAGAAGGAAGGGTTGGTTTCTGTGAGGTGCCAAGTGTCTTCTCTAGCTTAAATCACTGAAAAGGAAGGATCTTCAAACTGGGTGCAAGAGTTATTGCGGCCAGCACCATGGCTTCACGGGGACTTTCTGTTGTTTGGGGTGAGGGGGGCAGAAGAATCATTAAATAAGTTTGGTAAGACCAGCAAATACTGTGTTAACTGAAGCCCTGATAGGATTTGCCCACCAATTTAAAGAACACAGGGAGAAATGGTGTCGCAGGGGCCTGCAACTTCAGTTCGTCTGAGCTTCCTGTTTTAACTATAAACTTATCATCTTGTAACCTTTCTAACAAAGACATAAACACTTCAGCTACATATATTTTGATTGTTTCATGACAGTTTACTGGAGGCTTAGCAATGACAGATTTCTTCATTGTCTTTTTGCCAAAATTTGTCCTTTAAGTCATTTTTGTTGACTGCCCCTTTTAGCAGCTCACCTCACAATGAGAGAGGAGACAATTAATGGGAGGGTGATTTATCACTGCCAAAAACTGTCAAGGACTTCTGTTGTAGCTGGAGAAAAAGCAATTTCACATTATGGCATTTCATTCCAAATACATTGTATTTACAGCTCACAGTTTTATTTTCAGAGCCTATTATCAGGTGAAACAGTTGCATCTGAAATGTTGTTTGTGACATAGGTGACCTGTTAGGATTTGATAAGTATTTACGCCAGAGCACAAGGGGCTCACACATCTGCTGTTGGCAGAAGCAATGGAAAAAAATAACCTGGAAATGAGGCGTTTGATTTTTCTGGTTCCTACACTCGAGCATCTGTTGCTATAATTAAGTGGCATTCAGTAATTGCGGAGCAATGGTGAAATAAACATATGCATTCTTGCCAGCTTTTAGGATTTGGTGTCCTTACAGTAGGAGAGACAAGCAAAGTGACTTCAGCAGGAACAAAGGGTTCTGTAACAAAGTTTAGCAATTAACTTTCCTATTGCATAAAGAGGAATTTTACAAGGAAAAAGAAATAGAGGAGAGAAAAAAAAATAAATTGGCTGTTAGCTTTTGTCCATTTAAACTGATCACTGCAAGAGGTAAAGCAGAATATTGAACTGGGAACATGTTAATATTTTCTTTTGAATGACTCTCTTGGAGTTGTATTAAGAAACCAAAAATGGAGCATGCAATGCTAACTGAAAAATAATGAAAAAGAGCATGCCAGAGATGTATTATACAGAGAAAATTTTTAATGCAATGTACCGCTTGGATTTGAAGGGGGAGTTGAGCAGAAAATCTCTGCAAGGGCCCCTGCTGCCTTTGTTTATGTACCAATTGTGGTGTAAATGAAAACAGAACCTGGTGGTCAGTATTAGTTAAGAACCCTGGTTAAAACAGGCTTTTTGAACGAATCATTTATAAGGCATTAGTTAAACAATCAAACGTTCCTTATTCTGTGGTGAGATACAGTATTATATATAATTCTATAAATTATTCTTTAGTAGTAGGATCAACTGGGGGCATATATCTTTTTTCTGAGAAAGGATTTAAGTCAGAACACTGTCTCATCTGATGATAAGTTTTGTGATTGTTGTGGGCTTTGTCTTTTAAGAACAGGCTGTCCAACAAGTTATTACAACAGTGGTCCTTGTACTAAAAATAAAAATAAAAATGGATAATTGAATAGCAGTAGCCATGTAACCCAACAGATATGTGGCAGATGCAGCATGTTATAAATTCTGGGAACCTAAGAATAGAAAAGAGTGTCTGGCTCTTGCTGTCTGTTGAGGCCAATAAAGAGTGAGCATGAAAAAGAGCTATTAGTATTGTTTGAGGAGGCCGTTTTTATATATGCTTTGGCACTTTCTCTTGCGTGGTCTGGAGCAAGTTTGGCATTAACTGTGCACCTGCTTTTTTGGCTGGTGAAGTAAGTAAGAACCACTGTGCAATGGGCAGAAAAAAATTGCGTTAAATATCTTGAACATATACATAGATACATACACACATATATATATTCTTATATATATGCACAGAGAGAGAGTTGTGAAATGGATGAAGCAAAGAGAAAAAAATCTTGCTTAGTGGAGATAAGACAGGGTTGAAAAGTGAAAATAACTGATAGTTTCTTCTTCAGTTTCCATTTCTTATACTCATTTCTGCATGTCCATAACGAGTCAGTCAGAGTTTTAAAGAATTGGAATATCACAGGTTCAGGATCCATATTTTAGTTAAATGTAAACATCAGGTTTATTTCCTCACTTTACTGTTCAGATAGCGAGACTAAATCTGTTTGTTAATTTTGCTTGTAAATACAAATATTTTGAGGGTAGATATACCTTTCTAAACTGATCAGTTAGATTATTATTATCTTAGCTGCATTTACGTAAATCTGATGTTAATATCAGTAACTACATTTTTAAATCATTGTAATACACATTTCCATAGTGTAGTACTGGGAAAAAAAATCTGGTTGGACTTGAGGACATTATTGTGTAAGAGTCTGATTCTAATAAACTTCATATGTGGATTAACCTGCTTTTTTATTCTGCAAGTAAGCTATTGGATTTTGGTGCTATTTCAGGAAACCTCACATAGCAAACTTTCTGAACTTGATGAGAGTCAGGAGACTCTGATTATGTTTCAGGCTTTGCCAGTAACCTGTTGTGGGACTTTGGGCAAAGCATTTCACCTTTCTGTGCCTCTGTTTCCCTCTGTGCTTATTTACAGCTGAGTTCCATGGAGAAGGGGTTACCCCTTGAGCATTTTCACAGGACTTTAATTTCCTTTTTGAGCCCTAGGCACTAAATATAAGTATTCTCACATTAAGTATTTCATTGAGCAATGTTGGAAGCTTTTTATTTTTGATGGAAGCGAAGCCCATGGACAGTGGCTGTGAGCCTACTCCTGCCATCCTTGCATTGGCTTATGTTTCTAAGCCATTTGAGTAGGGAATGTGGCATTAGGACCTCTTATAATCAACATTCTTTTGCCAGCATCCATTCTCAGCCTATTAAAAGAGAAAAGATAGTTGTGAGAACTCTGTCAATAGTGAAAGATCTATTATGTTGTCCACTAAAAACTTAGTAGAGGCTATAGGAGTATTTTTAATTGAGATTTTTACAACCATTTGATAACACTGTTTTGATCACCGTATTTAGGGCCGGATTCCAACAGTGGACATAAAACCTCTGACTAATCCACTGAGTCACCGAGTCCCTGTCATATATTGCTTAATGGTCCATGCTGCCAGGAATTATAATAGCTTTCTAGTAATAATTCTATTTTTTTTTTAAAGAAACTTTATGGACACAAAGTCTTATATAAAAGTTTAAAACTAAGATTTTTTAAACAGACAATTAAAGAAAACTTACTAGAGCTATGTTAAACTGCATAATTTTCTTTTTTTATTTACAATAAATCTACAGAGTCTTAAATCACATATACTATAAGTTAATGACTAATATTCTAACTTTGGTTGGTTAATGTTTGCAGGGCACTTACAGATGCTAGAATAATCTCTAATGTTTTTGCTCAATCTGCTCTGGAGATGGATGAAATAAATAGTTTAAACTAATTAATGTAACACCAGCTGTTACAAGTGCTTGGCAGACGTCTGTGAGTTTTGATGGGCAGAGAGCGGCTGTTGTACTTGACTTTATTTTAGTACAACGTTGATCACAGTGTAAGCTGGAATAAATGACGAGCCAAAGGAAGGAACAGAGGATGAATTCTATGTAGTGCAAAATAAATATTGCCCTTTTTCTGAAAATATTTTTTGAGGTCGAGGGAGAGTTATACTGGACTGCTATTAAGGCATAAGTGCCATGACAGCATCTGTGCTAACCATACTCAGTATTAACAAGCTGCAAATATATATAGGCAACTACAAAAATTCACGTTGCTTTTAGATTTCAAGAAATCTTAAGGCTTAATGTGAGCAGTTTGACTGCATATTTTATTTCTACATAGTAATTGCTGTTAGAAGAAGAGATGTTTAAGATAGGCTAAAGAAATAACAAGTATTAGTTCTAGGAATTTAATGTTTTTGCAGAGAATAAGTTGGATTTCAGTGCTATTTATATGCATGTGATTGTATTGTATGTTTTGGATTTATTTATTTTGCACTCTAAAGGATGAATATGACTGCAAAAATCTAAGTTCCAAACAGGTATATCAAACTGAGCTTAGTGCTTTGTGCTGTAGCGTTAATTTATCAGTTCCTGGTCAAAGAAACACCACAAAGCCAAAAATATATTTCTGATGAGAATTCACTGTTTCCATGTGTTTTAAAAAGAAGCTGAAATATCCAAGTGACTTTGCTTTTAAAGTTGGAAGGTACAATAATTGTGCTGTGACAGGGAAACGATGGCTGCTCTCTCTGTATGTGGCAGCATTAAGATAACAGTGTCATTGTACAGATTGTTACCCTGTGAATATGTCTAATAAGTTATTATAGCGTGCTGAGCAGATGGCAAGTGTGCTCCTGAAAGAATTGATGGATGGGATATGATGTCATCAGTGAGATGACAAGGTTCACAAGGTACTTGACCTCCAAGAATAAGTCCTAACTGGTTAGAATTCTAAATGGTGAACTTTTGTGACACTGGCTAAATGGGAAATATGTGCAATTTGTATTTCTTTATGGTAGTGTTTACCCTCT
Organism: Myiopsitta monachus; assembly: GCA_017639245.1. Taxonomy (NCBI): domain Eukaryota; kingdom Metazoa; phylum Chordata; class Aves; order Psittaciformes; family Psittacidae; genus Myiopsitta; species Myiopsitta monachus. The sequence goes on from CM029919.1 coordinate 56,833,674, forward strand.
TCACTGAACTCCACATAATGGGATTTGGTCCCTGAAGAGTTGGAGATATTGTTGGAAGGGTTCACCCTGTAACCTTCAGAGGATTTCAAATACAAATCTATGCATCTAAACTTTAACAAAATCCCAGCAAATTATATTTATGAAGTCAGCTTCATATTTTTTCCTTTTTAATGTATGTATTTATGAAAAAATTAACTGAGATGCTTAATTAATTTAGCATGTTCTCCCAAAAGTGAAAACTACTGACTCAGTGAGAAAGTGCAAAGCATAAAATTGTGGTTTATACTTTTAAAGAATGAGTTTAAAACTGCGGGCTATGCTAACATGACAGGGATCTAAACTAAGAATTTTAGTTATTGCTAGATTCTTCATCTCTAATTTGTATTAGAAAGTTAAATATTTGATTGTCTATCTATCTATCTATCTATCTATCTATCTATCTATCTATCATCTTTTTTATTCTGTTCCAAATTATATATTGGATCTCTGCTGTTGAAACACGGGCTTCTCAAATAGTCCTCTTAGTTCTTTGCGCAATTCATGAAATGAGGAAGGTGCCCATGAAAGCCTCAAGAGGGAGAATCTAGCTGCTCAAGTTTAGGCACTCTCTATCAGCTGTGTCTGACAGACAGCTGCTTTCCCTTCATTGTTGAATGGAGAATTTAGGTCTTTATTTATAGAGTGCAGCTTCCCTGGCAGACTGGATAACCTAGGCAGAGGGATTCAACCTTTCGTCTCTTTTAGGCACTCTTTAAACCCCACCAATCACAAAGTGAGCTCTCCATGTGCATCTTTATGGGCAATTACGTAGATAGACAAATCCTTCAAAATTCAGAATTAAAAGTTTGTACCTGTGCATTGTAAATCAGAAACAGAACATGCAAAAGGCAACATATAGAGAATATACCTAAAAAAGAACAACGGAAACAAAGAGCATAAATGAATCGTAAAGATACATACTATGCTTTTCCTGAAATGAAAGTTAGAGGAAAAGAGTTTGAGGTCATGTTTCTTAACCCCTGAAATTAATAAAGCTTTTGTTTTTCCCCACTGCTTTGGCTATATTTGGCTATGATCAAAAGCAGGAAGGTAGGAGGAAGAAGCATGACCGAAGTAGTTAGCTTTTTTTAGTCTCTAATAAAATACTCATGGTTTCTTAAAATGCTTCTTGGTTTTTGGGTCCTTTGAAATGAAAATATAAAATCTGTGTGGAAAACTCTTCTATATTTTATTGATTGTTTCCAGAACATAAATGCTATATACAAAAGCAAACTATGAGAGTATGTACATGCATACGTGTTCTGAATTCTTTAATGCTATTTATTTTCAACACTGATAGTTCTTTTAGGTATTTGAATATTCATGTGTCAACATAGAAATTATTTACATGAATTGAAACAAGAAGAAACCATGTGAAAACACTATAAATCATCTGAATAAAACCAATACATTACAATTTTTACATTTCCTAATGTTCTGAGTTTCAAATAGTAAAAGTTGTTTGTAAAATTTCTGCTACTGGGGAATATTGTTTCATTTCTTAGATTGTAGGTGCAATTAAACTTTCATAAACATGTTACAAATTGCTTCCATCTTTCCTGTATAACTGAAGTTCTGAGGCTTCCTAAATTGCTTCAGAATTACAGCAAAGCTTTGCATTTAGTTGTAAACACTTTAGCCATGTGCCAATTTTAGAGTAATTAACTTTGAAAATGTGGATTACAATTTAAAGTTGTAGTCTTTTTTTTTTTTTAACTTTTATTTTAAGTACATGCCCTTAATCAACAAGCACAATGCAACTGTTTTACTCATGTAAAAAACTCGTGTTTTACTAGTTCAGGATGTGTGCAGACAGCAGAAGGAAGATACTATGGTTCTCAGATCATCTTCTTTTCCTGTTACTCCAGTAGTAAGGGCAACGGTATTGTGTCTTCAAGAAATAGTGACTTACTTTGCATGTGATTTGGAAATAGTTATCTCTGCATATTTTACTGTTGTTATCGTTTCTATGGTTATTGCCAGTTTGTTTCAATACAGCAAGAGAGCAGTAACCTGCTCAAATCTATTACAGGGGCAGCATAGAGATGAATCTTTAAACAAATATTTTCACTATCAAAATATCAATTATAATTCAGCATATCAAAGTATGCATACTTTGGTAGTGGGTAGATTCAAGGGATTTGGTTCTATTCTTGTAATATTAACTCATAGTGAAATGTCATCTATATTAATGTCTACAAGTTTGTTAGCATAACTAAATAATAATCTGTCAAAATGCTTAAAACCATCAGAATTTATCAAATAATTTAATAAATTATATATTTGAGTTTTCAGTTTCTTAATAAAACAGAAAAACCCAGAATCTAATCTCACATTGTGTTGTCATGGAATATTGATTATGTGGCTGAAGTATTTTCAGAAGCTAAGTCTTTTCTACACAATCTCACCAGTTCATACATGTCTGTGTGTAAGTGTACGTGCTGGAGACATGTAAAATATTAATACAAAGTAAATGAGTGTTCACCAAGCTCTCTTTGCCATATGGCCCCTGTCGAGGATAGAAGGCCCTGGCTAGCTTAAGCCTGCCATATGGACCTGGTGGAAAAAGGTAGGTCTTACACACAGAGCAAACCTACCATATGGACTGGGTGGAGCACTCAAAACTCTAAACATTTCTCATACACCAGGGTCCTTTACAGAGAAGAATGAAAAAATATACATAATACATTACACACAAAAGCCATTGAAAAATGGATTAATTGTTTAGGTCTAATATGATGCTTTCAAGCAATGTCCAAAACTATATAAATAATCAGGGCTTATTTTGAAATCATAAAGAGGATCATAAATCATGTACAACTGACTATTTTACTTTGCATTTAACATCTGCTGTATAATGGTACTGTACAATACCACCCTTAATGTTCTACAAACACACAACAGCCAAAAATAGTGATAGGTTTAGAGCAAAGTTTCACTGAAATGTGCTCCTTTTGGGTTTTTTCCCCTCCTGTTCTTAACCTGAACCAAATATTTAACATGTTAAAAGTTGTGAGTCAAATCCTGAACTTCTAAATGGCTTCTGTACTCTAAATCTTTTAGGGAATTGAGATTAATCATAGGATTAAATCATTGACTCCACTTTATTTCCTTTATGAAACTAAAAAGGTCTGTGCCAGCTGAACCATTGCTGTTTTGATGTCTAAGAAGTCTGTTGCTTTTGTATTCAACAACTGAAAGTGATGTGGTGCTACATAATGGTGTCTTCTTCTGTAGACCAAAGATACAGTAAAGTAGCATGGCAAAATGCTTATTCTATTTCAAACTAGTGGACCTAATGTTGAACCTTCACATACATTCCCATGTAAACGTAACTATATTATCTAGAATTATTTATACTTAAAAAAAAATCAAAAAAATCAGAAGTCGTATCAGGACCACTCCATTTATGATTATACCAAAATGTAGGAAAGTGGAGCATAAATTAAAGGTGTATTTTTAAGACCTTATTTTCCACTATCTCATGTGTTGTGATAATGCTTTAGATCTTGTTGTATGTGTGAAAATGAATAAACACAAAAGAAGTCAAGCTCTGTTTTATTTTGCAAGTAGGGAGATTATTTAGGTTGAGTTATCCCTTCAGATTTCTTTCAGAATCTTTTTCATTTCTTTAACTGTATTTTTTTCTCCTCTAGTCTTTAGTTAGATTTGACATTTCAACGAACAGGCTAATTTTTCATATCTTGGAAGGGGAAGAAACTACTGAAACAAAAAGACGTCAGTAACAGTACATATTACTGAGAAAAATGTTTGAGAAGTAAGGAAAAGACTGCAGGAAGCAGAACATTCTGAGTTGCAGAAGAGGTCAAAGAGAAGACAAAGGAGAGTGATTCTAAAAATAATTTAAAAACCTAAAAAAAATCCAATTTAAAAAATAAAATAAAGATTTCAAAAAATACAAAAATACAAATTTGATTCTAGTTTTTTAACTCACTGAATTGCACTAAATTTGGGGGAAGAGCAACCTCTATCCGCAGCACTTTTTGACTTCCTTTCAAAAAATGGAAAAAAATTGATGAAGTTGCTATGAGTTGCTGCGCTCCGTCTTCTGGGTGCAGCAGTTCACAAAACCATGCAGAGTGGTCATTTCCTGATGCAGCTCTTGGTTTTTACTAGCTGGGCTAAAAGCCAGCCTGCTATCAGGATACTGAATAAAAGTATTATCTTTAAATATATAATGAGCTCATCAAGTTAAGATGATAAAGCTTTTGTGATTTGTTTCAGTTTGTGTAGGCAGTAACTGTTTTCACAGTAGCATAATGCTTCCTGTTTTGTTTATGTACAGTTATACATGAATTATAACATAGTAGAGAGCATTTAAAACACTCTTAGGATTTGTATTTTGCTTCTATTACATAGCATTAATAATTGCTAAAGGATTGAAATAAGTGATTTTCTCCATTATGTTATTGGCATAAACATTGAAAGTCTTACAGAAATTTTGATGTGAAACAGAAATACTAAAAAGATCTGTCCCTGTAGTAGAGTTATAATGCATATATCCTTGATATTATAGATAAAAGGCTGAATGCAATATTTAATTTGCGTGAAGGTTTTAAACTGGATCCTGGGAAAGATTTTAATTTATTGGCAAGTATGCAGCATTTCTTCTGTTGAAGGTACCTTAATTTTCTGTATTTAATTAAAACCAAACTAATCCAGGTCACATGATGACTCCAAACTATTTTATACTTTCTTAAATCAGTGCTGAATGTGACCTCTAATGCATAAATGCATAAAGGATATTTTTTTGGTCTTCTCTAATACATATTCTGATATATTAGCATAAATTACATATTTCAAGACATGAAGACACATGCAGGCCAAATCTCGCTTTAAAGTGGATGCCTCAAATGGAGCAGAAAACATTAGAGGTAAAACTTCTACATTATTCTATCAGTGAGCATCAAGCTAGTGAATGCCATAGAAATCTCACTAATGAACACATTCTGGCAGCTTGTTGCAGATGTTTGATGAATGAATTGCAACAGGAATCATATCAGATGTAAAAATGCTTGCCTTTTCATTCTGAATTTTGTTTCTGAGCACTCTGTGGTTCAGGGATTTTTGTTTGTTTATTATTATGGATTTCTATGAAAATTAGATTTTGGGATATAATCTGTAGGCAATGGTTTGAGAAATGTGGCTATAATATTATAAAGGACTGTTTCTGATGCTATAAACTATGGAACTCATATTGAACTCCCATAGGCAGACAGCCAAATTTCTGTTGGGTTATCATAATGATATAAGCCAAAATGTATACATCAGTTATTGTCTATAACATTTTGCATCTGAGGACTGAAACTGTTCGGTAGATAGGCACATTTAGGATGCTTATTATTTATGTTAAAAAATATTGTGAAATAATTTTAAAAATTCAGTTAAATATATCAGTTGATAGTCTCCTGTGCAAATATGGAGGCTTTAGCCCCAAAACTAACGAAGCCTCTGTGTTATACTGCTTCATGACACTGAAACAGCTCACTCATTTTGTATCCTTTCTGATGAGAATCTGTTAAAATGAGATGCTTCACATCCTTTTGTTTTCAGTAACAATTACAGTAGTAGCTGTGAGAAGTATTGGAGTTACTAGGTCACATATTTCTGTTAAAAATGTGTATTGCCATTTAGGTATTTAAATGGCATAGATTTAACTTAGATTAACATAGATTTGACTTAGGCTGGATGTTGTTGAACTGCTTAACTCTTTGAAAGCACGTATGCAGGGCTTGACCAACACAGTCCTCTAGGTACTTTCATTTCAAAGCAGGGTTTCTTCCCCTGTGTTTCCAATGCATTTGTAGTTCTTCCTTGCACATTTAAGAATTTTTTTAACCTATTACCCAGTAGCTCCATACAGCTGTGTTGGATGAGTCCATGTGACTATTTCTTGATTCTTTTATTGTCATCTTTGGCTCTAATTGTGAGGCATTAATACATCAAGGGTAGGAATTGTGGCATAGGGGAAGCTTGGAAACAGGTTTTCTTAGTATGTTTCTGTCTTTCTAATGCTTTTTTAGACTGGTCATCTTATTCAGTGGTCTAATTAACATGTGAGTGAATATTAGAGGTACTTGATAGCATCCTTTTTATTAAAGAAGTTATTAAAATCTTGGGCATTGATAGGTTCTTGAAAGTAAAGCGAATATACGTAGAAATGTTTAAAAATATTTGGTTTCTGCAAAAATCACTGTCACTGAACATCTGATATGTTTGTTATTTTTAAGAAGAAAAGTGACACTATTCTGTATAAATATTTAGTTAAACAAAACACATTAATTAATAGATCCAGTTTACAAATCCTGACCAGACAAATATTTTTCTACTGGGACAGGTGACCTTAAACTACTATAAATGCAAAGTCTTTAAACCTCTTCTGTCTTCTGTATTGAATTCCCCTGACGTATTTATTTGTGAAATGCACTACTGTTGTCTTCTGTGCTGCCACTTTACACCAGATGCCAAGCATGCCTGGTCAACTTCATCTTGCCAGCACTCTGGAGACAAGGGTGTGGGACAGGTTATGTGTTGCTGAATGAATGACAGCTGACGAGTGTTGCACAGATACATCTCCATCTATTAATTTTCTGTTTGGGCATCTGATTCATGCTGTCAGCAGACTACCAAGAACATGGGCCATGTGAGAAGACAGCAGGAGCATTGATGCTCAGTCCCCCATAACTGCAACATTTCTAGATATGGACTGGTTGAAAATGTCTTGAGTTTTGTTTGTTTTGCCTTTTTTTTTTCTGAAGAGAATGAATATTAGAATTATTAACTGAATACAAACCAAGAAGAAACATGTGAATACAATGCTGTTCCAGGTATTACCATAAAACCTTCATCTTCAGAGAATTACAAGTTACCAGCTGTGCTCTTATAAAGAATTCCCTTTTTACCATTGTTATGCTTACAGAAAAGGAGTGGTGTTATTTCAGCTGACAATGACAAAAATGCTAAGAATATTGATATTTCTTATTTTTTAAATCACCTTAAATCCCAAAATAATATTTTTTTTTTCAACTTTTATGAAACTTGTCTAGAGGATTATTGATCCAAATCATGTGGCACTTGAAATGATCTAATAAAATTTAGCAAAAGGCAATTGTTACATTCTGTAATGGTTTTTATCTGCATTTTGCAGTAGCCGTACGAAGACAGTTAAAGTACAAGGAGGAATAGGCAGCACAAAAATTAAGTATTCATACCATGGATGTATTATCTTGTGTATTGCTTTTATCAGCTGAGATGTGCATATTTATGTCCATAATTTTGAAAATGTGAGGTTTAGTGTACAGTACATTAATTATGCGGTCTTTAAACCCAATCCCTAATTTGAAGGTTGATGTTAATCAGGAATTTTGCTTGGACTCACAATACTTGGCTTCATCTTTGCTTCTGCATACGTTTAGGAAAGCTAGGTGCGCAGGCAGGCTGTATAGGTGAGGGAACCAACTTCTGTAGCCAACAAAGAAAAGGAGATTAAATAGCTAGTATCATGAATGGTGAGTTTTGATTTCCTAAACAGATATATATCCCTTTACTACATAGATGATTATGGACACCCCTCAGCATGACTTCAAAAAAAGCTCAAAATTACTCTTGTGAACCTGTAGAGAAACACATACATACTCCACATGCGCCTGTGCATATAAGCATTCTCTTCGCTATGAAGCCAAGAAACATTCTTTTTAGTACTCTGTATTGCCTGGCTGATGGAGCGGAGCTAGCAGACTACTGATTGGGACGTTTGACATAAACCAGCAAAATACATTTATACTTTTTCAGCATCCAAAGCACAGACGGTCTTAATCTGCATGCAACCCCTGCCAGTAGCATGTAAGGATCTTTGAAAAAGAAATAATGCACATAGTTCTCATAATTAAGTGCTGCAGGTTGTAATATTATAGTGCCCTGTATTTATACCAACATACTGTTAAAAATGTAATAAAATATTTAGTGTACCTTTCTAGCTATCATTTTATCTTTAGGAATTTATATTTATTTAGAGTTAGTATAAGTTACTGTCAGGTATTCAAGATAATAGTAATTTATAATTAACAGATATATACCGAATCATCACTGACTATCCCATTTCTTCCCTTTTATGCACTTCAAGAAACTGAATGAAAAATTCAGTGAGTGAACAGGGTAATTTTTAATATGGGGACAGAGAAAAATTTCCATATAATTTTGTTAAGCACCTTATGTGGCATTACGATGCCAAAGTGCATAAGTGGAAATATCTCAGGTATTTTAACATTCTGTTGTATGGCAAAATACATTTGTTTAAAAATAAGAGCTACAATTTATTCTGAAATATTTTGAAATCCTTAGAAAAAATAAATCAGCAAATACTGCTTGACCCAGCCCTAATCAGCAATAGGCTGCAAAATAAGATAAAGGTTATTAAAATAATCCTTTTATTAAAAGAGAAAATTAGATAAGTTGTGCTGATTGACTCTGAGGCCCTCCTAGGGACATGTAAAGTGAAGAATAAACTCAACTTGATCTAGTCCAAAAAGCCTGAAGAAATCCTCACAGCTGGAACATCACCGCTAATTACATTTTTGCTTTTTGGATATATTTTGCAACTCTTTCCATGCAGTTATAGTGATGTTATTCCAGTAATTCATTAACAAAACTAAACACGTGATCTTTAAAGAACATAATTTTATAATTTTGATGTTGACAACTATAAATTTAATTTACATTGAAAAACAGTTCTTGAAGTACTGCAGAATTACTTGCACAAAATATGCTGCTTAAAAAAAAATCTTGGATGTTTTGTTTATTTCTTGCTGAGTCAGTATAAATATCTTGCTCCTGGGCACTCATTCTCCCCTCCTTCACCACATAATCCCAAAGCTATTATCCCTTTCTAAAGTGCTCAGCCACCTTTAGTGTCCTTTCCTATTTTCTCAGCGAAGTGTTCCCTCACTTCTTGATTATTCCGTCTCCTTCTCAAGTCATCCCTGTTGCCAAACCCCCACTTCCCAATTCCACGCAGCAATACGTTCCTTTTTTTCCCTCTCTATTTACAGATAAATTGGCTTACAGGGTATCAGTATAGAAGGGATATCACTGAATTGGGGAGAAAGAGAGGTCCTTACCCTTGTGTTCAATGGGTGCTTGTCCATCTGGCTCTTTGCTGTTATGGAGGCAAGTCCAACTGCAGTATGCTCAATGACCCTGTTCAGCAGTGATGACTGATCTGCAGGGACCACATTTTCTTCAAAAAGGATTAAATAAATACTGGAAATGTATCAATTGAAAATCTCTTTTCAACAAGGACAGCCATCAAGCTAGAATATTATATTTTCAGTGGTTAAAATCAGACAGAATTGTCAGTAAACGAATCTTACTGTTGATGGGCAAGTCCTGCATCTAAACCTACCTCCGAAGTGGACATATATAACTATGTTCTTATGTACCTTTGCTCTTGTGTAGTCCTTTACATTAAGTGAAACTGTGCATATTTTGAAGCCATGCCACTTATGAAAATGGTCAATCCATAATGGTGGAAGCGTTACACAAATGGATGAGTTCTGTAAGACCTATTTTGCACAAATGTATGTATAAAGCCATCATGTGCAATATACACATCCCAGAAACATAATCTTAGTAGCCATGGTCCTTTCTATGTAAGATTCCAATCTTTTAGTTGTATTTCATTATTGGTGAGTTACTATTCCCAAAGTCCTTTAGATAAACATACCAAACCAAGAAATAGAACAGCTCTGTGGGCAGCATTTGCAATAGTACTGTTGACTGTGAGAGCACCAGCCTCTTTTAAATGCTACAGAAGCAACAATCAGCAAGCCAGTCTAGTTTCATATTTTATATTTTGCATATTTTGTATTTATATTTTCGCTCATTTCCAGCAGTAAATATTTTAATTTCAGAATAATTTGGGTGTCCTGGTATTTTTGGTATTTTTAGCATAAAAAGAAGAAACTAAAATGTAGATTGAAAAAAAACAATGTTTTTATAAGAGTAGTTTCAGTACATTCTTTTTACAGTTTGTTACAACCCAACCTTCACAGTCATCTCACGTTGCCCTTAGTTACATGCAGGGTGAACCTTGAATGACCAAATCTCTAAAGCAGGCAAATTATATGGGAATTGAGCAAGAGGATTTTTTTTTTTCTTTTTTTTTTTTTAAATCTGCCTCAGGTTGTTAAATGTTTCAGTTCAGGATATAGGACCCTCTGTTCCTTTGTGCTAATATAAATCAACAATTACTGATTAATTAAAATAGAGGAGCTTCTCACACTTGAAACTTCTAACTCTGAGGAAAGTGAAACATAAAAAAGTGTGTACTAAAGGGTGTTTGACAATATGAACCAAAATCGTATTAAGCCAAATAGAATAGATTGTTTCTACAAAAATGTATGCACCAGATTTATGATAGCAAAAAATGAAAACAGGATCCTCTTTCATCATTCACATGGTAAGAATGAGGCTGTTTTAGGGACAAACACGTGATATATTTTACAGAGAGCAGCAAAGCGTCAAGATGCATTACAATAAAACATTAAATGCTTACAGAAAGACAGTAATCAGCATAGTTTTAGTTTGGGGGGGTTTTTTTTAGCTGGCTATTACCACTTGCTTTCAAGTATTCTCCAGTTTGATTGGTGACTGGTCTGAACTTATCCAACTTGCTTTTAGGAGCAAAGACAAGAGAGTGGCTACCTCTATTCATCTATTATTGTTTAATAGCTGTCACAGCTTCCAGGATGTTTGTTTCCATGTTATCTGGTGAAAGAATAAAATAGAATGGCAGCAAACCAAATACAGTGAAAAATGTTTGTTGTATTTGCCCAAACCAGCTGCTGTTTGAAGATAAAATCTGGTTTGAACAAAACAGGTGAATTTTGGAAATTGAGGAACAATGGATGGATATAGCATTCACAAATATTTTAAAGGTATGTTGCATTCAGACTTGCTTATTATGGTGATTTATTTCGTATGTCAAGGCACATATTCATCTCTGCTCAGATACTGTAGAAGCTTGGGTAACAGCTTGTCCTATCCTTGTTTATTTGTTAATTTATAACACCTCAGTTCTCAGCAGAAGCCACAGCAGGCTCGGACACCTCTTTGTTCTGTTGTGTTCTTTCTTTCCCTCCCTCCCCTTTCTTTACACTGTTGTGCTCCCAACTCTGACAATGGACTTGTAGATTGGCACTCTTCCCCTCTTGCCCTGACTTGTCTAAGAATGCTTCTTTTGATGCATTTAGACTGAAAATGCTAAATCTCTGTCTCCCAGCAAGGGCTCGTCAGCTTTGCAGCTTTGCTCTGCTGGTAGGTTAAGAGGAACATTAGTAGTTCTTTGCAACAGTTTAAAAGATGTTAGGCTAAGGATTATTTGGAAACCAAAATACCTCACTGTATTGAGAAAAGAGGAATTCTGCAGGAATAGAAGATTCTTAAATGCTTTAATGGCAAAAGGTCATACTATTTTGCTACTAAGATATGTAGTTATGTTTTAATTGGCTATGTTTACAGTGTGGCTTTTCTTAAAAATGCATTTTTTCAAGATTCTCTCAATCATTGCTTATCTCACATCCACAAATATCCATGCTTCCTGTGTATAATATGTACATTTGCTGTTTCAAACATGCTCATACTCAAAGTTTATTTCACTTGGGACCTCAAGAAAACAAAGTCACATTATTCTGGCTTCTTTTTTCTGAGTTGACGTTTCATTAAAATAAGTTCATAGTAAGTTCAGCTCTCTAGTCTTACCCTTCAGTGTAAATTTGTTTCTGTTATTTACTATAACATTAGAGTTTGGATGTTATTTTGAGTTCTAACCTTTATTGAGTTACTTTGCCTATTTTAAAACCATGCCACGCATTGTTAAGAAAATCTTTGCAAAACTTCACAACATTTTGAGCATACACAAAGTACAGAAAACTTAAGATCTATTTATTTTTAAAGTAGTAATACAGTAAAAGACTTAATGTCTTGCTTAAATTCTGTAACAAGAACTGTATTAGGAGCTTTCTGTATCTCAGTAATTGCATGGAATAGCATAGTTTCAAGTGACTTAAGGCTTATGGAATTGTTAAGTGGGTCAATTTTATCTAGTAGGTATTAAAATATTTTGACAATCTGAGATCTAAAATATTAGTAAGATTCTAAGTTGTCTTAGAAAGTATAAGAGGTTATTGGCCCATTGCTCTGACAAACCTAGAGGCAAATGATGTTCTTGTTTCTTCTTTTACGCTACTTTCTCATTTATATGACTCAACTCTACCATGCATCCTAGTGATTGGACTCGTTCATGCTATACTTTGCAAGTCCAGTACCTTCACTGGCACTTAACTAGAACTGGTATAAATAATTGGCCAAAAATTTCAGCAGTGTAACACAGAAGAGGTTTTGTAATTTTTAAATGTTGAGTAGGAATCATTTGGGAAAGCAATGTTTGCAGCAGAGGAAAAAAAAAGTTTCACCTATGCAATAATACTGTGTATTGCGTAGCCAGTTTTGTTTAAGTTTTGGTTTGCTTCTTTTGATTAATGAAAGCATAGCAATTCTGACAGCAGTTTGGAAAAAAAAAAATTGGTTAACGATGTTTCACACTGGAAGAGGATTTGTGAGGATGAACTAACAGGATGATATGAAAGTAGTAAGTTAGTTTGCAATACCCAGGAATACCTAATTTATTTTTTCTCATGAAGTGGTGAATATTTCTATAACAGCTTAGAAGTTGGGAAGAAAAGAAAAAACTTGAGGACCAAACTTTAGTATGCTACTACAAAATTACTACAGAGTTGTCCATGTTGCTGTGGGATAGGATGAGGACAGAGGATACATCCATAGACTATGTTTTTCAAATCCTGCTTTGAATCTCATTAAGGTAGATAGGTAATGGTTCAGTAATCTAATGCCTTTTTTTTTCAGCATTTTGTGACATGATTGGAAAACTTAAGTACAGCTGAAAAAAATTTTTGTGACTCTGAAGGGGCTGAAGCTTTCCTTGGTCAACATCAGTTCCTTCCACAAAGCTTACTTTTGTAAGCTTTTGAATTATGACTTTATGAGAAAAGAGTAATTGTGGCACAAGGTGTGACAAATAGGGGACATGAAACAGACTCTTATTCTTCCTGTAGGCTACTCTCAGCCTGAGAGGCAGTGAAATGGGAAGAGCACCTTCCATGGTAGGTCTGATCTCACCAAAAGTAGAACTTTCCATCTGAGCTAGTCAGCTTAGGCTTTTCTTACAGTCAACAGACACTTCTAGAGGAAAATTTGTCTCCTCCTGTAGTAGATGCCTGTGATAGCTCAGATGGATTAGTACTTCAAACTGGTGTCTGCTTCCCTCCACTGGCTACAGAAAGAGTGAAGTGGGACAAGCCCAGAAGCAGATATTCAAATTCCTGTTTGGGTATTTCTGTGGAGAGACACACTGGGTGAGACTTTTACCTTAACACTGTAAATACTAACCAGCACAACAGAGCTGGTGAGGAAATGGGGCATGAAATCTGCACCTGAACATTGTTGATAGAATTTTGTCCCTTCTGCAGTAACGGTGGATAGGCATTTTTGGAATGAACTGGGACTTTGAATTTTGTTTTTCTGGTCCTTGCGTCATCAAAGCCTTGTTTCTAACTCTTCATTGCTGCAGATTTCAATTTACCTGATCCTATCCTGTGTCTACTTCAGAAAGTACTTCAAAGCAGTCAGAGAGCTCTTTTTAGGTAACTAGGATCAGAACTTCCATGTAATAAAAGCAATTCCTAATGTACATGATAGGATAAATTGGTGAAATACAGCTATTATTGAAACCATCATTAAAATGCAGAAAGTAAATGAAATTAAAGTACCCCCAAAAATATATCTTATAATGATCAAAGCCAAAATGGAAAGGAGCAAGTCTGACAGACTCTTCTGTAGTCAAGTAGCTGTGCAGTGGTCTGCATAATACCAGGAATGTATTCTGATGCCCTTGTATTGTATTGAGATATATCAATATCTGTCAGTTAATGATTGAGCCCTTGGTAAGAACAGTATGTATAGATACTTAGTTTTCCTTTTGAAGAATTCAGATTAACATCTGGTGCAAAGAAATTGACTTAAATTTCTGTATCATATCAACAGTAGTCTAAAAATGTTTCAAAAAGAAAAAAAAATGAAGACAGGGCAGGGTATTGAAGTTTCTATTAATTGTGGGGTGGGGGTTATTTATTTGCTTATTTTCATTCACTTTATAATCCGTTCACAGATTATCTGTGAAGCTTTAATATTAGAAGTCTTCCAGCTGTGGGAATTTCTTCCCATTGTGATGTCAGTACTGATCAGATCTGATTGTTACAAAGATCCCACTAAGGAGTTTAGCACTAATTCTTAGAAGATGTCCGTGCTTAAAAAAATTAGGCCAGTGATTGTAGCCATGCTGTTAATTTCATGTATTGTTCAGAGCATGTTTCAATTGTGAGAATTAGGTGTACTTTCTTGATTAAAAATGCATTGAGGACCTGTAGCTTTTCTCAGTGTTGCTGAATCTTCTGGGCTGTAAGTGAAGCCATTAGGAGTGGGAAGAGTTAATTGTATGGGAAGCCTCATACTCAGATATTTCTCGTATACAAAATATATGTCATGCTAGAAAATCTTCTATTGTCAATCCAAATAGGACACAAACTACAATGAGATAATTGGGAAGGTGCCCATAAAGTCAGCCTGAATATATTATCACAAGTATATGTGAGATAATATTTGTTTTAAAAAGATTCTATGGCACTGTAAACTCAGTCTCATTAGAGACTGCATTTAAAAGGCTTATAAAGTTACTCATTAATGTTATCTTGTTGTATCTCCACAGCTTTTTCATTAAAGAAAATTCAGCAGAAAGCATTTTCTCCTGATAGCAGGAACCAATTTGCAATAAATGTTCTGGAAACCACTAGGGAAGCCATTACTGAGGTCTAATAAAAACAGACAAGCGTAACTTGTTCTATATTTTTGTTTCAATCACATACAGATGAGACCCCGCTCTCTACACCAACTGCAAGAGACAGCCTTGACAAACTTTCTCTAACTGGTCATGGGCAACCACTACCTCCGGGTTTTCCATCTCCTTTTCTATTCCCTGATGGATTGTCCTCCATAGAGACCCTTCTGACTAACATCCAGGTAGGCCTTTCTGTAGATCAGCTTAAAGGGATGGAGAGGTGCCAGTTGCAGATTTGTCTAAATTAATATAACCATTCTAGCTTAATTAGTTCATGAGATTATTTGGATCAACTAATTTACTGAAACTTCCTAGTAATTTAGGTTTTAAAGGAACCACCGCAAACAAATGAATTTAGAAGCTGTCAGATGCATTACATATGCAGATTATGTATTACACCACAGCAGAGAATTCGATGAAAATTACATTGGTGTGTTTAACAACATTTGTTTTAAATGCTCTTTTTGTTACATGCTGTTGAAATGTATCTTACTGTTTAAATTTATCTCATTTACTAAGCAGAGAAACACTTCTTTAATAAATAGTTCTTTTAAATTGCTGGAGTGCCAAGGTGGATTGGTATTTAAAACTATTTGAAGTGTGTCTCCCATAAAAGCATTACAAAAAAGCACTTCTTTTTTATATAAGCTCATTTCACTTAAAATACTGCCTTCAAAGAATAGACTTCAAAGTGTATTACCAAATGGTATGCAGATTTCATATTCGGTAGTCACGATCTCTATTGTGTGTACAGTACAACCTGATTCAAATATTATTTCAGATATACACTAGCATGTATCTTGTAGCCAAGATGTTAGTGTTTCATATTAGAATGAAGAATGGGTTTGTCCACAAATTCAGTGATCATGTGTTCCCCACATGCAACTTCTGCAGAGGTATGGTTGTGCACTGCATGCAGACACCAAACGATAGTGCAAGAAATAATGCAGCCATATTGTATTAATTCCAGAGAAGCCTCATCTGTGCAGCTACTAACTTCTAATGTGGTTGTCACAATATTTTTCCCTGCTCATTCCTGCAAATACGTAAAATCAATTGTATTCTGTTCAGCAAAGGCTATGAAAAAGTAGGGCCAAGTCCTACTCGCTTTACTTTCTTAAACAATCTCATTAAAGTTTATGGCACTTCAGAATTGTTTTATGAAAAGTATATGATCCATTCATTGATGGTGTTTTGATGTTTTGAGATCTAATAATGAAAAAATACTGCTATTTAAGAATTAAGTATTGCTATATAAGCCTGATCTGAAAGAGTGTATTTATGATTGCTTTTTGTGGTTCTGAGACTTAGGGTCTTAAATACTGAAATCATAAGCCAAGGTAATTCTGCAAGAGTTAGCATTCTTCTAAAAGATCTGCAATCTATAAAGAATGTATTTTCTTCTGAAGGAAAAATTGCAGTTAGAAAGTATGCAATGTTTTAACTGTGCATGCATGTACAGGAAAGTTCTTAGTAATTTTTTTGACTAATGTGTACACTCAGTGTCTCTAGACAGGAACTTAATGAGCAAAGCATTCAGCATCAACAGGTTAGCTAATCTTGTGATTGAATATGAAAGTGCTGCAGTACTTCAGGATAAATGACCAGTATTAATTTGCCAAGAATGCATTCAGTTTTGTTTTACAGAAAATGTAAAATGAAATTCACTCATTGCTTCCCCTGACTCCCTCTCCCCCCCAAAAAAAGAAACAACCAACCAAAACCAACCAAACAACAAAAAAAGATGAAAAGCCAACAACCTAACAACCTAATCTTAACCAGAGTGTGGAGCTAAAATAAAAGACAGTGTGGTAAAGAAACCTGAGACTTCTTTATGCCTCATTTGGCTTTTTTACTTACTACTCCTTACCTTGGGATTTCACATCATGACAAATTATCTGTCAGGGTAAAGAGGTAGGACATAAGTCCTTTTGGATTTTTTTCACTGTATCTCCACATTTCGTTATATGGTTTCCACAGCCTTTTGTATACCATCAAGGCATTTTTTCCCCCACAGATTTAGTCTCTGTCAGGACAGCATTAGAAAACCACTTAACACCACCACCACCAACAACAAATTTCCCATCTGTGCAGAAAAAGTTAAGTATTCTCTTTAAAACAGTAGACTCTATTACAATAACCTGTACACAATATTGTCGATTTCTGTAATCTATGCCATTTAAAATTATTTCTGTATTTGGCAATTGTTGCAAGGAGAAGGGGCTACCCCAGGCCCACATATGAGTGACATACTGTGATACTGGCACTTCCAGAGCTGAGGTTTAGGTTTTTGACTACAAGTTTGGGCTCATGAGTGTGATTTGTGGAAAGTGAAACTTATGTACACTTGTGTGTGCTTGCAGTATGATTTTTTACTTTTCTAAGAAATGCATAAGCACTGCCTGAAACCCGTGATACATTCAGTATGCAAGTCAGAAGAACTCTTTTTACTGGGTAAATTCTTCTTTGCTCTGTTATGGTTCAGATGAATTTTGCATCCTTTTCAGTACAGAGTTATAGATTCAAAGAGGAGGAGGAGCAGTAAGATCCCTCACCATTCTCTTGTTGCAGCTGTGCTAGCAATTCAGCAGATTGAGAAGATCTTCCCAAAAAGATCATCTGGCCTGCAGTCCATTCCCTGTGTCCAGCACCAAGATGCTTTTGAAACAGAAAGTAGCACAAATCTAGCCAAAGGCCAGATGAGTGGCTTTGGTAAACACTGTTCTTTCTTCCCCAGGGTGATGCATGATGAAGATACAGATGTGTCCTTTCATAGAAAGGGTATATGTTTGCCTGAGAAATGCAAGTGTACATCTTTGTTAGGTCATGGGACTGGGGTGCATGCACAGTCTGTTACAAATGGTGGTGGAGATTGTCTATATTTTAGAGATACAATGCTCAGACGAATACATAGGCAAGCAGCATCTGGTTACACTAGTGTGCATGGTCGTGGTAGATACCTGTGCTATATTATATATATTATATGTGTTATATAGTATATATAATATATATATTAATATATATATTTTATAGAGAGAGATATTTTGACCCCCTTCTGTATATTCAGTTGTATGAGGTGCAGGATCCACATGATCTATGTAATATAGACCTTGGGTGCCTCTAGAAGAGGTTGTAGAACCTGTCCTAGTTTAAAAGTGAACATAATTAGGGTACTGCATGGGCACTAATTTTTCTCTAATTTCAATCTTTGTTAGGGTAAGCAGGATCCTAAATTTTGCCATGGGGACAATGCTTTGGGTATGTGAGCAAACATTTCTGAACACTTATGTGCTAAAAGTCTTGCAAGCACTGAAGAGTTTCGGTGATTAAATTTGGTGCCTAACTCACATCCATGTTGGAAGTCTGAGTCGTCCTTTAAAATTAGCCACTAAACACAAACGACTGTGAGTCTTCCATCAATACTAAAATTAAATGGATAGCCCCTAATCACCAGTTAGTAATTTTAGGCAAATGTTAGACAAGCCTATTTGCTATCACTGTCGCCAGGCACTGCTAATTAGGTTTATTTCCTTTTGTATATCATATATATGTTTTTCTTATTTTTCCATAAATACTTACTAAAACAAAAAATACAATGGTTAATTATTTGCACATTTAAAGAGGAGATAATAACAATATACAGTACCCAGAACAACCTGTTTATTGCTAGGGACTACTGAAATGCAAGTAAGAAACTTTAACAATATATAATTAAACAAATACACGTATAAGGAAATGAAATTGGGGACATATTTTCTTACTCAGATGTATATCTGCAAATCTAAAAGGAAAAGAAAATAAATTTCCCCAGAGAGCTTAAATTAAGTGATATATCTGTTCCTTTCCAATGTGTATTTGTTGATTTCTTCCAGATTAAATGCTGTAAGTCTATGTGCAGCTGCAGGGAGGATGAAGGGTGATGGGAGACTGGCCACAGCAAAATGCTGTGTGGGTGCTACTGAGAAAGCTAAAGCTGTTTCCATAGCCCTTGCATAAGTTCACCTTTTGAGTTGTGGCCCGATTATGCCAAAGTATGTTACAGCCACAGCTTCTCATGGTACTGCAATATTCTTGGGTAAAAGTAACATTCTTTTAAGCTTTTAGAGTCTGAATCTTTACAGTCTCCAAGCTGAATTTCCATTAATGTCTAAAGGATAAATTAGTTGCACCCTTACAGCAATGTTTTTCTGTCAAGACTATTGTATTGACACAGTCTTGTTGCTAAGTATTTTTAAAAATATATATAAAGTGGTTGAAAGTATCTCATTGATATTAATAAAAGAAATGCATGATTACAAACAAAATTCCCTTGCAAAAACAAGGCAAACTACTGGCTTTATTGCTGTGAGTGTCTTGCACTGTTACCATCTATGACTAAATACACAGGAGAAAAATATTGCAAGTACTGGATAAAGTAAAAATTTCAGGTTTCCTTCATGTTATCTTATTTCTCTCCTGCTAAAATCCAAGAGATTTTATTTTTCACAAAAAAGTATTAATGGAAGATGTCACTTATATTTGTGCAATATGCCTGTACCTGTGATGAAGATACTTATTCTGAGATATTACAGAAACATCTTTCTGGAATAATCTATGGAGATAGTCAAGCTGTGTTATCTTACCTTGCTTATATTACTGAGTAGTCGGCTGCAAATAGCAAATACTCAGAAATTAACCTGTGAAGTTAGCTAAGATATATACATATTGATGGTTTCTTGCAAGCCTTTCTTAGATAGTTTTAATGATGACAGCATACAAATGATGTATCATTCCCTGACTAAAAGAGAAGCAATGTCACTCAAAGTGTTTTCACATAACTAATATTGCAAAAGAAAGCCCCTCATCTGCAAATCTCTGGAAGCTAGGAGGTTTGACTAGGAAAACTTCACTGTGTGCGTACCTTGTTCTTCTAGTTTTCCTTCTTCACTCACTGTGGGCAATTGCGGGAAACAGGGCATGTTAGACCGTCAGACTAAGTAGTAAGGCCATTTTGATGTCACATCTAACTGTGTAGCTAACTAAATTATGTTAGATGGAACACACTGTAGGTGAAGCTAGAAAGACAAAGAGCTTCTGTATACTTTTGCCTTCACCCCTTTCAACGTGGGCAACACATTATTAATATTTTTAAAAAATAATGATGAGGGATACCGGCCTTAAGGCTCAGGTAAGGTTTGACACATCTGTAGGATCAGTTGACTGACCTAAGATGATGGTATTTTCAGACACATTGGAGAATAGGAAGGAACATCAACGCTATAAAAACTTAGCATTTTATTTGGGACATTCCTGAAGAATTTGTCAGTGAAAAATATTAAAACAGGTGCATTAAAATAAGCAAACCAAATCAGAATGATCTATAAATCTTCAGGGGAAAAATATTCATCTTTGACATTACATTGAAATAAAAATAATTTATTAACAGTAGCACAGAGGGGAAGAATGGCATGCCATGTTTAAAGCCTGGCTCCAGATAGAGCCATACTGTATTAAAAACAAATATGGAACATGAGTATGTTCACTACAATTATCATTATCCAGCCTCCATAACTTCTGACCTTCTCTAAAGGGAAATAGTTTTCTTTTTGTTAATGTCCTGTGTTGCACTGCATTTCCCATTGTCATTGGCAGCATATTGATTTAATATCAGGTTAGAGGATTAGCCATAGCTAATACAAGTTGGACATACTGTATTTTGTATAATCTTTTACAGCTGATCCACTAGGAGAATTAATAGAATTTCATGCAACTCTGAAATTGCTATTCCTGTTCCAAGGGGCACTGATGAGTTTTAGATGCTGTACTTCTTAGCTCATTTTCTCACCCCCTTCTGTATTACATACAGGGACATATTGAATGTTTCCAGTATTTTTGCATTAGAGCTGTCATTGGCAGCAACAGCACTTTTGATATGCATCAGTTTGGCTCTAGTGCAGATTATTTTTCACATTGGATGCCTACTGATGTGCACTGATTTTACTTCTAAAAATGAAACTTAATTTTGTGTAGCTTATAAGTAGTCCCTGGTGGGTCTTGGTTCCAAAAAGCTAATATTTTTTAGACATAATCAGCAGCAATAGGTAATGTATTGCCATTAGCTGTGTTAGCAAGTGTAAAAAAGGGAAAGGCTGGGGGAGGAAGTGTGGTGTAGAAATTCAATAGAAAATGTAATATGCTTTTAGCAGCTTTGTACTTGCAGCAATTCTTAATATAAAATTACACACATTAATGTTACACTCTAGCATTATTCTCCATGTTTATTCATAATGATTGTTTCATATTTAAAGAACACCAAAATATTGTGTTTTGTCAGCCAAAGACAATTATAGTTTAATAGTAAATTATTTTAAACTGCTACTGATAATACAACCAATCAACACATTAAGTGGTGCCAACATTGGCATCTTGCTAAATAATCTCTAGACTTTGCACTGAGAGTATGTCTTTCAAAGATAAGTCAACAAGAGCAATCAGAGCAGAAAATTAGAATTTGGTATCTTAGAATTAAAGTACAGCTAAACTAAAGTTTTAATAGGGGTGATCTAAAAGGGCACTTGATGTAATGATCTCTTTCATTTGTTACTAATTGTTTGTTCCTGATGAAGAAGAAACATGTACATGAATGTAGCTGAATTCAGTAAAGATGGCAGTTTCTTTAGCAGCTTGATTTTATTGTTAAGCAAGATAGATTGTAAGAATTTGGGAGGTGGATGTGCAGCTCTAAATTTACTTGGCTACACTTTTCATTAACAAATACTTTTCGTTTAATTTCACTTGATCTGGTTTATTAATGATTTGGATGAATCATGTTCATGTAAGTAATGAGCTGGAGGAGATTAAAATACTCAAGAGTTTAAGCTTAAGCCAGAAGCAGGTACTGATAAAGAACTCCTACTTCAATTTCTTATTATTTCAAGTGCAGCTCATATAGAAAACATAGTTTATGGCGGGTGTAAATGTAGGAGAATATGGCAAGGGAAGGGAACAGAATTCAGGTGAATATTAACTTTTTACAAAATATACTGGAAAGGCTTTACAGATATTTCAAGTTATATTTTACTTTGCATAGGTCTGTAGAGCTTTAGCTTTCTTTAGTAGTCATCCAGGTTTAACATTCAACACAAAATACCATTGTTTTTTAGCTATTTTAGAATAGTATTTGGTTCTCTTAAAGAGAACTGCTAAAACTTAAAGCATATTTGTAAGCACATTTGGTGTGTTACCATTGTTAGATATTTTCAAATGTGGTTCTGTGTTTATGTAGTGTATATAATTTTGGTGACCATCTGGGCCTTGCAGTTAGAAGGTGTGGCCTTCTTTCAGCTCTTGTGGACTTCAATAGATTGAAGTGTAATAGAGCTGGAAAGCATTAAGCTCTGAATGAGCAACGCTTGAGGCAACAATTCAGCTAAGAACGAGGATGAGAAGTACTGAAAACAGGCTCTGAAAACAGACTTAAAAGAGGAGTTTGAAGGACATCTCAAAGCAGGCATTGACATTGGGAAGACTAGTGGGATAAATGTGCAGACTAACACTCATAAAGAATACTTTTTCTATTTTTCAAGTATCATCATGCTGGCTTCTTTTTCCATTCCTTTTTGGAACTATTTTAAACAATTTTAATGAAAAAACATGCAACCCAGAATCCAATTTAGGAAGCATACCTGAGGGGTGAGGAAGATTACTTGGGAGTTGGGGGACCTGATTTTATGCCTGTAGTGTGGTTGTTCTGAAGCCAGATCTTGAGTATGAACCTTTATCTGTTAGCTGAATGTTTCCCTAGCGGAGCTACTGGGGAGTACTTTTCAGTCTCTCTTGTTGGTATTGTTTTGCTTTATATCAGTAATTAAATCTCTCTTGGGTCAAATTATCTCTAAAGTTGTCAGGAGACTTACGTAGGATACAGGAGAGTTAGGCTCATACCCATGGAGATTCATATGTTCATATCCATGCTTAATTATTTACTCCATTATGATAGCTTCAAAAGGATAGATTCAGGTGTAGACCTAAGAGCCTGATGGCCAGGCTTCTGGAACATGGAAAAGAAAATCTTTCTTCATTCCACATTCATTTTGATTCAGTTTTGCCTCTTCTTTTCATACCCTATTTCAGTGTCCTAATAAGTTATTGGTTGGGCTGGGATATTCCTGTTTTCTTGCAAAAAACAAGTAACAGTGAACTTGAAATTCTTGAGAAGTTTAAAATATGCTGAATCAGTATTTTCTGGTATAATAACAGCAAAATAAGTTACAATTTATTTAAACCATCCCAGGTCAAGAAATTCAGAGATGACTGTGTTTTGTTCTCTGCTGTGAGATAACAATTGTACAAGGTCAGGGAATTGCTGAGGTGAGTTGCTCCAGAGAGGATGCCTTCAACACCTGAGTGAGGGGAAGCTCAGTGTCCAGGAGCTTCAACTCAGAGCGGGGAGAGCCACCGAGGGAGCCTCAAGTCCGGAGCAGGACATGCCCAGGAGCCGGTAGCTCAGCAGACGCGAGCAGCTGACTCAGAAGGGGCGGTGCCAGGAGGAGTGGCGCCAGCCCTGACTGGGTAAAAACCTGCCCCAGGGGGTGCGAGCAATCAGGGGCGTGGTGCGGCAGTCCGCGTGGGCGGGTGAGCACTCGCCTTATGACTGGGACTCGGTTTGGGAGCTCTGCTCTGGCTGCTCCGGCGGTGGCCAGCGTAGGCACCCAGAGCCCAAGAGAGGGGAGGCTGCAGTGCAGAGCACATGATGTAGAAAGTGCCTGCACTGCTTTCTTGAGGCGGGGGTATGCAATGGGCAGGGCTGCACTCTGTGCTTACTGGTGGAGGTCCTCCTGCAGCAGGTGGCTGAGCTGTGGGATGCTGTCAAGAGGCAGAAAGATGTCAGGGAAGCTGAGAGGAAGCAGCACTGCTTGCTTTAGGACCAGACTGTGCAGGGGCCTCAAGTGTCTACTATAGCTCATGCAGGAAAGAAGGAGGCCACTAACCCAGGAAGCTGGGAAACAGTAACAGACCGAAAACAGCAAAAAAAGGAGGAAGAGGACAATTAAAAGCAAGGGGCTTCTTCCTGAATCTGTTGCCCCACCCAGAACTGCTTTGCTGTCCTGCAGGGGGCTGATGAGGAAACACACTCGCACCAGGAGCAACCGGCTGATGCACTGGTAAAGAAGATCACTACTGGTGCTGCCAGGAAAAAGCGGCGGGTCAGAGTAGTAGGGGACTCAACTTTGAAAGGAACAGGGGCACTCATCTGTTGGCCTGACCCAGTCTCAAGGGAGGTGTGTTGGTTGATATTCAAGGATCACCTGCTGCAAGCTCAGGAGCGATGCATCCCTACTAGAAGGAAGTGCTGCAGGAGGGCCAGGAGACCTCCTTGGATGGATCAGGAGCTGCTGAGGAAAATAAGAGGGATAAAAGAGGCTTATAAAAGGTGGAAGCAAGGACAGGTGTTCTGGGAAGAATACAGGGTTGTTGTCTGGGAAGCTAGGGACCAGGTTAGGAAAGCTAAAGCCCACTTAGAATTAAACTTGGCTAGGGATGTGAGAGATAACAGGAAGGGAATCTGTAGTTACACTGCAAATAGAAGACAGACTAGAGACAACGTGGGTCCTTTTCAGAAGCTATCAGGAGAACTGGGTACCCTGGATTTGGAGAAGGCTGAAGCTCTTGATGTCTTTGCCTCAGTCTTCACTGGCAAATGCTCTGACCACACCACCCAAGTCTGGGAAGGCAGATGTAGGGACTATGAGAATGAAAACCATGGGCCCACTGTAGGAGAGGATCTGGTTCGAGACCATCTTAGGAACCTGAACGTATACAAGTCCATGGGACCTGATGAAATCCATCCACAGGTCCTGAAGGAGCTGGCAAATGAAGTTTCTAAGCCACTATCCACCATATTTGAAAAGTCATGGCAGTCAGGTGAAGTTCCTGATGACTGGAAAAGGGAAATATAACCCCCATTTTCAAGAAGGGGAAAATGGATGGCCTGGAGAATTACAGACCAGTCAGCCTCACCTCTGTGCCTGGCAAAACTTTGGAGCAGATTCTCCTGGAAGGCATGCTAAGGCACATGAAAAACAGCAAAGTGGTTGGTGCCAGCCAGCATGGCTTCACTAAGGGGAAATCCTGCCTGACCAATCTGGTGGCCTTCTATGATGGGGCTACAGAACTGATGGACAGGGGTAGAGCAGTTGATGTCATCTCCCTGGACTTGTGCAAAGTGTTTGACACTGTCCCACATGACATCCTTGTCTCTAAGTTGGAGAGACATCAATTTAATAGGTGGACCCCTTGGTGGATAAAAAACTGGCTGGATAGCTGCACGCAAAGAGTTGTGGTCAACAGCTCAGTGTCCAGCTGGAGACCAGTGACGAGTGCTGTCCCTCAGGGATTGATTTTGGGACCTGGCTTGTTCAGCATCTTTGTCGGTGACATGGACAGTGAGATTGAGTGCGCCCTCAGCAAGTTTGCCAATGACACCAAGCTGTATGGTTCGGTTGATATGCTGGAGGGAAGAAATGCCATCCAGAGGGACCTTGACATGCTTGTGAGGTGGGCTGATGCCACCCTGATGAAGTTTAACCATGACAAGTGCGAGGTCCTACAACTGGGTTGGATCAATGCCAGGCACAGCTCCAGGTTGGGCAGAGAAGAGATTCAGAGCAGCCCTGCAGAGAAAGTCTTGGGGGTGTTGGTCTATGAGAAGCTTAACATGAGCCGTCAGTGTACACTCGCAGCCCAGAAAGCCAACCATGTAAGCCATACCATGCAGTATAATTGCATCAAAAGGAGTGTGGCCAGCAGGTCAAGGGAGGTGATCCTGACCCTCTACTCTGCTCTCATGAGACCTCACTTGGAGTACTGTGTACAGTTCTGGTGTCCTCAACATCAAAAGGACATGGAACTGTTGGAACAAGTCCAGAGGAGGGCCACGAGGATGATCAGGGGACTGGAGCACCTCCCATATGAAGATAGGATGAGAAAGTTGTGTCTGTTCAGCCTGGGGAAGAGAAGGCTGCATGGAGACCTCCTAGCAGCCTTCCAGTATCTGAAGGGGGCCATAGGGATGCTGAGGAGGGACTCTTCATGAGGGACTGTAGTGAGAGGACAAGGGGTAATGGTTCAAGCTTAAACAGGGGATGTTTAGATTGGATATGAGGAAGAAATTCTTTACTGTAAGGGTGGTGAGGCACTGGAATGGGTTGCCCAGGGAAGCTGTGAATGCTCCATCGCTGGCGGTGTTCAAGGCTGGGTTGGACAGAGCCTTGGGTGTCATGGTTTAGTGGGAGGTGTCCCTGTCCATGGTAGGGGGGTTGGAACTAGATGGTCTTAAGGTCTTTTCCAACCCTAACTATTATATGATTCTATGATCTTCCTGCTTTACGACTGTCCTCGGCTTTGCATCCCAATAACCCTATCTTCCTTGGAAACTCTATGAAAGAAATATGAAAATATTTGAAAATTATAGTAGTGAATAACAATGAGGGGGAAAATGGCAACCCTCTAAAAGAGCCTTTCTCCATTTAGTAATTTCCCTTGGCTTGATTTGTGCTAGAGATCGAATTTCACATTTTGTAGATGGTGTGATTCTCAGCCTGCCAATTCTTTTTCCATGGGACATCTTTTTGGTTTTGTGACTGGCAAGTGCCTGATGGAGACATGTATTCTTTGTCTCTAAAATGAATAAACCTTTCTAGATAGCGTTTTCCCATTAGATGTATGCACAGTCAAAGGTGAGTTTACGTTTTCTGAGAAAACTTGACTCCCACCTTATAAAGATTTATGCCCACCTGTAAAAATTAATTGCAGTAAAAAATTGTTTTTGATAATTGGGAGGCTTTGATCCAGTAATAGGATTATTTAATTTGTAAATGTCACATGACTAATCAAGGAAAAATAACCAAAGTTAGTTATTATGTCAGCTGTTCTAACATTCTTCAGACATTATCCAACTTAATCTTTGAACAGGGTCTGCTAAAGGTTGCTATAGACAATGCCAGAGCTCAAGAAAAACAGGTCCAACTGGAAAAGACAGAGCTGAAGATGGAGCTCTTCAGGGAACGAGAACTGAGGGAAACGCTTGAAAAGCAGTTGGCTGTGGAGCAGAAGAACAGAGGTAACTTGATTAAGCAGACATAAACGCCTTGTAATTTATTTCCTTAGGAAGCCTAATCTTGTATCAAACACCTGTGTTTGATCAAAACTTTTCCCCTTACCTCACATGATGTTCAGGCTGATTGCAATTCAGGACCTTTTACAACCTGCCTGATTCTGCGTAGGTTCTTCATAAGATTTGGAACAAGGAACTTTTTCTCAAAGTTTTACCTGAATGTTACTTATTGCACTTGTAATGCACAACATAATTACAAATACCATAGGTGCTTTTAATGGACTTTGGCAAGTTGTGGTCATTATGAAAAATGGTAGCTATGTAACACAAAGACAATTTAGATCAAGTTTTAGAATTTGCAAAGTTTTAGGAACTCTTGTTTCTGTTCTTATGTGTTAAGGTCCTGTATTGCATATGTAGGCAAGCCGTATGTAATAAATATAAAGATAGTAATAATTCATGACCTTTATAATGCATAGTTGATCAAACGCATTTGTAGAAGGAACTGTTAAGGTTCTTCTTAATAAGTCAGTAGTATTAGTAGCATATCAAGTATTAACATCACCCCACTGTCAAGCATATACATGTTAAAGAATTTTAAATAATTTCATTTATTTAAACGTCAGATGGTTTACAGTGATTTGCATTTTCTGACAGGTAAGTGGGGTCAGTTACGCTGTGAAGACTTCTCTGTCTTTGTTTTAGTTCCAGAGGGTCATATAGTTAAACTAGGGAATATAGTTGACTAGGATGGACTAGACACATACGCTTTGAGCAGTTAAAATTAAATAAAATTAATTTTACACAAAACTGTATGTCAGGAAAGAGCATGGGGTAGTCTCGGATTTTATACAAGATACTGAAATAATTGACAGTGTTATTTTCAGCATGCTGCATTATTTGTTTTTTTATGTGTCCCTCTAACAGTAATATTGCACTGGTAAAAGAGCCAGACCAAAGCGGAATGGATTTGAACACTTAATGGTGGCATGCAGCAAAGCAAATATAATGAGTATGTCTATCCCTGCTATTGGATACTTCTGTACAAAGAAACCAAAATGATGGATTATTCTTTAAAAAAAGATCCAAGTAGGAGAGAAAAAATAAGGCCAGATGTAATTATTGTGAGAATTTATTCTTCCATTAAAGGTAGAAAAATATGTAGGAGGCTTTACCTACTATCAGTTTTCCAGATAACAAGTGTTATGTCTAAAAGTTTCACGTCTTAATGAAAGCATGAGCAAGATTGGAGAAGTGTGCCACATCTCTGATAAGTTAGGAGATACCATGTGAGAAAACTGAAATACACTTAAAAGCTATATCATAGGAACATGAGTCACTGTGTCACATACAGATCAAAACCCATTAGGTGAATGGGACCTTGAGCATTAGCAATATCTACCTTCTTCTCATCACGTTAACACAACTGACTATCTTTTTCCTTAGTTACTACATCTGAAAATTTTTGTCCCTATTTTTTTTTTTGCATTAAATTCACTGCTTCTACTGTATGTTCTACAGAGCTGCTTATTTACTGTACTGTTTCCTTCCTTCTTTGTAAGTATTCCCATTAGTGATTCCTAAGGCTGTAGGATGTGTCTCATCAACTGGTGAAAGTAGGATAATATCTCTTCTGTGAGCAGCTACACAGTAAGGGCTTGCTAATTCTGGCTCTGACTGCTGTAGTCACATCTACAACATGTCAGCCGTGATGACATTTTAATTCAGAACACAACATATGTTTCTTTCTCATTTATTGCAATCACTTTCCAAGTACTTATAATGAAAACATTAAAACCGTGCAATGATTCAAAATGTCTTTAGTTTAGCCTTTGTACAGCTACTAGCTGTTCTTTGATAGTGTAAGCTAATTAGCCAGTAAAGTAGTTGGTACTGTACAAATGAGAGAGAACCAAAATTCCAAGGGACAGGAACCAACAGAACAAGAAAGAGAAAAGGGAAAGACAAAGGGAAATGTGGATAACAAAAAGATATGGGAAGAGTCTGAACACCAAGAAGTTGGATGGCTTGCAGGAAGAAGCAGGTTGGAGGGGAGTTAGAAAACTCGGTGCCTTTCCGTAAGGAACGAGGATCACAGCAAAGTAGCGGCTGAGCTCCTCCCGCAGCCTGGGCACCCAAGCAGCTGGATCTCCCTCTTGTGGGAGAGAAGCTGCTGGCAGGCAGGCAAAGCAAGGCCGACAGGGAAGAACTTCATTGCTATGTGTATACCATATGCTGTGGGCAATAACAAAAAGGTGCACTTAATCCCGAAAAAAATTAGTCATCTCTAGGGACAGAGGCTTATCTATGTCAGATGATGCAAAAGCACTGCTGGTTTTCTGATTCGGACAGTCATAGGTTCTCTTCTGTCTATAAACAGAATATATGCTATAACTGAATATCACTTACAGTTTTCAGTACTGTGGTATAGAAGAGTAGCTTTTAGAATATTCCAGTGTGATTCCAGCAAATTTCAAGTAATTGAAATTGGTGAAAATTCATCAGTTTATGTGAATTGTTGCATTTGTAGCACTTTTTGGGACTCTTAATAGGTAATTGTGTACCCAAGTTTCAGGTCTAACTCTGAGTTCACTGAATTTCTTTTTTCCTAGCAATAATTCAGAAAAGGCTAAAGAAGGAAAAGAAAGCAAAGAGGAAATTGCAGGAAGCACTTGAATTTGAGACTAAACGACGGGAGCAAGCAGAACAGACACTGAAACAGGCAGCTTCAACAGATAGTCTAAGGGTCCTAAATGGTAAGAAGCCTCAGTATCATTACCTTTCAATTTAAGTGCCAAAAGAAGCATGTTATTTTGAAAATTTATAACATGATGGGGGGGTAAAGAAAGAAAATCTCTTTTCTTTCCTTCATTCCAGCGATGCCTCTCTCTTTTTTTTGTTACTTTATATAGTATGTGCAAATAAACTCATTGGAGAGAATGTTCAAACTGGTATAATTTTAAATTATTAGCTTGAGAAGTCAATTTTTTTCTTCTTCTTTTTCTCCCCCCTTTTATGCTTCAAAAATCTATTGCTCATTAATCTTCCTACTCTAACAAAAAATTGTCCTTGCCTCCAGTCATTGTTCAACATTAAAAAAACTGACCAATGTTGATTTGTCAGAATCAATTCAGAATTGGAGTAACAGGTTGTAAAAAGGCTATAAGAATCAAATGAAATATGTGTCAGTCTTACCTTTCTATGTTTCTAGACTCTCTGACCCCAGAGATAGAAGCTGACCGCAGCGGGGGCAGAACAGATGCTGAAAGGACAATACAAGGTAGGAATTTGCAAAAGGCTATAAATCTAGATCTAGCTATATGAGTTTTTCCTCAGCTTTAGACTGCTATTCAAGCATGTAGCCTACCATCTGGGCCACATCAAAACAAGTTCAAACAAGGTCAAGTTCATCTTGCTTGTTTATAAGAGCAAATACATTCTGTACTGATAGATTTTCTTTAATAGGTCATTTCTGTTTATACAGAGCAATTAAAGAAGAATAATTAATTTGAAGCAATACTGGGTTGAATCTCAGGCATGCTGAATGCAGGTTTTGTGCGTATGTGTAGTTAGATTTTTGAGATAACAATGCTTGTAAAGGTGTATTTGAACCATTTTAAACCTTTTAACTATACAAATGGCTGAACCTAATGGGTATCATTCAAGGCATGATGAGAATTTCATAGCTAATATTCAGTGGCAGTTACTGAAAGGTGTGTTTCAATAAGCTACTCTGAACATTAATGATAAATAAGCATTTTATTCCCTTCTAGGATTTTTTGTTTACTATATCCCATTATTTACATTTTAATAAAACAAATCTGCTGAGTAAATTTATACATGAAATACTAAAAAGAGTGATATTACTTTCCCTGTGAATCTGAATGTATATATGTATTGCAAACACCAAGATATTAGCAAAGAACACATTTTTAAGACAGTATTTGCGTTATAATGTCTTCTCTAGTCAACAGGCTAAATCTACGTAGTGAATACTAAACAGTAAAAATAGCATTTGTTTTAAATTGTAAATGAAGATGCATTTTTCAGAGGCAAGCCTAAAATGATTAGCTCCAGTAATCACTCTCAATTGCCTTTATTTTGCATTTCGAAGTCAATCATCTTAACCATGTCGTTTGACATCTTCTGTGTGTTATTTAATTGCATTTTCTAGCTCCTTAAGAGTTGTTACTGGTGTGCCACAAGGAGGCTGTAACAACAGACTAAAAAGTCAACAAGTTTTTATTGTATTGAAAATATAAACAAATACAAAAGAGTCAATAAGTTCTGATGAAAGACAAACACATGAATTAAAACAAAAATATTTCGATTTAAAACAAATTATGTCTGCAAAGTCAATAACTCAGCAGTTGGAATATGCCAGATTAAATGTTGCCTGGGAAGTGGGCACATGTTACGAGGTTTGCTATTCCAGAAACCTGCTTTCCTTCCCATTAAATACATGCTTTATTCAAAGCACCATTTGACATAATTCATTTAGTAAGAATTTAGTCGTTATGTCATTTTGTTATAATCCAGTCATTGTGTTATTTTCTTTGGTGCAAAGACAGACTTCTAATTTTTCTGTGAGGCCGTTCTGTTACACTAGTTACTACAATACCTGAGCTCTTTGCAAGCATTAATTACTTTATCTTCAGGGTATGCCTGCAAGGAAGTGAAGTTTGGAGTACTCCAATTTGAAAGCTGGGAAATAGAGTCATAGACGCATTAAGATGACAAACTACTTAATTTCCAAATATTGAGGACCTAATTTTTCAGGAGACTTTGCATTTTTTGGCAAACGTATTCAGTGTATTCAAATCACTGTTCCTGCTGATTTCAGTTTCACTTACGGGCTGAGATACCGAGCTGGATATTTATAATGTGAGCAACACATAATTGCTGGCTGGTTTGGAAGTATGTTTTCTAAAGGACTTATCCGAAACCACATAGCAACAGCACTTCAGCTTTTAAACCATGATTATCCATTCTTTTCCAGCTATCCTCTGCCTTCTTATGCTCATTTCATATACTTCTATTTCTGCAACAAATGAAATCAAGGACTTTACAGGCAACACTCTCAGTAATGATGACCCTTTTCTTCATTCATCTGCCTAAAGTCTTTCAGGTTAAAAAACCCAAAATCTATAGATTATTTAATTGAAGACTGGACCATAATAGATTCTGATAATGATACTGGATAATGTTGCAAAGGCAACCTTTTTTCTGACATTTCCTGTCTCTACTTTGCAGTCTTAACATAAAATTAAACCAGGCTGTTTATAAAGAAAAAAAGTAAGCAAGAGATAGATTTGTAATTTCTTATAGTTGAAAATATTCAGCTTAATTGTCATGCAGCAGTTCAGACTTTTAGACCTACCACAATATGTAACCCCACAACCCAAATGTAACCCCACAACCCAAATGTAACTATAGGAGCTTATTGTCTTTGTGGATCAGCTGTTACAAGGTGACAGGTTTCAGAAATAGTTCAAGAAATAGTCAGTAGCGGATGAGTAATGCTGCATGTCAGGACTCTTTGTGTTCACTTCCAATATTGGAAGGAGGATCCCCTTTCACCATAAGCTCCCTTTTCTGTGCGTCACCCTTAGCACGTATCCCCCTGTCTCTGTCCCAGATCCTCCTAGCTTCTTCTTCCTTACTCCATTTCCTGCTTTGTCAATGGTAATCTCACTCGTTCTTTGCTGTACATTACACTCTTTTTTTTTCACGAACTTCACATTCTTCCAACGTTCTCTTCTGAACTCAAGTTTCATGCCACCCTGACCTCTTGCCCAGTCATTTCAAGAGCTGCATTGACATTTACCATTACCAGCTGTTTGGTGCCACATCTCTGTCTGTATTCCCTGCTTTCCCCTGCCTTCCTATCAAGTTCCCTACTGCGTTTAGTACACATTCTGTTTCATCTTCTGCATCCGCCTGGATATCAGGTAGGCAAGCACTGAGGAGCACTCTGTTCTTATTTCAGTATTTAGCACAGCAACCGTTTGCAGGAATGAGGAGAACGAGAAGCAGGTTAAAAACTACTTCATTCCTGCAGCACTGGGACAAAGCATGCTCAGTACAGATGGGCTCCTTGGAGAATTTAGTTGCAAAATTCTGTAAAAGCTTTCCAATGAGTGAATCTGGGATTTTTCTGACACTTTTTTGAATTTTTATCAGGGAAACAAAGACCGTATCTTTCCAGTTTTGCAAGATTTCAATTATGTCCTTACACTTTATCTGTAACTGATACATTATAATGCATACTCTAGTATGCATTATAGAAGCATTATTATATAGAATATACAATATAGTCCATAATAAAGAATACAGTACTATCTCTTTCATGTTTCAGGTTCTGGGAAAAAAATACTTACAAGGGAAATACTTGGGTTTCTCATTCCTCTCACAAACATATCTCTATATCAGCATCAAAGCCTGTCAGGGGTAATAGTCCTTTTACCCACAATCTTTTATTTTTTTTTTTTTTTTTTCTTCAACTTCCTGTATTAAGCGTGCTATGCAGTTCTGTAACTAAGCAAACAAAGGCAGAAAAGCTGTTGCATTCTGTGGGCAAGTGAAATAATTAAAATACCAACTGTAATGTCAGCATTTAGGAAAATATGCAAGGAAATCATAATTTAAAATGAAAATTTTATCTACTATTTTTTATAAATAAAAGGATACTTCTCAACTCTCAGTTATATTTAATGTTGGTATTTTTAGTTATTACTTCTGTGAGTAAGGAATAGGACTAATTTAAGTGTAAAATATAATTGCATTTGTCAATAAGGGGGGTATGTTGTGTTCTATTTTTCATCATGTAGCACTCATTCAGATTTAGTTCATGGAAAGTCTTTGTAAGATGGGAGTGATAATAAAAAGAAATTTGAGTATGAGACTATAAAAAGAAGCTGTACAGAATATTTTTAGGGTTGGGTTGGGTTTTTTTTAAATGCTGGGTAGATAAAAGTTTTCTGGAATATCCATAAAATACTAACAAATAATCAAATAACCCAGTTACGGGTCTCAGATATATTTGCATTTTTTTTATCGGTACAAACAGATACAAAGTTACTAGGAACTGGTGTAGACACTGGTTTTAAATGTTTTCTTTCTTGCTTCTGTTTAAAATAACAATAAAGCAGATTATCCTCTTCTCCATACATATTGTAGGTTCACTAGATGCCTATGCCTAGCTCCCAATCCGGTTTCCCAAGACCCCCTCATCCCACACAAAAAGGTACCATACAAAGATAATGTTTGACTTTTATATACTGTTTTGTTACCAGACCTCTTACTAAGCGCTAGAATAATAACATTTACTGCCGCTCTTACTTTCTTATTTCCATTGACATTTTCTTCCCGATCTCCTTCCTTACTCCATATTTTGCTTACTTTCTCCATATTTTGCTCACTTTCTCCATATTTTGCTTACTTACTCCATGCTTACTTACTCCATGCTTACTTACTCCATGCTTACTTACTCCATGCTTACTTACTCCATGCTTACTTACTCCATGCTTACTTACTCCATGCTTACTTACTCCATGCTTACTTACTCCATGCTTACTTACTCCATGCTTACTTACTCCATGCTTACTTACTCCATGCTTACTTACTCCATGCTTACTTACTCCATGCTTACTTACTCCATGCTTACTTACTCCATGCTTACTTACTCCATGCTTACTTACTCCATGCTTACTTACTCCATGCTTACTTACTCCATGCTTACTTACTCCATGCTTACTTACTCCATGCTTACTTACTCCATGCTTACTTACTCCATGCTTACTTACTCCATGCTTACTTACTCCATATTTGCTTGCCTGTGTTATTAATTTTTTTGCTATAAATCCCACATTCCAAATTTTCTGTCCCCCAGTAGTTTAGCTCCCAAGTCCTGTACACTCATCTTCATTACATTTAATCACGACCTTTATGCATTATCTAAACCTCTAAAAATGTTCTTCTGAACCGTCTTGTACTTCCTTACTGTCTTCCCCATTGAGCATTCTTTTCATATGGTCCTATGGTGTCCCTATCATGTCTTCCTTTTCCCAAATTGTTCACAAATTTTTTTGTATTTTTCTCCCAAAGCTATCCTGTTAAGAACAGGAAGCTTAACCAATTTTTCTCTCTCAGGCTGCTATTTTTTTTTGTCTTCTATATTTCTTTCCTATTTTTTAGCAGTTGCCTCAGCCTGTACCATTTCTACTTTCTTCCAGTTAATTTCCAACTTCTACATGCCATCATTCCAGCTGTTTCTGAAACCAGCTTCAGTGTTCTCTGTTCACAGTCTTCTCACTCTGTTCAATTTCCCTGAATACTCAGGCCTTTCTTTATTTTTTTTACCCAAATGCTTGGTTATGTTCTGAGAGACACTTTGCACTGTGCCTGTCGTCAAACTTTCTCTGCCCTACTCCACTCTTTCAGTCAGCTTTGACTTGGCTACACGTTTTCCTCACGTGCAAATTCTGTTCCTTTTGTCCCTCAGTCAGTATTTCATGCCTCAATTCCTTATTCTGCTGCATTTTTTTTCCTTCTAGCGCATTATCAGACTTTCTCCAAATGAGTTTGTTACCTTGCTCTCCCTGTCCCTTAGCAAAATCAAGTTACACTTTCTAAACCCTTTCCCACCTACTGTTTCTTCTTGCCTTTTCCTGATCTTCCATCTCTTCTGTAGGCTTATATTAACAGTGCAGTTCAGTATAATTCTGATTGGCTTCAGACCATGCTTTACTGATGTAAGGAAAAAAGCCACTTAACTACCATACACATAAAAGCTTCCAGGACCGTCTGTCTCCTTTCCTCCCAGAAAAGACAAGGCAGGAAATGGAGATGTTGAGCAGATCCAGGAATAAAGACAGAAAATAACTGCAACTCAGCCCACTGACTGACTGCATAGTCCTGTATGAGGTTACTTGTAAGGCCTTTGAAGGCTACTGAGGAGGAGTGAGAAAGAAATTATGATTCAGCTTTGCCCATGCCAAGAGCTTAGTGTGTTCATTTTGCTGTCTTAAGTACAAGGGGAAGGTGCCCTGTAGCTGCCCTCCACATTAGTAGAAACGGCCTAGATAGAGCTTCAGTCATTTTCCTGAAAACCTAACCTAAATTGTTTTCTATGTTGGTTTGAAATTTATTTTTCAACTAGCAAAATCAGTGTACTAATCTTGCCAAACAGTCCTTGATTCTTTCTTGCTGTATGCGTGTCTGAAAGATGGCTATATGAAGGACTTCCACGTTGAAAAGGAACTTTCGGTGGTTATGTGAAGCTTGTGCACAGAGTTCCACTTCTGATATATAAATCTGGACAAAAGCATGTGGAAATATGTGATATTTTTTATGAGATCAAAAACTTTATTGAAAAGGGCCATTATCAAGACTGTTAAGTCAAGCATTCCAAAATTAGGAAATGGTAGAATTAAGGCTGTTTTCCGCACCTTTGTTCAACTGTCTGTGTATGCATCATGATATAATCTTTAATTATATGATTAGATATTGTATTTTTCACAGTACTCTGTCTCATTCAGTGCAGGGGACAAGGATATAGTTGAATAAATGGATATCTGTCCAATATTTTCTCTATCTTCAGTGCTCACTGTGTGCTCTCATGTTTTATATAATACCTGGTTTGTATATAATACTTTCAGCATTAGCTATCATGGTTTACAGAAGAGGCACAAATTATTATCTCTGTTTCTTTCATATGACAAATCTTAATTTTAGCATTTCCTAACAGTTGAGTGTTTTGCTGCACCATTTGAATAATGTCCTAGATAACAGTTTCTTCAGGTTTTCTTTTTACAAGTAAGCTACAGTCAGAAGTTTCACAACCTTATGGACTTGAATCTTTAGGTTCCTAGTGATAAAAGCTAACAAAGTGACCGATAAACTGTAATACCTATTATGAGCACCATGGTGTAAGGAATCACCATTTTGCCATGGGGTTTTACAGATACTTGTTGAGATAAATAAAGACAATATTGGGATACATTTCATGCCCTTGGACACAGAATTGTCCTTGCACTCTTCTTGCATCCTGTATTTCTTTTAACAGTGTCTCCATCAAGCTTTCTTGTTCTTGTTTTGTCCTTATCTATGGCCTAATTTTCCATTTCCAAATTTTATAATCTTGCCTCTTTTTTGCTTACTTTTTAATACAAGTTTATATTTATTTTCAGTTATAATTCCAGCCTGTAATTTTTACTTCTCACGCCTAATATCCTTGTTAATCAAGAACCAGACATCTGCAGATACTGGCTTATAACACTGTGCATATGCCACACATCCAGTTACTTGTCAAGATTTCTTCCTCTTCAGATGGCTTTACCTGACTTTCTTACCCTGTATGTCTTCTGTCCCCCTCTTTCCTTCTATGCTCAGCCACTGGGTCCTGTTCTTGTCTAGTAAGTCCAAACCACTCAATCCCTCAACTTCAGTATCTGTTACTGTCAGCCAGCCATTTCTTATTAGTAGCTCCCTTTCACAGTGTCTTCAAGTGCCCTAATTTATGTGTTTCTGCCTGTGTTTAACCAGTCTCGGTCACTCCCTCTGCTTACATTTTCTATCTCTATTTTGAATCCCAACTGCATTAAACTTCTCTTCCTAATTTCTCTAAATCTTAAGTTTTATGGGAGTTTATGGTTTATAGACTTAGAGAAGATTACTGTTGGCTGTAACAGGATACATTTTCCAGTGCAAGACTACTCTCAAATTAACTAATGATTTTTAAAAAAATAGTTTTCAATATCCTCAAATGACAGGATGTATGTTCCTTTTCTGGGGACATCAGTTGTCTTTGCAGCACATTTTAACTAAAATGCCTTTTCTTTCATGTTACTTTCATTGATTTTGCCCATGATACTGACTGTTATGACCAGCATCAAGTCAATTTCTCTTATCCATTATCCTCTGTAGAGTCCCTTCCATAGTAGTATCTTTCTCCCAGGGCTTCTCTCTCCTATCTTTGCATTTTCTCTCTTGCTCCCTGTGTCCCCCCTTCCTCTTAATCAAAAGCAATTCCATTTGCACCTGTAGACCCTCAGAGACAAGGTCATCTATCTGTATAATATTGTGTAAACCAATGGTCATATATTCTCTACAGTACTGATTGATTAAACCCAAGAAAAGGAAAGCACCTGATTCTTTATAAATTTTACCAGGTTTTTTTCTTGCCTTTTTTTTTCTTATTGAACTTCTTAGAAATGTTAAATATATATATATAAACTTGTAAATTTTACATTTTTATTCAATTGACACTTTTTATCAGATATTCCATTTTTATTGCTGCTTAGTAAGTACTGTGGATTATTTGTTACTCATTTATTATTGCATGGGACTTCTAGCAGAAAGGTGCTTCAGTTTAGTAAAGAGCCAGGATTCTCAAATGGATTCATCAGCTCATTTTGAGAATGAAAATACATTTTCATTTTCCCATGTGACATACCTTCTTTTCTGCTGAACTAGTTCAATGCTGTTTCGGTTTTCCTTATATTATTGCTTTCCCATTTTCCTTTCCCCTCTGTTTCAACCTCCCCATCCCTGCCAAATACTACTTCTGAATATCCCAGGTCTTCCTTGTTAGGCCACTTCTTTGACCTGTGAGGCAACGTGTGTGTATGATGTGGAGCTATGTGTATGCTGGTTGACCCAGTGGCTGACTAGGAGATACATACGTTCTGAGGAATCAGTGACAAGCTAGGAGGTACACATTTTCTGCTGCACGTCTTGTTGCTGCCTCTTGGCAGCTGGGCAAATCAAACAGTACATGATGCTTCTCAGCAGCTGATGGGCCAAACAAATGGTTTTTCAAGCTGCAAGAGAACCACGGCCCACCTGTTGTGCAGGCCTGCTATAAAGGTTGAACATTTCAGCAGGGAAAAGAAGTCAGGAGCTGGAAACAAAGCTGTCAGAACCCTGGAAGGCAAAGGGTTGGTTTGTTTTTTTTTTTTTCTAGATATATTGAATAACTGCCCAAGGAAACATCTGCTACTTAGCTAGGCTGTTTATGGAAACAAACAGCTGACTATTCTAGACCCATAGAAATATGAAAAGGTTCTAGTAAAGCAGCAGTTCCAAAACAGTGGTATGGATTTTTTTGGAGATGAACTTTTCTGTGACTTTTAAGCCACTTGGCCTGTTATTCTGTTATTCCATCTTTAATTCCAGACTTAAAAAAAAAAAGAGACAACAACAACAACAAAACCAAAAAAAAAAATCTATGGTAACAAAAACAATCACCCCTACAAAAATAAACCCAATACAAAAAAAACCCAACATAACACAAAAAGCTAACGAAGAAAAAAAAAACCAAACCCAACAAAGCAAAAATACAACCCCCAAACCAAACCTAATACTTCCCATTTAATTTGTCAAGGAAATCTGTTTGTCAGCGTAGGTGTCAACAAACAGTAAGGAAGTCTGCCTATGTTTGTAAAATGCAATGTCTTGTGAATGTGTGACTTTCAGCAATCTCACAGATAAATTTTGCATTTTTCTTTTTACCTGTCTGATTATCAGGCTTCCTCCTTAAGTTTTCCATTCTTAAGGTTTTTGAATTTCAGTAAGGCAACTGGTTTCAGTCTCTACAGCTTTGGTTAGCTGCAGACATAAGACAGGACCATGCCCTCCTTAGGGCTCTATTCTAGCACCTCTAGGTACAAGTAGTGATCTGAGCTACAAGAAGACTGAAAAAGACAAGAGAATGGAGCAAAGCTGTTGTAGTGACCCACTAAGGAGTGATGTCTGCTCTCTTGTTATTGATACTTCTCTGCATGCCAGAGTTTGTCAAACAAATTGATGCATTGGTGAAAACATATCAATTTCAGAAGCTGAAGGGGAGAGTCTTTCCTGCACTGCTCTTCTCTGTTGCCTTTCTTATACTGAAAGTATTTTCAGACCAAGAGGTGTTGTTAAAGCTGGGAAACTGTTGGAAGTTTAGTGTCTAACCCTCAATGACATTTAGTTTAGCCGCTTTACTAACTCCCTTTGGTTAGTCCACCAGATTGTATTTTATTTTTGTTCAGTCTTCCAAAAATATTTGCTGGTTAAATACTGTTCCTCTTTGCAGTAGCACATGCTTAAAATGTTTCATTTTCCCTCTGATTAGTGCCTTAAACTTCATCTTCTTTTCAACTGCAGTGTATAACACTTTGTATTGTAAGGGTCATGCGCTTATTATTCAGCTGTACAGTGCTGTGCACTTCAATGAAATTATATACATATAATAAATAACAGCAATCTGTGTGCGCTACTTTATATTTCAGTTACTGTTGCAGAAGCTATACCTCTGGAAATAGGTTCTCCAATTCTTACACATTTTAGAAAAAGCTGGGCTCTCTCCTGTACGCTGATTTAAATATTTTATTTTCCTAAGAAGAATAAGCCTTGCTATCTTTACAGCCTCACTAGTTTTAAAGACATTTGTTTTACTGATTTTTTGGCTTGACACACAATCCAGTATAGTGCATATTTTAAACCTAGATTGTATATTAGACATTAGTGACATCTCTTGCTCATTTGTTTTTTACAGTCGAAGTCTGAATAGTCACTGAGGAAACACACAGCAAGGATTTATTTTGCTTCATGTTTCCTTGACCATGAGTAAATACTGAACTTATCTTATCATGCATGGAAACCAAAAGTAATAAATGTGTTCCCTGCCCCCTCCCTGGGAATCCAGCACTTTGGCAGGTTTTCAACCCAAACTAATCAATTAAAGACAACATTGATTAACTTAAACAGAAGGTGGTATTGATTGCAGGCAGTAACCTATAAATAGACAGTTGTTTCATGGTGTTCACAGGTCATTGTTAGCTACACCTTTAAACTTTAAGGTGCATAATCCTGTTATCTATCATGCAAAAAGCAAAGGAAGGGCATAGAGTTAATGAACAGTTACATATATATTGCAAAGTATTCTAATACAGCCCTCTTATTCAACACTTACACTCTTACATAAACTTTTCACATTCTCTTTGAAATTGCTATCTATTGCAGTTTACATCTCATTTTATAGCTGCATATATACGAAGCTGCTGGAAATCAGTTATGTTCATTACTTTTCTACTGAGATAAATGATTAATCTATCAGAGGCTTTCTTCCAATATAGTACTTTAGTGCACTTTTGAAGCAACTGTGTAAAATTAATGACTAAGCATGAACAGAGTCAAATGGGAAAATTCAGGACAACAAGAATATTAAATAAAGCACATTGTGCACCAAAAAGGCTGTAAAGACTTTATATAGAATTGTTTTACTTTGTTGCATTTTTGTTCATCTCTTACTCCCTCTTTCCTCCATGTTCATATTATTCAAACAGGGAAAGATAGGATCTATGAATTCTTACCTAACAGACTTCTGGGGTCACCCCAGTTGTCTTGCTTACGTGGGGGAGATGGTCACTGCAAGCCACTAAACTACCTATTTGTTTCCTCTGAGTACTCTTTTTCTCTTCATCTTCTCTCTCAGAAAGTAACTGAAACCTGAACAGGCTGGTAAAACGCGCATTTAATGTGTTTTAGCATAGTATCATCAGCTGAAAAACAAAACAAGTTTTTTTTTCTTTCCACAGAAAGATCTAGAAGACTTTATGTTTTTAAGCCAGGATGAAACATTTATTAAAACATCATTTCAGTGAAATGGTTTTCAGTTTCTGTAGCCTATCATGAAAAAGATACAAAAAAAGTGAATTTCTAATTCATTCACAACTGAACTGTAGTCCTGTGCCTTCTAGGTTGGTTGAGTAATTAGATCTGCTGACTGTAAGCTCTTTACCTGTGTTTTCCTCTAACCTGTGTAGAGAGCTGTTCCTTTTTTTTCCTCTCATTTTATTTCAGCCACATTTACTACTACTTAGGTGTTGAAAAGTGGCATCATGTCAGCTGTGTCATAAAGGAGATTGTTCCTTGGCATTCGGTTTTTAAACTATTATAGACATTAAAAGAGCCTGATGTTTGTGTATCCCCCCCCTTATAAAGTAAGTTAATCTGTCAATATTAGTGTTGCATTCTTCTCTGAAATCATAAATTCATCATCAGACCTCAAAATATTTGATGATTGGAGATCTTTCTAATACTTGCACTTCCCTTGTTGTGAGTTATCATGTGAAGCATGAGGAAGACAACTCTTGTGGCTATCTTGTTCAGTGGCCCTTTTTGACTGTCAGCCATGACCTGCATCAAAGAAGAAATGAAAGTTTTTTTTGCAAGCCGTGTGAGCTATTCTACCAGGGAAGGTCATAATCAATTTCCCATCTCATCCCTGCACGTCTGAAACTCTGAAAAAAGATTTTCAGAGAGAAGATACTCTTAACATTAATTTTTACACTATTTAAAAAGTTATATGGTTCTTCATGAGTTGGTGACTAGTCCAATTTGAGATGCTTCAGGGCATCTGAGACATCTGCATAGGGTTAATCATGCTTATGGAATATCCAGGCCTTTCTGGAGCAGCAGCTGGAAGCTACACAGGCTATAGAAGGCTGACTCAAATCATACCAGATGTTGAATCCAGCACTTTTTGCTAATTCAGAACACCTTTGAACATACTGCATTATTGATTTTGCTTATATTAAATGGAAATTTATAGGTTGTTATACCTTCTGAATAAAAATATATTTATTGCTACATTAATTCCAAGGGGAATCCTGTTCCACTCTTCTTGAATTTTTGGAGGAAACACACAAACATTAATGGGATAATTTCTCTAGATCTTAGTCTCCTGCTATCTGTGGACTAGCTTGTATTTTATGTAGCATTTGACTGAGATATGAAAATGTAAGATATGGAGAAAAAGTTGTCTTAATGGATTGGAATTCTTTTAAGAAGCCCAAACAGTCTGACTTTCAGAAAGATCTGATATTTTTTACCATATATGACTCAGCAGCCGTTTGGCCAAATAAAGAGCTGGCCTTGGATATGCCAGCCCAGAACTTTATTAATATACTTTAGAGATTCTTGTACTTTCTCTGTCCTTTGAAGCATCTTTAGTTTCTTTCTCTACATTCAATGTTAAAATCTTTCCATGGCTGCTTCCTGGGTTTTGGTTAAAAAAAATATATTCAGTTTCATCAAGAAGCTTCAAGAGTAACCATATGAAGAAATGGCTAAAGAAGTTAAGTTGATCTTTAGCAGACATTCAACAGAATTAATGTATAAAGTGTGTAATTCTTTTTAGGTGCTAGTGTAAATATGCATATAGAAACAGTAGGCAAAATCAGACATCCAGCTGAAGGAAAGCATGTTTGTGCATAATGGTTCTGAGAAACTCGTTGGGGTCTGATTATTCCTGAGAAAACACTAATTTTGTAAATCTACCAAAAATTGCTAGTCCAAAAATAGTCTCTTAAATTGCTGTTACTTATTTGCAGAGGCTACTTCATTTATTATAACATTTGTGCACGAATGGAAATTGTAGTAAACCAAATTTATTTATTTATCTTTTTTTTTTTTTTTTTTGTTACTGATTCCAGCTTGCGGCCTTGTGGTCTGTCTCAGGTAAATTGCTTCAAGCTATGGCTGGAGTAAAAGGAAAGCTAGCAGTTTTGTTATCTTTGTAATAGCTGATCAACTTTGCAGTCTTTAATGGATTTAATCTTCATGTCAGGGAAAAGCTCCTGTGAAGCAGAACAAAGCAATTATCTTTATATCATAGAAGGGGTAAGGAGTTTGGTCATGGATATGTGGGAAGCCTGTGGTAGATCAGAGACTAAAAAATCTTGCCAAAACTAGAATTTTCATTCTGTCCTTCATGTTTTTGCCCTCTCTTTTATATCTCTCTTCATGCTCTCTCATTGCGTAGACATATGGAAAACTAGGTGGAATTTACCCACTTGAATATTGGTGGTAAGATTTATATCCTAAAGCTTCATGCTTACAGAATACATGTAATGTATAATCTGTGCTTGTTCTGCACCTGCTCAGACTGAAGGCTAACCTCTGTGAATATCAGGGTGATGACAAAGTGCACCTGGTGTAAGTCTTTTCAGGTTTTTTCTTTGTAAGACACAGCTTTGAAAATACAAACACTTATGTTGCCTAGCA
The DNA here is from genome assembly GCA_017639245.1 of Myiopsitta monachus. NCBI lineage: Eukaryota > Metazoa > Chordata > Aves > Psittaciformes > Psittacidae > Myiopsitta > Myiopsitta monachus. The sequence continues at coordinate 56,877,848 of CM029919.1, forward strand.
TTATTTGATTATTTCTTGATTTGATCACCCCTCGCATATTGAGTTGACCTATGTGTTCAGCTTTTGGCAGAAAGACTGAGCATAAACTCTAGACTCTGTTACTTCTACATAAATATAACCAGTTTTGTTAAAATTACTTGCATAATGACATTTAAAAGGTTTGAAGCTACAATAAAAGAATAGGGAATGGATTGTTTAATTTATGTATGTTCTGCTAGCTTCCTAATCCAAAGCTCCATTGGATTTCATTCTTCAGCTTCCTTCTATACGGGCAGACTTAATACCTGCCATACTTTTCTACTCGTTGAAGATAAACCAGTATCGGCTTCCTGTACTCCAGGAGCTGAAAACTAAGCATTCATTCCTTGCTACATAATTTCCTTTTGATATTTTGGTAAAAAAAAAAAGCACAAAAAAGATGCAACATTTAATGAAACCTGAGTCATCAAATGCAAAACTATCCCCAAATATGCTGTGGCAACGGCAAGAAGCAAAGGAATTGCCAGTTGTTTACGTGAAAGAGTATTCAGTGTGTTTCTTCTATGAGGTAAACCCATTTTGCTGCAGCAATGGTGCAATAGTATTAATTAAATATTTTGACATGATCATTCCTGCCTATATCCCCTATCATATTCTTGAAATTACTATCCCCATTCATGATCAAGGTAAACAAAAATTAGTAAAGGAATATAGCAAGTAATGCCGTTTCCCTTAAAGCTTTACACAAATGTTTTTTGAGATGATGACTGTGAGATGTTAGTGTCTGTGATGGTAAATAACTTCTTCTATTTATGTAAGAAATTATATGTGTTCATGAACCCATATTCCTGATCAGGTAGATTCCTGATTCAGGTACCTTCTTTGATCTCAGGTTTTGCTGTCAGATTCACCTGCAAATCCAGATTTTGAGCCTGAAGAACTGTAGCGAGTTAGTCTTGTGAACATTAAAAGAGGATTTTCTTAACTATGAAGAGCAACAGGGAAAAAAACATGAAGGTACTTATTTGGAAGCATCACTCCCAGTTTGAAGCATTTTGATAAGGAGTAGCGCAGAAGGTGATGAATAAGGCGAAACCTTTCAAGTTCTCTGTTTCCAGTTGTTAAAAGGGAACAACCGGTGAAGGAGTGACAATTCAAAGAAGTAGTCTAGAAAAATATTTTTTGTCATATGAATTTGTTTATACAGCTCACACAGAAGTAGGCTTTAGTAGGAAAGGTACGAGAAGAAACAGTATGTGAATTTACATCCAGACAGAGTGATAGGAAAATGAGGGAAAGAGGGTTTTTTTTCTGAGAAGAGATTTAGACAGTGTTGTATTGAAGAGTCAAAAGCAACAAACAGGATACCTTCATTCTGAACTTCAATGACAGGCAAGATGAAAAGAGTAGTTCACAGTGACTAAGAGGAGTAGTTGTGGTAAGGAAGAGGAGGAGGACTCAGAAGGGGTGAGTGATTTAAGAGCTCTGTTTCCCCAACCTGAGATTAGCAGAGCAGCTAAACATTCACACAGAGAATTAGAAAAACAGGCTGACGTTTTACATCTGACAGAAGGGAACAGACATGGGGTAGAAAGGGCTTTGTCAATTGTCAATGAGGGTGCGATGGTAGAATTTCTTTTTGTGGATTAGATAACTCAGGTAGAAAGCTGGGAGAGTGAGACAGTGGGAGGAAGATCACAGCCCTGAGAAACTGAAACAAAAAGTTGAGGAAGAAGCCAAAAAGACCAAACTGGGAAAGAAATTAGCCATGTGGATGGAAAATAAGAAGATCCTAACAAAAGGAGAACAGTATTTGAATACCAAAAACCTTTTATCAAAGGCTAGTCTAGAAAAGTCAAGGAGGTAGGGTCTAAGGTACTGGTTCTAAGATATGGGTAGAAAGAAATCATTAAGAACAGATGCGATAAAAGTTTGCAAAAAAAAGATGACTAGCAACACAATTGATGGTGAAGGAAGAAGGTAATTCCCAGCATTTTACAAGTGTTATGGTCATTCATCCATGTGCTTAACTGACACATTCTTACCAAATTAGGAACATGCAAGTAGTATATCCATGTTGTCAAATAAAAAAAAAAAAAAAAGAAAAGATTATTCAAAGAATAGGAAAGTTTCATAGGTTTTAACTTTTGAAGTTAAAGTCCTTCTTTACATTTTCTTTTATCAACAGTATCCCTAAAGACAGGATTCTGTATGTACAAGATTATTACAATGTGAGTTCTAGAAATTTTCTTGGATATTTTTGCTAAATGTCTGTGGTAATTGTGGTGGTAAAATTAAGAAAATTGAGAATTTTCTCAGTGATAGTAATCATCTATCAAAAAACATAAAGTTAGGCATGGCCACATTTTCACTCTCTTTGTGCATAAAAAGGACATGGAAGTGTTGGAACAAGTCCAGATGAGGGCCACGAGGATGATCAGGGGACCGGAACACATCCCGTATGAAGATAGGATGAGAAAGTTGGGGCTGTTCAGCCTGGAGAAGAGAAGGCTGCGTGGAGACCTCCTAGCAGCCTTCCAGTATCTGAAGGGAGCCTATAGGGATACTGGGGAGGGACTCTTCATTAAGGACTGAAGTGAGAGGACAAGGGGTAATGGGTTTAAAGTTAAACAGGGGAAGTTTAGATTGGATATGAGGAAGAAATTCTTTACTGTAATGATAGTGAGGCACTGGAATGTGTTGCCCAGGGAAGTTGTGAATGCTCCATTGCTGGCGGTGTTCAAGGCCGGGTTGGACAGAGCCTTGGGTGGCATGGTTTAGTGGGAGGTGTCCCTGTCCATGGTAGGGGGGTATTGGAACTAGATGATCTTAAGGTCCTTTCCAACCCTAACTATTCTATGATTCTATGATTTAGAGAAAATCTCGGATTCTGTCAGACGCTGTATATTTGCCACCTAACTAAAAGAATAAATAAATTGATCATTGCACTCTAAATATCATATTACAGATAGAAAGTATGTACACAGCAAAACTTCCAAAGGGAGGTACCTTCAGTTGGAACTTAGTAAACTGTTGAAGTCATATCACCTAAGGGGGAGGGAGGGGAATTTTAATACTTTGAGGGAGGCTTATAATGTTACATTACCTTTAATTCTGCGAAGAAATTTAGACTGTAGGTGAGGAAGTATTCTTAACAGTCTTGTAACGGCTTGTTTTTGTGAAGAGTATCAGCTAGATTTTCTCTGCTTGTAGAAAACTTGGTTTATACTGGTACAAGTGTCAAGAATGAGAGCAGCTATAATCTACCTCTGTATACTTTGTCAAATTTATACATGTGTATTCATATTGTGGAAAAAGAAAGCTTGTTTTATGTTAACAGACTCAGAGGGGATACTGTAAACTTTTGATAGAGCAATGTTTTGCTACAGTAGCTTAAACTATGGAATAAACATATTACACCTTGAGTATTGCATATAATACAATAGGATTTAAATGAACAATATTGAAATCAAAGTTCAATTTAGGAACTTGAGTGTATTGTTGTGAAAAGTCTAGTCAGTTATCTTTATAGTGTCATATTTTCACAGCAAGTAAACAGTTTAGAAACATAGGGATCCCTTATGCTTTATGCAAGTGCAGTAGTTTTTAAATAACAGCATAAGGTCCACAATTTCCTTTCCTTAAAACCTACAATAAAAAATAAAAATAAATGCCACCACCACACAAACTACAAAGGTAAAAAAATGCTGTATCTTGCATTTTTCTACCTCCTGTGGCTAGGGACAGAATGCAGACATGACACAATAATGTTTTTTATTTCTACTGTTCAAACCATATTAATGAGAACATCATTTTGGAGAACTAATTATTTCTATTTGTCTTGTGTCACACTTTCTAATTCCCCTATATTAGCACAGCCAAAGCAAATTAATTGCTTTTCCAGCAGTTGAACCTTGTCCAAGAATGAGCTCACATTCCCTTCCAGTTTTGCAGCTTCTAAGAGTGCATTGTGTCAAAAATTTCTCTTGATACTAAACACAGCCCAGAGAATATCTGTACAGATTTCTGTTGCTGCTCACTTGATGAAATTTATAAGTTTAAGTGACCCACTAGGAAAGATAAAGTTCTTAGCTGCAAGATTATACATCAAAACAGTTAAAGTGAAATTAAAATTAAATGAATGAATCTCACTGAAGCAAAAAAAGCAGTAATTAATGGTTCCCTTAATTGTCTTCATAAAATATTTGCATGGGTCTAATTTGCATAATTTGCATGTATTAATTAATCTTTCAAAGGAATTTTGTGCTGAGAGAAGCCAAAAAATCTCTTTGTTTTATTTAACATCTAATGAAATATTTATCTTCATTAATGAACTTCTCATCTTCATTAAAATAAAAATTGCACAAGTTTGTATGTTTTAAATGTTTTTATAATTGTAGTATGCAAAAAAATCTCTTCAGACTTACGGTATCTGAAAAACAAACACATTATTGCACATTCTGTGTCATTTTGACTATAGCAATATTTTAGGTTTGAGAAACCTTATTTCCTCCCTTAGAAGTTTCCAAGGGGGTTTAAAATTCTTGAATTTCTTGTCAATTGATCTGGGGGGGTTTTGGGGGGGTTTTTTGTTTTTTGGTTTTTTTTTTTTTTTTTTTAGTTTTACAAATAGTTTTGACAAGGTAAAAATTTTGGTGTCTTTTATTGTTGTCAACCTATGATAATTAACAGCTTTTCTGGAACAGATATAGTATACAGTAAAAGAGACTAACATCATAGGTTAAAATTTAAAATACTGCATGATTTTGTACAGGACATGGGGTATGTTTATACTCTTTTAGACTAACAGTTGTGGAAAAAGTAGTTTGTGAGTTACTGCCTGACATTTGGTGATTGAACCTGGAGTAAGACTGATGACAGTAGGAGTTATAAAGGACGATAGTGGCAGAGGACCTGAAGTTAAATGACAGGTTGCAGTGATCAGCAACTTTGAGGCAGTATCCAAAATAGCTCGACATCCAGAAAGAGAATTAAAAAAATAAAAAAGGTATTATGGTTTTGTGCAAAATTTGAACGTGGAAGTGTAAGGAGATGAAATTAAGTACTTCGCAGAGGCAGTTTCTGTAAAAACAATAGGTGTAAGAGGATGATGATTAGGTTTTTGGGGACAAAGGTGAAGGCTGTTACTTTAAAAGGGGACCACCTAGAATACCAAGGTATGTATCAGCCACTTAATACTGTTGGAAATAGTGTCTGTGGAGAAAGAATAGCAAAGTGTGGTTAAAATAAAATAGCTTCTATACAGAATGATAACGCTGTGCATAGTAAGGTTTGTGGAATGGAGTTTCGTCTTTTTCAAGGATAAGTACAATATTATTGGAATAACTTCAAATAGGGAAATGATTGGGGATTTTAAATGCAAAGAATTTTATTTGCACAGTGAAACAGCATGATAGGATCTCCACTCATTTTATTATGAAATGCCTATGCTTAAATCCTTGCACAAGGAGTTTATAAACGCATTAATGTGTGTGAATTTGCTTTATACATGCAACACCTTAGAAAGCCAGCCCTGTGGAGATAGAAAAGTAGGAGCTGCTTAGGAGTGCTTTAAGATACAGCACTCATTGTATAAAATAATTTAGGAAACAGGATGTTTAAGCTATTGACTGTATAAAGAGTCTTATATTCTTTACTACATTATCCTAACATTCTTTCAACTGATAAGATATAGTGGAAATTTGTGGATACCATAATGGTTGAATAGATATTGTTGTGTATTATGAAGGTATTATAAAGGTGTGGAATAGCTGCTGAGGCAATGTAATAATTATCTGTAAAATACCCAAACAATATCAGTGGGAGGGATATGTTTCACTTCACAATTTTGTGGGGTAGATGTCTTTATCTGAGCTATTTAGGCTGGACTCCTATTAAAGTCAATGAAGAGTAATAGACACATCTCTTTCTTTGAAGAAATTAATCATAACTTCCAAGTTTCTTCATTGACTACAAAACCAGCTCAAACACAGCTATCTACAGTGCAGGTGGCTGAAGCTAATATGGTGAATCTCATCTGTTGTGTATTTTCCTTTTTGCTTGCCTCAGAATTCCAACATCACTTGTGATAGTAAACACTCTACAAGCAACTGCATTTCAGTCACTTCTTATAACTACTGATGTTGGAAATGAGTAATTGTGCATCATTTCTGGAAAAATATCCATGCCTGACAATTCCCTTTCTGCTTGGTGTAGTTCTGTAATATTTCCATACTTTACAGTTTTGAAGTTTGCATAAAACATGACCCTCAAAAGTACAAAGGGTAACTTGAATTCTGCATTAATCTTGAGTCTTTGCAGCTTTTATTAAATTAAATGGTACCATGGGAGGCACAGGGAATGAAACAAGAATCTAAAGAAGCATTCAGAAAACTCTGAAATAAGAACAAAAGTGGACATAAGTTGAGAGGTGAAAAAAGAGGTAGACGAAGTATCACAGAACTCTAAAATGGAAAGTGGTGTTATGTTACTAATATAGTTATATTATATTACGTTAGCTGTGTTACTGTATCATTCCTAATTTGTAATGGACAACTAGTAAATGTTTCTCTATTTAAATGTAGTTTTGCTTGCAAATAAGACATGGGCTGGAATTAAAGTGGTGAAACTTAGAAGTCTACAATGTTAGACGCCTATATCTGTGCTTGTAACCCTCAAACTTCTGTGGAGGGAGTGAAGTGTCTAGAGTATGGTTCAGCACTTCGTAAAGTAGGTGTCTATATTTCTCCTTTGTCTATGGACATAGGCATAACTAGAGTACAGGGGTGTAGAACTCTGCAGAAAAATTTAGTAAACTCAGTCGCATTCCAGAAAAGATGAATTCAGTTTCTGGAGGTGAGAAAATAATTTCTTGTGGGAGCTTTGGGGAGGGGAGGGATTTAACTGGTTGGTTGGGTTTTGTGTTATGGATTTTTTTTTTTCAACAAATACAGTAAATCCATTTTACAGCAGGGGTTATACTCCAGGATAGTCTAACTGCAAAGGACAAATGTAGCATGTGACAGTCACAAGTATGTGATAAGGACTCACTGTCTTTGCTCATTTCACATTTTTCAGCAAACAAAAAATCAAGTGGATAATATCAATTTCACAGTTAAAATGGTAGCATTTGTTTGGGTGCCTTACATGCTTTAGCGCTGATATTTTGGTTTGAATCATGTGGTGAAAGAATAGTGTATTTTGCATGCTTCAGTGCATTTTTAACCAATGCCTTAAGCCAGAATTGAATCTTTATGCAGTCTTTATCTACTGATTTCTTGATGGCAGCACTGATGCTTTCCTATCTCACAAGGGTGTTGTGAAACTTAATTAATGTTTGTAAAGTATTCTGGGTCCTGGATGAAAGGCGCAACAGAAGTTCAGTTCTGTTGTTAGCTTCTGCTTTTATATATTCTTTGGTGACTGATCAGAATCCCAGGCATTGAAAAACTGCAAAGAGAGGTGATGCAAGATACAGCAATTCACAACTTACCAACTAATTAGTTTCAAATTTAGTACAGGAAAATAGATTTTAAAATATTTTATGGGGTTCAGTAAGGAAATAGTTGATAGTCATAATTTTGTATGAAGGCAGCTTGCTTGGATTTTCAGGAGAGAAAAGTTTAATAGAATGACTTACCTGAATTACTCTGTGTTAGATCAAAAGTGGTATATTACTGAGTGGCAGCATTTTGGCGCAATAGATGACAGTTTCTCTTTTATAACCCTAAAGTAACTGTAGGGTCAGAAGTCCTGTTAAAAGGAATGGCAGTTCAACAGTCACTTAATATATTTGAGAGGCAAACAAGCAGTTAAACTTAAAATTTAAATAAAACCGTATGGTGAGATTGGATCAGGCAGTGGGCAGTCTGAAGAGCTAGGAAAGTAACCACCACTTCCACACTCCAGCTCAATTGCTCTATTACTTTAATGTCACTTAAAAAATAAAAAAATACCCTTGCCATCAGTAAAGCTATATTAATTTAAACTACCCGGGTGTCTTATGGTTTAATTTCAAAGTGGCCTAAGATTTTAGGTTTTGTCATTTGTCACTTTGCCTGTATGATTAAAAAAAAACCCAAATAACAAAACACTAAAAGCCAACTCCACTAAAAAAACCCCAGAACAACAAAACAAAAAGAAGAAGCCCCCCCCCCCAAAAAAAAAAAAGGGCAAAATATTTTTATGTCCTTCAGAAGTCGGAAATATTTGTAGTATTTTAAGACAAATCCTTAATATGTCTGTAATAGTCATATAAATGCCTTACTGTTAATCAGCAAAGTAACCAATTACTATGCCAAGTCTATTTTAATTCTAAAAATAGCATTTTGTAGCAGTGCTTATTTTTATATTGACATCATTAATAAAGATAACATAAAACAATTTAGGCTTTATATAATTCAAGCATTCAGCTTTCCCAAGGATTTAATTTGGACCTTGACCTCTCTATGTTAGTAACTCAAGTTCATTTGAAGAAATAAAAAGAAAAAAAAAGAAGAAATAAATCAACTAAGAAAAGTAAGTGTAAAGGAAGTGGAACTAAAATTAACACATTTGGAATGAGTACTTAGCCAGCATGGCCTTCCATCTATAGCTAAAATTTGCTGTCATCGTATATCTATAATAAGTATTCTTCCAGTGAACTGCCAGCTGGCTTGTAAAGAGGAAAATCTATTCTGTAGAACAGACTGATAGCTTTAAAAAGAAATCTTTAGCTTTTCAACCCATCACAGGAAGTATTTTGGTCATTGTAAGGTTCCTGTAACATCTGAAGGACATCCTGGGAGACAGCAGGGTATATAATGATAATGTGATGTCATTTTGTCTTTCATAGTTGATAAACACATGTGTATCAGTAACGATAAAAGGAATATTTTTTATATTTTTTTTGTCAGCTTTATTTTTTTAAAGTGATGCAGCCTCTAAGCTGCAATACAGCTTAGGGAAAGCAGCAATAGCATAATAGTGTGTTTTGTCATGGACATTAGAAAGGATGGATCACAAACTGCTACAGCTGGCCTTGGAAACAAAGTGCTTTGAAGTCAGGACCAAAAAATTTGCAATACTGTTTTATGTGCATATAGAATAGAGATTTTTAAAAATATACAATGGTATATTATATAATTCAAGGTTTGACTTGTTTATTTAGTCGCTGTTGATTCTGCAGATTTTGCCTGTGACAAACTGTCGGTGCAACCCTTGCATTAAAAGACATGTATTTTTCATGATACTGTTTCATGCTGCAATATGCTGGCTACAAGTCCTTTCAAGTAATCAAGCTATATTGAATACAAACATAAAATAAAAAGCAGCAATAATTTGATCTCATTTATAGCTTTACAGTCTGACTCAACAATACACCCTCTTAGCCACTGAAAAGAGAACTGTTTCTTTGCAGCTGATGAATTGAACATAAAAATATTGTGGTTGGATCAGACTCCTTGGCTTCAGTGGAAATACTGGAAGTATCATAAAAGTGCTGTAGCTGACTGGGGGAGCAGTTCCATTTTCAACCTTATCATCAAATTTGTTAGGACAATCGCAGTTACTATCACTGCAGTAACTCTGCCATCCTAAGCAATCTGATTCCCAATGCTAAAATATCAAAATGCTAAAACAGTATTAAAATGTACAGAAATCAGTTATATTCCTGGTCCAAATGGGCAATAGTTTCAGAGTCTGATCTTAAACATTCAGTGAACAAGGAAGTCTTAATTTTAGGAATTAAAACAAAGATTTCCCTGTAGTTTTTTTCATATTCTTGCAAAACCTGTGACTCTCTCAGACTTTTCCAGCTAAAATTAAGTTCATAGCTAAGTTTGTTTTACCAGACCAGATATTCAGTAAATATATTCAGTATATACTCAGTTCTTGCTTCTCTTCCTGCCGTAATAGCATAGCATTAGGGATAGGACTACGTGGGCTTTAAAATTCACATTTGCAGGATACCGTATCACAAATACTATCTTAAAGACCATTTTAATACCTCTGTCATCTTGGAAGGCTACAACAAAATTGAGTTCCTGCAATGAAACTGCTTTGTGCCTCTTCTTACTATTTAATGTGCACACAAGGGATAATCAGTTGCTTTTCTATGGTAAGTATATCAATTGATTTTATTTTAATGTTTTGTACTCAGTTCCATGTACTGTACTAGTATCCTGTTCTAAAATTATTCTAGTTTGAACTCACTGTGAGCATGGGTAACCCACATCCTAAACATTTCTAGGGGAAGTCCTGCAAGTGACCTGTACAACTGCCATTAATATGTTTCTTTTGAAAATGCACAGTGTAAGTGGACAGCAAAAGAAAATAAATAAATAAATAAATAAATAAAAGAGAAACAGCAACCATGAAGTAACATTTTTCATTTCCTCTGTTTTGACAAAATCACACTTCCTAGCAAGAAAATTTTGCACATCAGATATTTTGCACAGGTCATTGCTTCTGACTCCAAGGTAGGCACTTGCTCCCAGAGTCACTGGTTAAGACTGTTGTGTAGTTTAATTTAGCCATTCTCTTTTCTCTTGCTTACTTTTTGATGGTGGGCCATGGTGCTAAGTTCTCCCTGGGAAGGCATGCTGCTTCCATATGGTCTGGGATTTCTGTGGTGGGGTGCATCCAGGACACAGTACTGTCATGACATGCTTTTTTTCTGAGGAATCTCTATTGGCAAAGACACAGAGTGGTGCCAAATTCAAACTACCTGGCCCTAAGGCTAACTGAGATTTTCCTGGGAAGGTAGAATAATAATTCTGAAGTACCTGTCTGAAATTATGTTACCACTGAGAGGCAATGGGAAAGGTTTGCTTGTAACTGCAGTACTTAGATGCATCTGTGAAGATATGCTCAAGATAGAAGTTTACAGTCAGTTAGGGGAACTAGTTTGAATTATGAATTGCAAAACAACCTACCTGGGCCAGCATCAGCACTTGTCACTGAAAGAGTTCTCTTGTTATTTTAAATACTAGTATTGTTAATTCCTTATTTCTTATAGGAACACAAGCCTTGCCTAAGTACTGCTTCATAGCTATTAGGTTAAACCACACATACATCTTTGGGCTTGAAGTCTTTCTGAAATTTAACATGAGCTCATTTTCTTCAGTTTTGCAGTTGTGCCCCTCATGCTAAGCCCTGGGAATTTCATTAAGATATATTTCTGTGTGGTAGTAAGGATTATGTGTGACTTAGTTCATTTTTTATTTCTTAGGGCGTGACTTCTGGTTTGGTTTCTGTCACCTTAACTCTTGTTCTGGGGCTGACTGCTTGGTGCCATTGTCTTCCCTAAGCTTGCTTTTATACAAAATAGCTAAAAGCAGCAAGCTTATATTGCATGTGTTTTGACACCCCATGCATCCTTAATAGATTTTCCATAAGCTTGCTACTGCGTAATCCATCTATTTTACAGCCTCATTCCTTCCTGTTCTTGAATGTGACTATTTCTTCATGTTTTGCATTGGGCTGTTACTCTGTTTTAGCACACAAATGAGCTCAAGGGTACTAGGGTACTAAAGAAAAGTGTGGTGTTAATGTGATATTGATATTACAAAAGGATTCCACACATTCCAGAATTGATGTTTACAGGTTAATGTAGGTAGTAAAGCTAAACACTTTCTTTAAATGGCCTCTATTTTCCAGTAAGCTTTGCAGCATTTGAAATGACATCTCAGTAATCAGGATAAAGGAAAAGTCAGGTCATACTCTTGTATTAATTGTGGGGTTTAAGTCTAATCTGAAAACAGCAAAACACTGGTCTGCCTTTTAGTTTTAAGGGTATTACATTAAATAAAAATTATTTGTGTAGAAAAGAAGTAGCTTGTAGAGAAAAGTGAGGTAGGTTTGTGATTCTGTGAATCAAAGGAGGTGCTCTGCATAGGAGTTTGTGTTTTGAAAAGTAGTCTGGCCTGAAGTTCTAGAAAAGATAATACTTTAGAAGAGCTTGTCTTCATAAATGATTCGTACATGCTGAAGGAAATGAACATCACACTGTCCGGTGATGGAAACAATAGATTGCTAATACTAACCATGGCCACAACTATTCCTAGGTGAAAAATCATGCCCCATGTTACTTTCCCCAGACTTTCATAAAAGATCTTTATTAATCCACACTTAGTTATGTGATCTGTAATTGTAAACACATGTATCATGCTAATGCTATTAGCTTCTAGTTCAGTGACAGAAAGGATTTGTCTGTTTTTCTGTCCATGTATGAAGTTTTAAGAACTGCTAACTTGCATGTTCTTTTGAATCGGTGTTTTCTGTAATTTGATCTCAACTCAGAAACTGTGGAAAGCTCCAACAAACACTGATGTAGTTGAGATTGCAAGACCTTTTTTTGCTCTCCAGAGAGAAAAATAATTGGTTTTTTAAGCCTGTGTGCAGATTCGATATTTTGTATGTAGGATTACCTTGGTAATGATATATGTGTAAAAAAGTGATTATTTGAGAAAAGCTCTAAAAAAGGAGGCAAAAATTGAGAAAAGTGCAAAGAACAATCAGACTATCAAATTGGGTAACAAATGCTGTTTCCATTAAGACTTCACAGAGAAAGAAAGACAGTATCAGGCAGAAACCACATTCCAGTACTCACCTTGTGTTCATTTTATGCTATCAGATCCAAGGTTGCTTGTTGATTGGCTTATTAAAAAGATAGTAAAAAAGTGTTGTTTATGTTTCTGAAAATATGACATCAAATAGAGCAGATCTTTTTGCAGAATTTAAAACTGTTTCATGCAGGATAGATTCTTCAGCACAAAGATTTTCCACACTGCATTACAAACAAGAGCAGAGCACAGTGAGCTGTGGAAGCTCACAAGCTGATTGTATTTAGCAGTGACTTCAGCTGTTAATAACTTTTCCACATGATTCTTTAATTGAAGGTGTTTTGTTTAGGTTTTTATCTGTTGTTTGTCTTTTGGGTTTTTTGTTGTTTTTATTTTTTTTATTAGTGTCATTTTTTTTTTTTTTTTTTTTTACCAGCAAAAGTGACACAACACAGTGGCTTAGGTTCAGTGCTTGTAAGTAGTCAGTTCTGTTGTCTTTTTCTGGATTATGCTTTTGTTCTGTTTATACAAATAGGAAAAGGGTTGCTAAGTTCATAAGGCAACTATAAAAGACAGTGTGATCTATTTTTTTTCCCTAATCATTTTCTTTCAAAGAATTCCTCACCTCACAAGGTCATTCTTTTCAGTGCTCAAAATGGCAAGCTCTGTGTGTACTATATGATCTTCAAATAATGGAAGGTGACGTATTCAGTTAGTCTGTTGCTTTCTTGGTTTACTAAAGACCAGGTTGCTGACCTTTAGCTTGGTCCCAAGGTATTCAGTAGTATAATGAAAACATATATTCATTATTAAAATACATGATAAAATTACTGAAAGATCCTGACAGTTCAATAGTTAAAGTATCTGCAAATAAATGTGTTTAGACACTCATTTTTACATAACTGGTTTTAAGTTTCATGTGTGAAAACTCAGAGATAGAATTAAAATCTCATAAGTATAATTATAATTTTAAAAAGAAAGACATGGACATTTCAGTCTCCTGAATACTTGCAGTGGGCATTAACACAAATATATTTGTACATGAATGTTAAGTAGAGAAATGAAAGGTGTATGATTAATAACAATATGCAAATTTGAAACTAATTTATTGGTGTTATACAAAGGGCAAACTAGGATAGTGTTTGGCCAAATATGTTTACATACTTCATATTTGCATGAATTTATTGAACATGCAGTGTGAAATCACCCATCTTTGCATAAAAACTGGATAAGCACTTTTTTTTTCGAAGAACAAATTGCTCAAATCTCAATGCTTCAACAGTTGAGTCTGCTTTCCTACGTTCTCCTGTCCTGCCCTCTAATTGTACTTGGGAAGAGGGCAAGTGGATCCATCCACGTTCCCCAACACATAGAATCATAGAATAGTTAGGGTTGGAAAGGTCCTTAAGATCACCTTTACCTTAAGATCATCTATTTCCAACCCCCTGCCATGGGCAGGAGCAACTCACATTAAACCATGTCACCCAAGACTCCATCCTGCCTGGCCTTGAACACTGCCAGGAATGGAATATTCACAACTTCCTTGGGCAACCCATTCAAATGCCTTCCCACCTTCACAGTGAAGAACTTCTTTCTTATATCCAATCTAAGCTTCCCCTGTTTAAGTTTGAGCCCATTAGCCCTTTTCCTATCTCTAGAGTCCCTAATAAAGAGTCCCTCCCCAGCATCCTTATAGCCCCCTTCAGATACTGGAAGGCTGCTAGGAGGTCTCCATGCGGATGATTTACTTTTGAAATCAGTAACAATGTCAGGACACTATAGATACTTCTGTCCCTCCTTTTCAGTGTCAGTTTGTAAAGCTTCAGTGTTCTGATTAACCTCGAAAGATGGAAGGAGTTACTTTCCCCTCACATCATACTGTTTTGCATTTTGTCAGGAAAATTACATAAGGTTGTATTCTGTTGATTTCATGACTGTATTTTACAAAAGCTAGGCTATATGTTTTCAGTCTCACACTGCAAACTCTGAAAAGATTTAGCCTCATTTTAAACAATTTTCCAATAATTAAGGAGTTAGACTCCCTTTTTTTTATTCTTTCTCCTTCAGTGGAAAATAAATCCTCTTTTGTCTTGATTTTGAATGAAATATCTAGAGTATACAAAAATATATTTTATCCTTAATTAGCTGCTTCCTTTAAGTTTTTTGAAGAAGGGTTATTATTTGACTAAGATCCCTTCAATCTGTCACAATGCTCTTGCTTTTATTTTGATTTCCCATTGCTGTCTTACCAAATATCACATGAATCATTGCCATTTGTTTTCCATCCCTTTCGTTTTTTTGTCTCTTCCTCCAAATGATTAAAACATCAGGTGGAATGAAAGGTTGGAAATACACTGTGATTCACATTTGCCCCATCTTATTAAAACAAATAAATCAACCAGTTATATAATTTAAATATGCTTGAGTTATGGCTTGCAGATGCTTTTATCAGCTCTGGGCTGAAGAGGTTATGTGCATTCGGGCATGCACGTACAACTGTTCTTTGAAAGGGACAAACCTCATTAGATTACAGGTGCCTGGAAGTAACTTCTGAAAAAATAGCCACCATTTTCAATAAAGCTACTTCCTAACAGGAAAAACAATTTATTATGTACTTTAGCACAAGTGAGCAGCTTTTCTTTTATTTAGGTAAAAGTAGCCCCATTTAGTGTCGCAAATATTTTATTTCTTTTAACCTGTTGGACTGAGGGTCAATCATAATATTTTTCATTCTGATATTTATAAAATGTTGAGGAAGAGAGCTTTAATGATTCTTAATTTACAAAATATGTATTACACTAGCTTTCAGGTTATTCCATTTACTTGCCACACTGTCTTTTCTTGTAGAGAGTCAGAAATACTTCATCATAAACTCAGCTTGATAGATCTGAAGTTAGAAGTTTTTAACAGCTGTAGGTTGTGGCAGTGGTGTATATATACTGAATTTCAGTACAAAGTCTCTGCTGTCTTCACTGATCATGAGTGCTAGTCCTAGGGATTTTGTACTGCAACATGTAGTTTTAAAAGAGGCCTCTCAGCTCAGTCACAAGCCATAGAGATGGGCTTCAAATGCATTTTTATGAGCCAAAAACCTATAGTTTCAATTAAATAAGTATGCATATATGGGTTTTTTTTGTTGGTGGCAGTGGTTTTTTTGCTATTTGTGCGAATGTATTCCTGAGAGGTCTCAGCTAATGCTGCTGTGCCTTATTAAGGACAAGAAAGCACACTGAGAAACCACCAGTGCACCAAATCTCTGTTACCTAAAAATAGATCGGAAAGAGAGAAAGATTAAAAAAGAAAACAGAAAAACAGAAAAGTGAAATTGCAACTCATTTCAAAGTCACTGTTGGGAATAAAGTTCTGATCCTTACTTGTTCAGTTCTGTTCTTACTAATGAAAGAGAAATCAACTTAAAGTAAGTATTCTTTAAAAGCATGAAGAGATTAATAGCTCCACCTTTCAACTATCCTTAAAGCCCATTTTGAGTGACGATCAGCTTACATCACTGTCCTATGCATTTTTCACAAGATTACATTAACTGTAGTTAGGAACCCTAGTGACTAAACTAAGGCTACTTTGTTTGATGTAAGCTTTCCTGGCATTTACTATTGTACATCTCACAAATTATGGTCATAAAAACAAACAACTAACAATAAATTAATAAAAAATTATCCAAACCTTGACATTATTACTTCCCAAAGCTACCACTGAGATTTCTGATCTTGTGATTAATTTTCCTTCTCGTGCATTATTTTGTCTTTTTTTCTTCTTTTTAACCTGGATTCTGTGGGTTTCTTTCTTATTAGCTCTCCGTGACATGCTACCATGTCTGGTTTGCTGCTTGCTTGGTTGTTTTTTTCCCCAAAACTCCTAAATATAGGAAACACTTTTATCCTTTTACTAAGAAAGGTTTCCTCAGTAGGTTTTTCTCTGATAGCAGTTGATTGAATTCAGATATGATGCCACACCTTTGTGGTAGTTCTGCAGATTTTCATAAATGGCAGTATGTTCTTATAGTCATGATGATCACTGTTGTTATCTCTAATTTTAAAGCAGCTCTCAAAATACAAACTAAAATGTGATATGTTTGCATGTCAAACAACTCCAGTGTCACTTGCATTGAGTAGCAGAAATGCACGTTACCATCAAATGGATGATTTATTTTGCAGCCTAAGACCAGACTTAACATTTCATTCTAGATTTTAATCATTTTACAAGGATGCATATTAATAGCAATAATATTTGAGTGGGCTTATGTTTTTATCTTGGAAAATCTTGGACCCATAGAGATATTACTACAAGCTGCCCACAGAACACCAGTGTGAATCATTTCCCAGCTGACATCTCTGTGGGAATGCATTTTAAGGCATATGATTTGTTTCAGCATTGCAGACTTTTCTGTCAGTTCAGTTTGTTTGTTTTCTTATAACATTTATGACCTTTTAACTATTTGGGCATGTTCATTCAAAAGCCTCAAAATGAGTCTTAATTAAAAAGGGTTGATCTAAAAAAAATACTCCCTCACTCTGGCTAGAATTTCTGTCATATCAGTCCATAGACAAAAACAAATGAGAATTAGGAATAGTGGCATTTTCAGTTGGAGTTAGTAGCTGTGTGATCTTGCTGAACACTACCATTTGCTAAAAGAGCAATTAAAACGGATGACGATCTGCTAATCATGCACAGTTCTATTTAGAAATCTAGCAGTATTTTCCCGGTTTGTGTGTTTGTTTGACATCCTAAGAGTGAAAGGAAGTTTTATGTATTTAAATTGTATATAACGTTATGTGAATTTGGGAAACTTCACCACAGCTCAACAATTTTCAGTAGCCTAAAAATACACTCCAATGTTCTAAACATTTATAGAAAACACTCTCTGTGTGTGTTTGTGTAGTATATGTTTATGTGTACATACCTATGTTTGTGTCAATAGTATATTCTATATTTGTTTTATTGTAAATTGGTTTTATGCAGATAGACAAACTGCATTTTTTTAACAATAGTAATGCAACCCAGAGACATAAATAAAAGCTGATCAGGAGGCAGGAAACAGAGGCATGCTCATGATTTGGAATTTAGGGATAGTGGCATTTTCAGCTTGATTTGCTGATCGCTGATCGCTGTCATGATTTGTAAATTTTGCTTGTGATTTTAACCTTTGAATCACAAAGAGCTATGAGCGGTACTGCTCCACCGGTATTCAGATAGGAACGCTGGCTACACCTAGAGGTGGAGCGGTTCTGATGGCTTTGACAGCATTGAGAAGTTCCAGTCATTTCAGAAGTATCTCTGAACAATGAGAATTGAGAGAGAAATGAATAGGAAGAAGGGAATAGGAATCTGAAAAGCCAAAGGGGCATCAGGCAGATATAGCTATTGAAATGGTCACCACATCATGATATGAGGTTTCTATTCCTGTGCAGAGCCTTTGTTTTCTGACATGGTTTGAAGTCTTCATATTTCTGAAGTACAGTGCTATTTACCTTGTGTACTTTCCCCTTCACTGGTGACATGAACAGCTATTCACAGGAGCATGCTGGAACAAAAGCATAAAGCCTAATGAAATTATTTCTCCATCTTGTCCCAAACTCATGTTATGAGAGGGTGGTGAGAAATTCCAAAGATACTGTGATTTATTTTTTTAATATATGTTGGTGCTATAGGCTCTAAAGAAAAGGATATTCAGTTTGTACCCCATACTTTCATGACTAATCTTAAGAAAATAAAGGGAATATTTTACACTTCATAGACATTTTTGGACTCCCCCTAGGTATTACTTGATCACAGCAGAATTGCTTTATCTATATGATGTATGTTAGGATTTATTTTGAAGTTGATGTATCTAATGCTTGCTGTGTTTTCCCATATGTTAGGGTAATTAGTCAAACATGTTAATGGAAAATATATCTGTTTTATAATAAGCCTAGCAATAATATTAGTTCAGCTGCTGAGTTCCTGTATGGCATTTTAAGTCCATTAACAATAGAGATGATTTAATTGCACTCTTAATGGACCATCATATAGTTATTTGAGAAACAGGAAGATTTCTGCTTGTTGTAGATACTCATCAGAAAAGTTTTTAAATTATATAAACAAATATCCTCTTACTTTGTAAGGAAGATACTTTGTAAAGCTGCCCATTTCTATTGCTTATTGTCTGTGGACACAGAATACAGGATCTGATAGTGTCTTCCATTAAAAGTGAAAAACCTTCTATTGACTTCACTGTCAGATTGGATCCTTAAGCAGTGTAAAATAGAGCTGACTTTTGAAAATGTACTGCTGTTCATCTTTTATTGGCTGCTACAAGGATTCTGCTTCCTACAGCTGTATTTTTAATTGAGAATATGTTTTAATAAATATTTTATTTTAAAAGCTATATGAAGAGAACTAATATAGTAAAATAAAATACAAGTTACTGACTGTAGGTTATCTTAATGTTTAGGAGGGGGAATTACACATAGCGCTCATTAACAAGTGTGCATTCAGGACAGCCAAAGTGCTGGTATAAATGCAGAGTGATTCTTCTGCAGAGGTATCTGGACAGCTTTAGTGCTGTAAATGTCTATTGTGTTTATTCAATATGTTTGGAAGAAATATATGCAACTATAACCAGTAGTAGCTCTGGCTATCCTGTACTTGATGAAGGTTTTCTTTTTTAATGGTTTACCAGACCTTTGGTTTTACCAAGCTCTCTGTCAGAGGTTGCTTCTTTCTCTCCTGAATTCCCATATGCATTTTGGTTGCTCTTCATGCATCAGATAAGAATAAAGTCTTTAAGGCCTTACTCAAATTCTTTTTATTTCTCTTCAGTGCAGTATGTCTGTAAGAATAAAGAGAATGTGGAAAGGTTCTGAGTAGAAGCACTCTGAGTGGTGGGAAAGTTATCATCTACTCTGATAAAAAAAGCTAGGAAGGTGAAAAAGTAGGAAAAAGGGGCAGGAAAATATAAAGATGGGAGAAAGTACCAAAGGGAGTACACACCTGAAACTTGCAAAAGGAAACTAGTGGTGGAAAAGGAAAAACAGAGGGACACTAGGTAAAGAGTTGTGGTCAACAGCAAAAAGTCCAGTTGGAAAATAGTAACGAGTGGTGTCCCTTACGGATTGGTGTTGGGACCAGTCTTGTTCAACATCTTTGTCGGTGACACGGTATCATGGGTTCAGCAGCAGCAGTCATTTTTCTCCTTCTTGGTAGCTGGTGCAGCACTCTGTTTTTGATTTTGGGCCTGGGAACAGTGCTGATAACACCAGTGTTTTCAGTTACTGCTTGGCAATGTTTTGGTCTGGCCAAGGACTTTCTGAGTCTCATGCTCTGCCAGGGAGGAGAGGAAGCTAGGAGGAAGCAGAGACAGGACACCTGACCCAAACTGACCAAAGAGGTTATTCCATACCACAGCACATCATGTCCAGGATGTGAACACTGGGAGCAGAGACCCGGAAGGATGTGGTGGTGGATTGGGGGTTTTGCTGCTGGGGGGTGCACTGGCTGGGTCAGGCTTGGTGAGCAACTGTATTCTCTTTCCTTGTATTTCTCTTGTATTATTACTGATGTTAGCAGTAGTGATTTGTGTTATACCTTAGTTACTAAACTGTTCTTATCTCAACCTGTGCAAGTTGCATTCTTTCAATTCTCCTCCCCATCCTGCCAGGACTGGGGAAATAAAGAAGAGGGTAGTGAGAGAGTGAGAAAAACTTCGTGGTTGACTGGACTTAAACCACGACACAGGGACAGTGGGATTGAGTGCGCCCTCAGCAAGTTTGCCAATGACACCAAGCTCTGTGGTTCGGTTGATATGCTGGAGGGAAGGAATGCCATCCAGAGGGACCTTGACACGCTTGTGAGGTGGGCTGATGCCAACCTGATGAAGTTTAACCATGCCAAGTGCAAGGTCCTACAGCTGGGTCGGAGCAATCCCAGGCACAACTACAGGTTGGGCAGAGAAGAGATTCAGAGCAGCCCTGCGGAGAAGGACTTGGGGGTGTTGGTCTGTGAGAAGCTTAACATGAGCCGTCAGTGTGCACTCGCAGCCCAGAAAGCCACCCATATACTGGGCTGTATCAAAAGGAGTGTGACCAGCAGGTCGAGGGAGGTGATCCTGCCCCTCTACTCTGCTCTCCTGAGACCTCACTTGGAGTATTATGTACAGTTCTGGTGTCCTCAACATAAGAATGACATGGAAGTGTTGGAACAAGCCCAAAGGAGGGCCACGAGGATGATCAGGGGACTGGAGCACCTCCTGTATGAAGGCAGGCTGAGAAAGTTGGGTCTGTTCAGCAGTGGAGAAGGGAAGGCTGCATGGAGACCTCCTAGCAGCCTTCCAGTATCTGAAGGGGGCCTATAGGGATGTTGGGGATGGACTCTTCATGAGGGACTGTAGTGATAGGACAAAGGGGTAACGGGTGCAAACTTAAACAGGGGAAGTTTAGATTGGATATGAGGAAGAAATTCTTTACTGTAAGGGTGGTGAGGCACTGGAATGGGTTGCTCAGGGAAGTTCTGAATGTTCCATCCCTGGCAGTGTTCAATGCCAGGTTAGACAGAGCCGTGGGTGACATGTTTTAGTGTGAGGTGTCCCTGTCCATGGTAGGGGGTTGCAACTAGATGATCTTAAGGTCCTTTCCAACCCTAACTATTCTATGATTCTGTAAATGTTACTGCGACAAATTGTGTAATTCTACCATCTCCTTTGTTCCCCAGCAGTTCTGATAGAAACTATGCAATAAAAATCAGAAAGGGGTGTGCAAAAGTCCCAGAATTTTATACCTGTATGTGATGTACATTTGTCTGCTTTCAAGTTAAACTTTTCTTCCTTTCAAAAGTTACAGCAATCTTGTGGAAGTGATGCTTCATGTTTCAATGAATGTCAAGCATTTCAGAAACCTCAGCATTAATTTATATAGGTTTAGCTCCCACAACTGTTTTTCCGTACATCTAATGAGAATTTTGAAGACTGATTCGGAATAAAGAAGTTAGACAAAGAATACCAAAGCAGAAACAAAAACATCTGAAATCTTAACAAATGTTTGACTGTTTCACTTGGACCGAAAGAAGGGTTTGATGTAGACTTCAAGCACTGAGATACAGTTTGTACTTCCAGAATGCATTATATTCTAAAATAGAAGTAGTGTTTCGTAATTATGCACTGTTAAAGATTAATATGTTTCATAATGTGCAGCGTACAAGGGAGCAATGATTTCTATCCTACAGTTCAGAAAACCAAGAAGTTTTTCTGTATCCTGCTTAGTAAAAAAAACAAACAAACAAAACTTTATCTTTGCTGTGAGAATAGACACATATAAGCTGTTGATGTGTTGATGTCCCTGGTGAAGAAAAGATTGTGTTACATTTGTAAATTAGGTGAAAATATGTTATGGCAGAATGTTGCCTCTGAGTTTTTATAGATCAACAGCTACTGGATAGGTGAGGTTATTGTTTCTCTACATCCCACATATCTCACTTAAATATCTACCTCTCACTGGGGTGGAAAAATTGTTGAGAGAGATGTGCTTACATCTTTAACGTAGTAATTGTTCAGTTAATCTCATTTATGGGGGAAGGAGGCTATACTTCGCTGATACCAATTAAATATCCTATACTGGGTTCTATATAAATAGCTACAAATGTGCACAATGGTTACATTGCATGGTATATTTAACAACATAGCTAAATCAGAAAGTATGAGCTATGCTGCAAGTGATGGGAGTGCTAACGATTGCATGCAAGAAGCCTTTTGCTCTGAAACCATGAAGGAAATAATTGCTGTTCAGCACTATTCAGTTAAGTTTGCATATCAGTAAAAACACATGCACAGAGGCTCCACCTACATTCCTTGTGCCCTAGCGCTGATAGGAGTGCAGAATATATTAAAGCTTTAGAAAGTGATACAGTATTTGCAACTTGCAAAGTGCATGCTATTTTCAACAGAGTTCATTTGACCACGGTCTGCTGAAAATGCAGTGGTGATGTTCAGGTTTTATTATTTTTTATTATTTTAAACACAATGTACCATAGGTGGCATTTTACAGGCTACTTCTGCTGAGGTTTTTAAATCTTATGAGATTTTTCCTCTTTTTCAATTCATTGCAGATATAAATTAATAAAGCAAATGTTTCTTTTTCATATTTTAGATGGAAGACTTTATTTGAAAACTACTGTCATGTATTGAATTTTTCCTGCTGAAAATACCTGTGCTATGGTAAAGAACTTTGCAGTAAGACATTGGCTTATAAGGAGTTCTGTGGAAACAAAGCATTTTCAAGCCAACTTCCTCAACTTCATTTATCAATGTTCTTCAAACATGTAAGGAATTCTGCAAGAGTGTCCTCCTTTGGTTATCTCCTGTGGCTCAACCTGGAGATCTAAAGAATGTTTGTAAATGTACAGTTGCACTCTTCTTACAGTGAAAATCTGCGTCTCTGTGCCGGACTATTGTATCCAAAATTACAGGCGGTCAGAACAAGGCTGAGTATTCCCTTTTTCAAGGAATGCAGACTCTGTCCTCCTCTATATTTGAGCACATCAAATGATCCTTCCAGCAGTGTCTAAGTACACTTACAGACTGTTATCTCATACCGAAACCAGCAAGACAGCTCAGAAATGAACTTGTAGAGGGCATAAGAGGATTCTTATTTAAAAAAAAAAAAAAAAAAAAGGAAAAAAAAAGGAAAAGAAAAAAAATTGATACATTCAGTTTCAAACTATGATTGTGGGTTTTCTTCTAAAGACATTTTTCCATGTGCTTTCCAAGAGACCAACACATGTTAGAGTACATAAAGTGAAATGGATTTTTGTGTAAGTGAAAAGAAATGCTGAATGTAAACAAACTGTTTTACTGTTCACCAAGTCTCTTTTCCTAAAATAAAAAAAAATACAATAAAAAGAATAATAATTTCTCATTGTAAACTGGCAGGGGTTTATGAAATAAAAGGCTTTGCTTCTTATCAAACTGTTGGTCACATGTACAGTATATAACACAAATCACACACTGAAGGTATTATGTATGCAGTAGAAACCTAGAGTTTAGGAAATGAAAATTTTAGATAATATTGTTTTGTCACCCTGTTGGTCAGAAGGACACCTTTCTAGTTTTAACGCATGCAGGCATGTAAATATTTGTCCTGGAGTCACAGTATTACTGAATGAAATCTTAAGCATCTGGTAACAAGTCAGAATTCTGTATCAGCCACTTTTATTTGTATATTGAGCCCTGGTTAGTGCCCTGATTAGTGCACTTTTATGAATGGACTGTGGCTGATCAGCAAGTCAAAAATGCCAGAAATATTTTTATATGTTAATGTCATATTACGTCAATGTTGCTAAAAAAAAAAAAAAAGAAAACCTAACAAACACTTGATGTATCAGTCCAATTCCACGTAGAACTGAGTGATACAGTTGAAGTCTATTGTCCCTCCCACCTTGTCTTAGGGATGGGTGGTTATGTGTTACTTTCACTGTCTTTATGAAAGCTACAATATGTGTTTTCACCTTTGTGCTGATAACTGGAAGTAAGCTGCAACACAGTGCTTATTACATTACTAAAAATTATGTTCTTTGCTTTGCGTACTTTTGGGTTACCCCTTTAAAGACTGATTTTGTGAATCAGTGCTATTACTGTAAGTTTTGTGATTATGCTTTCTTCATCTAATGTTTTATGCATATAAAATATTATTTATTACATGGAAACATATCAAAACCTTAAATATCTAAGATGCCTAACTTAAGGAAAATATTTCTTTAAAAATAGCTCTGATTGGGTATTAATATTATTTTGTCAAAAAAAAGAAATTAATGTTTTGTAAACTCTAGCACTGAGCTTCTATAGTTTGTAGGTCTTCCTTGCAATACTGGTACACATTTATTTTGTGCAGTTCATATTTAATCCACCAAAATCCTTTTTTCACAATAGAAAGATGTATATACAAGTTCACGTCATGGTAATTTTTTTAAAGAAATATTGAGCAATATTTTTCATTAAATATTGTGACCTAATACTTTGTAGCAATATTATTTTCTAACCATGATT
This sequence comes from Myiopsitta monachus, assembly GCA_017639245.1. Lineage (NCBI taxonomy): Eukaryota > Metazoa > Chordata > Aves > Psittaciformes > Psittacidae > Myiopsitta > Myiopsitta monachus. The sequence continues at coordinate 56,902,397 of CM029919.1, forward strand.
CTTTCATAATTTTCATAGTTGCTTGAACACATACGGGATTCTGTACTCCAGTTTTTTCATTTGCAGTCTTTAAAGGGTTAACAGCTGTGAAGTTAGATGGACTTGTGGCAAGCTTTTGAATCATTCATATCTGAAAGAGAATTAAAAGCCTACAACTGAAATATATAGTAGCATCTGCCATTGCTCTGCTCCTTGCATAGAGTCACCTGTAAGTAGGTTTAGTAGTTTTACAGTATATACTTTAAAGACCTTTGGGAATGCCTCAGTGTTTGGCTTGGTACATAAATGGAAATGTTAAGGTTTAAGGGGGAACCAATTTATAAGCTGGATGTTTAGAAAGAATCTTACTAAAACCAGTGTAAATATTACAGACCATGAGATGTTACCATAAGTTGAATTTTTTGTCCCTCTTTAGTTATGCAGGTTTTGGGTTGGTATTTTGTTTTGGGGTTTTGATTTGGACTTTTTTTTTTTTGTTGCATAGATTATGAAGAAGTTGTGCTCATGTTATTGTTTATATGCTTTTGTAATCTTAAAGATATTAATGTCTAGTTGTTCTATATTATAACCACATTTGCGCTCTATGCAAGCCCTTGGAACAGAACATACTCATCTTCATGTAGGACCTATGAAAATTGTCTATTTTTATCTATATATTTAAAGTTTTCTAAAAATGAAAAAAGGTTATTACGAATTTTGTTGTACAAAATCTGTACAAAAATCTGTTTTTACATCATAATGCAAGAATTGGAAATTTTTCTATGGTAGCCTAGTTATTTGAGCCTGGTTTCAATGTGAGAACCACGTTTACTGTTATTGTATTTAATTTTCTTTTCTTTTCAACAATCTGCTAATAAAACTGTCTGAAATCTCCCTGTGACTTTATTTACAGTTCATCTTTATTAAATTTTCTGAAATGTACAACATCAGAGGAGTATTTACTTTCTAATGGGAGGCATCTAAAAACAATATAAGTCAGCTCTTTGTAATGTGAGAACAATGCTGAATGATTTTATTTAACATGCAACTGCTTCTATCTCTAATATGAATTACTGTGGTGAAAAACATCATAAAAGCATACTCTGTGGTTATTGTTTAACAAGCAGTTTTTCCATATTTTTTTTCTTGCCAGCTAAGCAAACTGCCCCCATCTACATGATTTATTTATGTACATTTCTCAGTTTATGAAGCTGTTATTTGTACCTTTTTCCTTTATATTGTGATATTCCCATGATTCTTACTTCACAGAGCTTTGTGCTGAATAATGTAAAGTGGACACATTGATGGAACAAAACGTATTATTCCCCTAACTGCAAAAATGCAAGGATAATCTAGTTGGTTTTGTCTCAAATCTCCTTCACTTGATAAAATGTGTTTAGAAACGTATTTTCTAACAAACAGAAAGTACTTATACATTTCAACAGCCATTTGGATAAAGAGTTCTGGCTTAGCATATCTTTAAGTGGTGTTTATTATTTTTAAGGTAGAGATGCTTATTTAAGAACAAATCTGGAAGTAAGATATTCTTACTTATAGAAAATTCAGAAGTCAAAGATGTATGATTGATTGTGAGTATTCTCCCTTATTGCCCTGCCTTGACTGGCCTTGACCTGACTTACCCTTCTCTTCATTTCTGAACCATACCTATATGAATGCTTCTGCTTTCACTAGGGAGCAGGCTTGCTTGGAAAAGTGGGCTAGATTAGCTTGCTTGGACCAGCAAATGTCATTATTCCTAGATGGCCTGGGGACTACAAATGTGATGCTGACAGGCTTCCTGGGTTCCGGCAGGTTGTTGTTTCAGGCTAAATGATTATGATTTTGGCTATCTGTATGTAGGGAAATCAGTCTCCTGCCATCTGCATTAAAATGTCCCACATGTCTACATTAGTAAGCATCCCAGCTGTGCCATAGCCAGCTCCCCTGCATCTGCATCCTCCCAGCTCTGGCACAGTTGAAGTAGGGAAAAAGTGAACTCATTAATTTCTCAGTCCAGCTCATGCCTGAAACTGTATGATCTCCGCAGTAACAGTCTAGCAACCAACCTGTGTATTTTAAAGCAACCCAGGAAGTGTTTTCTTTCAGCAGGGAAGGAACCTGGCCTCACATAAGTTCCACTCTATCTCCATTAATAAATCATTGCTTTGTCCATTCACAGTAGCTAGGATTTAAAAGGGCTGAGGCTTCATGGGCCAATAGGAAGTCAAATGTTGGAAGCTCCTAGTTACAGTAAAGCTAAGCTCTGTTGAAGCTCAGGTCAAAATCAAGAAGAGGCCACCCTAAGTGCATCTTGTCTATATAACTTCATAAACTTCATAGCAGGTTATGATCAGATCCTGAAGAAGTCTGGAAATGGCAGCTAGATGCCTTAAATTTCAGGAGAATCCTTGAGGAGCAGACAGACTCCATTGAGGACAATTTTTATTTTTATTTTAATTTTTGCTATGGAAGGCAATTTAAGGATGGGTTTTGACCTAAAAGGTAAACCACTTTATTTGTTGAAGTGCTATAAATTCTTGAAAATTGCTTCATTTGTTATTTGCTTACATGTTATTTGACACAAGAGTGTGCAATAAACAAAGCCTGAGGCCAAGATTTTCAAGCGTGATTGCTGATTGCAGGTACCTTTAGTTTTGTTGGCCAAACTTCACAAAGTTTGTTTTCAGACAAACTTCAGTGCCTTTCGTGAAACAAAATGCCCTAGGCTCAAGAGTTCTTTGAAACTTATGTCTTTAATAGCTGCTGCCTGTCTCATCCACAAGATACTGAGGGATTTATTATTGTGCCTTTGCTTGAGCAAAAAAACGCTGATCAGTGTCTGTGGTTCCCGTGCCACCAGTATCACACTGTCCTGGGTTCAGCAGTAGCAGTCATTTTTCTCCTTCTTAGTCGCTGGTGCAGTGCTGTGTTTTTGACTTTCAGCCTGGGAACAGCACTGATAACACCGATGTTTTTAGCTGCTGCTCGGTAATGTTTACTCTGACCAAGGACTTTCTGAGCCCCATGCTCTGCCAGGGAGGAGGGGATGCTGGGAGGAAGCAAAGACAGGACACCTGACCCAAACTGACCAAAGAGGTATGTCATACCATGGCACATCATGCCCACTGTATAAACCGGGGGCGGTTACCCAGAAGGGTTACATCACTGTTCGGAACAGGCTGGGTATCAGTCAGCAGGTGGTGAGCAGTTGTATTCTCTTCACCTGTTATTTCCCTTATTATTCTTATTGGTGGTAGCAGCAGAGGTTTGTGTTATACCTTAGTTACTGGACTGTTCTTATCCCATGGGAGTTACATTCTTTTGATTCTCCTCCCCATCCCACCAGGAGCTGGGGGAGGAAGGGGGGAGTAAGCTAACAACTGCATGGCTGATTTATGGCTGGGCTTAAACCACAACACACACCATCTCAAGCAGAAGACTCTTCTGTAAAAAGCTTCATTTTCAAAGGGAGAGGAAACAAAGTCTTTCTGAAATTCAAACTCTTAGAAGGGATCATGTTTGGACAAAAAAGATAATCTAGTCATCCAGCGTACTTGAAAGCTTTGCAGATTTTCACCCAAAGGTCATACACTACTATACAGTTTTGGAGAATCTGCACAAAATCTGTGGATAAACATGATTTCTTAACCCAAGTTATAGTAACAGTGGTTGTCATAGCCCAGTGAACTGGTTAATCTATAAATCTGGATTGTAAAGACAGAGCTAGATTCATCTTGCTGGATGCAGCAGAAGGACAAGAATAAAAAGATACCAGTTGCACCAGAGGAAACTCCAACTGGATATGAGGAAGGGGGAGGGAGGGGGGCATTGCGTGTCAAAATAAGAGTGATGAAGCACTAGAACAATTTTCCCAAAGAAGTTCTGGGATCTCTGTCTTTATTTTCAAACCTGAGGTGACCAAGGCCCTGAGAAACTGGATCTAAATTTGCCCATTTTAAAGGTTAGCCTAGCTAACCTTCAGAGGTCCCTTCCAACCTCAGGTTTTTATGGTTTTAGACCAACCAAATGGTGCCCTTAGAAGCATAACACTTTCTGTTTCCAGTTTAGCAAGGAGCAAAATTATATCCTATAAACAGAGGCTATCAGATCTAGAATAAAGTTTGCTTGGATATGTTTAAGGATTCACAGCTTTTTGATCTTTCCTATCAGGAAGCCAGAAGAATGAGCTGCACTAGCAGCAAGGTATGAAAGAAGCTACAGAAAGTGAATACAGAGAGAATAAAAAGAGCACCTATTCCAGTGCAGATATAGATAATTAAAATAATAAAAATTGAAGCTGTAGCAACTTTGTCCATCAGTTCTCAGACCTATTTTCAAGCAATATATTAATGTCAATATGAGCAAATAATATTTCTAATAACAAAAAGATCAACTGTTATGGATAAAGAAAGTAACTGGACTTAGAGTGAACTTTAGCATTCAATTTTTATTGGGTACACTAGCCAGACTGGAAATGGGAAAAACTTACGGAAAACTGGAAATTATGGACTGGAACAATCCCCACTTTGAGATACAGAGGAATTTGAAATGGTTAATCTGTCTTGTTGGCTTCTCTGTTAAGTAGGTGCTCTTGTGGAGGTTGAGAAGCTGAGATATGGAAAGGTTAAACTTGGCATTATAAAACTGGAGAGACAAAAAGAGTATCTTTGGGCTTCACTGTCAGTATCTGTGAAGTTGTATCATAGTACAAGTATATTTATCTAGAGCTCAGTGCTTTAGGATTTCATAGGTGAAAAAGTCCTTTTGGTTTTGGGGTGTCAATTACTGGATGAATTGCAAAGTAGAAGAAAAGGGGAGTTGTGGTTAGGAACACAGGCTAAGAGAATGAGGCTGCAACAGAATTTTTAATAGAACATAGAGATGGCATAAAAGAGGAAATTTCAGCTGTCAAGATGGAAGTAAATAGTGATATAATGAGGAAAAACTGGATTCTGAAGATAGTTTTTAAAAAGATATGGGAAGATACAGGTGCATCAGGCAAACTCATTTGGCAGGCTCTGGGGCAAGTAGACATTGTTTTCAATTCCATTCAGAAGCAACTAATAACCATTTGGCTTCTGTTCACTATCGCCAAGCCGATGCTACAGAATCTGGCTTTTCAGTGATGGGATGATATGTTGGAAGCCAGAAATAAGTTTCCACATGGATCTCTTGAACAATCTGAACTCAATTTAACAATTGAAGAGGACAGAGATAAAGTATTACCTTCTTTGTGAGCTGATCAATAATAAGCACACCTCTGGGAAACAGATGCTAGTATTACCTTTTGAAGCTATTTCAGTGGCAGAAGCTGAACAAGTTAAGTTCACAGGCCGCCTTTCACAGAACTTACAGAGGCAGTAAATAATAGTAAGAAAAGGCTTTAATTCTTGGTTTCTTCCAGGTGAGATCTTACCCTGTCTGCCTTTGACTCAAACATCTACAGCGCTGTGAGTGTATGTATGGCATCTGGTAAGAAAACTCAGGTAGTGAATTAAGAGTTGAAAACAAAATTGCAGTAAAAAGTGAAAGTAAGCTATAGACAGAGAAGGCAAGCGAAAAAGATTATAGCACAAAATTAGTCCACGTATCTCATAATTCAAAACGGCTAAAAAGAAACTCCAACAGCCTCCATGTGCCTAACTCAAAACAGTAATAACCTGCCTTTTTTAAGTATTTAAAGCTTCCTAAATGTTTCCGTGACTTCCCTGAACACCTCCTGGGCACTAATAATGATATTTCAGCTCCCCTTTGAAGCACTTAGATACCCAGATCCAGCATTACCTCCTCTTTGGAGCCAAAATCTAAGGTGAACAATGTGGTGTAGTGTGCTCAGAAATCTCACCACATAGCCAAGCAGAATCATTGAAAACAAGGAAATACACAGCTGCCGATCATAACCATTTCCACAAACCAAGAGTCCAATAGCCCATATGACTACTACTAGGCTGAACAATGTGGTTTTCTTCTTGTTCTCTTTTTACTCCTGTTACTTCATCCCAATGTACATCAAGCTGTAACTATCCAGTGTTAGCACTCTATTGGTACAGAAGAGAGGGAGTGTGAACCCACCAAGAGTAGGAAATAACCTGAACTGCCCACCTCATGTTTCTTTGGGAAGCTATTCCTACCCCTTATTTTGAGAAGTGGACAGACCTAGTGTCCTGTAGCTCCTGCCTCTTAAAAGCACACTAGAGATGTGTCTACATTAGCAATTTTACATGAAAAAAAAAGAGCTTCCGTAGCTTGAATTTGCCTTGTGTCTGTGCTTGTGGCGTGCTCTCAATCTCCTAAAGCAGTTTCTTTTCCTGGTGGAGCTTAGTTATGCAAAAGGCCATACTCTATATTTTGTCACTTGCTGTTGGTCCCTCAGCAGATGGTGCTCTGTACAAACCTAGGACTGGCAAACGGTGGAAACTTCAATGCTGGTAATGCCATTGTGACATCATGCAGTCCTAGAACTGTAACAGATTGCATCATGTCATACTGTGATTCTTCTCTCCTTTCACCGCAGCCATCAGCAATGGAAACTCACTCAGTGAATGGAATTGCTGGTCTTCGCAATGCATTGACTCCAAAAGGTCAAAGAAACCCTGCTGAGGTTCAGGTTTCAAGTGTAGCTGATAAATCAGAGCTGGTAAGTGGGACTTTGTCTTGAGTGAGGCTTTTGAACAGACCGTGAGGGGACTGAGAAAACATCTAATAAAGTGGCATATAAATGGCATCAGGAATATTGTGCTTTGCCATACGTCATCTCCTTTGTATAAATTATGCTCAAATTGGCCAATAAAATATTGATTCGAAAGAGTTTTTACTTCTTGCTTGTTTTTCCCTGCCACGTGTTCCTTGAGTGCAGATAGATAATGATAATAATGGCTAGTGCTTTTCCTTTTAATTTACTAAGCCACTATCAGCATACAAAAAATTGTATTTGGGATTGTATGAATAGTGTATTTTATTGTGAGGACAATAGCGGGCACTTACCTTAGGACTCCAACTGATCCTGGAGCCTCCCATTGTACTAGTATGGGTAGATGAGTTGTACAGTGCATTTTTCTAATAGTCTGAAGTTGTATGTTATATTCAAGTTTAAAAATACTTCATCCTTTTAATAAATGCTGCATATTCTTCTAAGTGGTGGTCATTAAAGAGAGTGCTACTATATCATTCCTTTTTATTTAATTTGGGGCAGAAAGAGCAAACTGTACTTTGAGCAAGGTTTATTCCTTTTTCAATTTAAGTAATTTCTAATCTAAGCTGGCCAAGTTCAATTTAAATTATTGTGTGAATTGTTGGTGAGGTGCTTTTATTTGAATCAGCAAGCATTTGGCCATGGCAAATGAGCTTCTGGCAAACAAGAACATTAGTACCAGGGGATATCTTTGAACACTGCAGTTTGCTTTTGTGCACTGTGAAGAGTTTTCGGTGTCAAATGTTATATTTTTCTTAAATATTGTTCCATTCAGGGTAAAAAGATTTCCTTTCTTCTTTGGTTTTCATCCTGTTTTATTTTTTTATATATATATTAGGAAGTTTAACAGTTTAACAGTGTAAAAATAGAACTGCTCAGGTTCCACCAGTTCTCCAGTTTGCTCTTTTAACTCAATGACACTCTTCTAATGCATTTTTTGTTATTGTTTGTTTGGGGTTTTTTTGTTTGTTTTTTCATAGCTGGTATAATTTCAAAACTACACATTAAAAAAAACTTATATGGTTTCTCATATTTGATCAGACTTCAGTAGTTCAATAACCAGGGGTTCTCAGTCTTCAGACAAGAGAGCTCAACAGAAGCATTTACTTGGCCGACAAAGTATTTCTGTCAGCTTCCTTCTCAAAGGCAGAGCAGAAGCTAGCAAGGACTGCATGAATCACTTTAGCAGCAGCCGCAGCTGATCCTGTCTGCTGTTTTTTCTGAGTCACTGCTTTACCTCCTACCCATACATTCCCTGTAGTTCTTCTGCATATATGCATTAAATCCAACACCACGAAACAAAAGGTTTACATGCACAGGGACTTTGCTTATATCTTGTGCTTCCAGAATATACTGATTTTATTGAGCATGTGCAAAACTGCTGTCCTTTATATATTCAATTAGGTAGAGTTTTCCAGGCCATGAAAAGTGTTCATTATTTATGCAAGGCAATCAGACTGAATGTACACAGTAGGACATGCTATGATGTGGCACAGATTGTATAATATGGTTCTCCTTTGATCTTAACAGTCAAAAAAGCCCCCAAACCAAAACAAACCACAAAACAAACCCACATCCCCTTCCCCCCAAAAAAAAAAACATGAAACGGAAAGGAAAGGAAAGGAAAGGAAAGGAAAGGAAAGGAAAGGAAAGGAAAGGAAAGGAAAGGAAAGGAAAGGAAAGGAAAGGAAAGGAAAGGAAAGGAAAGGAAAGGAAAGGAAAGGAAAGGAAAGGAAAGGAAAGGAAAGGAAAGGAGAAGAGAAAGGAGAAAAGAAAGAAAAGGAAAAGAAAATAAAAAAGAGAGAAAAGAGAAAAGGAAAAGAGAAGAGAAAAGAGACAAAAAGAAAGAGAAGAGAGGAGAGAGGAGAGAAGAGAGGAGAGGAGAGGAGAGAGGAGAGAGAGGAGAGAGAGGAGAGGAGAGGAGAGGAGAGGAGAGGAGAGGAGAGGAGAGGAGAGGAGAGGAGAGGAGAGGAGAGGAGAGGAGAGGAGAGGAGAGGAGAGGAGAGGAGAGGAGAGGAGAGGAGAGGAGAGGAGAGGAGAGGAAAGGAAAGGAAAGGAAAGGAAAGGAAAGGAAAGGAAAGGAAAGGAAAGGAAAGGAAAGGAAAGGAAAGGAAAAAGGAAAAAGGAAAAAGGAAAAAGGAAAAAGGAAAAAGGAAAAAGGAAAAAGGAAAAAGGAAAGAAAAGGAAAAGAGAAGAGAAAGAAGAGAAGAGAAGAGAAGAGAAGAGAAGAGAAGAGAAGAGAAGAGAAGAGAAGAGAAGAGAAGAGAAGAGAGAAGAAAGAAAAGAAAGAAAAGAAAAGAAAAAAGAAAAGAAAAGAAAAGGAAAGGAAAAGAAAAGAAAAGAAAAGAAAAGAAAAGAAAAGAAAAGAAAAGAAAAGAAAAGAAAAGAAAAGAAAAGAAAAGAAAAGAAAAGAAAAGAAAAGAAAAGAAAAGAAAAGAAAAGAAAAGGAAAGGAAAAGAAAAAGAAAAAATAAAAGAGGTGAGGGGAGGGGATTATTCTTTTAGACTGTTACAACAGAAAATGAAATAAAGTCTGCAGTTTCCAAGTAATGGGAATGTAGTCATTCATGCTGCTGTGATGTTAGAATGGTCCCTGGACAAGTGGCAGCCCATGCCAGCTAGCTCTGCTGCAGACAATTCTGAGGATGGTGTAGCAGCTAGCATGAGTCAGGCCCAGAATGTAGTTTATGAAGACCTAACTCCACTTTGGAGGGTGAGGGAGTATCATCACATTGAAAGATTGCTCTATAGTGTTTGGACACATGGTTCCTTAACCTGAAGGATTACATTTAATTTACAGTTTATCTCTTGCTTTTGCATATAACCTTCACACAACTTCTCAGTCGTACCATACACACCACTCCTAACCACCTATCACATACAAATTGGCATTGTTTAGGTCTAGTTTGTCTGCACTTGCTGCCATTGTGAATTGTACTTTCATATTTCTAGACTCTATTCTACCAGCTGCCCCAATTATTCTCCTACTCACCTGAAGAATGCTTTATCTGGGAAAGGAAAGGAAGAAAGATTCATGCCTACCAAATTGTCTTTGAAATAGGTGACTTTCACTGTTTCTCATACAGGTAGAATAAGGGTGAGTCTCTCTTTTTACTGGGCGAACATGTTCCCAATTCACTGTGTTTCAGTGAAACTTGTAAGAATTTGCCTGAGCAGTGAAGGGATCTTGCACTCTCAGTAAAGAATGGGATCATCCAACTGGAAATTTCTTTTCAGATATTCCTAACTCTCCTTAAAAGCAAGATCCTCCAGAAAATGGATTACTGATGTAGAATTAAGTGATAAGTCGAATTTTCCTTGGGAAGTGCCTCTTTCTCCTGATTTTCTCCTGAAATGAACAAAAGTCTTAATTACCTAAGTTTATGCACCCTCCTGGTTTTAGATTTTATTATTATTATTATTATCTTTCTAATATTTTTCATTCATTTATTCTTTTGTGTGTGTGTGTATGTGTTTGCATTCAAATGCATGTACTGAAGTCAGGGTTCCTGCTTTGAATTCTTGACGTACTCTGGTAAGAGTTAGAGCTATGTATCAGTCTCTCCCAAAAGGGTGACAAGCAAATGCTGACTGGAACACATCCATGCAATCCAGTAGTGTGTGATCCCCTTGAAATCCCAAGAACTGGGTGATGGTGTGCAAATTGACCCTGTGCTTAGGAATCAAGCAGGTAGCATTTTTTTAAGCAGTTAATAATATTTTTCTGGTGTTGAAGCAGTAAGATTTAATAAACACGTGAGTACTTAGTTTGTGAAAGATAGGGTTTGTTATGTACTGGGATTTTCAAACTGCAAGGATATCCATTTAAAATTTCAGTGGGCTCTTGTGCTTTTGTAAAATCCCATGAAATGCTTAGTTGCATCCTACATTAGTTACATGCCTTCAGAAATCTGGCCTCTAGAGGTGAAAGAATCTTGGACAATGGCCCTATTGTTAATCATTATTTCCAGTATAATGCAACAAATGTTCTAACCTTGAAAGGAGGCAGGGGAGTAAAACCCTAGTCCTGCCTCCTTATCCTCTTTCCTTCCAGGTTTTATTCTTTTACAGCTGTAGCAGTACAAAGCAGCTACAACCAAGAATATGAATCATCGTTGCTATCGTCATTAACATAATGCCCATGTGTAGATTTATCCTCAGACTTTCATTTTGATAAACTGTTGGCATGTAAATATTTCCTTGAAGAAATTCCAGTCCAGCTGCTTTTGTTTACAAATCTATCAATGGTTAACACCATAGAATGTATTTGCCAGTATCTGAATTGTAATTACAACTTGTTTAATTGTGAATGAATTGTAAAATAGGAAGACAAAACTAAATAATGAGTATTTTGCAGATTTTGGAACAATGCCAGCTTTGCCTGCGTTAGTTTTGGAAATGTGAGGACATATGCTTGTAAGTCTTTGTACTACTATTCTTTCTGATTATTTCTTTGTACAGTTAGTTGTGCAAGAAACTCTGACTAATTATTTCATTGTGCTTATTTTGGCTTCAGAGGTTCTTATGCTTATTTCTTGTTTTACTTCTTGACTTCTGCTTGATCATTCTATGGGTTTAATTAAGAGTTAGTTTCGATACACCAGTCGCGGTAACATCTAAACTGACCTGAATACTGAGTATTTGCAGGTTTCAAAAAAAAAGCAACATTTTGAGATACAGGATCAAAGAAGCTCTGGAATTTCACTTGTGTTTGGCAGCAGGTTATTGGGTTTGCTTGTAGATGTTTTGACCAGCGATGCAGAGAGACGTGCTTTGAATTTATTGAATTCTGATAGCTTTGTATAATCATTTGTTACAACTTAATTACAATTCCATACAATTTGCATAGATCAGCTCTGAAGACAATGAAATTTATTATCCCTAAATTAGGATAGCTAAAATTTAGATTTGAGCTGCATTTTTTAGACCTGTTTATAGCCAATGAACAAAATACACAGCTCAAAAGAATAAATCATTTGTTATCAACCTTTGGTTGCCTATTTTAGGATTAGATGTATAATTTGTGAAGAATACATATTTGTCTTTATTAGTCAATGACGCTGTACATTGTTGCCAACAGCTATGGAAGGAGATGAAGTTTGCCTATAAGACATGTTGGGAAGCAGTTTGATTTTACTAGCCTGTTCCACCAAACCACACCAAACCAAACTTCTTCCAGCATTTCAAATCTTTTGCATATGTACCTAGTATCCTTCCAACTAGTTTGTGAGCCCTCTAGTGACAAAGTCATTAAGATGGTCCCTACTATTGTTAAATCTATTCAATACATCACACCAAATAAATTAGTCTTCTCTTCAGCTCTAATTTTGTCCTAGATTGTTGTTAAATTTTTTTAAAGTTAAATGTTTTCAGATTTAAAAATAAATTCACATTATAACTATATCCTATTTTTCTCATGATTTTTCACTTTTCTATACAAGAAGTAAAAGAATATTTTACAGCACAATGTAAAAGTAACATAACTATGAAGAGTGAACTTCAGTTCATGCGCCATAAGAGTCTAACTTTCACCTGGTAAATCATTCTTCCCAAAATAAAAACCCTGCTGTTACAGAAAAGTGTTTATTAAATACTTTAGAGGAAAATCTTGCTTGCTTAACTCAGTTCTGTAAATATAGGTGGCCTTGGTCTTTCTGTAAGACTATGTTATGGGTTCGGTTCCCCCCACCCCCCACCCCCCGCAGAGTCTCATGTTACGCTGGGAAAGAGAGAAAAGCTGGCGGAGGGGAGACAGGGCGCCTGACCCGGGCTGACCAATGAGGTTATTCCATACCACAGCACGTCATGCCCAGGAGGGAGAATACAGGGGTGGGCTCTCGCTGGGCGGGCGGCGCGCGGTCTCTTGGCTCGGGCGGGTGGTGAAACGGTTGTATCCTCTCCCTTTGTATTTACTTTGCCATTATTATTGTTGTTGTTGTTGGCAGTAGTGATTTGTATTGTACCTTAGTTACTGGACTGTTCTTATCTCAACCCGTGGGAGTTACATTTTCTTCGGTTCTTCTCCCCCATTTCCCCCCCATCGGGGGGGGGGGGGCAGGAAAGGAGGGAGAGGTGAAATTTACGGCTTAAACCACGGCAGACTAGCAAAGGCACCCTTTTCTCCTTTGGCTATATAGTTAATTCAGTCACCTGAGACTGCTTTCTTAGGCACCTAACTGAAGTAGTAAGTCTCATGACAATCATGAACTTTTTGTTCTTTCACATTTGAAGCTGTAGAAGCGTGTGGAAGGCTAGCTGGGTTGTCTTTATGGAAAGAGTTTCTATTACGTCATCAGGAATGAGTAGTGACCACAAACTGAAAATTTTGTAGTCCAGATATTACACACTCACAGGCATAACTATCTTTACAGTCAACGATTTTTTTTTCTCAGTTTATATACACTGTCTATGCATATTATAGACACTATTTAACAGTTTCATTGTATCAAGGAGTGCAGGTTAGGAAGTCATATGGTAGTTTAGAGGCTCTTGAAACTATGTATCCACCTCCCCCCTTCAGCCGTGTGATACTGTTTTAAGGGTACCAGTCCCCCTAAAGATTCCTTCAGCAGTTTATTTACTGGATAAAAATGCATTATTTCTGTTTTCTATAAAAAATAATGAGCAGTCTTTCTCTTAGCTACTCGTTAATCTACAGAATCAGATGCTGAATGCATAGCTGGTTATTTTTGTTCCTATTTATTTAAGTTAAAATTCTGAAGGTTTGGTTATTAGCTATAACACTTAGAGATTAACTCTGTTTAGGTACCATATTAATTAACTCTACAACTCATAAAGCCACTAGAAAATATTTTTCTATCTGATTCACTGACTTCCGTATAATCAGCCTATGAATTATATGACTAATCTTGATGTCTGACAATGTGAATGATAAATTTGTTCACTAGAGTATTTTTGATGCATTTTATCTTTCTCTGGTACATTATCAAAAATGGAACTTTGTCCATAACATTTAGAATATCTGTTGTAAGTAGTTGCCATCTAGTGCCAGCACTCATTTCTTTCATAGATAATGGGTCAATACTTAGACTTTGGAAGGCAATACGTTTCTCTCAATTTCTAATGGAGTCATGCAATGTCATGTTCATAATGGAAAGTAAATAACATGCCTTGACATGAATGAACACTTCACGCAATCTTTAAAATAACTGAGAGCGGTGGAGAGCTAAAAAGATGACGAGAATGAGTAGGAGAACTGCAGCTTCACTCACTGATATCTCCAACATCCTCGTTTGTTGAATGTATGGTGCTCATGATCTGGATGTGAATTTAACTGATGGGACAGCAAATCTTCCTTCTGGCTTTCTCATAAAATGTTATTTCCTTTGGGGGGATATATCATAAATAAGAATAATGCTGTGAGATATTATCATCACAACAAAAACATCCATTCAGAAAAATACCTCTAAAATGGCATTATGTCATTAGAAGAGTTGAATTTGTGCTGTTATCCCTTGACAGGCAAATTTGGTCACTTTAAAATTTTTTAAGTTTAAAAATGAATTTAAAGTGAGAGCTTTCTCGCCAGCTAAACCGAGTATGTGAGAACTTAGCAGTTTAGCAGTGGGTGTTTTTTCAAAGCATTATCAACAAAATTCTGCATTAAGAGTTTATTGCCTATTCTATTCTTGTGATTTTTAAAAGAAGCTAACTCAGTCTCCTGTACTGATTTTTCAGAAGCTCATCAAGCAGTAAGCCTTTACTATTTTTTAAAAGAGTGTGAAAGGACGGCTGATATCTGTGGAAACCAAAGATCACATTGAAACAATCCCTTTGAAAGCATGCTAACCTGTAAAGGTATGCGCTCTGCTGAGTTCAGGCAAATGAGTATGTTAGTACAGTAAATTAATAGTTTTTTATTTGAATGTATATGATAAAAAGGTGACAATTCAAGACTTTTTTTCCTCCTTGGGCTTTTGGGTTTACCTTCTGGATTCATTTATCACACTGTGTTTTCTCACCTCTATTTGAGTACAATGGACTGTAGTTTGTAACTTTTCTTTGGTCCTGGTTTAAGGTCCTGTCCTGGCTTCAGCAGTAGCAGTCCTTTTTTTCCTTCTTAGTAGCTGATGCAGCGCTGTATTTTCCACTTTCGGCCTGGGAACAGCTCTGAAAACACTGATGTTTATAGTTACGTCTTAGAATGTTTGGTTTGACCAAGGACATTCTGAGTCTCATGCTTTGCCAGGGAGGAGGGGAAGCCGGGAGGAAGCAGAAACAGGACACCTGACCCAAACTGACCAAAGAGGTATTCCATACATCAGCACGTCATGGCCAGGATGGGAAAAAACTGGGGGCAGAAACCTAAAATGCATTTTTCTCAATTTCTCTGGCAGTAGAGTGCAGGCCACAGTTCACTTCTACTTGGAAGGGTGTCCAGTACACTTGGAACCGACTGCCCCAGGGGTGGAAACACAGCCCTACCATCTGCCATGGACTGATCCAGCCTGCGCTGGAACAGGGGCAAGCTCCAGAACACCTGCAATACATTGATGACATCATTGTGTGGGGTGATACAGCAGAAGAAGTCTTTGAGAAAGGGAGGAAAATACTCCAAATCCTGCTGACAGACTGGTTTTGTCATAAAACGGAGTAAGGTCAAGGGATCTGCACAGGAGATTCAATTTTGGGAATAAAATGGCAAGATGGACGCTGCCAGATCCCCACAGATGTGATCAACAAGATAACAGCAATGTCGCCTACCAACTAATAAGAAAGAAACACAAGCTTTCTTGGGTGCTGTGGGGTTCTGGAGGATGCACATCCAGAATTACAGTTTGATTGTAAGCTCTATCTGTTATGGGACCTGGAAAAAGAATGATTTTGAATGGGGCCCTGAGCAACAGCAAGCCTTTGAGCAAATTAAACGTGAGATAGTTCGTGCAGTAGTCCTCGGACCAGTCCAGACTGGGCCGGATGTTAAAAATGTACTGTACACCGCAGCTGGGGAGAACGGTCCTACCTGGAGCCTCTGGCAGAAAGCTCCAGGGGAAACTCGAGGTCGACCCCTCGGCTTTTGGAGTCAGGGATACAAAGGATCTGAGGCCAGCTATACCCCAACTGAAAAAGAGATATTGGCAGCCTATGAAGGGGTTCGAGCTGCTTTGGAAGTGATTGGCGCTGAAGCACAGCTCCCCATGGCATCCCGGTTGCCCATGCTGGGCTGAATGTTCAAAGGCAGGGTCTCCTCTACACATCATGCAACTGATGCTACATGGAGTAGGTGGGCCGCATTAATTACACAACGAGCTCAAATAGGAAATCCCAGGTCATCCGGGAATTCTAGAAGTCATCGTGGACTGGCCAGAGGGCAAAGATTCTGGAAGGTCACCAGAGGAGGAAGGAGTGATGCATGCTGAAGAGGCTCCACCATACAATGAACTGTCAGAAAGTGAAAAGCAATATGCCTTATTTACTGATGGGTCTTGTCGCATTGTGGGAAAGCACCGTAGATGGAAGGCAGCAGTATGGAGTCCTCAATGACAAGTTGCAGAAACTGCTGAAGGGGAGGGTTAATCGAGTCAGTTTGCAGAAGTGAAAGCTATCCAGCTGGCCTTGGACATTGCTGAACGAGAAAAGTGGCCAGTACTTTATCTCTCTACTGACTCCTGGATGGTGGCGAATGCCCTGTGGGGGTGGTTGCAGCAATGGAAGCAGAGCAACTGGCAACGCACAGGTAAACCCATCTGGGCTGCTGCACTGTGGCAAGACATCGCTGCCCGAGTGCAAAACCTGGTGGTCAAAGTACGCCACGTAGATGCTCATGTACCCAAGAGTCAGGCTACTGAGGAACACCAGAACAACCAACAAGTGGATCAAGCTGCTAAAATTGAAGTGGTTCAGATGGACTCAGATTGGCAACATAAGGGTGAATTATTTTTGGCCCAGTGGGCCCACGACACTTCAGGCCATCAGGGCAGAGATGCAACATACAGATGGGCTCATGATCGAGGGGTGGACTTAACAATAGATACTATTGCCCAGGTTATTCATGACTGTGAAACATGTGCTGCAGTTAAGCAGGCTAAACGGTTAAAGCCTCTTTGGTATGGAGGACGATGGCTGAAGTACAAAAATGGGGAGGCTTGGCAGATTGATTATATCACACTCCCACCAACCCACCAAGGCAAGCGTCATGTGCTTACCATGGTGGAAGCAATCACCGGATGGCTGGAAACATACACTGTGCCCCATGCCACTGCCCGGAACACTATCCTGGGCCTTGAGAAACAGATTTTGTGGCGACACGGCACACCAGAGAGAATTGAGTGAAACAGTGGGACTCATTTCCGGAACAGCCTGATAGACAATTGGGCCAAAGAGCATGGCATTGAGTGGGTATATCACATCCCCGACCATGCACCAGCCTCTGGGAAAATCGAATGGTACAATGGGCTATTAAAAACTACACTGAGAGCAATTGGTGATGGGACTTTCAAACACTGGGATACACATTTACCAAAGGGCACCTGGTTGGTCAACACCAGAGGATCTGCCAACAGGGCTGGTCCAGCCCAGTCAGAACTTCTACATACTGTGGAGGGGGACAAAGTTCCTGTGGTGCACATAAAGAATTTGCTGGGGAAGACAGTCTGGATTATTCCTGCTTCAGGTAAAGGCAAACCCACTCGTTTGATTGCTTTTGCTCAGGGACCCAGATATACTTGGTGGGTAATGCAGGAAGATGGGGAAGTCGGATGTGTACCTCAAGGAGATTTGATTTTAGGAGAAAACAGCCAATGAACTCAATTGTATGCTGTTGCCTGCTATGAAATACTTTTATAGCCCACCAACTAGATGTCTTCAAGTCATCAGCGACTGGCCCTCTGACTGTCATTCCAACAAAAAATGAACTTTGATGAAACCAGACAAGTTCTGCAGTAAAGGAACAATCAGCATCAGCAGGCAATGACCCACACTGCACACAGCCTCCCCTGCTCTGAAAGACTGTTGCAAGAGATGGAGCCTGACATCATGGACCGGATGGACTCAGCAGCTTTGTAGGGATTGGTCCATGCACTAAGGGATGATTTTCCCCCCTCTCTGTGTGTGTGTGGATGTGTGTATATATATATATATAATGGTATATTGAAAATACGGGATCTGAGCATGATGTGAATGGTATGGAATTAGGGATGGATACTGTCCTGGGTTCAGCAGTAGCAGTCCTTTTTCTCCTTCTTAGTAGCTGATGCAGCACTGTATTTTCCACTTTCGGCCTGGGAACAGCTCTGAAAACACTGATGTTTATAGTTACGGCTTAGAATGTTTGGTTTGACCAAGGACATTCTGAGTCTTATGCTTTGCCAGAGAGGAGGGGAAGCCGGGAGGAAGCAGAAACAGGACACCTGACCCAAACTGACCAAAGAGGTATTCCATACATCAGCACGTCATGGCCAGGATGGAAAAAACTGGGGGCAGAGACCCGAAGAGTTCAGTTCGCGGCTGCGTTGGGGTTGGTATAGGGTGGTGAGCAGTTGTATTCTCTTTCTTTGTATTTCTCTTGTCATTATTACTATTTGTGGTAGCAGCAGTGGTTTGTGTTATACCTTAGTTACTGGACTGTTCTTATCTCAACCTGTGGGAGTTGCATTCTTTCGATTCTCCTCCCCATCCCTCCAGGAGCTGGGGTTAAGAAAGAGGGGGGAGTGAGTGAGCAAATTGCGTAATTTACAGCTTAAACCATGACAGGTCCCAAGCTCTGAGGCACTGCGTAAAACTGGGCCTCTGATTCACTTATGAGAGAATGAAATTTGTGATTTTCAGATTAAAACTCCTGTTATTATTGGCATCTTGAAAATCAGGTAACAGATCACCTCTGTATGAAAAATCATCTACAGCTGCCTCTAGAACTTTTGAGATGAATTCTACAGTCAGTTTTATCTGTAACTTATAGTCTTATGGAGCCCCCCAAACCAAAGTGAAAGTATCAGATAGCAAAGAGATTTTTTTACTACCCTTTCATTATTTCCTTTAAGGCTTTACTCCCAGGCTTCAGCCCTCTGTCTTCTGTGTGTGATTGTAGATATGTGTGAATACTGCTGATTGCATTGTGAGATTGCAGATGATTAAAAAAAGAGTGTAGTAGGAAGTGAGATTTACCTTTTGACTTCTCTTCCATCTTTTCCATCTGCTGTAATACACACACACACATGCACATGCACGCACACTTTAGTTTCTAAGCGCAAAGTCATTTTGGTGGTGAAAATGAGTGAAACTGATCTTGCCAAGAGTAATCTCTCTCCACCTCCCTTTCCTTTTCGCAAGCCTGTCTAAACCCTGAGCTGACACTGAACGTGATGCCCACAACTTTCATTCCAGACCCTGATCCAGCCAGCTTAGAAATAAATTCTGTTTCCTTTCAGAACCCAAGGAACAAAGTTACACAGAGAAGCAAAGCCACACTGTGCCATGCTTCTTTCCTGATGGAAGAAAACTCATGAGGTTTCTGTTGCTTCTGCTATACAAGTTCTAGAGTGTGCAGAGGACCCACAAGGCTGTGGCTAGGAAAAAAAATATAATTTATGGATCAAGTCTCTTTTGAGCCATATTGTATTACTGTTAACTACACTACAGCTTAGACTACTTCCTATGGGTTGTTTCCTTTTCCAAGATCATTTTCCTGTGAATGGCTGCAACATTGACTCTAATTATCTTTCTGTTTTACTTTTCACTGCACTCATCCCAGTTTTCTCATTCGCTGACTCTTATCCCATTTTAAATCACTTTGTAAGCCATTCTTCTCCAGATAGCTTACATCTATCATACTTTACTTGTTGTGTTATCAAAAAGAACAAAATCAAACCAAACCAAAAAAAAAAAAAAACCAAACAAACTGATCTTTCAGAACATTTCAAGCCAGTAGGAACTCAAACATTGTCTTAAACAAACAAATGAATAATAACAAAAAGATGAATTCTCCCAGTCGCTACCTTTTCATTTATAATGCAGAACAGATTTGCCATGGAAAAGAGTCACAATATCCAATGTACACATCTTCTTACAAGAAAGCAAGTTAGTCAGCTACGACAAAGATCACTAAGCATTTTTTTGCATGAAGGTGGCTACTTACAAGACTTACATATCCCACATACAAGATCGATTTTCTTTCAGTACATTTTAAATCATTTCATGGATACAGTAATTACATTATACTCAGACCATGTCAATCAATCACCACTCTGAATCAATATAGTAGGTGTTTTTAAACTATTTATAAATAATAATACTCAGATATGCCAAACACCTTATAAAAGTATAATTAGTTGGAATAAAGAGCATATATGTTCTTGTATTGATTTAACTCCTTGTCATGCTCCGTGGGGTTGGCATATATATATCTTTCTTTAAATTCAAGCTTACTTTGTTCAAAGTTGTTCAACTTTTTCTTTGCAGCGGAGCTTTCCTTACTTGCCTCATTTCAATTTCCATTCTCTGTTACACATAATCACAAAGTGAAATGGATTTATAGGCTTATTTGTTTAAATACATAAGTGAACAATTTTACAGGCAAAATTGCAGCTTTTCACTTTTCACTGGAAACTAGTTGAAGGAGACTCCTTCCAAAATGCTGTACAAACAGTTGACTGAAAATAATAATTAACCATGAAGATTGTGCCTTGCAGAAAGATGCAGGCTTGTGAGTGAGGTTAAGAAGATATTAAGGAAACCATGGTCAATATAGGTTAGCTCAGCCATTTTGAAAATTACTTTTGAAGTGTGCCTAATGAAAATTTGATGGAAATTTAATGCAAATAAACATTAAATCTGTATAATGTATCTGGATTTTTATTTTTTTTTTCAGTGATTATGTTTTTATTTCCTCTCAGAATTATACACAGTGAAATCCTCCTTTAAGTGAAGTGTCTCACGTGACTATCAAAGTATGAAGTGAAAACTGAGATGAACCTTCATTGTTTCCTCTATTTTTTCTTAATAAATCAAGAAAATTTCGTACAGCTTCAGTTCAAAACAATGTTAATTCAAAGGCAGTCTTTAAGTTCATGAACCTTAACAAACCTTTTGATGAACTATATTTATGTTTGGAATTTTTAGTGAAACACAATACCATAAGAGTTTCACATTGTTTTGGGTTTCATTGCGAACATCTTGAATGTTATTGCTACTACTCTGAAGATATAAAATGCCGTGGAGCGAATCTTCACTAGGTGTAAACTGACATCCTTGCACTGAGTTCACTGTCAGCCAACACTCTTCATGATTTGATCCTTTAATTGATAAGGAATACTTGCCATTGACCCCAATTAGAATGAACAAAAATAGTATCATATCCTTTCAGTGCAGAAATATGTAAGATTTATACAGATGATATACAGGATTTTAAGTTCCATTCTAAAGAAATTAACTTTTTGCCTAGAAAATAGATCTTATTGTGATTGCAGTAAATATGCTGACACATTACTCACTCTTATGCATGCAATCAATATTAGCCAAATTAATTCTTTTTGCTTAATCTATGGCATTTTTCCTGTCAGAACAGCATTAGTTATGCAAAAGTGGTCATACATTGTCAAATTGAGAGACTCATCTTGATTATTCCTGGTTATTTTGAGTATAAGTACAATCCACCCTGACTGTTAGTCTGCCCTTGGGAGCTAAGCAATTTGGCTGTTATTATAATGAGGTGTGGCTCATCATAAGGGTGATTATAATGGAGTCTAAGGGAATAGGGAGTCAAGCCTACTGTATATTATCTTTCATTTTTAAAGACTGTACTTTGGAATAATGGTTGAGTATTATAGCATTTTTGTTCGTTGCGCGTCTTCGGGGGTTGAGATATCCTCCAATGGACTATTTTGACACTAATAGGAAAGCACGTTTAGAACATGAAAATCCCTGTATCTGTTCCTTCAGGCAATTTGTTCAGAGTGTAATTCACATCTGATGAATACTTGGTGACGCTGAATGGTCCAGTGAAGATTGGTGCTAATTTTGCAGTAATGCTTTCTGTTGCAACTGTGTCTGAGTGTTGAAGGTATTTTTCACCAGTTCATGAACATTTAAAAATTACCTGTATCTGTTTGTGATCATAATATTACTTTCTACCCTGTAATTTCCTGCTGAAGTTGCCCTAAAGTGGTTGTAAATCTGTGATCTTTATAATTTTCTTGCTTTTCTGAAGAGGACCACATCTAGAAACAACACAGTTTCTTTCAAATTATAAGGTTACTGTCAGGGAAACACAAAAGTTGTAATAAACAAAAAATCTGTTGCAGTTTTCCCCAATTCCTCCCTGTGAACAATGTCATTGGTGTTTATTTTGATTAAAACTGAATTCCTTAAAGTGTCACCAGAAAAGCCAAAACCTATTTTAATCTCCTTACTACAGGATGTTAGCGGTTTTAATTTTAGTTATATGAAAGGTTTGTCAGATGAAATAACAACCCATATCATATAAAATTATCTTCCATAGAGGCTTTCAGTGTATCTCCTGAATGTGCTGATGTTGAATAGAAATTGTTCTAAGAATTAAAAAGCAAAAAAAAAAAAATCCCAAGGTGTGTGGGGAAGCATAGTTCAGTGTGCATGTGTGTATTTCATGCATTGTTACAAGAAGGATAGACCTGTTCTGACAAAATTGGAGGATGGCCATCTTAGTTAAAAACCGTGGGTATATATACATAAATGTAAAAAAATTACCTCCATCCCTTTCAGTTGACTGAAGAACATAATATTATTTTCTACTTTATTCTTTTATGAAGTAGTCTAGTAGCCTCAAAAGTCAGTAGAAACCTTTTTTTAGTAATGGCATATTTTGTGAATATAGGCAATTATCTTTACTTATAATTTTGTCCAGCTCTTACCTTACCTTTTAAATTTGGATGGTATCAAACCAGGCCTTAGTCCATTTGACTTAAAAACCTAGCATTTCATGACCTGAAGCATTGCAACAATAATAATAGTAATGAAATAAATGAAGAAATGCATATTGATGCATATGACGTTGACTTGTTGAAATATTTACCATCAGGTTAACTTACAGTTTAAAAGAAGACATAAAAAATCTGCAGCTCAAGCCCAAAAGTTCTGTATCAGTGGTTGTTCATGAATCTGCTAAATTTTACACCTCACTGCATCACTGACTGCCCTTAAAAGGTTTCAATTTAATTGCAATTAACAGGCAATATCATATATATATAGTGACTTGGTTTCTATAGATGATTCTGTGAAGTGCTGGCACATGACAAGAAACATATTGAGAAATATTTGTGTAGCATAAACTTTAATGAAGCTTTGTTTAGTGCCAGGAATCTAGAGTTGTTGGGATAAAGATTATTCTTTGTCGAAAAGCATGTGTGTCACTGGTGGATACTTTTCATCACTAATTCTGGGAGAAAGAACACAGAATAATAAATATCAGGGAAAATATATGGTTCATAAAACTACCTTTATAAAACTGTTGGATGTGGTATTTTAATACACATATTCTTGTGCTCAAAATTGCCTCAAGTTTCCAAATGATCAAGGAAATATATACTTGTGACATTAGTTATGTCCTAGTTATGTTAGTTTAATCTTTCTTAAAGCTTGCTCCTTCAGTTTTTTCTAACTGTTATTACTTGAGTTTCTTATTCAGTGTCAGTGTCATGGAGAGTGGGATCAAGTGATCAATTCATCAGCAAGTTTGCTGATGACACCAAGCTGTGCGCTGCAGTGAACATGCTAGAAGGAAGGAGTGCCATCCAGAGGGAACTTGACACGCTTGAGAGGGGGGCCAATGCCAACTTTATGAACAAGACCAAGTGCAAGGCCCTGCACCTGGGTTGGGGCAACCCCAGGTGGAACTACAGCCTGCGCAGAGAATGGATTGAGAGCAGCCCTGAGGAGAAAGACTTGGGGGTGTTGGTTGACAAAAGGCTCAACATGAGCCGGCAGTGTGTGCTTGCAGCCCAGAAAGCCAACCATGCCCTGGGCTGCATCAGAAGGAGCATGGTCAGCAGGAGGAAGGTTATTCTGCCCCTCTACTCCACTCTTGTGAGACCCCACCTGGAGTACAGCGTCCAGCTCTGGGACCCCCCAACACAAGAGGGATGTGGACCTGTTACAGCGACTCCAGAGGAGGCCATGAAGGTGATCAGAGAGCTGGAGCACCTCTCCTATGAAGACAGGCTGAGAGAGATGGGGTTGCTCAGCCTGAAGAAGAGAAGGCTCCACGGAGATTTTAGAGCAGCTTCCAATACCTAAGGGGGGCCTACAAGAAATCTGGAGAGGGACTTTTCACAAGGACAAGTAGGGATGAGACAAGGGGGAACGGCTTTAAACTGAAAGAGGGTAGATTTAGATTAGGAAAAAATTCTTCACTATGAGGGTGGTGAGGCACTGGAACAGGTTGCCCAGTGAAGTTGCAGCTGCCCCATATCTGGAAGTGTTGAAGGCCAGGTTGGGTGGGGCTTTGAGCAACCTGGTCTAGTGGAAAGTATGCCTGCCCATGGCAGTGGGCTGGAACTAGATGATCTTTAAGGTCCCTTCTAACCCAAACCATTATATGATGCTCCTTTGAAAAGATTATTAATTGCTGTGTTAGAAAAGGCATTTAAAACTGCATGGGGACCTCATAGCAGCCTTCCAGTATCTGAAGGGGGCCTATAAGGATTCTGGGGAGGGACTCTTCATTAGGGACTGTAGTGATGGAACAAGGGGTAACGGGTTAAAACATAAACAGGGGAAGTTTAGATTAGATATAAGGAAGAAGTTCTTTACTGTGAGGGTGGTGAGGCACAAGAATGGGTTGTCCAAGGAAGTTGTGAATGCTCCATCTCTGGCACTGTTCAAGGCCAGGTTGGACAGAGCCTTGGGTGACATGGTTTAGTGTGAGGTGTCCCTGCTCATGGCAGGGGGGTTGAAACTAAATGATCTTAAGGTCCTTTCCAACTCTAAGCATTCTATGATTCTGTGATTCTATTCTATAATATTTGGAGACAAATATGGGCAGTAAATATATGCCTCCAAATTATACTTCTTCTCTCCTGCAAGCTATGAAATTTTCAGTAAAATCTCAAACTGTCTTGCAAGAGTATCTACTTTTCAGTCTTTGCATGTCTGCTAAGGCAGGAGATCTTGCAAAAATTTTTCATCTATATTGTGCTCAAAGCACGAAATACCAGCTGACAGTCAATTTCTAAAGCTAGAAAAGTTCCTTTCTGTCATGTGCAGTGTTCTGTTGCCATATGCTAATATCCTGTCTTTCCTCTGAGTATCTTTCTGCATGAATGCTCCCTGGCCCCCATGACATGCCTCTATGTGAACTGTAAATACACTTTTAAAGTCTTGGAAAGCTTAATAGGGCTTGATGACTGGTGCTTGCTAGGAATATTGCAAGACCTTATAATTTAGCTGGTGTGCTCAAAAGGGGTAACATATTTCACCATAATACTGTGTAAGATTGAACACTGAGTGACATCTTAGACCTCCATGAATTGTGGCAGAATGTAATGACTTCTGACCATTGCCTGAATGTTTAAAGTGTAGGTATATTTGAAACAAAAACAAACAAACAATGAATAAATAAAACCAACAACAAAATAACCCTTCATAGGATTTTTTTCCCTTACTTTTCAAGGAAAGAATGATCTAAATATCTTTCTGAGCATGATCAGAATATGTAAGCAGGATGTACTGAGAAATATTTTACTTAAATACCATTAAAGTTCTTAGATTTAGTGACTGCTAATAATGGTTTTGACATTGCCAGGGTAAAGTGTTTGGGCGAAGTGAATAGCTGGGTAATAATTGTTATCTATCCAAACCTGTTTTGTTTGGGGCATTTTTTTGTCCGCACTTGAGAGGAGTTGAGAGAATTAGCCTTTTCCATTTCTTTCAGAATAGAATAGAACAGAGCAGAATACTTCAGTTGGATGGTACCTACAAAGATCCTCCAGTCCAACTGCATGTCCACTTCCAGGCTGGCCGAGAGTTAAAGCATATTTTAAAAAGCATTGTCCAAATGCCTCTTAAACTTTGACAGGCATGGGACATCAGCTACCTTTCTAGGAAGCCTGCTCCAGGCTTTGACTACCTTCTCTGTAAATAAATGCTTCCTAATATCTCGTCTGGACCACCTCTGATACAGCTTTGGACCATACCAATGCTCCCTGTCACTGGATGCCCAGGGAGAAGAGATTAGCACCTCCCTCTCCACTTCTTCTCAGGAAGCTCTAGTGAGCACTGAGGACACCCCCCAGCCTTCTTTTCTCCAAAAGGAGACAGTAAGTCTCCTTTTGTTATCCTGCTCTCCAAACTAGTCAAGCTCAAAATCCTCAACTGCTTCACATAGGGCATTCCTTCTAGGCCCTTCACCAGTTTTCATGCCCTCCTGTGGGTGCATTCAAGTACCATAACACTTTGGGGCCCAGAACTGTACCCAGTACTCAAGGTAAGGCTGCACCGATGCTGAATACAGTCTTTTGACTGGCTGGTTTTGCTGTGTTTGATGCACCCCAGGATGATGTTTGCCCTCCCGGCCGACAGGGCACACTGCTGACCCCCACTGATCCTGCTGTCAGCCAACACTCCCCGATCCCTTTCTGCAGGGCTGGTGCGTTAATCCAGCCCAGGTTTTGTCACCTTGGTTTGCATTGTTTTTTTCTAGCTAGGTGAAGTCATGTCAGTTACCTGCGGTAATGCACTTTTCAACACAATAAACAATTGCAGAACGGGAGAGATCCTGTACCAGAAAAGCAGAAAATGAAGACCACAATTTAATTCCTATGGGTAAAAAAAAAATGAAGTTGTTCTGGAAAATATTTGGAAATGTATGATAACCTTATATGTAGAAGACCTGTATCATGGTTCATGGAAGGTCTGCGAAACGGTTACTGTATGAAGTTATATAATGCTGGTTTTCCACAATTGACACATAAATAGAACAATTAAAAGCAATTAAAAAAATCTTTTCTCCTTTACTTACCTTGCAGCCATGAACTTAAACAAAAGGTCTGGTGATTTCTTCTGATGGCATTTCCTGGATTTATTTCTCAATGATGACACTTTAGGGAGCAATTCTATAGGGAATGAGATTGATCACCCATCACTGCTGCTGATGTGCTGTTTAACCAAGCTGGTGAACCATAAACTGTCATCAGAGAGGGTATCAGACTAACAGCGTGTATCATGCGGCTTACTCTCCTGTGCACCTAACAATGATGATAATTCTCTTAGTCCATTAGACAGAACAAGGACCTGTTAAACAAAGTATTGCAGTGGTACACTTTGCGCAACCCAAAAAAGAAACCAAATCCTCCTAGATGAGCTAAGTGGTGACATAAACTGAAGCCATAGGTCATGGAGCAAGAACTCTAGTGCTTCATGCCTTAATAGGACTTTGACATACAGACAGGATTTCTGAAGGTGAATCTTTCTTTCATAGTAGTAAATATGCTCTAAAAAGGGGTAAGCATAGCTAGTTCTTTTCAACAGTGAAGAATACTTGTTCCAAAATCATGCCAGTGTAAACGGGGTGTTTTTTCAAAGAAATACGAAAAAAACACCACAACAATAACAATTTAAAGGAATAAACAATGTTTATATTTTTAGTTATTGTTACATATCATGTACATGGTGCTTTAATATTGCCACCTGTATAAACATGATTAAAAAAGTTATATTTACTAGATAAAGTTTATGATAAAAGGCCCAAGACCTGTGAATTTTTAAGGACAAAACCTCAAGGGATGTGCACGGATTGATGAAGATATATATAACCTGGTGATTGACATTGCATTCTTTTTTTAACTTGCATGCATGATTCTTACTACTGACTTCAGTGGAAATAGTCTCATTTACTCCTTTCATGTTTTTAGTTTTCTCTTCTTTCATGAAGTTAGTTTTCGGAAGATCAAAGCTTAAATTTGTCCTGGTTCTTCTACCTCGAGTTGTTGAAGTCTGGAGTTTTGGTGTTTTGTGGGTATGTTTTTGTGAATTTTTTTGTAATTGTGTGTGTGTGTGTGTGTGGTTTTGTTGTTGTTGTTGTTTTCCCTGGGCAGCTCACTCAGAAGATCTAGCTAGGAGTATTCAAGGAAAAAGGAATATGAAGGGGGATTTTGCTTCAGATTAGTACACCTGACTGAGTTACAGATGCTCCCAGATACTGTGAACTGCCCTCAGACTTGCTGAAACGCCTGCCCCAATTCATACTATAGCTGTACCTTCTAGGAACCCCTCATTCCGGCTAAAACTTCCTTTAGGGCTCTGAAGGTGGCCTTCTTTTGTTTTTGTTCACCTACTCCACGACCCTGAGTAATCACCTACAAATATACATTCAAGCACTGAATATAATTAAAAATTCTCTTTTTCACTACAGGCCTTTTTGTATGGAATTCTTCTGACCAAATTTTTTGTATTTGCAACATGTGACATTAATAACTAAAGTAGTCAATAGGGAAAAACAGGTCATAATTCATCTCATCCTTATGATGACATTTTTAACAAGTGAGATAACCTAAAATTACCTATTATTATGCATTTAGAAGGTATACAGCAATCATCTCACAGTCAGAGTACCTATCCTATACAGTAGCTAGAACTGTCTGTGCCCAAATCCTATGAGACAAATCCCATGCCTTCTGTGGAAACTAAAGCCTTTTCAGGTGTAAGCCTAGGGTCAGTATGGCTAAAGCAGAAAGTCTGCCCCTTCCTCTGAGCCACTTGTCTGTTGATTAGGCCAATAATGATTTGGGACACTTACTGAATGTTGGCTTGTATTTCCCAGTATTTCTCCATCTGTATCCATGCTATGGCCTCTTTTTTAACTGCAAGCACACAGAGGTAGTAAAAGCTCTTTCCGTGGAGAGTCCCTAGCACACTGGGACTTGTAAGGCCTGTGAAAGTAATTAGGCTGGCAGCAATAACAATAATGAAATAATAACAGCAGTAATACTAATAGCATATAAAAACATAAGCAAAAAAGAGAAGATATAACTGGGAAAAATAACTTTGAAGAGACTGTTTCCTATGTGTGTTGTCTGCTAAGAATTCACACAGGTATGATAGCATTGGGAAGCTTCAAAAAGAAAGTTAAACAATTGCCCTAAATTATCAATACTCTCACTACATTAAGAGGTAGGAGAATTATGTACTGATTCCAGAAATCATCAGAATAATCATCAGAGCTCCGAGGGCACTACTAGACCTATTTGCCCCTGAACAGCCCCTCCAGGACTCCCCTCACCCTCCCCATGGCCAAGGACCCCATTTCAGTCCCCCAGGGTCTCGGACTCACTGATGTCACAGAAGGACTGGGTTTCCAGCTCCCTACAGGTCTCCCCTTCCTGGCCATAGCCCCACCAAGTTGTGCCTAATCAGGGACCCATGTCCCAGCCCAGCCTCAATCCATACCTGTGGAGGAGCTTGATGCCTGGGGACGGGGCTGCCCTGCTGTGCCCTGGTTACTTTGCTCCTGGCTAGGGAGTGGGATGGGTCCTGAGTGGCAGGCTGCCCTGATGGACCCCATGGTGAAACCCCCAGCTTCTAACACCAGCAGTGCCCTGACAATCTGGGATATAATTCATCCTTCAATGAAATGTTGTGCAAATACCTCATCTTCCGGTGTTTGATAATTCTTATGCACGAGGAGCAGAAAGATTTTTTTTCTTACTGGTAGAAAAGCTCAAATTTTCAGAAAATGTCAATAGGAC
The DNA here is from genome assembly GCA_017639245.1 of Myiopsitta monachus. NCBI lineage: Eukaryota > Metazoa > Chordata > Aves > Psittaciformes > Psittacidae > Myiopsitta > Myiopsitta monachus. Next base: position 56,931,739 of record CM029919.1, read on the forward strand.
AGTCATGAAGAAAAGCAGTATCTACTGACTCTTACCCTTTCATTACCGACAGTGTGATTTTATTTACTAATTTCTCAGGTAAGAATATATTAAAATTGTTACTTATTAAGATACAACTGATTTTTGTTTGTTTGTTGGGTTTGGTTTTTTTTTTTTTGATAAAGAAACCCATAAATTAATAAATGTAAATGCAAACAAAAGTTCTCATCACTCTCTTCACAAGTCTGAAGATTAGACCCTGGTCATGGTAGTGTAGCCTTTTGTCTTTTAAAGGAATGCTTTACTGGGTCTTTTATATACCATGGAGTCCATAGATTCTTATAAAAACACTTAGCTGAACAGAGCTGTCTAATGTCATTAGGGGTGTCCAAAGGTTTATGAGATCTCAGCACAAGGCTGGCAGATATAACAGGGAAGCCACAGGAGAGCAGTGTTCTTCTGCATTGGAAACTGAAGGCCAGAAAAATAAACCCAAATTGTGTTTTATCTCAAACTAGAGTCCAGCCTTTAGGCAAATTTATTAAATTAGGTTTAGTTTTGCTTTTGGTTTTTGTTTCTGTTTTGTTGGTTGTTTGTGCATTTTGTTTCTGTTCTGTTTGGTTTTTGTTGCTATTTGGTTTGTTGGGTTTGTTTGTTGGTTTTTTTTCCCTTAAAGTTTTAGTTCCTCTTGTCACTTGAAATAAAAGTACAGTTTTTTTTCTTCTTTGATCTACTTGTCTTGTTTATTTGAATGAAATCCTGAATATTGTGTATTTTGCCTCCCTTTTTCTTTTTTTTTCTCACTCTAGAAATTACAGAGGGTTCATGCTAACTGACCAGCCAACTTAATCGGCCAACTATTACTGATGGAAAAGATAGGTCCCTTCAATTGACAGTTTGGAGCAGAAACATTTGCACTAAAGGACATTTTCTCTGTTTACTACAGAAGGAGCAAATGAATTGTAGAATCATATAATGGTTTGGGTTAGAAGGGACCTTAAAGATCATCTAGTTCCAGCCCACTGCCATGGGCAGGCATACTTTCCACTAGACCATGTTGCTCAAAGCCCCACCCAACCTGGCCTTCAACACTTCCAGATATGGGGCAGCTGCAACTTCACTGGGCAACCTGTTCCAGTGCCTCACCACCCTCATAGTGAAGAATTTTTTCCTAATCTAAATCTACCCTCTTTCAGTTTAAAGCCGTTCCCCCTTGTCTCATCCCTACTTGTCCTTGTGAAAAGTCCCTCTCCAGATTTCTTGTAGGCCCCCCTTAGGTATTGGAAGCTGCTCTAAAATCTCCGTGGAGCCTTCTCTTCTTCAGGCTGAACAACCCCATCTCTCTCAGCCTGTCTTCATAGGAGAGGTGCTCCAGCTCTCTGATCACCTTCATGGCCTCCTCTGGAGTCGCTGTAACAGGTCCACATCCCTCTTGTGTTGGGGGGTCCCAGAGCTGGACGCTGTACTCCAGGTGGGGTCTCACAAGAGTGGAGTAGAGGGGCAGAATAACCTCCTTCCTCCTGCTGACCATGCTCCTTCTGATGCAGCCCAGGGCATGGTTGGCTTTCTGGGCTGCAAGCACACACTGCCGGCTCATGTTGAGCCTTTTGTCAACCAACACCCCCAAGTCTTTCTCCTCAGAGCTGCTCTCAATCCTAATATTCTCTTAGCACATTTTTCTCTATTTCTGAAATAGTTGTAGAAATATGTGGAAAACAGAGTAATGTCAATTCAGCAGTGCATCAGAAAGTAAAGCATGCAAACCAAAATTGATTTGTAACAGGTATCTTATTAGAAGCAAACATCAAGAAAACTAGAATCAATGTTGTAACAAAAATTTGTCTTGTAAGCAATCCTGAGTGAAATGTGTTGACACAGCATCACATTCTGTAGCCCCATTTTTGCATGCTTTTCAAAGCACAGCCATCTCGATCTGGAAGAGATGAATAATTGACTGATCACTGCATAATTCAATGTACTGTTGTAAAAATTCAAGGTCTGGCAAATTTGAAGCTTTTCTTCTTTATTGAGACTGAAGTTAAAGTTTCAATCAACCTTGAAGAAACATTTAAATAGCACAAGGATGCATGATTTATTAAAGTGCATATTATTTTCTTTATATTCCTGACTTCTTCATTAAGCTTCCTTACATGTTTATGTGAAGTTTATGAAGTGTACCTCATAAGTTGAGGAAAGATTACATTAAAAGATAGCACTAAAGGTCAATCATCTTATTTTTCAAATGAAACCGAAAACCAAAAACAAGGAGGAAAATGTGTTTGAAAATACAAAACATATTCACCCATGTCTTTAATAAAATATCTGTGTACTTTAAAACACCAATTTCCCATTTCAATTTAGGAAAATAAATTTCTCTAATAATTACCCCTAACAATACTCTCTGCAAAGCTCATAGTGGTTGCATGCAATGTTCAGCAATTAATGTCCTTTAGGATTTTTGTATTCCCTAGTTAAATTTCCTGTCACTGTCACTAAAAAAACGATCTTCTGTAGAAGTCGGTCAAGCCTGCTTCACTTTCGAGTCATACTACAGTTTGAGGAATGTGTTTTCAAATGAAAAGATTAAGTTCAAACATTCATATTCTCTTTGTCTGAAGTTCTTATAGTTGCTTCTTCATGAGATTGCCACAAAGACTAACTCAACTCCAATTCTTCTGCATTAATTTTCAACATTTTACAGGTCATTGCTGAATAATGACGTATTTTGGGCTGCCTTTTCATTATTTCTTCTTTAAAATCTGTGTAGAGCTTTAAGTTTGCATGGTACCATCTGAGACCTAAAAATCTTTCTAAGGGCTTGTCCACGAAAGGAGACATAAACAAGGATGTGAATTTGAGGGGAACTGGGAACTCTGTGCTTGCTCCTTGCTTGGATACATGCACCATGACCTATGGGTGACTTTATGGGAGAGAATTCTTAATGTACATGATAAAAAAGTTTTATTGTGAAAGTTGCTACTGAATACTTTATGTACTGTGAACTTATGCAGTTTCTTGTTCTCATGGGGGAATTCAACCACCTTGGTATCTGTTGGAGGGATGGGATGGCCTGGCACAAGCAATCCAGGAAGTTCCTCAATCGTGTGGAAGACAACTTCCTTCTGCAAGTAATAGAGGAGCCAACAAGGAGAGGTGCCATGCTTGACCTCGTCCTCACCAACAGGGAAGAGCTGTTTGGAAATGTGATGCTCCAGGGCAGTCTTGATTGCAGCGATCATAAGATGGTTGAATTCGAGATCCTCAGGACAGTGAGAAGAGCGTGCAGCAAGCTCACTGCCCTGGACTTCAAGAGAGCAGACTTTGGCCTCTTCAGGAACCTGCTCAGTAAGGTTCCATGGGATATAGCCCTGGAGGGCAGGGGGGTGCAAGGCTGTTGGTTGATATTCAAGGATCGTCTGCTGCAAGCTCAGGAGCGATGCATCCTTACTAGAAGGAAGTGCAGCAGGAGGGCCAGGAGACCTCGTTGGATGGATCAGGAGCTGCTGGGGAAAATTTGAAGGAAAAAAGAGGCTTATGAAAGGTGGAAGCAAGGACAGGTGTCCTGGGAAGAATACAGGGATGCTGTCCGGGAAGCTAGGGACCAGGTTAAGAAAGCTAAAGCCCACTTAGAATTAAACTTGGCTAGGGACATTAAAGATAACAAGAAGGGATTCTATAGGTATGTAGTGAATAAAAGACAGACAGACTAGGGTCAACATGGGCCCCCTCCTAAAGCTATGGGGAGAACTGGCTACCCTGGATTTGGTGAAGACTGAGGTTCTTAATGACTTCTTTGGCTCAGTCTTCACCGGAAAATGCTCTGACCACACCACCCAAGTCTGGGAAGGCAGACGTAGGGACTATGAGAATGAAGACCACTGTAGGAGAGGATCTGGTTCGAGACCATCTTAGGAACCTGAACGTATACAAGTCCATGGGACCTGATGAAATCCATCCGCGGATCCTGAAGGAGCTGGCAAATGAAGTTGCTAAGCCACTGTCCACCATATTTGAAAAGTCATGGCAGTCAGGTGAAGTTCCTGATTACTGGAAAAAGGGTAATATAACCCCCATTTTCAAGAAGGGAAAATGGATGACCTCAGGAACTACAGACCAGTCAGTCTCATCTCTGTGCCTGCCAAAACTTTGGAGCGGATTCTCCTGGAAGGCATGCTGAGGCACATGAAAAACAATGAGGTGCTTGGTGACAGCCAGCATGACTTCGCTAAGGGGAAATCCTGCCTGACCAATCTGGTGGCCTTCTATGATGGGGCTATGGAACTGATGGACAGGGGTAGAGCAGTTGATGTCATCTCCCTGGACTTATGCAAAGCATTTGACACTGTCCCACATGACATCCTTGTCTCTAAGTTGGAGAGACATCAATTTGATAGGTGGACCACTCAGTGGATAAAGAACTGGCTGGAGGGCCACACACAAAGAGCTCTGGTCAATGGCTCAATGTCCAGCTGGAGACCAGTAACGAGTGGTGTCCCTCAGGGATCGGTGTTGGGAACAGTCTTGTCCAACATCTTTGTCAGTGACATGACAGTGGGATTGAATGCACCCTCAGCAAGTTTGCTGATGACACCAAGCTGTGTGGTTTGGTTGATATGCTGGAGGGAAGGAATGCCATCCAGAGGGACCTTGACACGCTTGTGAGGTGGGCTGATGCCAACCTGATGAAGTTTAACCATGCCAAGTGCAAGGTCCTACAGCTGGGTTGGAGCAATGCCAGGCACAGCTCCAGGTTGGGCAGAGAAGAGATTCAGAGCAGCCCTGCCAAGAAGGACTTGGGGGTGTTGGTCGATGAAAAAATGAACATGAGCCGGCAGTGTGCACTTGCAGCCCAGAAAGCCAAGCGTATCCTGGGCTGCATCAAAAGAAGTGTGACCAGCAGGTCAAGGGAGGTGATCCTGCCCCTCTACTCTGCTCTCCTGAGACCTCACTTGGAGTATTATGTACAGTTCTGGTGTCCTCAACATAAGAATGACATGGAAGTGTTGGAACAAGTCCAGAGGACGCCCATGAGGATGATCAGGGGACTGGAGCACCTCCCGTGTGAAAGCAGGCTGAGAAAGTTGGGTCTGTTCAGCCTGGGGAAGAGAAGGCTGCGTGGAGACCTCCTAGCAGCCTTCCAGTATCTGAAGGGGGCCTATAGGGATGCTGGGCGGGGACACTTCCTTAGGGACTATAGTGACAGGACAAGGGGGAACGGGTTAAAACTTAAAGGGGAGAATTTTAGATTGGATATGAGGAGGAAATTCTTTACTGTAAGGGTGGTGAGGCACTGGAATGGGTTGGCCAGGGAAGTTGTGAAGGCAGTGTTCAAGGCTGGACCTAGCCTTGGGTGGCATGGTTTAGTGTGAGGTGTCCCTGCCCGTGGGATGGGAGCTGGAACTATATGATCTTAAAGTCCTTTCCAACCCTAACTATTCTATGATTCTATGATTCTTATGGAACCCAAGCTGTCTGTATGGACAGATCCTACTATCTTACTTTGGAATAGGCTTGTATGTATATGTGAGTAGTGTTGCTGTGTAATTTAAATGTATTGAGATGACTAAAATCTGTAAATTTTATCCTTTGTAAAACATATGCAAAGCCCAAGATGAATAAATATGCAGGCATTATTAAGCTCAACATTGTGAAGGGAAGTGTAGTCACTGAAATAAGGACAACTTGATGACGTTTCTGCACAGGGGTTCATTAAGAATAAATATGACTGAACAAACTTACATCACGCCTGAAATCTGTGCAATAGAAATCTGGTTAGGGGAAAAAAAAAAAAAAAGTGTTTTCAGGGAGGAGAATGTAAATATTGACGATATTTAAAATAACAGAATTTGAAATAACTTCCAAACTACAGGGACAGCCTGAAGGAGACTTGAGTGTGTTTATTAATTAGCACTCATTTCTCACAAATTTAAGGGAAATTTGGAGGATATACCACCTTGGAGCCAGATGAAGAACATCTGCAAAAGAAAATACAATATAATAAGGACCAAAGATGAAAAAGCAAGAGAAAATATTTTGATTTGAAATCAGTTACATGACAGGGAGGCTCAGGAAAATGAACTCAATTTGGGAAAAAAAAAAGAAAAACAAAAGGAAAAAAAGGGTTCCTAGCAAAATATTACTAAAAAGGATTGTTTCAAGAATGAAATATAGCTAAGAGTCATAAAAATAAGAGATTTTGGTTATTCTGGGTTTAGTCCCTTATTAGGAGCTTGTTGAAACAAAATGCTTATGCTTCTTCCAAATTAAGGTTTTCAGTTGTAGAAGGCTTCATACTTTTTGCTTTTTAGTGCCTCCTCTGTTCTATAAAGACTTCAGGTTATTGGTGTCTTTTGTTTATATTTCATGTGTTAATTTTAGTTAATTTTTGAGTAACACAAAGCCTTCTAAAATTTTCATCAACCCAGCATTAAAATATTAGATTCTGTAAAAGCAAGCCAAGCTGATGAAGGCCATTTTCTTACATTGACTGACACCGGAGAATAGAACTCAGCTGGAAAGTATTCAGAAAAACTGTTTCTTGCTATTTCTCTAGTGTTGTTCCAAGTGCTTTCATTGTAACATAGTACCATTTGCTCAGTTTGCATACAGGGAATAAGATTATATAATGCAAATGCGGTAATTAAATTCATACAGATGTGTATTTACCTGCACATTTTACCTGTAAATACAAATGTAAGTGAGCTCCAAATGTATTTTAATTATACATATTTCTATCAACTCCATAGGACATTTTTGAAGAAAAAATTCCATCAGATCAGTTTTTTGTTCCTATTAGAAATTGGTGTGAATCCAAGTAAATCAACCCTTGAAAGTTATTTGAGTAAATTGGATGAAAACAAATATTTTATGACTTACCAACTGCAGAACCTGACAGTGTTAACCTTCAAAAGTAACAGAAAGCATTTAGAAGAATTTTCAAATAGCAGTAAATCTGCTCACATCCAGATGAATACATATAATGAATTCATACATATTGCATTTTCATAACAATAATTAGAATCCATTATATGATGCAGCAATTAAAACTTGATATTACATTGGTCGCTTTCAATTAATCACTGACATATTCTGTTTTGAAATTAATCCTTTTCAAAGGATGAAAAGACCCCACATATGTAATGTTTTTCTTTTTTCTGTATCTATGTGATTCCTTTAATACGGGAATGTGTTTCCATTGTAAACACAGAACAATAAATACCTTAAACTCAATACTTTCATCAATGGCATATTCAAGCCTTCCTTCCAACCTCCTGATCATGCCTATAACTGTCATAGATATGCAATTGCTGGTAAAAATAAAAAGCAATACAGACTCTGCAGTTTTTCTTAAAATTGTATCTATCTCCACATTTTCTGCATTGAAATAGCTACTGATGACCCCGGTTTTTTAATCTCTAATTTTATTTAGATACTTACTCCACTACTACATGAGGATCATCATCTCCTGAGTTTCTTATTAACTTCCAGACCACTGGGTGTGATTCCAGTGTATGTCACTCGAAGGATCATGCTATTCTCTGGGAATTGATGGAGAAGCAACACTGCTTCTGAATAAGATTCCTTGCCTTGAAAATGTGCTGTATTCAATTGTTAATTTGACTGGCAGCAAGTATAGGTTGACAGTTAAACTATAGGTTACACACCATTTGAGTGAAAAAGAGCAATATAGCAACTGAAAAAAAGAAAGGAATTCCTTCCATTTGGATTTTTTTTTTTTAAATATATCACATTGCTTTACTAAATGTTAGATTTTGAGCTTGGAAAGACTCTTTTCAACGAGTTTTCTCTGGAAGTGCATATACTTAGCATTTCAGTACTGTGAAGTAGGGTTGCCTGTACTTTACATAAGAAATTATGAGGATTGCCAGTATTTAATGGATACTGGAAGATATGACATAATTCATATAATTAAGATAGGACTGTTAGTGTAAGCATTCTTACTCATCATGCACTTTCAGACAAAAGTAATCCTTCCTTGTGAGTTAGAGGTACCTGGTATAGGCCATTATTCATAAAATGTATGCTTTCTGGCTTTCCGGAAGGTTGTTGGACATTTCTGTAATTTACTAAAATAAATCAGACAACGTAGGAAGTTAGTGACAATTTCTGGATTTTTTTTTTCCATCAAGTATAAGTAATTGCTTTGTCAAAGAATACAAAGTTATTATAATAGACTTCTCCTGGCCACCTAGACTGTCAGCCTAATTCAGATACTGGAAATTCCACAGGTGATTGTTGCTTCAATCCCATAAGCCTGTTGCTGAGCCAGAGCATGTCTTTTTGAAGAACAAAAGAAGACACACACCCCCAAACCCTTCCCCAAATACTCACCTATATTTTAAAAAATGCCAGTGATGGAGAGTACCCCACAAGCTGTTTGACACCCACACAGTGTATCTATCTCAGATTTCTACCACTGGAGTTTGTGGGTTTCGGGGGTTTTGTTTGTTTTGTGGTTTGTTTTTTTTGTTTGTTTGTTTGTTTGTGTTTTATTGGTGGTGGTGGTGGTTTTGTTTTGGAGAATTATTTTTTTTTAAGTAAAGATTGGCTAATGTTGTCTCCATATGAGAATGGCAATGTTAATATTTAACATTTCCAGTGTAAATAGTGAAGTGCAAATTTAGCATTTCATGTCCATACAGGGGAATAAAATATAATCTTTAGGGAAGGAGACTAAAGGGACACCAAGAGAGCCAAGGTTAACTTATTTTTAAACTCAGACAAACATTCACAAGAAATTGTCTTCATTTCTTCCTCAGCTGAGTTCAGTACTTCTGAAGTAGAACATGCCCTCTGTTGAAAACAGTTTTATACTTTAGTTTTCTCTTTGGTTTACTTTTTTTCTGTCAGGTAGTGACACTCCCATAGAAGGTATTTAATGTACAGTACTGTTAGAAATTTCAGTTTCCCAATAAAATCAGAATACAAAGCTCAGTGTGCTTCAGTCTCCAAGGTTCAGTGCAGGTAAATTAAAACCTCTCCAATTATCAGTCCAAAATTAAGTAATACCGGAAAAATACCATAATAACATGATGATATCAATGTGAGTGAAGAAGCAACAAGCATTCTGATATTTATGAAATGATTTGTGAATACTTTATTTGCAAAATACAAAATAAAAAAAATAATCTCTTCCCTCAAAACCAGTGCTACATCTAGTAGTTTGTCACCTCCTATAATAATTGAGAGTTTTCATATGACATTAGCATTAAAGGAACTTGGCACTCCATCTATAGATGCAGCAAAAGATTTAGAACATACAGACCAGATAGAAAAATTTTATTTTCATGCATTAGCTTTGAGTATTAATCAATCTGATTGCAAACAGTGAGGATGTTGGGCCTTCACCACTTTTTTGTACAGACTATTTCAATCCTGATAGTTGAGGTTCTATTGCAATAACTTTTGAAAGGCGTTTATAATGAATAGATGATTTCCAATTCCAACATGAGAGGAAGAAATTGATAGACCGCAACTTTTGCAGTAAAGTGTCCTCCTGACTGTGGTCTTCCATCTCCTCTGTCTATTACTAGGTTTTGTAAGCAGCATGGTTATTCTTTGGTGAAGGATATCGCCATGTTCTTTCGCCATTTAAATTGTTCTGCTAAAGAAGGAACTGCTTTGTATTGGAAAAAAAAAAGGACTTAGCAAAAGATGCATGTGCTGATTAAGCTGTGACACGTAAGAGTGCTCACATCTTTATGGCTCCCAATAAGAAAAACTTATTCTTTAACAGAGACGAAATGTGGTAATATACCTTGAGGATTGTCCCATATTCACATAAGCATGCACACCTATGTTTCTGTACAAACCCCAAAGAAGCAGTAATTCATCCTACAATACTGTTCTTTAAGATCCCTGAGTAATTTGGTATTGTGTCTCTATATTATTTCTGCATGCTTAGTCTCAATTACTTAAATACCCTGTATTATTTGTTACAGGACTAAGAATGTGTATATTCCTAGACAGCCCATGTCTACCTGATTAGCTTATTAGGAAGCAGAATGAAGATTTTCTTGCATGAAAGATTAAGCATTTTTTTAAAAACATTCCAGGCTTTAAAAAAAAATATATATATTTTAAAGAAACGTCACATATCCAGTATCTCTCAGACAATAATTCTGTAGTGGCAAAAAGTAACATATCTTCATTGTTTCTCAAATAAGAGATTTTTATCTAGAAGATTCAGATTTTTTCCAATCTGGTCCATTGAAAGCTGTGAAGCTGGTGTAAAGGATTGGGGAATCAGGTCACAATATGATTGTTGTAATTTAGCTATATTCAGTCCCTCAGGACTTGATTGTGCCTCTAGGCACAGCCTTCAGCAAGAAACAGTGTGTAGGCTGTGTATCCCAAGAGGTAGTGTGCCTTAGAAATACATCTCTGAAGTACAATTGACTCCTTGTTTATACATGAATTCAGCTTGTCAAAAGACTTTTCTTATTGTCAGTGTTCTACATCCAGCTCCCAGTGACAAAGATCTAGCAATAGCAGACAGGTGGGCCTGAATTCCTGCAACTTAATTTGGCACCTAACAAGAAAATAACTATGCCAGACTATTTATATTGCTAAAAGGAGAAACGGAAAGTGGAAAAGTAACCTCCAGAAAGAAGGCTTAGTCCACATAAGATCTGATTTGCTTTCTGGAGATGCCTTTCATGGAGAAATTCCCACATTAACAGTGGGAAGGAAGAACTAATGCTGCTCGAAGCACTAGGATACTCTCAGAAGGGCCTTCTAAGCAGAAATCTGCAATGATACACAATTTTTCTGATCCATATTAGCTAATATAATTTACAGTGACTTAGGCTTTTCTCTAAACTGATAGCGTTTGGGGTCCTAATATCCATTCAGCTTCAAACAGCCCTACAGCACCCATGGCTTCACTGTGTTGTAATTTCTTCCACTAAAACTTCCTTCTAGGCTTCTTTTGTTATGCATGACAACTAAACTATTGTAATTTCAGAAATGAATCCTATGGATGCTGTACCTTGCTTCAATTTTCATTATTGCACTAGAAGGGAAATTCTAGTACATCTTATCAGCTGGCACATGAGAAATGATCTTACTGAACATACAGTATCTGGCAGGGATGGACTTAACTTTCTTCATAGCAGCCAAGATGGTGCTGTGCTTTGCATTTCTGGCTAAAATTGTGTTGATAGCATACTAATTTTTTGGCTATTGCTGAACAGTGCATGCACAGCGTCAAGACCTCTCCACCCAACACCCAAAGTGAGTAAACTGTGGGGTGGGCAAGAAGTTGGGAGAAGACACAGCTGGGACAGCTAACCCCAGTTGACTGAAGGGATATTCTATTAACATATGATGTCATGCTCAGCAATAAAATCTCAAGGAAAGGAGGATGAAGGGGGAACATTTCTGGTTATGGTATATGTTTTTCTGAGCACTTATGACTAACAATAACTATAACTATGAGGCTCTGCTTCCCTTGAAGCAGCTGAAGATCTGCCTGCCAATAGGATGTAGTGAATAAATTAATCGTTTTCCTTTATTTATGTGTGCAGCATTTGCTTTCCCTATTAATTACTATCTTGATCCACAAGCCTTTGCCCTTCCTTTTATTTTCTCACTATCCCATGTTAAAGGGGAATGAGTGTCAGGGTGGGTGTTTGGCTGCTGACTGGTGTCAACCTACCACTTTGCAAAACAGTGCTAAGCCTCAAATATCTAAAATTAAAAGTTAAACCCAGTGAAATCAGTAGAGAATGTTCATACCTCCTCCTCTATATAGGGTTACAGCTTTACTTAATGTTAAAAAAGAAGGAAAGAGAAATAAAAAATGTTTTGTAGTTTTCTTACTTTTTTTTTTTCCCAAATATAATTCTAAGCTGGAAATATATTTTGAATAATAATGTCAAATTGCAATGACTGAAAACCTTAATGTTGCTACTCCATAGTGTAATTCCATTTTGTTTCAACCTCACAATTGTTACTATTTCACCCATGAAAAAAATTCAAACAGTACTTCCAAGTATTGCTTAAGTTTGCACTGCTTTTTAAAAGAATATTTTCCATGTATGTGTTCTGCAGTGTAAAATACATGACCAGCCATCACATAATTGAATGATAAACACTGACTTCAAGTGAAAGCACAAGAAACTTGCTTTGCAGACTCATCATATGTGCCATTTCCACCTGCTAACTAATCAATACAATTCTGGTACTGTAAGTAATTTTCACCTGATTACTCAAGTGAAATAAAGAGATGTAATGTGTGCTGCACATTTCATTTAGAGGAGAGAAAGTATGGAACAACACGTTTGGACATACTTAGTTTTCAGATGCAAAAAAGCACTTCATTCAAATAGAAGAGTGTAGAGCTCCATCCAAATAGGAGGTCTAGAGACTGCTTATTGTGCATTTGGTACCCTGGGGAGAAATAAAAGTATTGTGACGAGAAATATGCAAGCTAGAATCCAGTCTTGCTCTGAGATCCACCCAGGTACAATCTAGGGCATGTACAGAATCCACCTAAATAAAAGCCATTCCGTCAGGGCACAGGAGAATTCCCACATGAATTACACTTGAAGGTCTGGATCTGGTCAAAAGATCATGAAGTAAACAGATGAACAAGAGAAGGCACAAATGTACTACATAATCAGCCTCCTTAGGAAAAAAAGGAAAGCCTATATTGACTAGTTCAAAAAATGAGTTAAATCTGCTATGAAGAGGCCTTATAATTTCACTAATAAGAGTAGGAATGAAGGCGATTAAACTGCAGTTCAGTCTGTGCTAAGCTAAAATGTGGAGTTGGTAAAGAAAATTTTTCTTTTGCTTTTCAAGGATGCATTTAATGAAGAGGCTTTTATTTGCTCTTATGTATTAGGTCTCAAAAAGTCTTTTCAGTATGGTTGCCTATTTCAATTTCAGACACAGATAGATAAATAAATATAAATCTGCCTTTTTAATATGAAGAATAGGTGCAAAGCACTTGACATCATCTACCTGGACTTGTGCAAAGTGTTTGACACTGTCCATTGCAACCTTGTTTCTAAACTGGAGAGACATAAATTTGACGGATGGACCACCCAGAGAATAAAGAATTGGCTGGAGGGCCACATGCAAATGCTTGCGGTCAATGGCTCAATGTCCAACCGGAGATCGATAACAAGTGGTGTCCCTCAGGGATTGGTGTTGGGGCTGATCCTGTTCAGCATCTTTGTCAGTGACACAGACAGTGGGATTAAATGCATCCTCAGCAAGGTTGACAATGACACCAAGCGGTGTGGTTCTGTTGATATGCTGGATGGAAGAGAAGCCATCCAGGGGGACCTTGACACGCATGAGAGGTTGGCCAATACCAACCTCATGAAGTTCAACAGTGAGAGAAGCAAGGTCCTACACCTTGGTTAGGGTAAACCCAGGCACAGCTACAGGTCAGGCAGAGAAAAGATTCAGAGCAGCCCTACAGAGAAAGACTTGGGGGCGCTGGTCAATGAGAAACTTGAGCCGGCAGTGTGCACTTGCAGCCCTAAACCAGCCATATCCTGGGCTGCATCAAAAGAAGCGTGACCAGCAGGTCAAGGGAGGTGATCCTGCCCCTCTACTCTGCTCTCCTGAGACTTCACTTGGAGTATTGTGTGCAGTTCTGGTGTCCTCAATATCAAAAGGACATGGAACTGTTGGAACAAGTCCAGAGGAGAGCCACGAGGATGATCAGGGGACTGGAGCACCTCCCGTATGAAGATAGGATGAGAAAGTAGTGGCTGTTCAGCCTGGAGAAGAGAAGGCTGCATGGAGACCTCATAGCAGCCTTCCAGTATCTGAAGGGGACCTACAAGGATGCTGGAGATGGACTCTGCATCAGGGGCTGTAGCAATAGGACAAGGGGAAATGGGTTCAAACTTAAACAGGGGAAATTCACTTTAGATATAAGAAAGAAGTTCTTTACTCTGAGGGTGTTGAGGTACTGGGATAGGTTGCCAAAGAAGTGGTAAGTGCTCCATCCCTGCCAGTGTTCAAAGCCTGTTTGGACAAAGCCTGGGCCAGCATAGTCTAGGGTGAGGCATCCCTGCCCATGGCAGGGGTGTTGGAATTAGATGATTTTAAGGTCCTTTTCCAACTCTAACTGTTCTATGATTCTTTGATTCTATGAATACTCAAGAAGTTGCTTTATGCTTTTGCTTATATTGTATTTTCCACAGTTTAAAATTTCAAAATAAATGTCAGAGTTGTTAATAGGATGTAGAGGATTTTTTCCTGTCCTCCCTTGATTTATTGCTACTGAGTGTAAACTGATCTGGAAACAAGTGAGAATTCCCCCGCGAAATGTTTTAAAATCCAAATTCCTCATGGAGAGGAGAAAAATATTTGAGCAGAAACAATCATCCCCATGTGTATAAGCTTTGAATAATAACACCCTGGTTTCCACTTTTCTTTTGTTCATGATGTATCAATCCAGTCTGAAAGGAAACATAAAACCAGCACATACATAAACCAAATGTGCAACAGCAGAAGCTTTAACAAACTCTAATTATTCAGGTGGTTAAGGAACAAGCTAAATAGCTGCACTAGTACACTGTAAATTCTTGTGGCTGACAGAGAAGTGGTTATGACAGCTTTCACATTATCTCATTGCAGTATCGAGGCAGTAGTCGCAGCTGGCTCATATGTCAAAATGTGTCAGGACTTAAATGGTAAAACAGGAGTGCAACAGCAATTGGCTTTTCAATCAATAATGCAATCAATATATTTCACAGATATTTTCCCATATCTAAATTACTCTGCAGAGATGAGGTAGCCTGACTGAGTGTTTATAAATCAATAAAACACACAGCTAAAGGACATCTGCTCCTGTTCTTTCACTTCAAGGTGCAGTTTGCCTTTTATTTCTGTCTTTTATTTAAGAATGTATTTTTGAGGAAAAGTAGCTCTATTTTAGCATAAAAATCAGTTCTGAGTTGCATTACGACTACGGAATATATTTGTTACTAATTGTGACTTCAGTTTTAAATAGGTATAATGGACAGTTTCTACAAGCAACAGAGCTAAGATTAACATTCATTTCATATTTATAACATACATATAAATATGTATTTCCTCTCACATTTATTTTTTCTAAGTTCAGTGCAATGCACACAATTTTGAAATTCCCCCAGCTTTAGGCAATGCATTTTTTTTTCCCGTGCAACAGAATTCCAGGAGATTCTCTGCAATATTTTGTAAGACACTTTCTTCTCAAAGCATCACTGTTTTGATGATCATCTTTCACTAATTATTATATTTTCTTTATATTATTTATATTTTCTATTATATTATATTTATATTGTTATATGAAATTACAGAATGTTCTGCATATTTTTTTTTTGTTTTTTGAAGTAGTGACTACAGGAAAGAATGTGTATTTCAATGCCTATTATCAGAATAATTCCGCAAGATAATTAATTTAATGAATTTCCTGTGTACTACTACAATATATACATATACTATACTTCTGCATATATACAGTTATGTACTACACACAGATACACACAAATAACTGTGAAGCATTTCAATGCTGGAGTTAATTATATAAGTTAGTGCCTATAGTTGTTCATTATCGTTGTGTGCACTACACATTTTATTTATACAGTGTTAAGAACTGAAAAAAAAAAGTTTCTCCAAGTGTGCACTTTTAATGTAAGAAGACTTAATATATTATAGCCGCCTTCTGCTGCCTGAAAATTATATCAGGCATGAAACAGAGTAACAAGAACAATTACATCTTTCAGGTAAGACAGACGCATTTTGTCAAGAAATACATAAACCTAAGCAAACTGCTTTTCCTAATCTAGGTGTTCCATTAAAAATAGATTGTTATATTGGTGAACTCCAACTAATCCTATCATGTTATGTCTTTAGCTCACATTCTGTGTTATTAGTATGCAATTAGTATGCAATGTATGCAATCTCTCTCATAATTGTGAGTTCCATCTTTGAACATCAGCTGTCACACAGTTAAAACAAGCTAAGGGCATAGTGATTTTCTTGTTTACTTAGTTTATATATTTTATCAAGATTTTAACCAAATCTACTACTATATTAAAGCATTTTAGGGGATTTGAATATGTTGTTAACTGGAAAGCATCCAGTTAACTTATATGAATCCAAGATCCCACGTGCCTTATTTCCAAATTAGCAAAGAGAATCTGACTAGAATGAGAGCGACTGTTTTGGCCTCCATAGCTGACTAGATACAGCAACACTGAAAGAAAACCTTGAAAGTATTAATAAGTAAAGAAGCAAACCAACCCGCAAATATTGTGGTGCCTTAAACCTTGGTTTCAACCAAGTTGGAGGCTGGAGGGTTTTTTTGACGCTATATAAAAGGTGCCATGGTATCCCTTTTATTCATTCCACTTTCAAAATTCTTTACCTTTTTGATGATGCATATGAATAATTTTGCTGAACTCTGAAATATTTCAGTTGTCTTGATAAAGGTGTTAAGCAGCCTAATTAAAGTATTATAAACTTATGCAAAATAGACTACAAAAAATATCTGTTTTCTCTTTGCAGAAATATTAAATAAACATAACAAGTGACATCATCATAAAATGCTCTCAGACTATTCTCCATTAATATTATTTTGATAAGGCTCTTGACTGACTGAAACTGTCAGGGTTTCTGCAGCATTTGCAAACACTTTACTGTTTCTAAACTCTGTGGAATCTTATACTTCAAGTATCTACAAGTGTTGTTAAAAGCATTCTCATCCATTGTATGTAAATGACAGAAATATTTTTAGATACCTGAAAGGCTATTAAACTTACAGCAGAAAATGCATCTTCAGCTGCAAGTCGAAATCCCAGCAACCATGAAGTGGTTAATATGTTTATACTTGAGAAGCTGTAAAATTAGAGAACGATGCTGGGAACTTGAAATTGAAACTAGTTGAAGAATGATCCTGGTGACATGAATTTTATTTTAAGTAAGAGCTGGTCAAAAGGCAGTAGTTGAGCTTTGCAAAACATGGCATCAACATTCCTGAAGTTGTTCTGTTTTGTGAAAATTGCTCAACATTTTTATTCTGGGAATATTCATATTCCTTGTGTTTCAGAAGATGACAGAACAAATGAACCTGTAGTCCTGGAAAAAATGTGGGAGGAATCTTATATTATCAGTATTGCGTGTGCTATATAGGCATCCCTTCATCATGCAAAGCCAGCTCTCTAACTTGAAGGTCATGTGCTTTGCCTTAATTACAGTATCTTATGTCTTCTTGTCCCAGCTCATTGCAGGGGAGTTGGACTGGATGGCCTTTTAAGGTCCCTTGTAACCCAAACCATTCTATAATTCTATGATTCTTTCAAAATGATCTTCTGTCTTATGTGGTGTTGCTTGAGGGACTCCAGTAGGCTGAAACCTGTATTAATAAGCTGTAAATATTCTTATACTTACATTTTTATGTGAGGGATTAGAAACAAATAGAAAATACTAGGTTGGATGACACAAAAAAAGCAAGTGCCAATACAGACCGGAAGAACAAGAAGAAATAAGAGATGGGATGGGATGGGAAAGGAAAGGAAAGGAAAGGAAAGGAAAGGAAAGGAAAGGAAAGGAAAGGAAAGGAAAGGAAAGGAAAGGAAAGGAAAGGAAAGGAAAGGAAAGGAAAGGAAAGGAAAGGAAAGGAAGGGAAAGGAAAGGAGGGGAAGGAAAGGAAGGGAAGGGAAAGCAAGGGAAGGGAAAGCAAGGGACGGGAAAGCAAGGGACGGGAAAGCAAGGGAAGGGAAAGCAAGGGAAGGGAAAAGTAGTTGACATTATTTCACTAAATAAAACAATATTACCACACAAGTTTGTTATAAAAGTGAAGCTCTGAAATACAGGAGGTAAACATGGCAGTCAACTGTAGACATATGTCTTTTCCAGTTTCAAAGGCAGTTGCATTGGATTCTAATAGGTTCAAATGACTTTTTTTTTTTTTTTTTTTTTTTTTAAGAATAGCTATAAAAACAACAGATGGAAGTCTTTTTTTTGGCATTCAAATTTAGAAATAATTAAACAAAATATACAGACGAAAAGACATTAATAAATTACACTTTTACTGAAAGCTCCATTGTGTTGAATAATAACCAGGATCATATACAGTCAGCCCATTTTCTAATTCTGTACATATAGGCCATATAAAGAGTAAAGTTTAAGCTGTGGACTGTAAACTATATTCTGAGTACATAAATCAATATGACCTCAAGGATATAAATGATAATAGAGGAACACAGCAGATGACAAAGCAGAAACCAAGAGTATCATAATGATTAAAAGCCCTAAAAGCATCTTGTGAAAAAAGGGAGGCAAAATACTGGCTTGATCAAGCTTGCTTTGTTGGCCAAAGCAGGCAGTTTAAGT
This sequence comes from Myiopsitta monachus, assembly GCA_017639245.1. Classification (NCBI taxonomy): domain Eukaryota; kingdom Metazoa; phylum Chordata; class Aves; order Psittaciformes; family Psittacidae; genus Myiopsitta; species Myiopsitta monachus. The sequence goes on from CM029919.1 coordinate 56,950,084, forward strand.
GTGCTAAAGTGTAAGCAGCTAAGTAGTCTTAGAAACTACCAAGCACATTTATGTTATACAATATGAAGGTCTTGTAAATCAGGTTATGCACCACTGTCGTGGTTTAAGCCTCCAAGCCATGCAGTTTTTCTCACTCACTCTCTTCCCTCTCTTTCTTCCCCCTGTCCCGGGGGAATGGGGAGGAGAATTGAAAGAACGCAACTCCCACAGGTTGAGATAAGAGCAGTTTTGTAACTGAGGTATAACACAAATCACTACTGCTACCACCAGTAATAATACAGGAGAAATACAAAGAAAGAGAATACCAAGCCTGACCCAGCCAGTGCACCCCCAACAGTGAATCCCCCAGTGCCCCACCACACCCTTCCGGGTCTCTGCCCTCCGTTTTCACATCCTGGACATGACGTGCTGTGGTATGGAATAACCTCTTTGGTCAGTTTGGGTCAGGTGTCCTGTCTCTGCTTCCTCCCGGCTTCCCCTCCTCCCTGGCAGAGCATGAGGCTCAGAAAGTCCTTGGCCAGATCAAAACATTACCAAGCAGTAACTGAAAACACTGGTGTTATCAGCACAGCTCCAAGGCCAAAAATCAAAACCACAGAACTGCACTAGCTACCAAGAAGGAGAAAAATGACTGCTGCTGCTGAACCCAGGACAACCACCACTGTGCTATATATCACCAGAAAGCATGGGAAGAGAGAAGAAAACCCCAACCTATCTCTTCTTGGAGTATTTCAGATGCTATCAGTTGTCTTAGGGTGGGTAACTGCATTGAACGCCACATATTATCGGTGCCTCTTGGAAAATCTGTGTGGTGCTTCATGAGGAATGTGAGCCAAGTATAGGATTGTGAGAGCTGGGTTTGTAAACCTATCTGATGGCTATCATTCTATACTAAATGATACATCCTTGTCCTGGTTTTAGCAACAACAGGCTGAAACCACGACAATCCTTCAGAATTATAAATATGTAGAATACACTACTGATTTTGAAAACCTGGTAGTGTACCGTTCAAAAGAAAGTGAGAGACATTTTATGACAAGAGTAGGGTTACAATGCAATAGTAACTAAAAATGGAGATGGAAAAGCGTTCTGAGCCCAGACTGAATTTCACATTGAAAAGAACATGGCCTTTAAAAAAAAAAAAAATAGAATTTTTATTGCAATTTTCAAAGGATGATTAAAAATGAAATTCAGTATAGATGAATTTTTTATTCAAGGCTGCAAAATTAACCTTTCAGAAATATTTGCAATGTGAGTAAGCCATCAAGTTTTAAGGGGTGAGTTAAGAGGCCTTATCCCTCCTATGAGGACTAATTTTGCTATTGTTATTGCATGGTATTATATTGCATTTTTTTCAGTGGGAAATCTATTTTAAAATGCATATACAGAATGAAATCAGTATGAGCCTTCCTCCTCAGCAACAGCTAAATATCAAACATCAGTTAAATTTCGTACTATTTTTATTATTATTTTTAAAATCTCCTAAGAAACCATCTGATAATAAGATTGTTAAAAACTTATCAAAATGACACATTTAATTAATAAATTACAACAAGATGCATTTGTCTAATATAATCTAGTAAAGATAATCTGACAACATAGTAGGTGACAGACTTAATGGAAAGTCCATAAGGTGTATAGGGGGTTTGTGTATTTTTTCTAAATATTTACATTACTACAAATAGTGAAATTTAGTGAAAAATACTTATTCCCTACTTTTAATAAAGTCCTTACTGACATCGAAATTTTTTATCCCTAGTTCATATAGTGAATAGGATTTGAATGTTAGATTGTGACATTGTGACAACCAGTTATAAAAAGCTTCAATTTTTTTTTGTTGTGGACACAAGTTAATTGAAGTGTGGAACACAGCCTCTGAGAATTGTTTCTACTCTTTCCAGCCTAAACTACTGCATACAATGAGACATGGCCTTTCAGCTGTAAGGTGCTCAGTTTTAAATTTTTGATCTGGACAAAGAATGCTGAGAATTCTGAGATTCAGAGGTTGACTCCAAGTGATAATGAGCATAAACTAAGGAATGTAGTCAAGGAATATATTGCCTCTTCCTATATAAAACACCAGCTAAAGCAATAACTGCAGAATGATGAGGAAGTCTTTGAGTCGGACCTTTTTTTCTTGCAGCACTGAGGGGATGCACTGACAAGAAGGGTGGGGTAGCTGAAATCATTGGAAAGGATTGTGTAGAATAAAAGATGAGCTTACTGCATGCGAGGGTGCTATATCATGAGATAATGCATGTTCCCACAAATAGGAAAATTAATAGAATTTTGCTTGCTTGCAAGATCATGAAAAATAATCAGCTGTAATGAAAAAAGATCACACAGGTAAAGTTGTTGGTCAAATATTAAAAAATTTATAAAAATTGAAATTAAGATACTACATATGCTGCTATGACTGATGCATAATAAGGGGGTTGGCTACTTTTTCTGAAGTGTTAGAAAATGTACAGGAAACTAAGAGTCTCATGGCTGTGCATCCTAGTGCACCCAAAGAGACATTCTTCTGTCTTTTTCCTGAACAAGATATGCACCAGCCACACCTGCCAAGAGTCACAGTATATAAAGCATTCAATTCCATAAACAATAGGAAATGCAATTTTAAAGGCTGAGGAGTTATGTCACTTAGGACCTATCTGCAGTGTTAGGAAAGTACCATAGGTGTCCTGCGCATCCTATCCTGTAACTTTGGCCTTGGACAGATGGAATAGGTGGCATCACAATGGACCTTATCTACCTCTCTTTAGGCAACTGAATCCTGGCTAGATAGTCATACCATCTATTTTTCTCTAGGTTTAAACAGGGACCACTGAGAAACAGTCTTCCCAACTCAGAGGGCTAAAGTTAAGAGGTGGAAGCATCATTACGTATTCCTTAACTCCTGTTCAGTCATTGTCATTCAGACAATGCTGGAAACCACTTGCAGGTCTGAAGGAAAGAAGAAAGTTGTAAAGGCCACAGAAGATACAAAAATTAGCATTTGTAATGCTGTGGACCCTTTGCTTGCTTTAGAGTAAATTCATCATAAAACCGTATATTGATGTTCAGGTCACATCATAATGTGAAAAATACCAGGGAATCACAGGAACATAGCAATAGACTTTCTAATCAGGATTCTACCATTTTATAGGGATTTTTAAAATTATAGAATAATTATACATTTTAACTTTGTTTATTTGTTTTGTTTTGTGTTTTATTTAGGTTTTCTTTCTCTTTTTCTCTGAAGTATCCCAGAGTTTCTATTTGGAGAGTCCCTTTCCTTTTATTATTATTTTTAATTTAGCTGCTATATAAGAGCTATTGTCAGTCAGGATCAGGTACCTGTTGTTCTAGAGGTTAAAATCACTCAAAGTAAAGCTTTATACAGCCTAGCTCCAAGCAACTGTCCCAATATATTTCTGCTCAGCTACCATAATTGTCGGTAAAATGAGAATTTCAGCTGAAACTAGTAGCCTTAGGAATATTGTTAGATTTTGCTATTGTATTAAAGATTTGGGATCCATTAGGCAATGAATGATCACACTGAGTAACAACAGAAGATTAATTGGTTATTGTTTGTAAATTGCTTTGCAGATAGTAAGTATCACATAAGTGCTCTGTATTCCTGTTATTAATGGAATATTTTTATCTGTAGTATATATCACTTTTCACCGTTGTTCCTATACATAAAGGGAAACTATATTACTTTCCTTCAGACCAGCATTCAGAACTTCAAAAAAAAAATTACTTTTAGGTCTGATTAGACTGATTAATGTTTATCAAGAATGAGGTGATATGTGACTGTAAAGATGGGAAAGGATGCTAGCAAAAAAAATATTTTAAATATTTAAACAGAGATCTCAACAGATACTATGCTAGCAGGAAATTTTTAGGTATGACCTGGAAATTTTAAAAATCAGAAGTCCTTAAAAATCTAGCCATAAGCTTTTGTCATTTCTTTACTGTATCCTTAATTCCTCTAGAAATATACACTTCCTGATTAATGTTTTATAGAATATTATTATAATGACATTATTTAAAAGATTTAAAGGATCTTTATTTGCAAAAGAATAAGGAAGTGGTTGACAAATATGACAAATTGATCAGAAATCTTGGTTTCAAGAAAAGGTATCTTTTAGTATGGCTATAATGTTTCTTTAGCCATGAACAATAGAATAACATCTCTATTATTGAATTTAATTTCTGAAGATCTTAGGTCACACATTCAAGACTGTTCATGTGTTTGAAGGTGCAAACTGGTATTTAAAGAAGAAACTAACAAAAAAGGCTATTAGCAAACCTATGTCTTAAATACCTTTTCTTAGTCTCATGTGCCTAACAACATTCTAGACTATTTCACTCCTCTGAAATTACATAGAATCTTATATTCTCTGCTCAATAATTCCTAGAAAAAGCCGAAAGTATGATTCCTGTGGCACGGAATATTATTATTAGCACCTTCTGTAAACAGCAGCATCATTTAGAAACACAGCAAAACATCGCCGTATATCTAGAAAGAAAATAAGTATAAAAAGTACATAACAGTGTTGATAAAAATACCTATAGCCAACATACGGATACAGCTCACTGCACGTTTGCTTTGCCTCCCTTTCCATCTTAGTAATATATATTATAATCTCAGGGTCTGTTCTGCATTAATATAGCTGTTAGTCTTGAGTCTGCAGCAGGCTCCTACCTGGTCAACTAAGTACAGGAATGGGAGATCTGTTTGCATCTCCTCATGCAGAATATTTAGAGGATAAGATATGAATCCCCATTTAAGATACAACACACAAATTCTGTTCTCCTAGCTGGCAGGAAGAAAACAAGAAATTAATCTAGATTCCTATCAGTATTATTCTAGCATAATTTGGGGGAATTCATTGTATGCTTTTTAATCTCTTTCAAATTCATATATCTAACAGAGCAGCCATGTTACATATAGCTAAATTCTAAGCATCTCTAATGAATTCAGGAGATTCTTGCCTTTCCAGCAGTGAAATCTACTGAAAAATTTGTTCAGACCATATGCAATTGTTTCACTAACTGAATAAAGGCTCCCATCACTCAGACACACTCAAGTGTACCTTTATAACTTGGTGTCAAAGGTACTTTTGGACACTGTTTACTCCTAATAATAGGTCAGGTTCAAACTGGACCAGAGTTGAATCACAGAATGGTGCGTTTCATTCTTTAAATAATTCTAAATAGTCAAAAAACGAGTGTATGTTATCTTTCACTTCAGTGATGCTATATTTCAGGTGCTACAAAAGTGCCTTAATTTCATCTATACAATCCAGCAATACATTTAACTCAGATTCTCTATATCAGATTTTTCAGTTGTACAGTTCAGTGTCTGGAAGAATACCAATTAGCTGATGTTGAAAATATTGATGAGGTGCTAAACTGCTGTGGTCGCAAAATCTGTTCAAGCCTTTTACAATATTAGATACATATTGCAACACCTAACATTGTACTTCTGTAAGTAACTTTCCCATTACATAGCATGTTCCCTTTATAAATGTGATTTGTGACATTTTTACTAACTACTGTCAGAAATAATCCATCATTGAACATCTTTCAGATTATCCTTTGGGAATCCTTTGAGATTTTGGTAATTTAGCACACATGTAAATATTCATCATATGCTAATATTAATTTAAAGGAAGTTGTTTCAGGGTATTTTCGGATGAAATAAATGCATAAACAAACAAGTACATTACTATTGGAAAGTCTTTTTGTGTTGAATCAGCTTGATAAAATTTCATAATGAATAACATTCATTAGTTACTAGAAAACAACTGACATTAAGTTTCTGATATACAGTAAGAAATTCCATCTCAAATTTCCCACTTTTACAACTAAACAAACAAATAAAGAAGGTCTGGTCTTTAAAAAATGTAAAATATCAGAAAATCATATGCAGATGGTAATATTTTAATCCTTTATGGGAAGAATTAAAGCACTTTTCTGCTGTAAATACAGGGATGAACAGAAGATAAAAGCCTGCTTTAAGAGAGTTTAGGAATAGTCTGTTCATTGCAGCTTTCCTATTAGCCTTATTTAAGCCTTAATTTTCTCTGTATTTTGTAATTAGGATCAAGGGGAATGTATTGTCATTTTACTTTGTTAATGAGTGATTTTGGGGGTAGAGGGAGGATGGGTACTTTGAATGGGTGTGAAAGACTGTACTTAGTGCTAAGCTGTGAAGAAAGGTGGCTATGATATCTGGAGGAGTGCAGCATTACAAAACACTGTGTTAGCTCTATTTCTGCACCTGGTGCAGTCATTTCTAGCTGTGCAAAGACTGTCTATCAGAATGTTAGTATAGTATATTTTGTTTTAAATAACAAGATACAAATATACTTGATGTTTGCAAGGACCAATACAGGAACTGACTGTAAGGGTTTTTTGTAATGACAACGCTACAGAAGTGTTTTGAAATCATAAATGAAAGCAAAACTTTCAAGGATTATAGTATTGCTCTTCCAGTCAATTGGTAATGGTTTTGGATCAGAGGTAGATGAAGTATATAGCTTAACTGTGCTTCCCATGTGTTTGGTTCTCGTGTCATTTTCCCTTGCAGATTTCCTAGACAGAGAAGAAATCTTGGCATACAACAGGTCTAAGATGTGAATTAAGGTACTGAGATATTAAAAAGAAGAAATACAAAATAAAATTAGGTCTTCACTTTCCTTGAGTGAAGACATTGAGTGTGATGGGAAATTCTTGTGATAAAGGTAGACAGAATTAGTCCCATTCTCTTGGGTCTTTTGGAAGCAAGTAACATGATCTTTGAGGACTGATTTTACATTAGAGTTTGGTCTCAGTTTCAAGTAGCCACACAGTTTAAAAGTTATGGTTATTACTAATCTGTTGAGAATGGCTTTTATTCATCCAGACAGAACTTGTACAATTCTTAATATGCATTTGTTCAGAAGAAAAGTAAATGTACTTTCTAAAAGTAGGAAAATAACTAGTGAATTGAAGGAAAAAAAGGAAATTCTCAAAAGACCAGTGTTTTACTTTTTATTACACATTTCAGAAGATTTTTGTCTGCTGTATCCAGAAAAATTAAAAACTTCTGGTTTCACAGACACCAGTGATTCTTCAGAAGTATGGCACTAGCTCGTAACAGGATTTCTAGGTAATACACATGTGCTAGGAGTTAAAGAAAATATTTTGTGGAAAGCAAATTACAACATGTATGCGGACTCCTAATTACCTTGGTCTATGTACACTCTTGGCACTACGGCTCCCATACTAGAATTATTTCCCATAAATTATGGAAACTTTTTGTCTTTATATCCTCTGACAAACTGTGGTAATACTATAAAATTAAGTTATTGTTCAGTGTGTTTCATGAGAAAAATGCTTAAATATATATTTTAGTGGCAGCTTGCTGGCAAAATTATCTTCATTTATATTTGTCTTCAATAAATTTATGCACAAAGAAGATGTGATTTAGGCAAGCAGGATTGTCTTCTTCCTAATAGGGATGATGTAGGAATTTTATATTGTAAAAATGAAAATAAAAAGAAGTGTGGCACCTCATAGAGGAAGCAAGATTCTGGTATTGATTGCTCACTGAAATAAATATTGATAAACAATTTATTTCAGTATATTTTATTTGCTATTTCACAAGGCTAGGAAAACTGGTTCTGGAGAAGAAATTGGTTAATGTATATATATGCTTTCATCATTAGAAGTCTGAACACAGCATTGACAAGTTGAGTGTAGGAATCTAGATAGATTAATAGTGAGCAGAGAACTGCCTGCTGTTACAGGTGTCTATTAGAATAGAATGCAAAAATTAGTTGAGGCTGAACAATCACACAGACTGATAATCCGCTGTATGGATTTCAAGCATTCCACTCCATTTTACAGTGCTAGATGAAATGCTCTGGAGCTATACTAACTACCTAGTAGACCAAGGTGATTTGGATCTTTTATGAAATGAGCCACACTCAGAGACATATTAGGAAACATTTAATATCTCATACTCCACCACTTCTTCAGTTCTTGGTTAAGCTTTGTGTAGGACATTAGGATTTTAACTTCCATTAATAATTCCTAAACAACAGCTCAATTTTACTTTTTTTCTGCTGAATACAACTTCTTTTTCTTTCAGCAGTGCTTTAATCTTATTTTTGTGGTGCGAAAATATTTGTAAATAGAGTTCTTAAACAATAATCTTGATAGTAGTTTGCTACACTAATATTCGACTCAGGAAATTGGACATACTAACCACAGGAAGTTTCCTTATGCTTGGACAGTAGTTTAGTAAGTATATGTGAATGTCTGACGTATTTCAGACACAGAACTGTTTAAGAAAATAAAATAATTTGGAGAGCACGTCAGTTATGTTATACATATTTCAAAAAAGAATAAACATAAGGAGGGGATGAGAGATACAATGTTAGCTAATCAGTTTAACAAAGTGAATATTCCTTCTGACTTACCTTCCAAATAGCAGTCAAGATATAGAAAGTACTTTTAGGATTGGGACCAGAATTTGTTCCAAGATTTTGCCAGGCACAGAGGTGAGACTGACTAGTTTGTAATTCCCGAGGTCATCCATCTTCCCCTTCTTGAAAATGGGGGTCATATTCCCCTCTTTCCAGTTGTCAGGAACTTCACCTGACTGCCATGATTTTTCAAATATGATGGACAGTGGCTTAGCAACTTCACTTGCCATCTCCTTCAGGACCCACGGATGGACCTTGTGGTGGCCTTCCAGTGTCCGAGGGGGGCCTGTGGGGGTGCTGGGGATGGACTCTTCATTTAGGACTCTAGTGATAGGACAGGGGGTGATGGGTTAAAACTTAAACAGGGGAAGTTTAGGTTGGATAAAAGGAAGAAATTCTTTATTGTAAGCATGGTGAGGCAAAGGAATGGGATGCCCAAGGAAGTTATGAATGCTCCATCCCTGGTGATGTCCAAGGCCAGGTTGGACAGAGCCTTGGGTGACATGATTTAGTGTGAGGTGCACCTGCCCATGGCAGGGGAGTTGAAACTATATGATCTTGAGGTCCCTTCCAACCAAAACTATTCTATGATTCTATGATTCTGTGACTTGTGCACATTCAGATTCTTAAGATGGTTTCAAACCAGATCCTCTCCTACAGTGGGCATAGGGTCTTCATTCTAACAGTCCCTACATCTGCCTTGTGGTTTAAGCCTAGTCAGCCACTCGGTCTCTCTCCCACTTCCCCCCCGCTCCCTTTCTCCCCCCCTCCTGCTCCCAGAAGGATGGGAGGAGAATTGAAAGAATGTAACTCCCACGGGCTGAGATAAGAATAGTCCAGTAACTGAGGTATAACACAAAACCATTACTGCTACCACCAGTAGCTCGGTTGAGGTCCGAGGTCAAGAAGTCACCTCTTCTTCTTCTTTATCATGTGATGATGACTCCTGATCAGATGCTGTCCTGGGTAATAAGTGCATTGCCATTGCTTCTTCATCTTGTTCCTTCATCTTTCTTGTCTTTGTTTTGCTTTTCCCCTTGTCTACAGGGACAACCAATATAGGTACGAATTGGTCCTCTGGTTTAGCTGCAGCGATTATCACTGCGGTTTGGGAAGCTGCTGTACTTGTCACTGGGGTTTGAGTAGCTGCTGTATTTGTCACTGGGGCTGGTGTAGCTGCTGTGCTTGGAGCTGAAGTAGCTGCATTGTCTGTTGCTTTGCCCTCAGATCCAGGGACAATTTTTTCCTTTTGAAGGTGCTGGATAGTGTTGAACAGGGTTCTGTAAGCATAGGCCAAGCACCAGCACGTTGCCATGGTTTGTCCCTCTCTGGTATGACCAGAATGACAACACACTTCATTTAAGTGTTTTACTAATTTTTCTGGATTTTGCACTTGTTCAGTAATGAAGTTCCAAAGCACTGGAGGGGCCCACTGTCCTAGATACTTGCCCATGCTATCCCACACACACTGCCACTCATGACTGCCCAGCCTTGGGAAAAACCTCTTGGTCCTCCTATACGTCGTCTAACCCTAGACAAGGCCCAAACCTGACTCTGCTTAACTCCTGAGATCAGACAAGATGGTCGTGGGTAAAACATGCCATGGTATGCATGCTTGGTATGCATGCCAACATGGTGATCCCTATCACAATCAGCAGGCAGGCCTCAAGGGTACCTAAAGGCCATTCAAAACCTTCAAAATTCTCAAATGATGCTGTAAACAGTCTGGTGAGGGAGATGGGAGCATAAAAGAAAGTCTCCTTCACAGGTTGACCACCCGAGGAGGTGAAAAGAGATGTGTAATTGCTAAGCACTTCTATTATATACCTCCCAAAGTGCAGAGGTAGCGACTACACTGGGAACGCAAGCCAGATCAGTTTCATGATCAATGATTCTATTGTATTACAAGTCATTACCATAAGGTACAGCAAGACAAGAACCTTAGCCCAAGGCCCTGTCATGGGTTCAGCAGCAGCAGTCATTTTTCTCCTTCTTGGTAGCTGGTGCAGCACTGTGTTTTTAATTTTGTGCCCAGGAGCAGCGCTGATAACACCAGTGTTTTCTGTTACTGCTTGGTAATGTTTTGGTCTGGCCAAGGACTTTGAGTCTCATGCTATGCCAGGGAGGAGGGGGAGCCGGGAGGAAACAGAGAGACAGGGAAACTGACACAAACTGACCAAAGAGCTATTCCATGCCACAGCACGTCATGCCCAGGATGTAAAATACTGGGGGCAGGAACCCGGAAGTGGCTCTCCCTCTCTCTTGGCTCGGTCTGGCAGCGAGCGGTTGTATCCTTTTCCCTTGTATTTGCCTTGTCATTATTATTATTATTGGTGGTAGCAGTAGTGATTTGTATTATATCTCAGTTGCTGGACTGTTCTTATCTCAATCCGTGGAAGTTACATTCTTTCGGTTCTTCTCCCCATTTCCCCCCCATCGGAGGGGGGGGGGAAGGGAGGGAGAAGTAAAATTTACAGCTTAAACCACGACTGGCCCCCAGCCGATAAACACTAACGCAGCAAATTCTGGCTGTAAGTAAGGTATGACATGCTGAAACTGTGAGGTCAAGAGCAACAACTTTGAGAGCCAATAAATCAGCATTGTGATGAGTGACTATTTATCCGAAACAATGAATGCTTATCACAAATACAATTAGCCACACTCTGGTCAGATCTGTTGTTATCTCAACCCTTCATGCCCCATGTTGGGTGCCAAAAAGAACTGCTATGATTTAAGCCTAGTCAGCCATGCAGTCTCTCTCTCACTCCCCCCTCTTTCTCTCCCCACCCCCCACTCCCGGAGGGATGGGGAGGAGAATCAAAAGAATGTAACTCCCACGGGCTGAGATAAGAACAGTCCAGTAACTAAGATATAACACAAACCACTGCTGCTACCACCAATAGTAATAATGATAAGGGAAGTAACAAGGGAAGAAAATACAACCACTCACCACTTGCTGACTCACCACTGCCAGACCAAGCAGTGATCTAGCCCTTCTGGGTGACTGTCCTCTGTTTATATACTGGGCATGACGTGCTGTGCTATGGAATACCTCTTTGGTTAGTTTGGGTCAGGTGTCCTGTCTCTGCTTCCTCCTGGCTTCCCCTCCTCCCTGACAGAGCATGAGGCTCAGAAAGTCCTTGGTCAGAGTAAGCATTACTGCTCAGCAACTAAAAACCGGTGTTATCAGCACTGTTCCCAGGCTGAAAGTCAGAACCACAGCACTGCACCAGCTACTAAGAAGGAGAAAAATGACTGCTACTGCTGAACCCAGGACACAAACTTAAAAACAATCAATCAAGAAAGTAAATATTCCCAGAACATCATTATGGCAAAACTATTTCCTAATATTTTCCAAAGTTAATTTAAGTTAACCTATTACCATGAAATTTTTTTGTAAACTCAGAAATATAATGTAAAATTATAACAAAATATCAATATTTTAGCTCTTTACAAGTATTTTTCTCTCCCTTACTTTTTTCCTCCTTCCTTTAATTTTCTTCTCTACTCCCTCTGTATGAAAACATAGGAATCATGTGTAGAACTCCTAGGAGGGTGGAAAAAAAAAATCATCTTCACACATCATCTCTCCACATGAATTAATTTCTATTTCCACAGGAAAGAGTTACACATCAAAACCTCAAATTTTGGCAGACTATACTGAGAAATTTATTATTTATCCTGGTCACTACTGATTCAAAAATTATAGATTGATTCAGAACTGTACAGTATTTTATGGAGGATAATAACTCTCACAGCACATCATTCCACTATTTCAACCTCAGTCTTGGGTCAATTGATTAATCAGTAATAGCTGCTGATAATCAGGATGTAAGTAAATATATAGCCTTCTATTCAATGTCAGCTTTGATCACATCAGATTTTGTTGTCCTGTGGCCTATGTCACATTAATGAATCAGCCAGCATTTATTTCTAAACATATGATGTGTGATAGCTATCGTTAGCATTATCATTATATTTTGGTATGATTTGGAGTGAATACATGGCGTCTTAAAATAATCATTATTACCTTTTCAGTCTGCAAACCAAAACTGTATGTTTGCTTTTTTTCTTCCGTTTTTTTCTCTTCCCCCCAAAAAAGTCCATTGTCAACTTGTGTACCAGGATTTTCTCTTTCCAGAATCACTAGGATGGAGAGAACTTGCCAGAATGTACAAGGAAAAGGTTGTTTGTTTTGTTTTTTTTTAAAGTCAGGATTAATACCTAAATACAAGATTCTCTGTCATACAGGCTTTTCGTTAGAAGCCTATAAAACTTTTAGGCAATCAAGAGGATTTGGGGTTTCTGTTACAGTAGAAATCAAATCAGCATGGTCAACAGAACTTGAGTCAGTTGATAATATACAGATGTTTAGTGCCTTTTGAGATAGTCTAGGATAGTCTGCACTTAAGCTGCCATTTCAGATGGACACATCTGAGTCTAATACAGATCTTCCACAGGTACTGCACCATATCTTCCATCCTAGGATAAAGGTCTCATATACCACAGAGTGTCTTAAACATCATTAGAATTTAATAGCAGGCAAGATTTTTGGCTCTCAGGATGTACTGAAAATAAATTCTGAACATGAGGAGAGTAAAGTACAAAATGTACAGCAATTCTAACACTGCTCTAGAAACAAAGTCCACTTGTTGAGAAAATCACATAACATTCCAAAATGGTCAAAGACTTCCATATTGCTGGTGAATTTTAATAAAGACTGTGGATGTTGCACATGTTTGTGTCTATAAAATCCCAGAGAAAATGAAGTGGGTATGTACTTTTGAAATTTTTATTTCTTGTGCCTCTCCAACTTTCCTTTAATCAAAATTTAATCCATTTTAAAATAAAAATGTGATTTACTTTCTTTTTAGGCTTTTTCACACATCAGGACAGCACTTCTTGATTTAAACCCAGCAGTTTCTTGGGGGAAGGAGAGCAAGACAGTTCAAAGTATAAGCCAGTTATTGTAGTTTGGCTATCTATGTTCCTCACCTGTGGCTTTGTCCATAATATGAGTTCCACAAGGGACTGTTGATAATTGATAGACTATTTCCAGAAGATGCAAATATTTTTAATTAAGCCTGTCTGTCTGATGACACAAAGTTGCTATTGCACAATATTGTCCTTGAAAAAGGGCAATTCTGAAAACTGTAAAAAAGAAGCCATCTTTGATCATACCAGTTAGCAACTGGGCAAGCCAGTGAGTTCACTCTCTGGCCATTATTAATAATCCATTGTTAAAGTAACGAAAGTATGCATGCAGTTGCATAACCTTGATGAAATTTTAATGTGGACATTTTGCATTAACTTCTTTTCCTTCAACAACAACAAAAATGAGAAGAGAAAAAAAGAAAACTGAAAGAAAAGAAAAGAAAAAAGGTGGCCCCTAAATAAATGAAACTCAATTTCACGGCACATTATCTCTCTCAATTCTTTCCTCTCAGCTTTCATTTTCATTAAAATCACAGACAACCATAAATTAATAATTACTTCAGGTTGACTAAATGCAGGCTACACTATTTAGCTCTCATTTTCCTACAGTGGCCCTTCTTGTTCATGCTGGAAAAATGTTAATTCAGATAATGTGGCTTGCCCCTTGTCATATAATTCTGTTTTGCAGTTTCACTGATCTATAATGGTCTGTTCTTATTAGGTAGTATTAACTTTATCTTTTGTTCAATCAAGCTTCACAGTTTCCTTCGACAAGGTAACTATTGTGAAATATCAGATGAAATGTTCTATTACCTGTATTTCTGTTATATTTTGATTCATCTCTATGTTGTAAAATGTTCAGCAACATTTGTAATTTTTTCCAGTAATAAATTTATTGTCCATTAGCCCAAGCCATATGTGAGACTTTTTTGGCAGAAACTGCAGAACATATACCTCAATCTTACTACTTTACAGTTTGTGCACATTTCAAATTAGATATTTTATCAACCTACTTTTCAATTAAGAATGGGTGAATAAGTTCAAATAAAATAAAACCTGAACTTTCACCAGAGCTTGAACCCAATTGGTTTCCAAGGTTTAAAACAATTTAGTGTAGTTCAGTTTTCTATAATTTTTTGGCAAAATATTCTGTTAGTGAATGAAGGAAAATGAGATATACAACAGTGTTTATTTCTAATTGCTCATTGACTTGTTGCTACTGTCATTTTGATTAAACCATTTAACTTCCCCATGACTCAGTTTCCCCATTCTTAGAACATATCAAGTTGAACACAAATAGATATCTAGAGATGTTCAAGGGAAAACTATAAATATGGCCTCCTCTAAAACTCTGTATTTCAATACATGTGTATATTTTGGCAAGTATTTATGAAAAAAACTCCCACAAAACAAAATTAAATTTTTAATTCCACTGACAATACAACATAACCTACATTTTTTTTATTCATAAGCAGAGAACACTTGAAAGCCTCTAAGCACTTACAAAATTTCTTCCGTATTTTTATGATAGGTTACAATAGCAGTCAGCTCTTTGCTTTTTTTCATAAACCCTTTAGCAATGATCATGTTTCTTATATAGTAAGGGTGATATTTATTTCATGCAATAACTTGTGTGACATAATTAGATGAATATCAATAGTGTTCTCATATGTGCACAAAGTTCCTACATATGTAGGTATCTATTGTACACACACTTATGTAAACTAGGTAAATTTTTGCAGTAGTTATACAACCTGCAATTATGAGTGGGCAGATATGATTGTAAATTTCTCATGGATTATGGGTCCCACTTCTAGTGAATTTTCATAGACTGCAACATAATCAATAAAAACTATTTTAGGAAAGTTCTTATTTATTTTCACCCAAACAAATCTTAAAAGAAGACACAGGCAATTACCAAACATGACAGTGAACACCATTGGTAACCATTTGAAGGTGATATGCAGCTTTTTTCCATGTGTCAGGGTTTTAATTCCCATGGCATATGTTCTATAACAAGATATAGGACCTCACAGTTTGAACTAAATGCATTTTTCCAAATAAATGGCATATTTTATTCAACCCTTGAAAATT
Organism: Myiopsitta monachus; assembly: GCA_017639245.1. Taxonomy (NCBI): domain Eukaryota; kingdom Metazoa; phylum Chordata; class Aves; order Psittaciformes; family Psittacidae; genus Myiopsitta; species Myiopsitta monachus. The sequence goes on from CM029919.1 coordinate 56,965,578, forward strand.
GCCTATATCAACATTCTGGTAGCAGGCTATTGACACATGTCCTAAGCTAATTCCTTGTCTTTTTTGTTTGTTTTTAGGGAAATAGCTAAAAGTCATTAGAGAAAGTTGGAAAACGAAGAAGAAAAATTAGCCCTCAGAACTGTATTTGTTGCACAGAAATTGTTTTATGTATCTCTGAACATCATTAAAATATCTGAATCTGTTGTGATCTGCAGTAGATATTCAGCCGATTTAAGAAAATATTTCCAAGTTTCAAATAGATACTTTGGCCTGTTACATAATATATGAATGCTTCTTTCCTAAACTAATAAATATTTACCAACTACCATAGCAATAATATACTTAAATGGACCAAAGCAGCTTTTGTTGTCAAAGTGATGTAGCTCAACAGTGATGTACCTGTTCCATAGGCTTAATATTTGGTAATCTCCAGGGATGCACCCTGAAGACAAGAGGTGTGATCTAGTTGAGAGAGTAATACATGAGAAAACAAGACATGTCTGTTTATGTCTGTTGTATTAGTAATCATAGCCTTGGTAAGTCGGTTCACCTCTGAAGTCCTTTATAGTTATGTCTTCTTTGAAATAGAAAGACGAACTGACTTGCCCAGTCACAAGTTGATACCCTTGCTGCAGCCTGCACTAGACTACATCAACATCTAAGGTAGGATTAGTCTTCAGAAAATACAGATGTCAAGAGCATAAATGTCTTCATTTCAACTTGTCATTTAGATTCCCCATATATGGCCAACAGAGGGGAACTAGCACTTCATATCATTCATCTTCCCCTAATGTAGCCATTAAATATAGGTCAGAGAAACTCTACTTTAGTAATGCCTGTTTCTGAACACTGCCTCTTAACAAAATTTAGACAAGCAGCTCATATGTAGATGTCTACATCATAGACAGCTGAAGTGGGGTGAACATGTCCATGAATTCCTTGCTTCACATACTCTTAAGCCACAGTGATTACAAAATGCTAATGAAAATGCATTTATGCATTTTGCTGTTATCAAGAAGACTTTCCATAGGAAAGGGAAAGGTAGGCAAATAGTGCATTTGAGAGGCCTCTTGCCCATGCAGTATGCAAAATATAATAATTAGTATTTCTTGAAAATTCTTCTTTTGAACAAGGAAGACATAACAGCAAAACAAAAGTTGTCTGAGTGATATCGCACAGTAATTTTAAGGAAGAAAAGACAAATTAAATTGTCACAGAATTCAGGTTTTCTAAAATACTTCCAGAGAAATTATTTTAATTAGTGTTTTTTTAAATAAAAACTAGGAGAACATTTTATTTTTTGATAATAATTCTTTTGTTCAGCTTAATCCAAACATTGCAGCACTGTATTAATGCAAGACAATTTGAAAAATGGAACTGACTAGTTTCCATTTGACTGAAATGAGAACAAGATCTAGCCTTAGGCAACAGAAGCATAACTAGCCAGAAACAAATGCCATTTTTAAATTTCATGAAGTGATTATTTGCTGTTAAAAAGTCAGTATTTCCCAACACATATAAGACAGTAATAGAATCTGAGCTCTCAAATGACCTTATGCTTACAAAGGAAATAGCTGTAATATATCAGCTTTTCCTGTGATCACTGCAAATAAGGCTCTATCAGATCTTGTGTGGATTAAAATAGGACAAATTAGCATAGCACTACTTCAAATTGGAGTAGTACCATAAAATTCAGCAAACCTATACTGATTCAGATCAACTGATATATGATTTGCTAATTGTACAGTGATGGATCTAGCTCATCTGATTTTCAATTTGGCTGATGTGGCCCCTTATAAGTAAACATTTTCACATCACTCTAGAGTAGCAGACCCATGTTACAGGGAAGGGAAGATAAGGTGAGGGAAAGGAAGGGAAAGCAAGGCAAGGCAAGACAGAGAAAAAATGTTTCCTTATCAGACTTAACTAGTGACAGATGCTGCTAAAGTTCCAGTGTGTACCAACTGGACATGGTGAAGATTCACGTAGAAAGCAAGAACCCAGTGAGGACAAATTACCTGTAGAAAATAACTGACACATGAAGCCCTGTTTGTTTTCACACAGGGTGACCCAGCAAATGTTCTTTCAATTAAAACACAAATAAAGAAAGCACACTGTAAATCTTCAGAATATCTTTTTTTCTCATCAGGAAATAAAACTGTTTTTATGAACTGTGACTCTGTTATGACAGTCACATGAACTCCTGGCCTACAGTTAAGCCGCTCACTTACGGGAGCCATAGTTAAATTTCCTGCAGTGGGAGTAAATGAGTGCTTGCATTAGAGCAAGTATAACCAGCCACATCCTAGCATTTTCTCTGATTTCTTTTGTATATCTTTCTGTGGCAATGACACGTCTCTATAATGATTCTTCAGGACTGACTGCACAGGGAGTTGAGGCTGAACTGAATACCATCAGTTTCTCTGGTGACTTCCCAAATTTTCTTTCCAATTGTTTGCTCCAGCATGACCCAATAAGGAACTCTTCTACTAACAGATGTTTCTTGGACTTTGTCATAGTTGCAGCACCAGTGGGCATATAGGACTGAAATCACTGTGTATAGCTTTATGTCTTTTAAGACCATTGGTTTCAAACTATTTTAGATTTATCCTATAACCAGTGGCAAAGGACAGTTACTTAAGAGTATATTTCAGATAGCCTCAGATCTCATCAGTTAAGGACCTGAAACACTGTCATAAAGATCATAATCCAAGTCACAATCACATGTACGTCTCTATTACACATAAAACCGCACACATTAATTTAAAAAGGAGATATTTGTTCCCTGTTTTTCATATGCAGAAGGATGGCAAACAAAGTAATTTCCCAAAAGTAATTTTATAAAATCCTCAAATCACGTGGTAAAGTAATTTTTGTCCTAATTCTTTCAATGTGCATAAACTGTCTTCCCAAATCTCAATACACAGGTATATATTTAGTAGAAAATATAATGAGCTAACAATAGGCATATAGTTATCCAGTTAGTTAACAATATACTACAATTTTTAATATTTTTTCAAATAAAAAAATAATAAAAAGACAACAATATATAAATAAAACACACTAATGATATCTAGACTTTAAACAAAAACAAAAGGTTCAATATGTTTTTTAACGTTAGGATAATGTTTTTGAAAAAAAAACAACAAAACAGAGCAAAAAAAATCAAAGCAAACACAAAACCAAACAAAACCGCAGCGTATTTTTTTACCTGTTTCTAGCTGTTGTGTTACACTGTGACATGATAATGTCTTGTTGAGTTTCCTGGTTCATGCTAAGTATATATGCAGTTCAAAGTTGCCTGCAGTGAAGTATCCCTGGGATTGAGTTATAGTATCACAGAACTCAAGAATTGTGCAGAGTGTATGTCATTCCTGTATTTTATTCCATACTCCTGTCACCTTGGAAGAGGTGGTTCTGAAAAAAAAAAAAATAACAAATGCTGTAGCATTTTATCTCTATGTACTATTAAATAGCTGCAATGATGTAGTTCAGTTCTTTACATCTCTATGTATCAATATGAGCAAGCATCCATTCTTTGGAGGTTTCTGCTTCTCTGCAACAGTGCTATGGATTGTGATACATGATTTTCTGGAAGGACATACCTTGCAATGAAATGTTTCAATTGCCTGAAAATTTACAGGACTAAAAAGGTTAGTATGACTAGGGATGTAGTAAGTATTTTTTTCAGAATTCCTGCTTCAGTTTGCTGGGCAGTCATACCACCTAGCTTTGTGGGATAATTTACTAGGACTTGACTTTGCATTTTATTATCTCTGAAAAGAATAAATGTGATTGTATAACCCAGTTTTGACTGTGCGCTGCAGGTCACCTCTGCCCAATCCAATTTTGAAGGCCTGGAAGAAAATTGTTGCCTTTCAGTGCAACAATGATGAGATTGTACCTCAGAAGTGCTGGCCAAGAAAATTCCCTTTGATTTCAGTTCCTGAGGGGAACAGTGACACATTATTTTTTCTAATAACCTCTGCTTCAAAGTAATGGAAGATGAAGACTAAACATTTTTTTTATCAAAATGTCAAATCCCAATGTATACAGTTAAAGGCCTGATTTTCTGGTCTCAGAAATATTCAAGTCAGGTGCATGTGAGAAAATAAAACACGTATCTAGTTAACTGCAAGAGCCAGAATGTACTTACATAGAACTAACTGTGACCAGGACAGTGGAGAACATTCTTTTGGAACTCCGAACACTGAACAGTTAGACGAATTTAAAGTAAAAATTATATAGCTTAGTTGTGCTGCAGGAAGATAGATACATTTTGATATACATCTAATATATACCTGTATACTTTGTAAGGAAATTATGTTCAATTTTTTCACCTACATCTCCAAGTATTTCTTTTTCCTAATACAAAAGGAAAAAATAGTTCACAAGGGAAAAAAGAAAAAAAAAGCAGCCGTGCTCTCGCAGACTGCATCTTTGACTGTTCTCACCTTCTGCCAGTCGCACAGGCAGGAGCAAGAATTTTCAAAGCATTTAGACCCACAAATATACATTTGCACTCCAGCTATGCTTCTGAGTTGTTCATACATGCACTATTTTTACATCAATGCCCATTTTTTGCATAGAGACTTTGAGATGATCAGATCTAAGACTTCCCTTTAACACTTCTAGTTTAAAGTAAAGAGTCTAGACTTTTCTGTAGCTGGTAAAAAAGGAAAAAAAATTCTCTTATGTCTTCTATTCCATCAATCACTGCTCTTCTTTACTACCTATTCCCTTCAGAATACTTTGAAATGAGATCTGTCTTTGGATTGTCCTACCTGCCACAGTTCAAACACCTTCCTAAAGAGTGGCAATAAAAAGCTCTGAGTGAAAACCTGGCAGAACAAGGAGTCATTAGGCTGCTTAAGAAACTGCAAAGGTGGTGATTACATAAGAATTTATATAGATAGTTGAAAGGTTTGGAAAAACATGGTATGTTAGCAGAACTGTAGGAATTTATCCCCTGCATGCAGATAACTTCAAATTTAGAAATCTTGTGTACGTGAAAGACTGTAAGTGTGACTAGAGTCATGTACAGCAGACATTTGCCAGTCAACAAGAAATTGCATTTTTGTGTATATACCTGACATGCATCTATATATGTAGTTGCTTAAAATGCCTGTAAAACTGTAGATTTCTATTTATTCAGAGAGAGAGGCCTCCATGTAGTAAGGTAAGAAACCTTCATCCAATAATTATTCTAAATTTAAGTAATCGTTGACATACTGTCATGACTTAGAATTACTAGATAAGTATTTATAGTATTTTGTTGGTGAGCTGTATGAGTTCTGAAGGCTTTTCAAAACTTTCTATGATTTTTAATTGGGCTTCACTTGAAGAATTTCTAGAAAATCAGACAAATCCTGATATTCTTAGGCAGTGGAAGCAGCTCCTTATTTTTCTAAGATGTTGACAGCACCAGACTATCTTAGCATGTCCGGCCCCAATTTAGCAAAGATCTGAAAAGTGAATAGGGACTTGTACCTTGGCTTTTCTGGACTTCCAGTGGAGGGAGGATAGTTCCCATGACTCAACATGCTGCTGCCCTCTCTTAGCAATTTTTGCATTTCAGGACGCTTGACTCAGCTCATTAAGGTGTTGCATGGGTGGACTGCTTGCTGGTGATCGTTTTGGAAGCATTATTCCTTCATAGTCTCACTGCTTTAGTTAAACTCTTTTCTTCACTTTACTCAATAAAAAGATCAGCATCTCTAATCTAAAAGTACATTTTCAAGACAATAGTTCAAAACCCTACAAGCTACTACTGGGAAAATTTGTCATCAAAATCTTATTTGTGATGTATAATTGATATCTTTTTCAGAAGCATATATGTATATATATTTCACCCTACATCTTACTTTCAGTGACTCCATTTCCAGCAGCATCCTGATTCCTAATTTTATTCCCAAGTAATCTAAGATACCAGACTCTCAGTCCCCAGCCTCCTTCTGCCTCTGAGGTTAGAAGTGTTCTCAGGTGAAACTAGCACAGCAAAGCTTGTGGAATCTGCAAACACAGTACTAAATTCCTTAATTATTATACACCAAAGTGGGTTGTCCTTACAACTTCCTTTTGTGTTTATATGTCAGCTGCTGTTGAGGCCTTTTATTACTCTAAATCCATCAACTTGAAGGTCACATTTTTATAGACCGTTGATGTCACTGCATTTTGCATTTGGTGTAATGTGTGCTTAAAGATATAGTGAAGGCAAAAGGGCTTTTGGTTTCCTTGGGGAGTCCCATGCTATTATGACCATGACCAGTCAAATGAAGATTCACATGACATTTTCTCATAAATACCTTTATCTGTGAGGTATAGATGTGGGCTGAATTGCATTCTGATACAATTTGCTTCTTATTTTCAGGTATTTTCATTTGTTCTGACAAGTAAAAATCTACATAACTTAGCGTGAAGATAGGGCATTTTGTAGATATATGGTGGTGGGGGTTGGGGGCTTTTATTTATTATTTTTTTTTTTGTTGGATTTTTGGTTGGTTGGTTGTTTTTTTGTGGGTTTGGTTTGGGTTTGTGTTTTTTTTTTTTTTTTTCCGGAAATATGCTGTGATGTCCTCTACATTTTGACATGTGTAAAATAGTGTGTTGCTTCTGTACTTATGTGTTGTTTCAGTGTTTAATTCTGAAAAAAGGAATAATTCCATAATATAAAAAGATAAAGAAACATTTCCCAAATCCAAGTACATATTGTTCTCTGCTGCTGGTCACAGCTGGCAAGGCAACAAAAGAAATCAGTACTTTTTACAAGACATCAATTTTTCTTTTTAGCTGTAAACCCAAGCAAAATGGAATACTGAAAAAGAACTACTTAAAATTAAAATGACTTCATGTGGTGGGAGACATGGATTTAAGGACAATACTCTAGGCATAGAAAAATGTATGTAAAGAGGTGCATGGTAAGGTAAATGAGGAAAGAAAAAAAAAAAAGGCATTGCTATTGAGATTCAGTGCAGACATTTGATCCCTTTGGATGGTATGAAATTTTTAAGACTAGGTGACTACCCAGCAAAGACCAACCTTACTAGTCTTGGATAAAACCCCATCTTTTCATTTGAAAAATGTCAAGGTTTACTTTTCAGTAAAGTCATGGAAAACTATATCAGCTTTTTTCAGGTCTTCCTAGGTTTAACCTCTGATTGACCATTTTGTTTACATGCAGATATAACCACAATTATTAGATTAACCTGCATTTCTGACAGGTTTGTAATTTTATTCATAGTTAGTATCAAGAACCATACCTCCTATATTTGAGAATTACTTTTGTACTTATCTGTCCCTTGGGGCAGAACTAAAACTTGATGACTGGAAGTAAAGGACAACACAACATAAACTGATGGGATGCACTCACGAGTGCTGAAGGACCTGGCTGATGTCATCATGAGGCCACTCTTGATTAGCTTCAAAAGACCAGGGTAACTGAGAGAGGTTCCGGAGGACAGAAAGAAAACAAATGTCACTTCCATCTTCAAGAAGGGTAAGAAGGAAGACGTGGGAAACTACATTCTTGTCGACCTTACCTCAATCCATGGGAAGGCAATGGAACTAATTCCAGGAACTAATCCTGAAACCACTTCCAGGGCACATGAAGGACAAGAAGGTGTTTGGGAGGAGTCAGCATGGAATTATGAAGGTGAAGTCAACCTGACAGTTTCACAATGAGGTGACTAGCTTGGTGGATGAGGGAAGAGAAGTAAGGGGTGTTACTTTGACTTTAGTAAGGCTTTTCATAAAGGTTAGATCTGCCGTAAGATCCCCAAAGGTTCACTGACACAGTACAGGTCAGATGTGGACAATGATCTGGATTGAAAACTGACTTAATAACTGTGCCCAGAGGCTTGTAAATGATGCTGTAAAGCCTAGCTAGAGGCCAGTCACCAGTTGTGTAGCATGGGGGTTGATGCTGGGGCCAATACAGTTCAACCTCTTTGCTAATGATCTGGGTGATGGGTCTGAGTGCACCTTCATCAAGTTCATAGGTAAATCAAAACTGAGAGGAGTGGCTGATATACCAGGCTGGTGTGCTGTCATTCAGAGGTACCTGGACAGGCTGGAGAACCAGGCAGATAGGAACCATGTGAAGTTCAAGGATGGGAAATGGAAAGTGTTGCATCTGGGGAGGAATAAGCCAGTGCACCAGCACATGCTGGTGACCAACTAGCTGGAAAACAGCTCTGCAGAGAAGAACCTAGAAATCCTGGTGGACCCCAAGCTGACCATGAGCGATATATGTTCAGTGATGCTGCAACAAAGAACACCAACAGCACCCTAGGTTGCATTGGGAAAGGCATTCCCCATAGGTCAGGAGAGGTGACACTTCCCCTTTACACAGCGCTGGTGAGACACTGCTGAATTGCTGGGTCAAGTACTGGGGAGCTCAGTACAAGACAGACCTAGCCATGTAGGACTAAGTTGAGATAAAGGTCACAAAGGTAATTAAAGGACTGGAGCATGTCATGTGTGGAGAGGCTGGGAGAGCTGAAACTGTTCAGCCTGGAGAAAAGGCAGCTCAGGAGGATTTTATTAATGTGGATAATACTTGATGGGAGGGACCGAAAAAACAGCATCCAAACTCTTATCGGTAGTGCCAAGTGACAGAACAAGAGGCAATGAGCGCAAACGTATTTTTTTTTTTTTTCCCTCACTGTGACTAGCAAACACTGGAATAGATAGATTGCTTGGAGATGTGAGGTCTCCACCCATGGAGATATTCAAAACACAACTGGACAAAGTCCACAGCAACTTGCTTCAGCTGACAGCTTGAGCAGGGGTCTTGGTCTCAATGATCTCAAGAGGTCCCTTCCAACCTCAGTGATTCTGTGATTTTTCTGCAGTGTGTGAACTTCATTTTATATCCACTATTTCCTTTTATTTTTTCAAATTTTTAAAAAATTCTTTCTCTTCCATAGGCAGGAAATTCTTTCTTTTTTTTACCAGTAGGCGGGTATCTGCTGCTGTGGTAAATGAATATGATCACTATTGTGTTTTATAGGACTGCTAAAGAAAATATTGTCAAGGGAGATGCTTGCAATATCATTACCATAAAACAATATAGCTGTTCTTTCAAAAAATTCATGAGCTAGAAAGTAAACTTAATACAGTGCTAAATTGTTAAGCAATTGCTACATCTTACTCCATGATCTCAAATTGTTATTTTCTTCACTGAGCTGATGAATCTGCAATGTATTTATGTCACTTTGACCTTGGCTAATGATTGCAGTATTTTTTATTTACTAGAAAGCATGAAGTCATTACTCAATTCTCTAAGTAGTTTTGTTGTTGCTGTTCTTTATTTTACATTGTCATAATGAATAATAAATTCGTATCATAAACAAAGGTTTAGATCATAACCCTGAGAACCAGTAATTCTAGTGTTAAAAACTGGCTTTCAAGCTCTACCGCTAAGGCACAGAAATCTTTCTCTCATAAACTATTCTCAGCCATAAAATATGGTGTTACATTTGCACCGGTCCCTCCTGAATCAATTGTATCCTCCCCTGAACGTGCAGTAGCATGCAAAAATATGCTATTATAAAAGGATATCCATCCATAATGACAAATGCGTATAAATAGTACTCTATTTAGCCATTTTATTGAGTGATTTATCGAGATTAATAATAATATCTGCTATTTTGCATGGAAAAACCTTTTAAAAATAATAATGTTACAGTATCTACATTTTCTTTGTCAAATTTCAGTAAAATTTAGATTCCTATGAACAGCAATGTTGGAAATAATGGCAGGTTTAGGTGAATATTGCCTATGACACATAAAAGCTTTTGCCAGTTAGAGAAGTTTATAACAATATTTTAATTGAATTAGCATCATGAAGGAAAACAAATATCTTTCGGGTAAGCTAAGTGGAACAATATCAACTCAAATTTTAACTGTATATGCATCAGCAAAAGATATTGCTATGCTGTTCCAGATTAGTTTCGTTTGCAGTTCTGCATGAATCTTCTATAATGTCAGTCACTGCCACTTTTGAAAAAACTGAAATAAACTTTATATAATGCCATTAAAATAGCTTATCTATGAAGAAAGTGTTTTTCATCTCCTCATGAGTTAAATAAGTGCTCCTCTGTATGTTACAGAATTCCATTTAGTTCTTAGTTATGTTTTTTTTGTTTTTATTTTTGTCATAACAAGATGTTGCAGTCAAAATGGTAAAGACAGAGAAGGTTCTGGCAAACACTGCATAAATCTCTGAAATAATTGCCACAACTAATCAGTGTTGCTAAGACTTTCATCCCCATCAAGGAGGTGTCTACTTAATTTATTGTAGGCCATTCGTAAACCATAGTGATCTATGAAGACAAAGCTAGGCCTAAAAGCAGTTATTTTCATGGAAAGTGATTTTTTTCCCTGTTCCATTAATGTCAGAAGTCATTTCTTGTAACCATTTCCCCACCCTGAAAAGAAAAATACCTTCTCATGACAGTAGACAAGGAACACTCCATGTTGTAAATATTACTTCCAAATTCTATGTTTCTGCTCCTGACCCAAACAAATGATTCAAATCAATAGAGACTACAGTCACCCAGTCACATGGAGAAGTTCGATAGTTGCCAGCACAGACTGGAAATCTTAAATTGGCTTGGAAGACCTATTCATTAATACTGAAGTGAAACTCACCCAACACATTCAAGATCGGGTTATATTCAGAGCTCGGAGAATGTTGATCAAAATGCCCAAATACAATTAAAAAGCTCTTATTGGCTTTTTTTTTTTTTTTTTTCCCAGTGTCGTGGTTTAAGCCCCCCACCCACGCAGTTTTCTCACTCACTCACTCCCCTCTTTCTTCCCCCTGTCCTGGGGGGATGGGGAGGAGAATCGAAAGAATGCAACTCACACAGGTTGAGATAAGAACAATTTAGTAACTAAGGTATAACACAAATCACTACTGCTACCACCAGTAATAATACAAGAGAAATACAAGGAAAGAGAATACAGCTGCTCACCAAGCCCGACCCAGCCAGTGCACCCCCCAGCAGCAAACCTCGCGGTGCACCACCACACCCTTCCAGGTCTCTGCTCTCCGTGTTCACATACTGGACATGACGTGCTATGGTATGGAATAACCTCTTTGGTCAGTTTGGGTCAGGTGTCCTCTCTCTGTTTCCTCCCGGCTTCCCCTCCTCCCTGGCATAGCATGAGGCTCAGAAAGTCCTTGGCCAGACAAAACATTGCCAAGCAGTAACTGAAAACACTGGTGTTATCAGCGCTGTTCCCAGGCCCAAAATCAAAGCCACAGGGCTGCACCAGCTACCAAGAAGGAGGAAAATGACTGCTGCTGCTGAACCTAGGACATTCAGGCTTTGGATTTTTTCCTAGATGAAAGTTGAAGTTAAATTAACCCTGCCTATTTTATAACTAATAATTACAGCAAATCATGAAGACTCTATGATTAGAATCACAGAATGTAAATATGTCTGTACACATACTGGTAACATTTGACTATAAAACCCATAGGATGAATATGTACCTACCCTGAAAGTACAGTTGCCTCTTGAAGAAGCAGCGGATGAAGGTTAATAATTTGGGTCCTATACAGTAACAAATAATGCCCTGCACAGATATTAGTTACCTCCTTACACATTTTCAAGGCTCTTAGAAAATAATAATAATAAAAAAGATAAACCCAAGGCAATAATAAAACCAAATACCATTCTACTCTTTAATATGTAAGCTTTTTTCTCTTATTTTTCCTCAGTGTACGCGCAGGATTCTTTAGAAAAATGACTGCATGCAGTGATTTATCAGAAGAATGCATTTCATGAAGCCAGCCTCCCCACAAAAAAATATTTAAGCTTCTAGAATGACTTGCTGGTTTTGAGTATGAGAGTTCTTACATATGGGGCACAGCTAATTTTTTAAAAAGCAGGAAAATTATGAAATATTGTATCCACTCAGTGCTCCAGATAGAGACCTTTTGAGATGTGTATCTATTTTCAGAAGGTGATAGAAAGAGATGGAATTCAGCAGATGTTTAAATCCTGAAAAGACATCATGAATGGTACCTTTTCTTGAGCAGTGTTCCAATGGTATATATCAGTTTGACAGTGAAAGGCCACTCTAATTCCCTCTGTAATAACCTAGGGAATGACACTTGCTCAGAATGTCAGGTTCTGGAAACTTGCTGTTAATTACAATGCTTGCAATGATATTTTCAATTTTATCAGCTTTGGTAGGAGTTTTTGTCTCTTTTTCTGTCATACAGTAACCACTGAAAACTGACCCTCTGGTTTATGCTGTACCTCAGCACACACAACTCACACCTTTAAAGTGACCTTTATGCTCAGTAGCAGGTGTAAGATTATATAAATTATGACTCCCAGTGTATTATCAATCAAAAAGCTACTTGTCAAGCTGCTTTTTTGCTAACAACAAAAAAATCAAATCTATCCTCAGAGGCTATAATCCTATATAGGCGAATAAAATACCATGGGGTCTGTTCTCCTCTCAGTGCACATACGTAAATCTCATTCCTACTAACATTAATGGGGAGTTACATGCATGCATCAAGAGAAGAATAAATCTGCAACAGAGCTCACAGAAAACCATTCAGTGTGAAATGTTTTAAGGAGGCAGGGAAAACACTGCATGGAAAGAACCTACAATACATTTGTCCAGTTTTACTTACAGCTCTTGATGAACTTTTTCAGGCTGAATACTGTATGTTTGTGTCATGTGGATTTAGATTCCTTGATAAATTATATTAGCAGATACATATTAAGTGTAGCATGATTCAGGTAGCATTGCTATCTCTGCATCTTGCATTGAAGATTGATGGTGATAGAATCAAAAAAGCTTCTAGAGAATTCATATTAAATGCTTTCAGGTTTTAGTTTTAACGTGTTTAATAGTATTTTAAAGCAATTAAGGTCTTACAGGCTCTCCTAAAGGTTTCTAAGTTTCAATTTAAAGCAAAACCAAGAAAATATATCCGTTTGCTTCCTCGATTGTACCTTACTCTGAACAGGGCAATCAGCATAGAATGTAATTATTAGATGCTGCACTTAGCAACCTCTGACACATACATTCTCTGTCTCCGTAACTTAAATACAGTGTACAAGGGCTTTGTATAGTCATATCTTATTATAAATATTATAAGAAGAAGATCTGGTCTGGAATCTTGTCAGTCCTTATGGTGAAGAAAAGATAGCTGAACATAAAGCTATCTATATCCTTACACATGGCCAGGTTGAAAACCTGGCTTTCTGTACCCACAGTGTCTGAATGACCACTGAATCATCTAATTAGCCTTGTTTTTAATAAAGTATTTGGCAGACAGGTGTATGTGTACATGCATGTGTGTATTCATAGATAGATAGATAGTATTAATATAAATTTGTGAAAAATGTGAGAAACTAGCTAAGATGACATTTTGCTCCAAAGGCAAATGGCAAAAGTGTCAAAAATGCTTGACAATTGAAAGGACAAGACGAATATGTCTGAAGACTGTGAATATTGTCAGAAGAAAGTTCAGTTCCTTTCCTTCCCATGCAAATCCTTTAAATAATTTTTTTCCCAATTAAGTTCATTGGGATTTAAAGGATTATGAAGCATAAAGTACCTGAAGAAAGAATTAAGTAGATTTTTTTTTTCTTAAATTTAAATCAATTTCTATGTTCTTACTTAATTGTTGTGGGGTTTTTTGGCTTGGCAGGGGTTATTTTTTTTTTGTTTGTTTGGTTTGTTTTTTTTTTTGGTTGGTTGGTTGTCTTTTGTTTGTTTTGTTTTTACAGTCTTCCAGGAAAAAAAAATGAGTAGAAATTTCAGTTTAGAGGAGTTATTTTCACACACTGGCAGGTGTATCAACCTATGATTGAAACCCTACTTATTTTATATTAGAAACATAGATCTAAAATATTTGCTAAACCAGTTAGGACGGTGAGATAATGAAAGAGGAATGGTAGCACTCAAATAAGTAAACTGCAATAGCATCTGCTATAGACCTTGATGGCTTGATGAAAGCAATTGTGAAAAAACCCCTGGACCGACTATCATGGAGCTTGAAATCTCAAGGCACTGTACTCATGGGAAACTTTAACTATGAAGCCATCTGGTGGGTGACAAGTACATGCAGCCATGAATCACCAAAGACATTCCTGAGATAGGTATGTAGAGGACAGTATCATGATTCAGACAGAAGGGTTATCTAGAAAACACAGCCTTTGTTGTTAAGGAAGAATTGATAGAAAAGATTATGAAAATAGTACTTGTTCAGATACTTGACTGTAAATGGACTATGAAGTGATTTGTAAAAAGCAAAGAGTATAAGAGCTTTTTCAATAGAGCAATTTCAATAATAGAGAATTAATAATAGTGGAGAATTAAGGAACAGTCAAAATCCTTGCCCCACTCAAATCCATTTGAGTATTGCTGATGATTTGAGTAAGATCAGATTTTTATTTATACTGACATAATGGTAATGACAAAAAGTAGTTGAATATGTCTGTAGAGAAGAAACTGACATAAAAAGTACAAGGATTAAATTACAAAAGATATTATTCTAACAGTAGGGGAAAATGAAAGAAACTATGAAAGGCCAAAGTAGCTTTACAGTAAAATTTTTAAAGGTTAAAAGGATCCAGGCAATAATTAATGCAATAATAATAATAATCAAAAAAATAAAATCAAGAGTGCAACATTTTTGCAACTCTCTACATGCCCTAAGTTTTAGAGATCCCACAGAGATCTTTCCTTAGTCTGATTTTGGTATCTTTATTCATTATATGAAAAGACATAATAAAATATCAGGCAGTAAAATAAAAAAGGATTCTTTAGAATTTGCAGATAAATTAGTCTTTACAATTAATTTTTCATAAAAGATTATTCCACAATTAAACATATTCTTAATTTCAAAGCTGAAGAACATTAAACTCAGTAGCTGAACTGAATTTCCTAAGAGTTCTGATGCTTCTGCCATTTTAGGTATTCTTGAAGCATAGCTATTTCACTAGACCCTGCATAGACTTCAGGTGAGGCATCCTAGTCAGCCTTTATATGCTAGACAAACGACTAGATGGCATTTATCACATGGCAAAGTCCTGCCTATGTCCATGTCTGGGCAAGTGCTTGTAGGATTTTCAAGGCACAAAGAAGTGAGTTTAACATGATATTTGAACTCCTCTTAGTTATACTTTAGGTACCTCAGACTTCTATTGAAATAGAGCCACAGGAGGTCACAAATACTTTAACACACATTTTCTTTTGCTTTTGTGAAATTGCTTTCCACTCAGAAAAAGGTCTTAAAATGTTTGTGATTATTGGCATATAAACTATTGCATAGGGCCAGTATTACATAACTTAAATTATCAATATGATGTGTGAATGTGGATGCAGAGCAATTCAACTACCATTTATGTAAAGGCTAGAAATTCCGAAGTATTCCACATCCCAAAACCATAATGTGTTGCCTGCAGTGATTTTTTTTTTTTTTTTAAGCATTAATGTCTTATAGAGGAACTTTGAAAATCTGGTTGCTTCTCTCCTTCTCTAACATGACACTGAGCTACTGGAAAGCTCTGAGCTACTGGAAAGTTAGTCTCAAAGAGGAGAAAAAACCTTTTTTGATATTCCAAACCAAATTTTTTTCAACCTTTTTCTATTCTATTGCTTAATTCAGGGAATAGTCTCTAATCTCTAATCAGTCGAATAATTTCATTTTCACAGGATTATCCACATGAATAATATTCCTCCTTGTGTGAAGCTATTTAATCTCTTTATATGCTATATAATTTATGTTTCAGATTTAACACCCCAAGCTCACCCAATTCATGCATGAAGGTAAACCCTGATAATCCCAGAGACTATATTTTTTTAATTGAGTAGTGGCCACTTAAAATAGAACTTTTAATTTATATTTAATAATTCTATAAAAGATAAATCTAGTTGCCATGTAATAAACAGTAATTAATTAGTTAATATCAATTAAATACTAAAAATATTAATTTACATTTAACATCTAAGTACTGTAATTTGCTATAGCTATCTTATTAAATGCTAATTAAATTCCTAAACATTCTTACAAGTTTAATGCATTAATAATAGGAACGTAAGTACACATTTACTGTATCTGCAGTTCTCAGTTCATTACATGGCAACGAGATTTATCTCTTTTACACTAATTAAATATACTAAGCAAACCTCAGTAACTTTTCTTAACACATACCATAACTGTTTTATTAATTTCAAATTTAATGCCCATTTAAAGCTTCTAATCTACAGCTGCCCTAAACAGTTTCCTGCTCACAGAGCAAAGGTTACTGTGATGTTATAACTAAACCACAACATTTCTAGGTGTCAGTTATGAGACTTGTATGAGAAGCAAGGTTTGCCTTTCTGCTCTTCTTTTGTTTAAACATAATGACTGTTTAGTAATCCACATTTTTTTCTTTCTTGCAATGT
Organism: Myiopsitta monachus; assembly: GCA_017639245.1. Classification (NCBI taxonomy): domain Eukaryota; kingdom Metazoa; phylum Chordata; class Aves; order Psittaciformes; family Psittacidae; genus Myiopsitta; species Myiopsitta monachus. The sequence continues at coordinate 56,982,009 of CM029919.1, forward strand.
CTTGTCTTTCTTTTCTCACTCTGCCATGTGTCAACATAATCTGATTTCCCCTCTGTAATCAGTTTTTCTTCGGTTTTTTCTAGCTGTAGTTGCTGATTATCCACCAAGGTCTCAGTAATTGTGAACTAAAAAAGAAAATTCTTTCCATGTGTAGGACTATCAGTGTTTTATTTCAAATATCCCTGATATTTAGAAAAACAGACTAATCTTCCACAAAGAAACTCAACATCATGGAAGGTTTAAGCAAATGACTGTATCTGTAAGCATCTGTAAGCAAAGAAATTCTGGTCAAAATGCCAGTCAGAGTGCTATGAATATGTCAGAGTACCATCCATAATATGATTTCTTTGGGAGACAGAGGGCAACACTGCAGTCACATGTATAAAATGATTTAGAATCATGGCTCTTTTCACATGCGATGGAGATTGTCATAAAGACAGGAGGCTGCTGTGCAGCAAGAAAAGCACATTAGCTATTAACCTTCCCCCAGCTGATCAACTTTGTTTTGCAATCTTTCCTCAGAACCATTAGAATACCCTGAAGAAATAACTTTCCAATTAAAAAGGATCTCAGAGAACAAAGCCATTTTATCTCTGACTCCTGGTGTTCTTTATTCCAATAATTTAAATTGGAATTGATTTTTCAATTTAGCCGTTGACTTGCTATGGACACACAGCTGAAAAGGCCGAATGGAATTGCATGGCTGAAATATTTGTCTTTGTGATGCACTCCTCATAAATTCACAGGAGCCTGCTTTTTTTTTTATTTTTTTAATGCTTTTTTTTTTTTTCCTCTCTCTCTGCTGCTACTGCTTTCGACAACAGGTTTTTAGCTCAGCATGAGCAAACTGGGAAAACATGTCCAGTATGACCTCAAGGGCCTCATACTCAGTTCTTCATAGATCCATGTAATTGTTACATCTCTGAGAAAAATGAATAGATCCAGTGTAGTTAAAGTGATAATGGCTTTTCAAAGCCTGAAAATGTGTTCTACAATTTTTGTGCATATTTCTAATTCTATTTCTTTAATATAATAATAATAAAATAATAAAAAACCCAAACAAACCAACAAAAACCCGAATACCTACAGTCAGTTAATTTTACTGTGTTCAGTACATATATGCTACTACATAAATAGCTTCAGCATGTTTTCTCATTGTTTTAGTGGCAGACTTACTTAACACAGTAATTGATTTACCTGTGGAACAGTTTTAAATTAAGCACTTCAGTTACTAAGGAGTCCTTTGAAAGATTAAGGTCTAGTTCTGCCTGTAGTTCAGCTGTGTTAGTGCACCCCAACACTTAACTGGGAAGGGAAATGTATCTGACTGAGGACAGAGCTGCGTCCTAACACTTAGAATTTTTTAAAAGCAACATCTAACTTCCCGGTCTTCTGAGTAACTTTTTGTTGACAAAAAGCTGAATGCATAATTCTGAAATTAGAAAGTAGAGCTGGAGAAAGAAAGGGTAGAGACAGAGTAAATTTCTGTTGCAGTTACCTAGTTATTTTAATCTATTTTGGGTGGGGATAGCGCTCCTAAAATAAACTGAGAGATCTTTGCTAGCTACACCTTTAACTTTATAATCTTTAATTGCTGTCTTTTTCATCCTTTTCTCCTGTAGTGTAGCTGGTAACATAGCTGGTAAAAAGCAAGGTAGAAATTTCTCTGTCCCTTGAGTTGGCTCAAAGTGGCACTCCATGACTTTGTCACTAGATAGGTCCTTTGATGTGCTCTCTTCATTCTGGTCTCCCAGTGCAGAGAACTCCTAGCCTAAAATCTACTCAGAAAAGTAGAGCTCACATGGAATACTTTAACATTTTAATCTGTCTGTCTGTCTCTCTCTTTCTTTCTACCTATCCACTCATCTATTTAAAAAGACACAGGCTATCATTTTCATTCCCAGATGAAACTGGTCACCTGGCATTTGAAATATGCTAGCAGATTACAGAAATGCAAGATAATGACCTAATGAAAAAAAGAAGTGTCTTAATAAAACATCTACTTTAATTTTACAAAAAAAAAAAAAAAAAAATTAATTTGTTCATATATAGAAATAGGCTTAAATATACACAGAATGAATTGAAGAGTGATCCAGTTGTCCTAACATACAAAGTGCCTTGACCAACACGGACCTAAACTGCTCTACATCTTTTTGCTAAGGGCCATGGATCACTTCTTGAAGTGATCTTCTACATTAAGCAGAAAAGCTGTGGTGACAACTGAAATTGCCAAGTTAATTTACTTTCCGCTTTACCCCAGGGCCCTGATCCCTCCTCCCTACTTATTAATTTGCTCACTAGCTGTATTCTGGAGCAAACAAGAAACTCTGTTAGTGAGGAAAACCAGAATATAACAGATGATGGTTTATTCTAGGGTCTATAACCTATAAGAAACATAAGTACCTCTTTGGGGATATAAATTTCCCTTTAATTTAAGGTGCTTCTTAAAGCAGTTCTAAATTAAACAACTACATTTTCTTCATGAAAAGTATTCTGTCTAAGTTCAAATGCATAAAGTAGGCTTGTTTATGGACAGTGTAACAACTGCACATATTTAAGAATGGTCTAATTACACTTGAATGTGGATATACTGTTGCAGTTAATGAAATGGTTAGAAATAATCATAGAAGACAAGAATATATTTGAAGAACTAGTCTTCCAGGAAAGCAAGTCCAGTGATTGTGAGTGGACACTAGCAGCATTTAGGGTATGTATCATCCAGCGTAAAGAAGGATAGTTCTGCTAATGTCTGTGATTTTATGCCAGTTTATGCCATTTAGTTCATGATGAACTTTAGCTAATTTAACGAATATCAAGAAAAAAATAATTAACCTGGGACTTCCTCACAGAATAGTTTTTTCTACCACAGTACTAATTTTGCAAGATGAGTATTCTCTCAAACACGAGTATTGCAAAAAAAAGCCTTAAACACCAATATTTGAAAGCAGCTGGTCAAAATGTTATTCTTTGATGCCTCTCTGCTGCAGAAATTTTAGTGTGTTAGATGGGAAATTAACTACAGGGAGTTTAGTACTGGTAAACTATGCAGAGGAAAACATAGTGAAAGAGGAAGGGTATGATTTTTTCCCTTTTTCATGGAGGTCAGTGAAAAAATAGGGGAAAAAAAGATGTTTCGTTGTTGTTGAAATTTGCTAACCTGTCTAAACCTCTGTCCATCTAGTTGAATATTTTGAAAAAAAATCAACTTCTGTTAATTTTAGAAAAGTCTTCGAGGTATGTTTCCGCATTATGTGTCTCACTGTTTGTACGCTTAGGCTGCTAAGTGAAAGAGGGCCATAATGTTAGATCATTGCCTTGACCTGGTTTTGGGTGCTCCAGTTAGGTTTCTTTTAGGTATAAATGCTCAAAAGAGGATTAGATAAAGCAGCGTATAGATGAGCAAGTGGCTGTTGCTGGGACTCAGGTCAGGAGTCGTTCCTGACTCTTTTTTGTTTGTCAGTTTGGCAACAGCCTGTACACCTGTGACATGGTGTCTTTATTTGACGTTGAAAATACTTGTTCAAATGAATGGCTACTGGAACATGAATAAACTTGTGAAGGAAATTATGTAGAGACTGAAATTATTATTTTAGCCTTTTAGGGTGAAGGTTAAAATGGATTTAGATTACTCTCTTAGAAATACATGAAGTTTTGAAGATAAAAAAAAGGAGCAAAAATATATCTAAGTGAATGGGCAATGGTGAGTCAAGAACCACGCTAGATTTTCCTCATCCTCCTCAAGGTTTGCTGAAAAGCAATTCCAGACTAATAAACAAGACCAAAGCAAAAGGAAAGTCTGAATGGTCTGTTTGACCAACAGGATCACCAGGGACTTCAAATGTTTTGCAGTTTGCAACAGTCAGCAAAAGTGAGTGCAGACTCAACAATCTTTCAAAAGAAGCATGAATGCCAAGAATGACGTTCAAGTTTCCTCAGTTACTGGAAAAACTATAAGCTGAAGTGGACTTCCACATATATACACATACATATGCACAAGTATATGTGTACCTATATATGTGCATATACTTTTATATTTTAAACTACTTCCTTTCCATATCGCCTGATGCAGGCAATCGGTATGATAAGTTGACAAAGCAAAAGACAAGAAGGCATTTTTGAGATGTTGTATCAGTAGCTAAGGGCAAAGATCATTTTGGCGCACAACAAGGCTGTTGTTATCATGTGATTCAGCTGCAGAGCAATGGTCTTTCAGAAGTATATTTGAAACCGATTTCTTTGCCCTAATATACAGATTAGGGAACTGACTCTTTCAAGATAAGAATATGCTTGGGTTGTTTTTTGTTGTACTGTTGGGTTTGGGTTTTTGTTGTAGTGTTGGGTTTGGGGTTTTTTTTTAATGTTTCTTTTTTTTTTTTTAAGAGTAAAAGAAGTATGAAATATTCAGCTGCTCATCCCCCTAAGGGGTGAACTTTAAGTGTCCCTTCAGGAACACATATGTGCATTGCCATTTAGTGGATGTCGTATTAAAAAGTCAATGTGCTGACAAAATCAGTATTTCCATGTACAAGACACTGCATTGGAATTATTCCAGATGTTATACTAGCTTGAGAACAGATTCAATCCTCTAATTTTAGGGTCTTTTAAAATCTACTGTTAATTTTCTTAATGTCATTCATTTATTACAAAGTGATTTAGAATGTTAATAAAAATCTTGAACACGTTTTCACTTCTTTGTCTTAGGATGGCATTGCCTGAGAGAATATTATCAGTCAGTCAGTTCCAGGAGAACATTTTCTCCCTTCTTTGTTATAGACATTATCTGCAAATTTTATCTTCTTTCAAAAATTATGATATGATTCTGAGAACCTGCCACTGATATATTTCATGGAATCACAGAATCGCAGAATAGTTTGGGTTGTAAAGGAGCTTAAATATCCTCTAGCTCCATCCCCCTGCCAATGGCAGACACCTTCAACAAGGTGACAACCAGGTCGCTCAAAACCCCATCCAAACTGGCTTTCAACTCTTCCAGTGATGGAGCATCCACAACTTCACTGGGCAATCTGTTCCATTGTCTCAATACCCTTTTTGTAAAGAATTTCTTCCTAATGCCTTATCTAAACCTACCCTTTTTCAGTTTATAAACATTCCTCTTTGTCCTATCACTACAGGTCCTTCTGAAAAGTCCCTCTCCACATTTCTTGTATGTCCACTTTAGGGACTGGAAGACTGCTCTAATGTCTCTCCTGAGCCTTCTCTTCTCCAGGCTGAGTAAGCACAAGTCTCTCAGCCTGTCTCCATAGACAAGGTGCTTCAGCCCTCTGATCATCCTTGTCGTATTCACACACCAGCAGGTCCATGTTATTCTTTTGTTGGTGGTCCCAGAACTAAACACAGTACTCCAGACAGATTCTCAAGAGAGCAGAGCAGAGGGGCAGAGTAGCCTCCCTCAACCTGCTTGTCACACTCCTTTTGATGCAGCCCAGGATACATTTGCCTTTCTGGGCTGCAAGTGCACACTGCTGGGTCATGTTGAGGTTTTCATCAAACATCATCCCAAACTCCTCCTCAGGGATGCTTCAGTGTCAATCATTAAGTGATTCTGTGATTGTTTCTTCACATATAGCCCCAGAATACGTGCATGCTTGTCTTCATGTGCACAAGAAAATGTAATCTGTTGTGCAGTTCAAATTCTTAAAAAACGATTACTGTACGGAACATCTATATTTGAGTTTAGCAGAAACTTTCTGAAATCTTCATGCACACCATGACTGAATTATTATTTTTTGCCCTTCAAGATTTTTATAATTACTATTCTATAGACTGGTATATTCATTCATTGAAATGCTTCCTCTAATGCTTAGAAATATTTATTTATAAAATATTTCTGAATGTGAAAGTTAAAAATCTGATCTTGTAATATATTTGCTACGACAGATCACAATCACCTGGACAGATCATATGCTAGTCCAGGTCATTCTTATTTTCTAAAAGGATTACTTTCTTAACAGTTTGTGGTGGGGTACTTCCGCAGCGCCAAATTGGATCACAGTATTGGTGTTTTCACTACTGGATCAAAAAAGTGTGTGTGTATCTGGGGGGTGTGTGGTGTATAAATGTGTGAACAGAAAGGCTTCAAAACTGTATTATCTGAAAATAATTAATAATTGCCTGGCGAAAATATAGAAAGATTTTCAGTTTGCTATTTTTAATATGCAATCATTGCTCAAAATATATTTATTTGAGGATTACTTGTTAAAAGAAAAAGAATTGATTCATGAAGTTACCTTGTTTAACAAACAAACAAACAAAACCAAGGAGAAAACAAAACATTATTATTTATGCACATTATTATTATATATGTGCAGTTCTGGTGTCCTCAACATAAAAAGGACATGGAACTGTTGGAACAAGTCCAGAGGAGGGCCACGAGGATGATCAGGGGACTGGAGCACCTCCCATATGAAGATAGGATGAGACAGTTGGGGCTGTTGAGCCTGGAGAAGAGAAGGCTGCTTGGAAAACTCATAGCAGCCTTCCAGTATCTGAAGGGGGCCTATAGGGATGCTGGGCAGAGACACTTCTTTAGAGACTGTAGTGAGAGGACAAGGGGGAATGGGTTAAAACTTAAAGGGGAGAAGTTTAGATTGGATATAAGGAGGGTAGTGAGGCACTGGAATGGGTTTCCCAGAGAAGTTGTGAATGCTCCATCTCTGGCACTGTTCAAGGGTAGGCTGGACAGAGCCTTGGGTGTCATGGATTAGTGTGAGGTGTCCCTGCCCATGGCAGGGGGATTGGAACTAGATGATCTTAAGGTCCTTTCCAACCCATTCTATTATTCTATGACTAAAATAAAAGCAATTTTTTCAGCAGGTTTAAAAATTATAACCTTTAAATGTATACGAATGTCAGAGGTAACGTGGTCTTAAAGTTGCTCAGGCTTCTTGAATACATCTAATCTGATGAAAGGGGACTAGGGACAGAGCAGTTAGGATCTGATTAACTGCTCAACTGTTCTCCTTGTCACTATTTTGGACATATCAACTAGAGATGTTACAGATGGGAACAGTTTTAAGCAGTGTGGATGCAAGCCAATCTGTACCACATGGTTCTGTAGTAAGCGATCACCCTCTTTTCTTTAGCAATGTCAATGACTTTAGCTCACCTCCTTATGCAAAGACAAGCAATATAATTTTATTTCCTAGATTAAATGTAGCCCAAAGGTTCCATCAGAAGCTGGTACTTAGCAAACCTGAGTTTATTCTTTGGAAATGTAAAGGTGACATCTATGCTACAAAATAAAACATGATAGAGATTATTCTAGCTGAATTGCCAGAGATGCAACACTTTTTTGTTGATGCTGATGTGCCCAAATATTATTTACACCAAGGAACAGCGAACCTGAGTGATAACTGGCTATATTTCTAGACTATAACAAGAGTCTAGAGAATGGTAACAATAATACAGTATGAATAATCACAGGCAGAAACTAGAGAGCTTTTATTTTTCCTATTTTATTTACCAGCACTTACATAACAAGACGAATTATGAAGGCTAAAGACCTCCCTCTGCCACCTCAATTATTTCTATTTTAGTCTATAGACTGGTTGGAAGGCAAAGAAGGCAGAAAGGCTGAGTGAAGTTGACATGAGGACACATTTCCTAATATAAAAGCCTAGTTAGAAATCAGCTATCTCCAAAAGGGAGCTACTGAAAAAATTGTTCACCATGTTGTCCAGTCTGGTATATCAGAATAAATTAAAGCAACAATGGGCCTTCCCATAGCAAGACAAGTTTTGTTTTGTTTTCTTTTTATCACACAATGTGTTTAAAGCACTGGTGCTATCTCTAGTAAAGGAATACTGTCTGAATATATTATATGTCAATAAGAGATGAGCTTTTAGAGAATTGCAAGAAGTAAACCATTGATAACCATAGCTTCATACTGTTAGACTGGGGTAATCATAATATTTTTTAGCTGAGGTAGACATATCTAGAAAAAAGGAGTTTATTCAAATTCAATTCAGCCCATTTTAAAGTACAGATTTCTACACAGATTCTATTTAATGTAGTTATGTATTTTTTTGAATAAGGTATAATAGTACTACGTCATTCTGTTGTTCAACAAAATGCATTACAAAGTACAAACCAGAACACTGCACCATAATGCTTGTGTGGAAGAGAAAAACTACTTTCATATGTAGTTTGTGGGGGAAAATGATTAGTTTTCTGATGCTGATAGACAGAAAATGTAAGAAATACTCTACTTATGTCTGGCACATCTAAACTCATAACATCTATTTGCTTTGCTTTGTCAAAACATATGAAAAATCATTAAAGTGTTTTAATAAATGTCTGGTTTTCTTGCTCATTCATCTTATAAATATTAATTAGCCATGGATCAGGCAATTAAAGTTTAATCAATTTGCACTAATTAGCACCACATACTTGCATAAAAAGATAAAACCAGCTCCTGCATCTGGCTGTTATTTGCAGTTTTTGTCAAGTGCTGATGAGTTTCATCTTGAAGAGAAGATTAAGAAGAAAAGAGGAAAATAAGAAAGTAGTGTTAATTTTATTAAATCTTCAATCAGACTCTCTGTTCATAAGCTTTGTGGGACAATACCAGGTAACATTTCACTTTACATAGAAGTAGACATGATTAGGCAAAAATTTAACACTTTTCTGTGACCACACCCTTTCTAATTATAATTTGTTGAAAACCAAAACAGCCCTAGTTTGCAAAAGCACAGGTTCTACCTTACAACAAAAAAATTTATAAACATATGCCTAGAGTTGGATGTCCCAAACTTTCATAAAGAAAGTAAAAGCAAATCTTAATCTAAAAATGTTTTATATTGTTTGACATATATGAGTGGAAAAAAGACCCCAAAATCTAATCTGAAATTTACCTAAAATTCTTATATTTTTGAAGATAAGTTTCAGTATTAAAATTTTTCCTCTTTACAATGGAATAAAATTTCACAGATCACCTTCCAGTATAATGCCAGAAGTTGGATCATACAATGGGTCCAACAGCACTGAAATTAGTCGATATATATGTTATTAGAAGTATGTCAGGCATCTGTAGTGAGAAATGGATATTAAGAACTTCCTGCACACCAGAAAGATAATTGTTTGGTAGCAATTCTCTTAGTTACTGATGTTTGGTGTTTGTGCTACACTTTTTTTCTCCTGAATTATCTATTCAGCAAAGCCAGTAAAAGAAACAAGAAAAATAACAAAACCAAAACATATACACTGACCAAAAAAGACAAAAAAATAGAAAAAAAAAATCCACATTTCTTTTCATTAAAGAGATCTAGTTTTCAGGTATTTCACCTTTACTGGTGTCATAGGTTCAGCAGTAGAAGTCATTTTTCTCCTTCTTGGTAGCTGGTGCAGCACTCTGTTTTTGATTTTGGGCCTGGGAACAGCGCTGATAACACCAGTGTTTTCAGTTACTGCTTGGTAATATTTTGTTTTAATCGAGGGCTTTCTGAGTCTCATGCTCTGCCAGGGAGGAGGGGAAGCTGTGAGGAAGCCAGGAGGAAGTAGAGAAAGGACACCTGACCCAAACCAACCGAAGAGGTATTCCATGCCACAGCACATCATGCCCACGATGTAAAAACGGAGAACAGAGACCCGGAAGGGTGCGGAGTGCACTGCGGGGTCAGGCTTGATATCGGGTGGTGAGCAGTTGTATTCTCTTTCCTTGTATTTCTCTTGTATTATTACTGGTGTTAGCAGTTGTGATTTGTGTTATACCTTAGTTACTAAACTGTTCTTATCTCAGCCTGTGGAAGTTGCATTCTTCTGTTTCTCCTCCCCATCCCCTCAGGACTGGGAGAAGAAAGAGAGGGAAGTGAGTGAGTGAGTGAGTGTGTGAGGACGTGAGTGAGAGAGAGAGAAAACTGTGTGGCTTAGGGGCTTAAACCACAGCAGCTGGGAAGCAATAGGATAAATCTCATTCTAGAAAGCCCAAATCTACATTAGGGAATTATACAAGTATTGGTCCTGGTTAAGAAGCTTATGGTGTCCTTTAGTATTATGTCTTCACTTATTTATAAAAAAAAAAACAACAAAAATGCATTCTGGCTATGCAGGCCAAATCTCTTACATGGCTATCCATGAAAAGAGAATAATTCAGACCTTTCATACATCAGTTCCTTGGTGCTATCTTGAAATCCAAAGTAGACCTGTTTGCCCAAATGGATAGCTGTAGGGCACCTGTTTAAGTGCTATTAAATAAAATATCCAGACTGCATCTTTAGCTTATCACAGGATTGTCTGAGTCGCTAGTCTGTGTTCCTATTGACCATAGCTGAACATCATTAAGCTTACAGGTTTCTACTAAGGGAACACCTGAAAATCAGCCTTCAACAGTCTTTGTATATGTTTTTTCATAGTTAAATGCAATGAACTAATAGGCAAGGTATTTATAATACATTTCTGTTTCTGTCTTCAGAGATTGGTTGAATGAATTGGACTGCCAATCTACAAAACAGTTATTATTGAGTATTCAATAGACTATTTTGAGTTTTAATAACAAGGGAAATGGAGTGTTCCATCCAGCTTACTTATATGACTGAAAAAGATAGTAGGGAGTGAAACATATTTAATCATAAATGGAAATTTACCTTAAGCTCAGCAGGTAAAGTCATGCTTTTAAAAGTGATTTAACATTATAAAAAACCCCTAGCAAAACTCCAAACACCAAGAAACCCATAGCATGAATCATAAAGAAGCTATGCACCATTTGCATAGGGATTTTCATATAGTGTATGCAAGAAGAGACTTGTGAATGGTTATTGATGTTTTTTAAATAAGGTATATATGAACCATTAAACTCCTCATCCCCAAGTGTACAAACCATTGCTCTGTAAAACACTCATTCACTAGATAGGCTATAAAAGGAGCAGAGGCACTTAAAAAGGTGTAATCTTTCAATGTTTGTTTAAAGATTTGATACATTTGACACACGTAACACCCAGGCAGCTGAAACTCCAAATTGCTGATTGTTGTTACAGGATCTTTGTAATAGGATATTACACACAGAATCTATTGTTCTAAAGGATTAGAAAGACTGGGTTTGACATGGTCTCTCTCCTAAAGTCTTTTACATCATGTCTGTAACTGAGAAAAATATGCTTCATTAAATAAATTTTATTTAATGATATGCTTAATATAAATTAATGCAATATAAACACTTTCCTAATTTGGAGACTGAAGCAAAAAATCAAATTCCTGCAGATGAGGCATTTTGTGTGACAATTCACCTATGTTGTGCCACAGATTTATATTGAACAATGTCTTCCACTGAAACTAGAAAAACAAGCTCAGTGGCATGGGCTACAGTAGACATTAGTGGGCTCAGGAAGAAGCTGAAAGCTATTGTGCATTTGCAGACAATACATGCAAGCATGCAGTATAGATTTATTTCCTAAGATATTACAGAAATCAAGTGTGTTGCTTGGTCAGTGTCCAAGGAGTAACCCGCAGCTGTTAAGAGCAAGAGATAAACATACATAGGTCCGTGTTTTACTGTTTTGACACAGAAGGCATTCAAGGCTTTGTAAGTAAATCTGCAGCAGCACTGAAGCAAACATCTTGACGAATCCACCCTCAGCTTGCACGGTCTGTTATTGTAACAATCTTGGAAGACCTTTGAACTACCAAAACCAAGATCTTCTAAAGGTTATCTGTTTTATGGTCTGGTTGGATGGGACATAGGGAGATATTAGCACATCAAAACCAAACTCATCAACAGACATTGCAGACCTGGCCCTTCATAAACAAACATATGTCACATTTTCAACAACACTCTCGCACCCCGCCCTTTACTGTGCATAAAATTGTTATGTGGTCTGCTTTTCATAAGCTTTGAAGGCCTGTCTTTCTTTTCATATTTTAACTTCCTGAGCTGCCACTGTGCAAAGTCAAAACTCACATATGAATAAAATGTAAAATGAAATTAGATAAAAAATATAAAAATTAAAATAAAATAGAAATAAAATAAAATAAAATAAAATAAAACAAAACCACCATCAGGTGGAGCATTCTTTAAATACCTATTGATTTCATATCTTTGTAACACAAAGAATTGAATTCATATAATTAATTTGATCCTATTGGTGGAACTGCATACAAAAACTAGCAAATTTTTAAAAATTACGGTATTAGTTTCTCTACTTGCACAACGCTGGCATACAATTTTGTGGGTTCTGAGTTTCAGTTGACCACAAGGGAGTAAAAATCTAAAAGAGAAGCTAAATTAGCTAAATGAAAAGGCAAGAGTAGGAAACCCAGCATTTCAAGGCAGTATTAAGCATGAAGATGTAGTCATTTATCCGCTTTATACAGCTCTATACAGCAACTTTTTATGCCCAAGGGAAGAGAACGACTGTGAGTCTCTGGCATTAGTTGGACAAACTATCCAAATACTATTGCTGTGGCACATCTATGGACAATGGGACCTGAAATCTGCTGTTGTGATTTTAATTTGGCGGTTTTGTTTGTTTTGTTTTGTTGTTTTTTCCAGATGTCATGGGTTCAGCAGCAGCAGTCATTTTTTCTCCTTCTTGGTAGCTGGTGCAGCGCTGTGTTTTTGATTTTGGACCTGGGAGCAGCACTGATAACACCAGTGTTTATAGTTTCTGCTTGGCAATGTTTTGGTTTGACCAAGGACATTCTGAGCCTCATGCTATGCCAGGGAGGAGGGGAAGCCAGGAGGAAGCAGACAGGACACCTGACCCAGACTGACCAAAGAGGTTATTCCATACCACAGCACATCATGTCCAGGATGTGAACATGGAGGGCAGAGACCCGGAAGGGTGTGGTGGTGGACTGGGGGTGCATGGAATGGTCAGGTTTTTGGTACTGGGGGTTCGCTGTTGGGGGGTGCACTGGCTGGGTCGGGCTTGGTGAGCAGCTGTATTCTCTTTCCTTGTATTTCTCTTGTATTATTACTGGTGGTAGCAGTAGTGATTTGTGTTATACCTTAGTTACTAAACTGTTCTTATCTCAACCTGTGTGAGTTGCATTCTTTCGATTCTCCTCCCCATCCCCCCGGGACTGGGGAAGAAAGAGGGGAGTGAGTGAGTCATAAAACTGCGTGGGTGGGGGGCTTAAACCAGGACACCAGAAAATAAAAATTATTTTAAAAATAAATTTATATGATAAAATTAGTTTTTTAAAAGCAATGTATATAATACGCATTCAGGAAGAAACACTTTATTTCTTAAAAATATTTTTTTTGTGTTCTCTGTGATGCAGATGACTTGTGTAAGTAAAAGAACACGTACCTAGCAATCCTTGAGTCTTGTCTGCAGAACACATTTTTCTGTAGCTATTTTCCTTATAGCATATTGTTCATTTTTCTGGTGAAGAGGTTGTGGGAGAAACTAGAACAGCACTTGTGGAATGTGTTTATAGTTGACTGTTAGTGGAAATTTCATTTCTTTTTCTTAAAGTAGAGGGTGATTTTCAGAAGTATTTTACTGGATAAATGTGTTTAGCTAAAGTGTTTAACTTATACCAAGGAAATTAGTGAGTAACTATAGGGTGTCCTTTTAGGGTTTTGAAAATCAGAGCTGGAGCAAATAATGAACAATATGTATGTATGTTGTGTATGAACTAAATAGCTCATGCACGAGTTTTAATCAAGTCTTATTGGATCTTTATTGTCACAGTAGTTTAAAATCTGAGCCAAATTTTTTCTTTCCTATCTTCTTCACACATACTACACGTTTTGAAAAATATGAAATTACCATAACATGGCACAGCAACTGCCCTCACCTGCATCCAGGGACTGCTATTTTTTATTGTTTTGGGTTTTGTTTGTTTTTCTTTGTTTCTTTTTTTCCTGAGATGTCTGTTTCCTGAGATCTCTACATTTTGCCTGAACTACCTTTTCCTGGGGTAAAAAAGTACCTTGGAACTTGACTCAGGTAGTGTTGCAAATATCTTACACTGGGGACTATGAGACATTTTTAGAAGTTATTCACTAACTGACAGACTATGAATCTCTTTCTGACATTGCTGGTGTTACTCATATGAGAAATTTCATTGATTTCAGTGTGAGCAACTGCCACTCACCGTTCTGAAGTCAGCAGTTGCTATCTGATACTACAGGAAAAACCGTACAGATCATATGAATATAGGTACCCATCCACTTTCTCTACCTTTGATCAAGATCAAAGTATGCTTTTTGAGGTTGGTGTTGTGTGAGATTATGCTGCCTACTTTACTATTCCAATTTGCTATTCTGTTTTTCTTTTAAGTGTACAAAAATTGAGTTGCTTTTGTATTGACAGGCATTGCACTGAGAATATCAATTTGGAATTTTGTTGTCATTCTAAGTTTGTGTTCATTCTTTGTAAAAGCACATACAGATACAGTGATTTCCTACTTAATGTTGATATATACCTGAAGAAATTGAAATGAGCACTTAGACAAATGAGCTGAACCTTGGAAGCCTTACTTCACTATCCAGTAGACAACTAAAAAATGTGTTGCCTATTTTGAGTTTATGCACAGTAGGCAGTAAATATCCTAAGTCTCATCTATTTTGCAACAGCAATGGGTGCTTGGAATGGAAGGGAAAGAAAATGGTGCACAGCATCTTTCTGCCATTTGCAGAAATATGACTTCCAGAATCAATAACAGCCTTTTGTCTGGTTGTGAGGTGAAGTCTTTTGTACTGCAGAAATTGAGGAGAGATATGGAAGATTCATTCAAACTGAATGTGATAGAATAGCTAATCCTGCACACCGTCACTTCCATAGGTATTAGATGAACTTAATTATTAAGTTCTGTTCTAAGTTCTACAAGCTGTAAATGCCTGTGGTGTTTTAAGTGTAGTTTGCTTAGAAATCAGTGCTCAATGACTAATGAATACTTTTCACCAAAGAACTCATATTCTAAGGACAACAGATGGCTGAGCACAAAACAAAGAGATCGATACAGAAAACAGCTAGTGGGTGCTCATTGTAGTTGGAATGTATTCATCCATTCCAGAATTGTGGGAGGGAAGTTTGTGTGAAGGAAAGATATGAAGGAAGCTGCTAAGAGTGACACTGTATTGAACAGATGGAGAAGAATAAAGTGTAGAGATAGAGTTTGGAGCCAAAGAATTATCGTTATGACAGAAAGAGAATCATAGTCAACTTTAGTCTACATATCACAGGAGCTAAAATTGAGTTTCCTCAAGTATTTTGTCTTAGCTTGCTTAAATGTCATAACACTTTCATCCTTGACTTTCATATAGTCCCCCTCTCTAATTACTTCCTCCTGCCACTTACCCACTGCAAAAGCATTCCACTAAGCACAGAGGTGCTTTCATTGACAAAAGCCAGAAATCCTCCTGTGATGAGACATACAGTAAAAATATCTTACTCAAAAATTAGAGTATGAAATGAAGAAAAAGCATGTTAGTTTTGTTTTGTTGTAGAGCTACACCTTGAATTAGATCACTACTTGGTGTTTATAGATTGGAACATAAAGTTAACTTTTTAGACAGAACACTGACTTTCAGGTATTCATGAGGGTTTATTATACTTACTAAATTTAACCCTATCCTATCCCTGCTGCCTCGCTACAGAAGGTATTGAAGCAATGGCTATATTTACATGTGACGAGAAAAGAGCTTGTCACAAGGAATGCAGCTTTACCAAAATGAACTATTATTCTAGCAATGTTAACAGTAATGCATAATGCTCAAACACAATGTAACTTTAAACATGTACTAATTCTGTTTAAACCTTGTTGGACTTTGAATTTCAGTAATACATGAAGGAGAATACTGAAATGCCAAAGCCAAAAAAATATCTTTGTAGATTAACTAAGATTAATTAATACGATTTCATTTTCCTAGAAACATAATATTTTTTGCCTTTAAATGTGTGTTACTAAGGAGCACTCTACAGGCTGAAATAATGTCAAACCTGGAAGTCACAAAAGGCATTGAAAGGCATTGAATGTAACACCAACAGATTGTCCAGACAAGTTTTGTGTTGGTTTTTGGTGTTGTTTTTTTTGTATGTGTGTGTGTGTTTTTTGTTTGTTTGTTTTGTTGTTGTTGTGTTGTTTTTTTTCTTTCTTCCCAGATCTGCATGTCATTGCAAAATCACATCTGAGTAAAACAGATGGTCATACTGCCTCTTCAATCTTGTATTTCTATATATAAGTTTATAAAAATAAGAACTGTAGATAAATCAGCTAGAAATGTTTCTTATTTTATCTTGACCAGTGGATAAAATAAAGTCTCTAGAGTAAAACTCGTAACAATAACCTAGGATTCCCTATACCAAACTGAATGTGCTAACTAGAAGACAGCTCTTTCTTTTCTTTCCCTACTCCTTCTACCTCCCCCATCCCATGATATCTTGAAATCTTTTCTGCATAGTGACACAGCTTTAACAAGAGGGGTGGAATATATTTCCTTCCCTCCCACCTGCCCTCTCTCCCAAGAGATTAGAGCACTTTTCAACAAAGTGGGAGATGTGGGTGTCCTTCCCCATCTTATATACACTGAGAATACATTAAGTATGAAATTACCTCCCAGGGGAAGTGATGGAAATGCCACTTGCTCATTTTTAAACTGGATTTGAAAAAAGCTTTATAGAAAAAAAAAAAAAATCTACTGTAGCAAGAGAGAGATTACATGACCTTCTTGAAAAAGATTTTATTTTCTCATTTCAAATATCTCTGATGCCATGGTTTACTCCCTTCTGTCAATTTTCCCATAGCATTGTGTTTTAGAAGGCTTATTCAAATTGTGTGTGAGAAAACTAACTGAAGATCTTGAAAGCACGCAGTGTATAGCTTGGTTTCATCGGCTGTTTGAACCTGAATTACTGTAATGACTGTAGTGGAATTATTTTCATTTAAATGAGCAAATGAACTTCAAAGGGGAGTAAATACATGTAATAAAGAAGCCATTTTTCTTTTTCTTTTCCTAGATAGTTTATTTTATCCCCAGAAACACCAACAAACATTCAAAGTTTTATATATTTAAATAGGTACCAAGATGTCTGAAGCTGTAATCCTTGCCCTGCCAGTTCACTGAAAAATTGCTGACCTTATAAAAGCCTCTGTTCCTTTTCTCTTTGATAACAGCTTTTGCTTCATCAGCCTGTAATATGTATTACAGCAGAGAATTCATGCAGGATTGACTAATTGCTAGTACATGCATTTAAACGTAAGTACCCCAGAATTCTTATCACATTCTTATTATATACACATTTTTATTTTAAGCAGGAATTAAAAAGTTTTTGTTCTCTTAAATTATTTTGTGTTATGAACCTTGTTCTAACAATTACATTTTACCAGTTAGTGCTTTATGAAGCATGATGGAATCTAACCAGCAACTAATATAAGAGCTCCAGTTTGCCCTCAGTACACAATCTTAAAACCCATTAACATTTGTGGGAATTATATGTGCAACGTGCAGGGAGAATATAACCTTAAGCAAGTAAAAACTGAAGACACTGTATACGTTTGATCCAACTAATGCAGTCTAGCTTTTTCACAGCAGTGTGTTATATCAACTAAAGTTTCTTAGACAGCAGGGAGACTAATAAAAAGAGGGATAGTATAAATAAGCCGAAACAAAGAAATGAACAAAGACCTTCTGCATTAATTAGGACACAATCTACAGATGTTTCTCAGTTGGTAGAAAACAGATTTCCACACAGCAGTTGCATACAATACAAATGTTTGCACAGAATCCAGCTGGACTAATATATAAAGCCATCTCTCAAGATTAGAAACTTTATAAAGGAATCACTAGCTGAATGGAAAGGAGATGGTGCACTGAAGTTGCTGTCTGAATCTCCTAAACAATAGATCAGTCTAAATTGTCAGTTTCAGGTAGGGCAGAAGCAGAAATTCCTTTTAGCTGTGCCGTCCCTGAGTATTCCTTTCTGTTCAGAAATTTGGAAAATATGACAATCTAATGAAAAGTTGCAGGCTGTTGTGAAGTTCTGAGCTTGATTTGTGGACCAAAAAGGTTCATTTGTGATGTGCTAAACTTCACAAACATAGCCTTTATTTTTCTAGCCATGCCTTCCAGATTCCAGCTATCTCAGGAGTTGAACAATCTAATTTTAACTTTGAAAACATAAGCAGCTGGTTGAAACAGAGAGGTCAGCAAAAATACAAATGTTGAACCTAAAAATATCTATTTTGAATGAGTTTATGGGAATGAAAATTAAAGAATGGACACCAAAATCTTTTCAGTTTTACTCTTTCCCTAGTGATTTTCAGCAAGTTTCTATATGTGAAAAAAAATTGTAGTGATACTATCTTTTTTTTTTTTTAATGACTAGTTCTCTATGTTTAGATGTTAGAATTAAAAAAAAAAATAAAAAAGAACACCAAAAACTTGCAATGCTGGTTTTCTGTTAGGTTTCCCTATACAATGGTTCCGGTAAAAGATAGCATCTTATGTTTTGAAAGAGTTTCCAAATGCTTGGGAACAAAGGAAATTCTGGATCTTTCAGCATGAGGCACCCTCCTTTTGTATTCTTTCTGTTAGTCAAACATAACTTTGAAGTTTTCCAGATGCAGGCACCATGAAAACCATCTTTCTGAAGTTTGCTGTATAAAATGTGCATATATTGCCTAACCTGGTTGTTCAGATCTCCATCCAGGTTCCCTAGGGAACCACTTCTAGGAACTGATAGGCTTTGTCTATTTTAGACACTCATCTTTAGGGAGGGTAATTTACCTTCCAAAGGGGCCTGTTGTTTTACTTTTAACATAGAAAGATCCGTTGTAGTTTTCATAGGATTGACATCTAACGCTTTGATGGATACAGTAAGAGAAGAAGAATCCACTGTCAGCATTCTGCAATAAATGCACTAAGAGTTTATCATGGTGTCAAGATGAGGAGAGTTAATCCACCTTGGAGCACTTCTGAAATCTCACAATTCTTTTGCAACATTTCTAAAACATGCTATAATAATGCAGTGGCCAATAGCACCATGCTGAGTTAGCAACATTCAGGGAACTGGTTTTATCTGATGACAGTTATGAAGTTTGAAAGAAGATGAGGTCAGTGTTATGTATGTCATATCAAAACAGTTCCTGACTGCATCATTCTATTTTGTTATAATAGATATTCTCTTATCGTAACCATAAAAAATTTAGTCCTTATTTTATTCTTATTTTTCATTATCAAGAATATTTCAAAATACAGAGAAAGAATCTGGTTTTGTCCTTGTAAGAGCTGATTACTTTCAGCATCTTTACTCAGATTTTCTAGGCAACTTAATTTTCTGTTTCACTACAGTTATATCTTGTATAATTACAACCTGGCTTCTGCATACCTCTTTTCCAAGTTATCTTTATACTTGCTTCAACAGGGCTTGAACAGTTTGTGACTTGTCTGCATTACTTTCCATTATTGTACACTGTTCAAAAATTCCTTCATGGCAATAATCATAATCATTCAGCTCCTGCATTGTGTTCTGTGTGAGCTTCTTTGTCTTTAAAGATTTCTTCTTTCTTTAGCAATTAAACTGAATTCACAGCAGTATTGTTTACAATTAGCTTCTTGTTAATGTATGTTTATCAGTTCAGAAAAATCTCCTTGCTTTTTGTGGATTTGTGCAATTCATTTCTGACATCCTGTAAAAACCTTTTGCTTTGATTTCCTTCTTTTTGCCAGTTTCTTCTGTCTTGTTAAAGGACAGAAAGCAGTAATTATTATTGTCTTTAAAAATCCAGCTTTTACAATCATTGAACTTCCTTGAAATTCCTTATTTTAATGTGTTATTGACAAGCATATTTTAAAGTATCTGTCCATAAGATACCTTGAGGCCAGTGTTTTAATGCTAATTGAACCACAGGTAGTGGTTTGTGATTGCCTTTTTGTGTGTGTGAATGTATGTCAAATGTGTATCCATGTGAGTGCCTGGTAGCAAGAATGCTTGCACCAATGAACAGCATATGCTATTTATATAGCAGATATATATTTTTATACATATATTATATATTATATATAATATATATTTTTAGATTTTAAACATATATATTTATATAGCAGATGCTGTATTATTTTTTCCACTGCAGAGATATTGTTATCACACTTCCAAGTGATAATATATATGCAGGCTAGTGCTTCTAAAGGGGAATGCTTGATGTTGCTGTCCTGTGCCCTTATCATACTTTTAATATCTAGCTAATCAGCAGTTACTCTGTAACTAAAGTATTTTAAGAGTGGATGCTAAATTTATGCAGATGGGAAAACTTCCATAATTTGTACACTACTGACATATGTCATGGTAAATAATGTACAATATGCATTAATCAACTTGTTTTGTATTTTAATAAAATCTTTCTTAAAATAAAATTTTTTGCAGTTTAAAATATGTGAAACGGCTTTGCAGTGGGTGTCAAAGGGTAATAAATTTGTTGTAGTGGCCCAGCTGGTAGAACCAGACCTGACTATTGCTTTTAATTCCAATTGCTTCTAGCTTGTTTGGTGTAACCCCTACCACCAACTAAGCACCACACATCTGCTTGATCACTTGCTCCTGGAGGGATGGGGGAAAGAATCAGAAGAGTAAAAGTGAGAAAACTCAGGGGTTGACCTAAAGACAGTTTAATAAGTAAAGCAAGAGCTGAATATGCAGACAAAGCAAAGTAAAGAATTCATTCACCATTTCCCATCAGCAGGTGGGTGTTCAGCCATCTCAAGGAAAGTAGGGCTCCATTATGCATAATGGTGTCATGGGTTCAGCAGCAGCAGTTATTTTTTCTCCTTCTTGGTAGCTGGTGCAGTGCTGTGTTTTTGATTTTGGGCCTCCAAGAAGGAATAAAAATCACTGTTGCTGCTGAACCCATGACAAATGGTTACTTGGAAAGACAAACACCATCACTCCAAATGTCCTGTCTTTCCTTTTTCTTCCCACAGTTTTATATTGTTGAGCATGTCATTGTATAGTATGGGATGTCCTTCAGTCAACTGGGGTCACCTGTCCCAGATGCGTCCCCTCCCAACTTCTTGGGCACATCAAGCCTACTCACTTGTGGGGTGGTGTGAGAAGCAGAAAACACCTTGACTGTGTGTAAGCACTGCTCAGCAGTAACTAAAACATCCCTGCATTATCAACAGTGTTTTCAGCATACTAGAAATAGCAGATTGTTGTGTTGACAGGTCTGGAGGGGCACTACAGTGATCCATTGTACAAATGTACCTCTGTTGCTGCACGTCCTGGGTTCAGCAGTAGCAGGCATTTTTCTCCTTCTTAGTAGCTGGTGCAGTGCTGTGTTTTTGACTTTCAGCCTGGGAACAGTGCTGATAACACCGATGTTTTCAGTTGTTGCTAACTAATGTTTACTCTGACCAAGGACTTTCTCAGCTTCATGCTCTGTCAGGGAGGAGGGGAAGCTGGGAGGAAGCAAAGAGAGGATGCCTGACCCAAACAAGTCAAAGGTGTATTCCATACCACAGCACGTCATGCCCTCTATATAAACTGGGGGGAGTTACCTGGAAGGGTTAGATCCCTGCTTGGGTCGGGCGGGGTATCGGTTGGCAGGTGGTGAGCGATTGTATTTTCTCCCTTTGTTATTTCCCTTATCAATATTATTATTGGTGGCAGCAGTAGTGTTTTGTGTTACACCTTAGTTACTGGACTGTTCTTATCTTAACCCATGGGAGTTTCATCCTTTTGATTCTCCACCCCATCCCTCCTGGAGCAGGGGGAGGAAAAAGGGGGGGAAGTGAGAGAGTGGCTGTGTGGTTCTGAGTTCCTGGCTGGGTTTAAACCACAACACTACAGAAGGTCATAATGCTCAAGGTCTGCACTTCTGGTGCTAGTAAATTAGCTATAACCTCTGAACCTAAGCAGACTGTCGATGCTCTGTGC
Source organism: Myiopsitta monachus (assembly GCA_017639245.1). NCBI lineage: Eukaryota > Metazoa > Chordata > Aves > Psittaciformes > Psittacidae > Myiopsitta > Myiopsitta monachus. Next base: position 57,003,845 of record CM029919.1, read on the forward strand.
TCTGATGCAAACATTGCTTAAGGTGGTGGCCACACTTTGAATTAAGTTCAGATTCTGTGTTATGCCATTAAACGCACCACAGTCTTCCTTTCTGAGTGGAGGCTACCCTGTTGTGACTAGTTCCAACCAAAGATTCACAGAAAATTTTCTACAATCCAGGTAGGGGCCAATCAGTACTCCCATCTCTGAATTTTTGAAGCCATACAAGGAAATTAACATGACCAAAGTATGGGTTTGAGCATGTGAGTGATTATCAGTGTTGTTTCACTATTCACTGTTTGATCCCTGACATGGTTTTCTCTCACCCTACCTAGCACTTTCTTGAATAGGCACAGCTAGAAGATAACATGGCAGAGTGACTGCTCCCTTTGTGTATTCTGGACAAACAACAGTAAACCTGAGATAGGATGCTGCCAGTAGGTAGCCAGAAAGAATAGAATTTAGATAAAAAGCCTCTACCATGGAGTCCCATGACTAAAGGAAGTCTGGTTTTCTGCTCTATTGTAAGGGACTTCTTGGAAGTGAAACAAGGCATAGAGATCTGCCAGAATAATTTATCATGCAAGGCTCATGGTACTGGAAAAGTGCAAGAAAATTGCAGCTTTGTGAAAATTAATAAAAAAAAATTTTCAATTCCTAGATGCAGTTCTCGAGACAGATTTCCATTATTCCTGTTATTTCACACATTGATGGAGGCCTTGAAACCACCAGTTTCAATATCCAATTCTGATATTCTGGCAGTGAAATGGTACTTTTCAAGAAAAACATCATCCATTACATGGTACTGGCAAATTCTCAGAGGGCAGAGCCGCTCAATCATGACAACTTCAGCTTGTCCTGAGTTTCCTCAGTGTAATGCCTTCTCATGGTGTTAATCCCCTGCTACAAAATGAAGCCTGTAGTCCATCAGGAAGATTCCAGTAGAACTGGATTTCAGAAACTAAAATGATGTTATTGCCTTTACACAAATGCAGCTTCCAAATCATTGCAGCAACTATATTTACTTTAGTGGTCCACAATCTGTAGGTAAAAATTGATAATTTTAGTAAACAGTTAAACAGATCTCACCTCATGCAAGCGTTTCATTCAGATTGATTTGTAGTATCAATAGCCAGAAGCATGAAATCTTGCAAGATTCCCTAAAAAGAAGCTTATGTCATATTCTGCATATTCTGTTCCATTACTCAGGTATACTAATAATCTTTGTAGGCACCCTGAATTAGTTTTGCTCAGCTACAGTATTACCAGCTCAGTTCCATCTCAAAAATAAGAAGCCTTTCTAATGTTCACTTGATTGTATCTGCTTTCCATGTCATTCTACAAGAAAATAGAGTTGAAATCTGAAATGTATAAGAAAGACATCCTGCCTAAATCTAGACAAGATAACATACATTCCTGACCTCAATGTATCCAAGCAGGGATGCCAATACTAAGGAGATTAATTTTCCCATATACACAAAAACCTCACACAGTCAAGAAGTATTAGTCTGACAGTGCAGTGTAGAGACTGGAAGTTAATACTAAAAGAAACTCACATAGTATGTATTTAGAATAGCAGAAGCCATTTACATCTATTAGTCCTAGACTGCACTAAGTCAGTGGAAGAAGGAATGACTTAGTTACCTTGCTAGAAGTTCTGAGAAATGGATGAACACAGAAAAGGACATAGTTTTGATGCATGTAGAAGAGATTCAACACTGGGAGACTTTTGGTTAACATGGGCTAAATTACATATAAATGTTGGATGTTTAGCAACAGAGGTACATTTTCAAAGAATGGACAGTAAACATACATGAGGTCTAATACTGTTGGATTTAATCTGTACTTGGGAATGGAAACTTTAATATAATGGTACTGGAACAGGTTGTGTAAGTGACTGCATAAGTGTCCCATTCATTACTGAAAATATGTCTTCCTGTTGTGGTTTAACCTCAGCCAGCAACTAAGTACCATACAGCCACTTACCCCACCCCAAGGGGCTGGAGAAGAGAATTGGGTAAAAAAGGTAAAACCCACGGGCTGAGAAAAGAACAGTTTAATAATTTAAAGTAAAATATAATAAAAAGAAAAAGAGGGAGAAATACTGGGATAAGACCAAAGAAACACGTGTGATATACAATAAAATTGCTCATGACCCACCGACCAATTCCCAGTCAGTCTCTAAGCAGCGATTGGTGCCTTCTGGCCAACTCTCCCCAGTTTGTGTACTGAGTACAACGTTCTGTGGTGTGGAATACCCCTTTGGCTAGTTTGGGTCAGGTGTCCTGCCACTACTCCCCTCCTGCATGCTTGTGCCACTCCTCACTGGCAGAGCACGAGAGACTGAAAGTTCTTGATTGGGGGGTTACTTATCAACAACTAAAACATTGGTGTGTTATCAGCATTGTTCTCAGAGTAAAGCCAAACCCACAGCACTGCACCAGCTACTAAGAAGAAAATGAACTCTATCCTAGCCAAAACCAAGACATTTTCATATATAGGTAGGGGACATTTTGGATGAATATGTGATTTCTATTAAAAACTTTGCCAATGGCATCACACTTATTGCAAGAACTGGTAGAAAATTTATGACTTGAAATGTGAACCATGACATATAAACCTTTTGGCCAATGTTTGTAATAAGTTTCTAGGGCTCATTTCCATTTAAAAGTCCTGGAATGCAAGCACACGAGAAAAAAACAGTTTCCAAAGACATTAGGGAAGCTTACACCACTCTTGTCACATCTATTAGACTATCTTGAAAGACTCTGATAAGAGTGAAAAATATTGCAGATCTTCCGCCATACATAGTCCCCAAAGTACATCGTCTTGGAAGGGAATGAAAGGTTCTATCCCACACTGGTCCTTGAATAGAAAGTTAATACTAGACTGAGGGTATATATTTCACATTGCAGGAAAAAATGCTTTAATAATAAAACTCATATATTTATCAAGCATCTAATGATGTCTAATCCTTAAATAACCTGATGAGTAACTTGATTATCAGCAGAACAAACAAGCTGAAATTCATTGCCCCAGTCAGATAAGAAAAAACAACAAAAGCAGCTTTCTATGAATTTACCTTCAGACAATTAGCAGATAAATGCACTATCTTTCTATGATCTCTCTTCAAAACATTTTGTCTTTGATTAACCTTTAATTGTTTAAATTTCAGCTGGAGTTAAAAACAATGACAAGGAGCTGTGTAAAAGTAATCATCCTAACTATGCAAAGAAACTTAAGACATAAAGTGTTCTTTTCTCTTGAACTTTCTTCAGGAAAAAAAAAAGAAAGAAAAAAAGGAAAAAAAGGAAATCTACTCTGTATGGTTGAAATAATCTCTTTAATATTGGTACCAAAATAGAAAAATGCAGTAATTACATCATTATTTTGTCAGTCTCTGTCAATCCATTGTAAGAAAATATTCTCTCTTTCACCCTTTATCCAGGTCTTAACACCTTCAAAATGCTGTTATCTCTATTGTCTTAGAATGCATGCTTTTCAAGTCAGTGATATGTTGTCTACTTGTCTGAAAAGTGCCAATATATTTATTGCTTTATATAGGTAAATCAATAAAAAAGTTGTATTTCTGTATTTTTTGTAGTTCTTAGTGCCCATAATAATGTATTTACTTTGGCAAAGCAGACTACCTGTATTCCACATAGTTTTCATATTTATTTCAGATAGTGAACTTTTTTTACTGACCCTGATTAAATAAAAATCACACTCAAAACTCACCCACCAAAAGAGCAAAAGGTTGTCTTTCCTGTAAGGCATTAGTAACGGACAGCAATCTGTTTCTACTCATAAGGCTTTTGGCCTGCATCTAAATTAGTAAATTAAACAGGGCCAGAGAACATTTTCTGGATATTGGAATGGACAGTTGTTTATACTGGTAAGTTACAATGGTCCTTTGTGTGTGTGTGTTTGGTTGGTTTTTTTTTTTGATTGTTGCAAAAAGCACTCACAAATAGCTCCTAGTTTGAGAAAGGAAAAATTCCCCAAAACCAATGTAGATATAGCTTCTGTTTTTGGAGAGTGTGAGTTTATTAGTATGGATTCAGTGTTAATAATGAATGCCAAAGAATGATCCCATTAGTTTTTTCACAAGTATAGACACAGTTTTAGATGGTGATCAAAATTCCAAGTATTTTCTATGGATGAAAATCTGACTTTTTATTCTAAAAGTCTGAAGAAGTCTTTGAGCTCATACAGATTCAGTAGTCTTTGGGCTCCCCGCTGCATGACCATGTGATGGTGATTTCTCACAAAGTCCCTTTTTTCTTTGAGAAGAAGATCACAAGTGTTCTAAACAACACATACATCATTTTCCACTAACTGATAGAGTAACAGACTAAATTTGTATTAAGAAGTTGTGTTCTGTGTGATGCCACAAAAATTTTCTGAAATAGAAGAGTGGTCATGACCAAGTGCCCTATCGTACATCTAAATACATATCCTTCTTCACGTTTACATACAGTGGAAAACTGAAGGGTATTTAACTATTCTGTTATTAGGTAACCCAAGATGAATAGTTAATTCCAGGATCACGGTGTAAATGGTCATAGGTCTTTGAATCTTCAGTTCATCCTGATGAATTAATCAGACCATGAAATGTTCTCTCTGCAAATTTAGAAAGGCTATCTCATATTCAGGAGGAGTCCTTCACAGGCTGATCTACACCAATTTATTGTTGTTTTTTATGTTATATTTTTTTATTCTCATTTGTTTTTTGGGGGGTTTGCTTTTTTTTTTTTTTTTTTTTTTTTTTTTTTTTTATAAAGATATATAACCAAAGAAAAAAATGTGATAAATATATGTAGAAATAATGAAAAAAAAAACCTATAGAAGATTTTAGGATTTTATCCCTTTTTAGTGACAAGTAATTTTTCTGGTTTAGATTTCAAATAGATTTCAAATCTGGTTTAGATTTCAAATATGCTCACTGCAGGAGCGCTGTTTGTATGCAGCATTATGTAGTAAATCGAGATGTGAGTAGTTTAACTAATTGACTTAATTTTTTACTTTGCATTAATATGAGACTATGATATTGAAATTCCTGTAAAAACTACATACTAAATAGAAATATAGTCAGATTTAACTAGAATACTACTAGCAAAGATATTTAAAATTATTTATCGTGTATAGACATATTTTAAGAAGTTTTCTCTTTTAACGTTGCAGTTTTACATAACTGTACCTGAAGGTATTTTGCAACAAAAGTATATTAAGGTAAATGAAGAAATTCAGATACATAATATCTAGAGCTGTATGATTCCCACTGCAGAAATCTCCATAATTATAGAGATTATAGAGATTGCACACTAATACTACTTCTCCACTAAAACTGATGCAATTAAAAGATAGTAGTGGTCTGAAATTAAAACCTCAAATTTGCATTTGAAAGATAACAATTAGATTAGTCAATAAAACTTTGTGAAGTAAAAATGTAATCTTTTTTTTTTTTTTTTTAATTCCATGGAAAAACAAAGGAAAAAAAGAACACAAGGGAAAGACTGAAGAAACAATGCAATTATTTACAGTGTATCTTTGTTCTCCTACTTATCGCAACATTTCAATTCTGGATTTTGGGAACATCTGCTCACACATGTAATATGTATATGTACACTGCCATAAAAGATAGATGATAAGTTAGGCTTCCAAACTACTGCTGGTATTGTTGAGTTTGTCATTTTACAGCACCTTCTGGGCATGCATCAGCCAACAGTGATGGAGGATGGAGAAGAGGGAAATGGCAAAGCCAACCTTTCAGCACTCCACTATCAGGATCAAAGTTCACTTTGAATTCCCTGTACAGGTAGCAATACTGATTCTTGGAAGTGGTGGAGTGTAAAGTTATGAAAAATTTGGTGAGAAAGACCTCAGTGTTAAAAAACTTTCGAACCATCATTCCGTTTAAAAAAATATATTGTAGAAAACCTTACAAGGGAAGCTTTGGCAGAGTTCATGGGCTGTAAATGCTGGAGCTATTTTTTTTGTAAATGAAGCATAGAAAGTTAGGAATTTGACATGTTTGTTCTCCAAGCAACAGGGATATTTTAGCGTTTGCAGCTGAATGTCTAATCCAAGAAAATGGACTGCAATTTTATTTAGTTATCACCTGCTGTGTAGAGACCTCATTACAAATGCAAGGATAATAGGGGGTGCTGTGGGTATATTTTTTTCCCCCCATTGCTCCAAATGCAGAGGAAATAGCCCTCTTTCCTTAAACCTTAATGAGTCAAGGTGAATTCAAACCAGATGTTTTCTGGGTTTATTCCCATTTACAAATTGCAGCTCCCTTTGCCGCATAGAATGTCCTAGATGCAATGACCAGCTAGTGCTCCCTCTTTTAGAAGTGAACATTCATGGGTCAGGCTCCAAGCTGTATGTTTATTTTTCAAACTGTTTTATAGTAGAGTTTGGTTAAAGGACTTGGCACAGTGAACTTCAGTTTAATTCTAAGCTTGACAGCAGTGCTGGCCTCAGAGTGTGTCTGTGTGTAATTTAGTTGCTGTGCTACTGGAAGTCTATGGAAGATTAATGAATGGTAAGGCTCTGTGGCAGTTGTGAAGAGATGCAGGATAGAGCAAACCAGCTACCATCTGTTCAAAATGTCTATTACAGCTATTTTAAGGAAAACCATTATCAGCAGGAGATAAAGGCACAAAACAGTTTTAAATATTGATAATTTTTTCTGATGGCAGTGGGATTTTCTGTTTCTGCATTTACCTTCCTAGGTCAGTAAGTGTCTTGTATACACATACGTACACCTATATGCATATGCACACATTACAGTTTATGTGATCTATGTTTAACTTTGCTTTTAATGTGGCATTTTACAAACACTGAGAAACAATCAACAAAAACCAAACCAAAAGACTCTTAATAGTTCAAGTTATCGAAAAAGCTATCATAAATTTTATTTTGCCTGAAGTAAAAGGGAGCTATTTACTTCCATATAAACTATTAAATGCATAGTGCATATTTATTGAAATAAAAGTTGGATGGGTGCACCTAAAATTTAAAGCTATGTGATTTTACATAAGCTCACAATGGGACATCCTAATTTTTTGGGTGGACTTACTGAGTTTAGTAGAAACTTCATAGCAAAATTTCAAGTTGGAGATATACGTTGCCAGATGATAAAATGCTTATAATTTGATTAACCAACATTTTCTGTATCTTTGTTTTTGGAAGAAGAAAGTAATGAAACTATAATGAAAACTATGATTCCCGCAACAGTTTTGAAGAGAGCCTGAATCTGATAGGGTTGACAACATCCCTCAGCAGACAAATCTAGATGCGGCTTCAAAAACTCTTCAAGCCTGTGAATGTTTATCACTTCCTATTATATAGATATTTGATGTTCTGTATCATTTAGGGGTTAATTACATTTTTACCAACTTTATCAGTCTCTGAAATCTGGAGAGCTATTCAGGTGATCAAATGTAGATGATTACTGTAGGATAAGACAAATAACTCTCCTGTACCTCATGGGTTGCAGCGATCAGAGAATTAAGCTAGTGACATATAAACATCTAGTGAAACTTTATATGCCACGTGTGAGGCTATTCCACCTGGCTTTTAGCTGGTTCTTCAGAAGGTTTCAAATCTCTTTCAAGTCTTGATGGCTGTCAGTCAAGCTTCATATTACTGCTCTAGAGCACTGAAGACATTTCAAACAGAGTAAGGTACCTCTGTGCTGTTAGTTGAATCCCACTTGGTGTTTTCATGGAGTTCAATAGGAGTTTAGGTCATCCAGATGATCTGTACTGTAGCTGTCCAAATGTAGCTTAATTTATTCCTATTCTTATCAACTAAGACTTAGCTGATCATCTTCATCTTGACTTGCATGAGAATTTAGTACTAATTAAAACGTTCATGAATATCTGCCAAGGCTAGCAGATGTTACTGGATTCTTGGGAGAGATGTCTGGAACTTTTAATGGAGGCCAGAAATAAGAGTCCAGGACCTTGCAAAAGAAATATATGGACAGCTGAAATGAGCTCTTTGCCTCCCTTTGCACATAGTGGAGGGAAATATACACTCTGGAAGATGTTGATTTGCAAATCATTTTAGATAAATGTAAAAGAAACAGAATAGCAAACCAAAGATTGAAAGCTTTCCCACTGGATTTAACTTAAATAATTCCTAAACCAGATAAATGAACTTAGAAGTGCCAGTTATGCAAACCAGTAGTAAAGATATAGCATCAAAATTGATTCGAGGATATTGTGCTGCACACCAGCACCAAAACAGGACTCTGTGTCTTAAGAAGGGATGAACTGCCATTCAGAGATGTCTATTTTTCTTAAATGGTCATATCAGGAGCACAATAAAATCCACTTAGATGTTGTCGTGGTTTAAGCCCCTCAATAACTCACGCAGTCGCTCTCTCACTCACTCCCCCCTCTTTCTTCCCCCAGTCCCAGGGGGATGGGGAGGAGAAACAAAAGAATGCAACTTCCACAGGCTGAGATAAGAACAGTTAAGTAACTGAGGTATAACACAAATCACTACTGCTACCACCAGTAATAATAAAGACCAGGGAAATACAAGGAAAGAGAATACAACTGCACACTGCCCGATATCAACCGGACCACTGTCATGGGTTCAGCAGCAGCAGTCATTTTTCTCCTTCCTGGTAGCTGGTGCAGCACTGTGTTTTTGATTTCGTGCCTGGGAGCAGCACTGATAACACCAGTGTTTTCAGTTACTGCTTGGTAGTGTTTTGTCTGGCCAAGGACTTTCTGAGCCTCATGCTCTGCCAGGGAGGAGGGGAAGCCAGGAGGAAGCAGAGACAGGACACCTGACCCAAACTGACCACAGAAGTTATTCCATACCACAGCACGTCATGCCCAGGATGTGAAAACAGAGAGCAGAGACCTGGAAGGGTGTGGTGGTGGACTGGGGGTGCACGGCATGGTCAGGTTTTTGGTACTGGGGGGTTTGCTGCTGGGGGGTGCACTGGCTGGGTCGGGCTTGGTGAGCAGTTGTATTCTTTTTCCTTGCATTTCTCTTGTATTACTACTGATGGTAGCAGTAGTGATTTGTGTTATACTTTAGTTACTAAACTGTTCTTATCTCAGCCTGTGCGAGTTGCATTTTTTTTTTTTTTTTATTCTCCTCCCCATCCCCCTGGGACTGGGGGAAGAAAAAAAGAGGAAGTGAGTGAGCGAGTGGGTAAAACTTCGTGAGTTTTAGAGGCTTAAACCACGACACCACACAGTGCACCCCCGCAGAGCACCCCCCACACCCTTCCAGGTCTCTGCTCTCCATTTTTACATCCTGGACATGACATGCTGTGGTATGGAATAACCTCTTTGGTCAGTTTGGGTCAGGTGTCCTGTCTCCGCTTCCTCCCAGCTTCCCCTCCTCCGCAGCAGAGCATGAGGCTCAGAAAGTCCTTGGCCAGACCAAAACATTACCAAGCAGTAACAGAAAACACTGGTGTTATCGGTGCTGTTCCCAGGTCCAAAATCAAAAACACAGCGTTGCACCAGCTACCAAGAAGGAGAAAAATGACTGCCACTGCTGAACCCATGACAGATGTGAACTAATTTGTCACATTAATTATGAGATTAATTACATTTATATTTTATAAACTTTCCTATTATTTTATTATATTTATTATTTGCCTATTATTGTCCAGCTACCTTTGTTTACTTTAAAAAAAAATATAGAAAGGATCTTTCCAGTCTGTTTTTATAAGGATAACCTTCTTTTGCCTCCATATGGAAATCCATCAACCAGCATGGACAGTACAGAGATAATATAAAAAATGTTTTTTAAACTTTCTGCATTTTAAAATAAACCTTCAGAATTAGTGGTGCTGTAGACATTGCATATTAAGGATAAAAATATGTTTGTAAGAGGCCAAAGCATGCACAATGCAATAAAAATACTTACTTTTAATTTCCTTCACTTTTTGTATAAAGTTATTGTACACTTTGATAAAATAGGAGTTTGTATTTGTCTTTTTTCTTTTATACTGAATCTCAGCCACCAAACATTTAATATTGAAAAATAAAACATTAGTTTATCTAATTAGCAAAAAAAGTTTATTTTCTGTGGCACGTAGAATTTCAGGAGTTTTTTTAATCCCTAGAAGTACGCTATCACATTTGAGCAGAAAAGTGTACTTTTCAATTAGAATACTGTACACAGAATATTTTAATAATTTAATTTTTTTTATTAATAGTAAAATATACTTTTGACATAACTAGTTTATTTATTTCTTTAAGAGTGATTAAAGGCTACCAAGGAGAAGTGTCTTTGATTGAAAAGAATAAGATTTTTGTTGTGTTTGTCTTAAATTGTGCAATTGTTTTAAATAGCTTAACATACATACAAAGTTTGCACTTTTCTAAAAAACACAAATTCCACCTCTAACAGGATATTTACTTTTCATTAAAACTTTTCTAGCAAATGTGGTGTCTATAAAACTGAGAGATCTAGGGATCTGTTCCGGTTTCCTTAGTCCAAATGATATACAGGACACCAGAAGCCAGCTTGAAGGCATTAGTCCCAGTTCAAGAGTCAGACTGACATATGTCATGAGACAAGACAAACTACAAGGATTGGAGACAGGTGATGAAGTAGCCATTCACAGAGTGACTATTAAAATAGCTTGAATCTTTTAGTCTAGCTATTAATTTTAAAATCTAGCTTTTTTTACTAAATATTAAAGTACAGGGAGTTACATCTCCTTAAAGCCCTATTTTTTGAAACCTGTGAAGATTTGAGATGATCAAAGGTCTTTGTTGTGGGGGTCTGAATCAGCCAGAGTCCTCTAGTGGAACTACCGCGCATTCCCTTTGACATTAATATGCCAGAAGAGGCCAGAAGATTTCCAAATTTATGCCTTATTACAATACAAGAAGAAGCAAAATTACCCTTTTAGTTGAATAAAATCTAGTCTGCTGCATAGGAAAGACACACCTTTCCCTTTCAGCTTGCATTTTACTCAGCAGCTCCAGGCAGTTATCAATATTAGAACAGCTCCTCTAGTTACATTTCAAAGTTTCCTCCTTTCTACAACCATGGCTGGAGTCTGCTACCTAATATATCCTCTTTTCAGGACATTTAGTTTCTCCTACCTGTGGTATTACACATCTGCCCACTAGAGGCATCTCCCCACCGCACGAGTTAGCTGCTCAGAGGAAAGAGCCCAACTAGTGAGGAGTTCTGTTCACATCCCACCTGTGCAAAAAGTGATAGGGTTTGGTTCATAAAAAGACTTCTAATTTCAACCCTAAGAACAGCCATATGAGACTAGATCCAGACTGCTTGTTTCTAGAGCCAATTAATTACTCTGACGATTAAACAGAAAGTGACAGATGCAAGGTAAGTTTATTCAAATTTTATAAATTGAGGGATTATGTTCTCAATGCAATCACTCTGGAGAAGTAAATGTTCCCGAGGTGGAATAGGGTGTAGTCAATAAGACTGGACAGTATAAAATCATACATACAGAGAGACATTTGCCTTCCTGACCTCCTCTGCAGGTTAGCTGACAAAGGTTATACTTGCATAGTGGGGCAATTAAGTTCTTTTTCCTAAGTTTAATCAGAGCAGACCTGCTAACACATCAAATTTAGGTTGATGTTTGATGTCAACATGCACTAAGCCTGTCTACACATAGTCAGTTATGGAGTCCAAGCCAGGAGCTGGAATCTAATAGCTGAAAGGCATCAAGGAACAGCTACTTAAATGACACTTAATTCTGAAAGGCTTTGACAGCAATTCTAGTTAGTTAAAAAAAAAAAAAACAACAAAAAACCAACCAACCAAAGAAACAAAAACAAAGAAGAAAGGTAGTAAAGCTCATAATCAAATATTTAATATTTTCAAAATATGTACTGGGCATTTCACCCCATCAGTTTCAGTGTCTTAGCTGGGAGTGGTAGCTAACCAACTGTCCTGGTTTAAGATGAACCCAGGACGCCAGCTGAAAACCAACTTCCCAAACACCACTGAGCTGGAAGTCTTTGAACTGCAGACCTATTATAGTCTTTTATCCCTGCAGCTGCAAGGGTGGATTTAGTTTCTGATTCTGACTGCTATCAGTTTACTTGTAGTGCTATTCCTACTTTTTAGAGAAGCTTCAAATTAAACCATGTTACATTTCATTAGGTTGATGGTTCAGATGGTAAACCTCAAGGGGAAGATTTAGGACCTTACTGAAATAACTACATAAATGTATCTTTAGAGCTGTTTCCTCCTTCTGGGGATCCAGACGCTGGGGTTCTCAGGCGAAGGCACATGACTAAATGTGTCTTCACATGTGACTTTTTCTGTGGCAGAGAACAAGAAGAGGATAATGTGTTAGTGCCCACATTTTGCACAACAACTATGGTGCATTCAAAGCTCCAACTAGCAGAAACTAGGGGATTCAAGGAGGTTATGGGACTCTTTCCATTTCTTCCATTGAAGCTGGATCATGATGAAGCCAGGAGGCAAGAGAAATCAATTAAGAGCAGGGAAGGCAACTGCTGAATAGCCATAGCGTAGAAGTTAGTGTACTACTCTAAGGAAGAATAGTTGCAAATTATTCTCCTCTTGATTCTTCTTAATTTTTATTCAGCAACTGTCTAATAGCAAAATGAACATACATCTCAGGGAGCAGTACTTTCTGTATCTAATCTATTCCAAATTGAAATGCATTATACATATATACAACTATATTTGCATAGATATTTAATACCTGTGTGTGTATAATATTTTAGGCTGGGTAGAATGCAACTGTGATTTGACCAATGGTTTCCCATGGTTAATCATTCTGGTTGAGTGTTGAACAGCAGCCAACACACATAATGCACCTGTTCACTTTTAGGCCTCACAAAATAAATTTAGAAATGTAAGCCTTTAGGCCTTGAATCACTGGCTTCAGCTAGCTTACTTCAGATGTTTAAATATATGAGCCTAAGCAGCCTTGATGGTAATAAAATTACAAAAGAATAGACAGACAAGGACAATAGGTCAGTGTGACCCAGGATTTTCTCCAAGATTGCTCAGGAAAGAGTACAGGAGCAAGGAAAGTGCTTTCCTGGCTTGCTTTCTCAACTTACATGAATGAATGGCTTTGCAAATTCTCAAATTTTAGTATAAAGTCAGGCATGACATTTTTAATAGTCCCAGTTGGACTTAACTTCTACGAACTTGTCAAGTTCCTTTTTGAACTTATTTAGTCTGGACTTATTTATTCTGGACTTCAGAAAATCCTGTGGCATTGCATTCCCTAGTTTAATTATGCATTGTATGAAAATAACTTTTTGAGAAATGGTATGTCTTTTCCTAAATGGAAATTGCTGCTAAAAGATCAAATTTCATAGGACTGGGTAATATCTTTCATTAGACCTAGCTGAAAAAAATAAAACTTCAGTGTGTCTGGAGCCATCATTTTGTTTGCTTAGTTTTGTTTGCTTAATACTGCAGAGTATTGTCTGTTTTAATTGCCTTTTCTATAAACCTTATGTTGCACTTTCTCTCAGACCTTTGATTACATTTCACAATAATGCAACTGTGACTCAGCAAGAGATACTTGAAAATACTTTATTTCAGATGTTTGTATTCCATAAGTTCAATAGATGAATAAAATTTAGTCTCCTATTCCCTGGAGACTCCCAAGTTTAAATTAGCTTCATTAACTGTCATTAGTTATATGAACTTAAATAAAATGTATGTTTCAAATAGCACTTTTTATTAGTAAGAGTCATTTAATTGTCATTATTCTTTGTAATTTTATGAATCAGAGTCTGTTTTTTATCTTAATTCTTGGCCTCCATTGTCTCTCAGAATACAATTCCCATCACAACATTATTGGCAAAAGCCACATAGTGTTTTGTAACCAACTCCAATTCACAGCTATTCACCCAGTTACAAGTAGTCTGGATTTAGCCCTTATCATTGAAAAAGTATGAGAAGTATAATCAAACACATTTTGCGCACATCAGATGTTTAGTCCAGTTCTGCATATTCTGGCCAGAAGATTTTTCTAGTAAGGAAACCTTTCTTAGAGACTAAAATTGGAAAACACAAATCAGAAAACCAACACAGCAGCATAGTTCGGCAACACAGTCCATTATCTACTGAAAGAAAGGATTTTTTAATGAGATTTTCTTGACACTGGTGTTCTTCTATCACAGCCAGGACTGATAATGTACCAATCAGACTGAAGCAATGTTGCTGCCAGCATTCTTCCTTAAAAAATGCATTTTTTGCTATGCCCTGTTAAGTGTTGAACAGTTTTGCATTGTGAAGAAATCCTTACAACACAGTTTAGTATTTCATATGAATTAAATAAGCTTTCAGATGTCAGACGTTCATTTCAATGAACATGCCTCTTTTTTTTTTCCCCAAAGGTAAGTATTAATGAAGATAGAGGTAAATGTGTGGCTCTAATAATTTTCCCTGGCTGCCCTTTTGAAAAGAAAAGCTCTTAGCTATGGAGCAATACAATGTAATACCTTACTTTTTCCAAGTTATAATTCTCTCAGCCCAGGCAATTAGGGTAGGTAGCACATATGAATGTATCACATTGATTGTTGCTTATACAAACCGAATTTTAGTTGTTGTGTGAGCAATTAGGAGTTGTAGCATGTTTAATTTATTCAGTTATCTACAGAATTTAAGCTTTCCTGCTTTTACTTGCTAGTTCTGAAACTGAACACAAAGAGTATTGTGCTGGGCATGTAACAATGAGAACTCATGCAGAACTGTCTTAAGGAAAAGAAATATTTTAACTTTGCATAATAATGTAACCATAGATGTGGCATAAATTCTATGCTGAAGTCTGTTTTAACAGAGTTTATGAAATATTTACACTTAATTAGTTGAGTTCAATTTAATTTCAATAATATTATAAAGGCAGAATGGTCTGATGGCTAAGGAATTACAGTCCTATGAGGTGTTATCAAATCCTGTTCTGCTATCCCTTCATGCTAGGATCTTTGGCAAATACTGAGACTCAGTAGAGGAGTTATGTAAAGTTTGGGCACCTAATTTACATTAAACACATAGCAAACAAAATGTAGTCCTAGGCACAGTAACAAAGGTTTTTTTTCTTGTAGGTGCCATAGAAAATAAAGGTAAAACCAAAACCAAATGCAAAAAACCCACCCGTCAACTTGTTCTCTACCTCTGCTCCTCATTTAGCAACTCTTCATCTCCTTGCTACATAGTTTATCTACCTTACTGAAAGACGTGAAAATGTATCTGTCTGGTACAGCAGAGCAATAAATTCATTTTCATAGAAGCAAGATTTGGCTTTGAACACTAGAAGATAAGGACATTCAAGTCACGGCTCCACCTTATCAGGAATGCCCTTACCTTATAATCCTGCTAGAATTGTGCGCTGTGTAACAGATATCCCCAAAAGTAAAAGCTCAAGAATGAAGAAAAGACCTGAAAAACAGAGTTAAAAGACAATACATAAGGCCAAAAATCCATAAACACACGATCTCATGAGAGCGGAGTAGAGGGGCAGGATCACCTCCCTCAACCTGATAGTCATGCACCTTTTGATGCAGCCCACGATACGGTTGGCTTTCTGGGCTGCAAGCACACACTACCGACTCATGTTCATTTTTTCATCGACCAACACCCCCAAGTCCTTCTTGGCAGGGCTGCTCTGAATCTCTTCTCTGCCCAACCTGTAGCTGTGCCTGCGATTGCTTCGACCCAGGTGCAGGACTTGCACTTGGCTTGCTTAAACTTCATCAGGGTGGCATCAGCCCACCTCACAAGCGTGTCAAGGTCCCTCTGGATGGCATTCCTTCCCTCCAGCATATCAACCAAACCACACAGCTTGGTGTCATCAGCAAACTTGCTGAGGGTGCACTCAATCCCACTGTCCATGTCACCGACAAAGATGTTGAACAAGACTGGTCCCAACACCGATCCCTGAGGACACCACGCGTTACTGGTCTCCAACTGGACATCAAGACATTGAGCACAACTCTCACCAAGTTGTCCACCTATAAAACTGATATCTCTCCAACTTAGAGACAAGGATGTCATGTGGGACAGTGTTGAACGCTTTGCACAAGTCCAGGGAGATGACATCAACTGCTCTACCCCTGTCCATCAGTTCCATAGCCCCATCATAGAAGGCCACCAGATTGGTCAGGCAGAATTTCCCCTTAGTGAAGCCATGCTGGCTGTCACCAACCACTTTACTGTTTTTCATGTGCCTTCGCGTGCCTTCCAGGAGAATCTGCTCCAAGATTTTGGCAGGCACAGAGGTGAGGCTGACTGGTCAGTAGTTCCTGAGGTCATCCATTTCCCTTCTTGAAAATGGGAGTTATATTTCCCTTCTTCCAGTCATCGGGAATTTCACCTGGCTGCCATGATTTTTCAAATATGATGGACAGTGGCTTAGCAACTTCATTTGCCAGCTCTTTCAGGACCCGCGGATGTATCTCATCAGGTCCCATGGGCTTGTATACGTTCAGGTTCCTAAGATGGTCTCGAACCAGATCCTCTCCTACAGTGGACCCTGGGTCTTCATTCTCACTGTTCCTGCGTCTGCCTTCCAAGACTTGGGTGGTGTGGTCAGAGTATTTGGCGGTGAAGACTGAGGCAAAGAAGTCATTAAGAACCTCAGCCTTCTCCAAATCCACGGTACCCACTTCTCCCCATAGCTTCTGGAGAGGGCCCACATTGTCCCTAGTCTGTCTTTTATTTGCAATGTACTTATAGAATCCCTTCCTGTTATCCTTAACATCCTTAGCCAAGTTTAATTCTAAGTGGGCCTTAGCTTTCCTAACATGGTCCCTAGCTTCCTGCACAACATCCCTCTATTCTTCCCAGGCCACCTGTCCTTGCTTCCACCTTTTATAAGCTTCTTTTCCCCCTCGAATTTTCCTCAGCAGCTCCTTATCCATCCAACGAGGTCTCCTGGCCCTCCTGCTGCACTTCCTTCTAGTAGGGATGCATCGCTCCTGGGCTTGCCATAGGTGATCCTTGAATATCAACCAGCAGTCTTGGGCTCCCCTGCCCTCTAGGGCTATATCCCATGGAATCTTACTGAGCAGGTTCCTGAAGAGGCCCAAGTCTGCTCTCTTGAAGTCCAGGGCAGTGAGTTTGCTGCACACTCTTCTCACTGTCCTGAGGATCTCAAGTTCAACCATCTCATGATGGCTGCAATCAAGGCTACCCTGGAGCCTCACATTTCCAACCAGCTCTTCCCTGTTGGTGAGCATGAGGTCAAGCATGGCACCTCTCCTTGTCGGCTCCTCTATTACTTGCAGAAGGAAGTTGCCTTCCATACAATCGAGGAACTTCCTGGATTGCTTGTGTGGGCTGTAGCATCCCTCCAACACATATCAGTGTGGTTGAAGTCCCCCATGAGAACAAGGGCCTGTGAGTGTGAGGCTGTTCCTATCTGTCTATAGAGCGCTTCATCCACAGAGTCCCCTTGGTCAGGTGGTCTGTCACAGATCCCCACAATAATGTCTCCCATCACTGTTCTCCCTTTAACCCTGACCCATAAACTCTCTGTGGACTGCTCACCTGTCCCCAGACAGAGTTCCATACTCTCCAGCCTACCCCTAACATAAATAGCAACTCCCCCTCCCTGCATGACAGGCCTCTCTTTTCTAAAGAGCCTGTAACCTTCCATTCCAACACTCCAGTCATAGGAGCCATCCCACCATGTTTCTGTGATGCCTATTATATCAAACACCCATAGACATGCACACATCTCTAATTCCTCTTGTTTATTCCTCACGCTACGGGCATTTGTATAGAGGCATCTGAGCCGAGCTCCAATTGAACCCGGCTCATTGGCTGCAGGAGCTGGAATCTCTCTACAATGCTCTGAAGGTTTATTATAGGTGCTGGCAACTGACTGGGTGTGTTGGAATGGAATGATGTTCCCCTCCCCCAACACATCTACTTTAAAGCCTCCTTGAGCAGTCTGGCAAGCCTTCTACCAAATCTGCTCTTCCCCTTCTTTGTCAGACCAGCTCAACCAGCCCCCAGTAGACCTGGCCTACTAAGTTGAGTCCCATGTTCAAGGTACTCAAACCCCTGACTACAGCACCACCCTTGTAACCATTTATTAACCTGGCCAATCCTCCTAGCCTTTTTAAGGTCCTGCCCTGTATCCTGGAGAATGGAGGAAAAGACTATCTGAGCTCCAGAGCCCCTAACCACCTTTCCCAGTGCTCTGTAGTCCTTCTTTATGTTCTCCGGGTTACTGCTATCTGTATCAGTAGCACCCACATGGATTACTAGAAGTGGGTAACAGTCAGTGGGACCAACTAGAGCAGGCAGCCTCTCTGCAACATCCCTGATTCCAGCCCCTGGTAGACAACACACCTCCCTTGAGACTGG
Source organism: Myiopsitta monachus (assembly GCA_017639245.1). Lineage (NCBI taxonomy): Eukaryota > Metazoa > Chordata > Aves > Psittaciformes > Psittacidae > Myiopsitta > Myiopsitta monachus. The sequence goes on from CM029919.1 coordinate 57,022,166, forward strand.
GTCAGGCCAACAGATGGGTGCCTCTGTTCCTTTCAAAGTAGAGTCCCCTACTACTGTGGCCCACTGCTTTTTCCTGGCAGCACCAGTAATGATCTCCTTTACCAGTGCATCAGCCGGTTGTTCCTGGTGTGTGTTTCCTCATCAGCCCCCTGCAGGTCAGCAAAGCTGTTCTGGGTGGGGACAACAGATTTAGGAGGAAGGCCCTTGCTTTTAATTGCCCTCTTCCTCCTTTTGTTTTGTTACTGTTTCCCAGCTTCTTGGGTTAGCGGTCTCCTTTCCTACATGAGCAACAGTAGACCCTTGAGGCCCCTGCACAGCCTGGTCCTGGAGCAAGCAGTGCTGCTTCCTCTCAGCTTCCCTGACATCTTTCAGCCTCCTGACAGCATCCCACGGCTCAGCCACCTGCTGCAGGAGGACCTCCACCAGGGAGCACCGAGTGCAGGCCTGCCCATTGCACACCCCTGCCTCAGGAGAGCAGTTCATAAGGTGAGCACTCACCACCCAGCTCACCTGGCAGCACAGACTGCCTCAAACCCGGCCTGTTTGTTTACTCATGCTCCCTGGGCAGGTTTTTACCCAGTCAGGGCTGGCGCTGCTCCTCCTGGCACCGCCCCCTCTGAGTCAGCTGCTCGCGTCTGCTGAGCTACCGGCTCCTGGGCAAATCCTGTGCAGGGCTTGAGACTCCCTCGGTGGCTCTCGCAGCTCTGAGTTGAAGCTCCTGGAGGCTGAGTTTCCCCCCGCTCAGGTGTTGAAGGCGTCTGCTCTCGAGCTACTCACCTCAGCAATTCGCTGCTCACCTCAGCAAAAAGGGAAGCAGAGAAGGAGAGGGACTGTGAAGCGTTGTTTCTCTTGATTAAGGATACTTTGCCTGATCTGTACCACTGCTTACCTGCAGCAGACCCTTGCTCCTCCTCAACAGAAAGTCCTTCTCTTTCAGTTGCTGTCTGTTATGTTTTGCCTAAACATCAGTGATGATCAAGGGTCCATGCTAAAACGTATGCTTTTACCTATTTTATTTAGTAATGTCTATGTTCTCTGAAGTGAATAGTATGTATTTCTCTTTCACCATTCCTCCTCTGACTAGATTGACAAAGAATATTTTAAGATTTTGAGATGCATTTTAGCCTGTTTTCTGGAAATCCTCAGCTCCCAAATTAAGTATCTGACTATAAATTTTTCCATCATTGAATTAGATTTGAAAAAATCATTCAGAGTAATGCCAATATTTAAGTTCCCTCTTAGAGGGTTAGATGCCTAACTTTGACTATCAGCTTTCCTCCCTTAGAAGATTCATTTATTTTCCACTTTCTTTTGGGACTAGGCATAGAAGCCCTTTCTTTAAGAATCTGGCATTTCAAATCTCTCTTAAAAATAATAAGAAAGGGTAGGTGGCAATGTCCCTTTCCTCTCCTTGCTCTCTTCCCCCCCCCCCCCCCCCTTTTTTTTTTAGTAACCAGTGGTTAGGACATTTACTTGGAAAGATTGAATTTTTTTGCTTCAGTGAGTCTTACTTGATGCATAGCAGAGCAAATTGGGCAAGCAGGAATGAGAAATGCCTGCTCCAGAAATACCTGTGGTCTGTTTTTTATTGTGTTCACTTGGGACATGGTCTTATACCCCATCTTGTAGAGGAGAGACCTAGGCCTAGGTTACCATTTTGGGAGTGTTCCAACATTATATAAGGAAGAAGAGTATTTGGGAATGATGTGGGTTTGCGGGTGGGGAGAAGAGGGCAGGGAGGAGAAGTCATAGGTCTGAGCATGCCCATCGGTTCAGATTTGGCTCATGAGTTTGTTAACAATTCTAAAATGTATCCATGAGGTTGAGCATTCAGGTTTGTCAGGACATAGCTGATGATGAAAATGCCTAGGAGCAGGTACATATGGGGTTACATCAATAAATATCAGTATGTTTGTCAGCTAAAGAGAAGTGAACAGAGAAATCTGTTTGGAACACACCAAACCTGACACAAGGTAAAAGCAAAGAATTTAAGCTCTGTGGGTGAACAGGGCCTGTGTGGATTTCCTATGCCCCTTTTTTTCCTAGTGTAGCTGTAGACATGCATGCTGGCCTTAGGGAGTTATGACTATGGAGCAAATATATTTGATTTAGCGATCTATATGCTTTTCTATAGTGATTTTTTTTTTCTTACACATCATCAAATACCCAGATACTAGTGTGATGGTAATTCAGATCATCTGGCAAAGGAGAAAACACAATGATTCTATGCTCAAGACAGCTGACCACAAACATTATGGGCAAACTGTCTCTCATATTATAGGCAGATATTGCTTCACAGGTGTTTATAATGGGCCATTCTTAATTTTCTTGGTGGCAGTTTTGTTTTCCAAAATGCTTATTGACTCCGAAGCCAGCAGGAGAGTTTCTTTGAAAATTTAGGATGGGATTTTGTGCTTACGTGATTCGTCTCCAGTAACCTAAGATGTCTGATTTCAGGTAATTTTGGTGTCTAACCCAGATTTCGTCTACTCCATTAAATCCTAAGCAAGTGCCTTGAAAATCAGGTCGATGGTATCTCCATTTGGGCAGCCAAAATAAACATATCCCTTGTCCTTAATCTTAGCCTGTTAGAGCTGTTCGTTTGTAAAATGCAAGCAGTAACGCCCCTCCATTACACTGGGGAAAGCTGAAATGTATTTCTGGCTTCTCTCTACTTTTAAGTGTCTTCCTCTGTAACTTTAACGTTCTTACAACATGGAGTTGTAATTACAGGAATAAAATGTAGCTTTTGTTACTGTAACCACTGCCTTGAAGTCAAATTTCTGCTGCTTAATCTCATTGTAATTTCAAACTGCCTACAGTTCATCTCATAAGCTCAAAGTAAAAAACAGTAAAAAAATTAAAAACTGCAGAGACTTATCACAGACTTGAATCTTTGCTCTGTGTATGTATCTCCTTAGATAATCTTCCTGGATTTTTAAAACTGAGCTGCAGTAAGCTTAAGCTCATTATGAAATCAAAAATTGTTTTTTTTTTCTTCAGGGCTTAGAGGTAAAACTTCAGTTGTTCTTTATGTTTCATATATTTTTCTTCTATTTTAGCTTAAAGTTTTTTAATTAACCTTGCTCTGCTATAATACTCTTTCTTGGTAGCTGGATTAGCTGCGCTGTCTGTTACAGTTGAAGTTTGAGTAGCTGTTGTCCCTGGGGGTGGTGTAGCTGCTGTGCTTGGAGCTGGAGTAGCTGCGCTGTCCATTACTAAGCCCTCAGATACAGGGACAATTTTTTCCTTTTGAAGGTGCTGGATAGTGTTGAACAGGGCTCTGTAAGCATAGGCCAAGTGCCAGCACATTGCCATGATTTGTCCATCTCTGGTGTGACCAGAATGACAACACACCTCCTTTAAATGTTTTACTAATTTTTCTGGATTTTGCATTTGTTCACTGGTGAAGTTCCAAAGCACTGGAGGGGCCCACTGGTCTAGATACTTGCCCATACTATCCCACACACCCTGCCACTCATGACTATCCAGCCTCGGGGAAAACCTCTTGGTCCTCCTATATCGTCGTTTAACCCTAGACAAGGCCCAAACCCGACTGCATAACTCTCGGGACCAGACAAAATGGTCATGAGTAAAACATACTAGGTATGCATGCCAACATGGCAATCCCCAACACAACCAGCAGGCAGATCTCAAGGGTATCTAAAGGCCATTCAAAACCTTCAAAGTTCTCAAATGATGGTGTAAACGGTCTGGTGGGGGAGCTGGGAGCATAAAAGAATTTCTCCTTCACAGGTTGGCCACCCGAGGAGGTGAAAAGAGATGTGTAATTGCTAAGCACTTCTATTAGATACCTCCCGAAGTATAGAGTTGGTAACTACACTGGAAACAAAAGCTGGGTCAGTTTCATGATCACTGAGTCTATTGTATTAAAAATCAGTGCAATAAAGTACAATGTAATAAGAACCTTAACCCAAAACCCATAGCTGAAAAATGTTAAGATAAAAAATACGGGTTGTAAGTAAAGTATCATACGCTGAACCTGGGAGAACCAGAGCAACAACTTTGAGAGCCAGTAAATCATCATTGTGACGAGTGACTATTAATCTTGTCGTTGTCTCAACCCTTCGTGCCCCACGTTGGGCGCCAAAAAAGAACTGTCGTGGTTTAAGCTGTAAATTGCGCAGCCCGTTCACTCACTTCTCCCTCTTTCTTCCCCCCCACTCCGATTGATGGTGGTGGGGTGGGGGGGGAATGGGGAGAAGAATCGAAAGAATGTAACTCCCATGAGTTGAGATAAGAGCAGTCCAGTAACTAAGGTGTAACACAAATCACTACTGCTACCACCAGTAATACTAAAGACCAGGGAAATACAAGGGAAGAGAATACAACTGCTCACCCCTCAACGACTGAGTGGTGAACTCAACTCTTCCGGGTTCCTGCCCCCAGTTTTTACACCTTGGACATGACGTGCTGTGGCATGGAATAGCTCTTTGGTCAGTTTGGGTCAGGTGTCCTGTCTCTGCTTCCTCCTGGCTTCCCCTCCTCCCCAGCAGAGCATGAGACTCAGAAAATCCTTGGTCAGACCAAAACATTACCAAGCAGTAACTGAAAACACTGGTGTTATCAGCGCTGTTCCCAGGCCGAAAGTCAAAATCACAGCACTGCACCAGCTACCAAGAAGGAGAAAAAGAATGACTGTTACTGCTGAACCCAAGACACTGTTCCATATAGTTTTGATCTATTCATGTGTGTGCCTCAGTCTCTCTTCTTTCTGTGGCAATTTATACTAAAATGTACTACTGATATTGTTAGGGGAAATCCATTATTTGCAGTTGTATCCTTTTTGGTTTTTTTTGAAAGCCGGGGGGTATTTAAATCTGCATATTCAATGCAGCAGCAATAATGGCCCTGCTGAATATGATAATATTTTGTGATTGTAACATGTTAGACAGGTACTTGAACACACATGACCTATTCATACCAAAAGCCCACATATCTGCTATAATGCTACAGCTTTTCACACTCCCCCTGCTGAGTTTCTAATGCAAACTATCACAGTGTGTGGTCCCCACTACTGTAAACATGAATTCCTTTCTCATTGTGACTTTATACTTTCTACACTGATTGTAATGATTCTCTGTCAGCTCGAAGCTGTCAACATGCTCCTGAAAGGATTGCTAGTGGCAGCAAAGGAAAAAAGAAAAGACAAAAAAAAAAAGGCCTTGGGTAGCTGAAACAAAATAAAGTGTGACCAGAATCAGGAAAAGTTCAAGCCTATTCTACTACTTAGTTTTGTGTAAATGAATGCACAGTTATATGTGCTGCTTCCTTTGACTTTATTTTTTTAATTAATCCAAATAATTTAACAAAGGGAGTAGTCTCTTCCCCTCCATTTCATACATTCTAGAGATGTAAAAAGGCATTCATCACACAGTCCATCTATTTCAGCAGTTTCTGTCCTTGCCAGCATCAGTTTGCATTCATTACATTCATCCAGCCCAGTGAAATGTCAGAAGTGAGAGAGTCCTGTTTCCTTCTTTTACAAAACTTATTCACAGTTAGTACCACTTAACTGTACATATCATTTAATTAAAGCAAACTGTTGGTGAGAATGCCACATTCTTTTTGCACAGAAGAGGACACTTTATTAAGAGAAAGAAAATAATAATGTCACTGAAGTTGCTGCGTGTCTCCTTCATCAGCCACAGCAGGAAGCAATACTGCATGGGGTAATTTAAATCTTCTTTTGTGATTTGGCGGCTTCCAACTGAGTAAAAGAGTCCACATGTTTAAATGGATTTAGAGGACTTGGAGCATAACATTCGACTACAAGAACTTGGAGTTTTGGCACAAGTGTATGATCTTATATGTCTTTCACACAAAATTTGTTATATCACTGAGTTGTGTTATAACCATGTTTCATGAGAAGGTAGCAACCATATGGTTTTGTTGTGTGTCAGAAACAGTGTAATCATTATCTAAAATACAAGGAATTTCAGGAAATCCAAGCATGGGCAGTCTTTTTCTCAAAAATAATAATTTCTCTGCAAAAGTTAAAGAGAAGATGTAAGCAATAATAATATTTGTACGACAGATTTTCTTCATTCATCTACACAAACTTCTTAATCTACTGGCCACACCAGAACCAAACTTGACCATTTGCTAATATATCCAATGCTTCAGAACAAAAAGTACAGGAAGTAAAGAAACAGTTATGTTGTTCTATCAACAGTTAATGTCTACTTTCATTAATTACAGCAGGGATGGGAAGCAGACAGCTTATCCACTATTAACTAAGCAAGTGATCAATATGACTGTTAACTGTACAAATAGCAACAAATACCCTGAGTGCCCTCCCAAAAGACCAACTGAAGAGAAATTTTGTCCTCCTTCTTCCTTCACATCCATTATACTCATAGGTAAAGCAAGCACAGGAGCGATATTCAATAATCTAAATTTAATGCTGCTGAGTGATACCCAGGGCCTTCAGATACATAATAATAGCGATATCAAGCACTATTATATTTTCAGATTTATGTGAATGATTGAAATGCTATTTGCTATCATTTTTGCACAAGGTTCATCCAGTTGTTTATGCAGTATGTTGATATTGATTCTACATAGTAAAGTGCTTATAGGAGGGGCCCAGTGGCTAGTACATCTAACATTTCCAGTGCCAGCAGCAAGTGAGTTATGCCAAGTGTTAGTGGCAGCATGCCAAGCTATCCAGTGCACAGTTCATCTTTTCTATGATAGCTTGCTTTGTACTGTTGTGGTGTTCCTTTTTTGAAATCACTTATATCTCTTCTGAGTATTTTCTTTTTACCTAACACAGCATGCAGGAAAAACAGGGGCAGGTAAAAGTCTTTTCTAAGACTCTTTCTCAATGGGGAAAAGATACGTGTAGTAAAGATACCGCTCTAGAGTCATTAGATGTTGTTATATGTGATCGGTGCTGTGTCATTTAGCAAAGCGTTGCTCAGTGGGTACAGCAGCTGGTATATATGATTTTCTATACCACCTGCAAAAATATCTCATACCATATAATCAACCACCTGGATAAAAAGGAAGGGTAGCAAAACACTGTTTATTATGCAGCAGTACCCATATTTTTCCTAAACTTATGAGTACATAAACAGACTCTGATAGTACAAACATGTGTACAGGATAAGGTTTGTTAAAGCTCTTCTGTTCAATAAAGCATATACCGCCTGCTGTTCTGATAGTATTGAACAGATTTGCCTTATTTCTAATGAAGGTGTTTGGGCAATTTTCTGGCACAAATGAAGTAAAATTGTGTACTTAAAATGTTCATTAAGAAAAAAAAACACAAAACCCAAACAAACATTCAACCAGCCACAACCATTTTTCTGTAACAGATTGGAAACTACAAAACACACAAACGGAACCTCAGTGATAAATTAGTATCATTAGTACTGTCAAGATTACTCATTTGCTTAGAAAGATCCTGTTCAGTGGCAACACTTCAAACAACTGTTTTAACAACTTCTGATTAACAAGCTGCCCTCTAACATTCACAAAAGACATCTTGGATTGTCATTGCTCAGCCAGCTCCCTTACCACAGTTCCCACGGCTATTATATTTGTTGTGGCCACTGTGATTCATTTCCACAAAGCTACAGCAGTATAGTCCTGCTGAAAATCTGGCACTTGGTCTTCAACAATAAACCAACACACCTTTTCACTGCCTAAGCCTTAGTTCTCTTCATGTGGGCATCCACCTCTTCAGTCTACTGTATCTGGATTTAACAGATACAGGGAAAGATTTAGTTATTGGACTTATCCCTTTTGCTCTGATTAATTTAATTTCTATTTTGGCAAATGTGGTACACCCTTATTTTTAAAGTAGTAAAAGAAATCTAACATTTCCTATGTAACAGCAATTGACCTAAGTAAACATTGCAGTCTAATAAATGGACAGACTAATCAGCTAGAGCAGAGAAAGATTATCCTAAGACACCATGGCTTACTATGAATTCTTTAACATTTTGGCATTGTGGTTAAATTCTTAATCTCTTATTTATTTCTAGAAACAGAACCTGGGTTAGACCTGCATTAACCAGAACTACACAACATCAGAATGGAAAGAGTAAAGGTCATATATGAGAAAATAAAGTCTTTTCTCAAGTAATATCTTTCAATTCAAGCATTTTGTGTACTTGTTTAGGTGTCTGAGTTAGCCAGAAGCAATCTTCCTGAAGGTTTTGAAAGGCACCTAATCTGACTGCATGAGGATTTTATGCATCTACACTAAACAATTGATTCATTAGGAACTCAAATTTTTGTCATACATTATTGTCCAGATGAGGCTGAGACAACAGTTGTAGTATTTGGGTGATGTTAGTTATGTGCGGCAAACATTTGCAAATGTCTTGTTGCTTTTGTTTACTTTTTTATGTCCAAGTTCTCAGCATCCTTCACAGTTGGTGCTTTGGAGGCAATATCACTTACTGAGCCAATAAAATAATTGTAAGTAAACAATTTTTCTTTTTTTCCCCACTTTTATTAATGTAATATTTATTTGATTTTCATTTGTAAAAATTATTTTTCTGTTATAACACATTAATTTAAATAGAAGAATAAATTAATCGAATGACAAACAAAAAGGAAATGAAATCTTTCACTTTAAGGTCGCTAACTCATATCTGGCCAATTTTTAAGTAACTTAGATTTTTTACCATCTGTTTGTTATTTGAAGTCCTGCATAAAATGATCTAACAATCTCAGTCAGGGTTCTTGTGGATCAGTAAAGTCATCATATGTGACATCAACTGAGAATACTGTCTGTAAAGGCAAAGATTCTGTGAGAAAAAGAGATAAAAATGTTCTGCTAAGGTCAGTTCTGTCAGGGAAAAGAAAAAACAACAAACCAACAAAACCCCAAAACCAAAGAGGAAAAACAACAATGCAAAAATCATAAACTGAAATGGGCATAAAAGTGTTGATGGAGATAAGCAGCATTTTCAGGACAACTTGCTTAGCAGTATTCCATTAGAGCAATATACTTGTATGGACTACAAACCTTTGTAAACAGAAAACATGGGAAAACACTAAACATAGCATGTCATGGAGAGAAAAAGCATAAAGACACCTACTGTCATCCCATCCTTAGGAATAATAGCCTGTTCTTTTAGAGCAGTAATGGGTTTGTGTGCCTGATTTGAGAGAATTTAAAAGGTATGCTTTTCTGAAAGCTCTTGTTTAGCAGTCAGTGTAGAATGAAACCCAGATATTCACACACCTGGGAACTAAGAAGAAAATCTGTCACAGAAGATCAACAAACAGAAAAAAACCACCCAAAAAGCAGAAACAAAAACAAATCCACAGAAAACCCACACCAAAACCTCATGAGTAAACCTGGCTTGTTACTTAGCTTTATACATGTTCCTGTAGCAGCAAAGACAGCCTGATTTTTCATGGGTTGTCATATCAATGTCTCACCCTAGTGAAAGAACATCCTCTTAGGAATTAAAAAAAAAAATAAATAAAACAAAATGAATAGTGTTAAAACACTAATTAAGTCTGTTTTCCAATTATGTTAATGAAACTACAAAGAAAATGCAAATCTAGAATTCTCCAGAAATTCTAGCTGTTGTGGTGTAGCACCATAGCTGGTAGTCCCACAGCAATACTTCCACTGCCCCCCAGGAGAATACCATATTAGTGGTTCACAAATGGGCATTAAATTAATCTGTTTGATCAGTAAGTGTTTTCTATTTCCAACGAACAGGGATTTATTTTGAACTCTATTCCATGGGATTAAAAAATTGTGAAGTAACACTGCCAGTGAATCACAGAGGTAAAGTTAGTAAAAATCTGTCACTACTTGTAACATTAATATCATTCTTCAAGCCTCATGACATCAGCCAGGGAGATTCTCTTCTTTTTAAGTAAGATATAAGTATAGTTATAAGTAGTACTATTTCAGCCCACTAGAAGTCTAAAAGGTCCCATTACAGCCGTATAACAGTCGCAAGACCAGTGATGCAGCTCTTTAGTAGCGCTTTGCCTGCTAATCGTGTTATAAACATATTCAAAGTATTCCCATGGAAGACCAAGACTGCTTTTGTAGTAGGGTACTTATGCAGTCCAAATGAAGCTCACTTTGTCACTAAGGAGAAGCTTTTTAACATTTTCTTTGGCACATGGGACTCCTGTTACTACAAGTTTTCCATTATGTTTTTCCGTACACAAACACCAACCATATACTTTGTCAGATTGACCTTTGTTTGATATTAATTGAACAACAAAACCAGCAAGAACAAAGGCAGGCATCTGTGAGAAAGCATGCAATTCTCTATGTCTTTGCACTGTACTAAACACAAGCAAAAATAAAACAGCAGCAACATCTGAGTAGAAAGGGGACATTCTTTTCATGTAAAAGTGAAGAGGTAAAAATGTATAATTTCTTATGCACACCATAAATGCTTCAGTTGATCTCTGGTTACATTAATTTTAATGGTTGTCTGCAACTATGTTAAACCTGACTTATCTTTATTTATTTACAGGCTGAAGAGCTCAGTTTCTCTAAGGGAATAAGTTCGTTTGGAGTAGACAGAAAGAACTGATGGTCTACATATAGGCCCATAAGTCCTTTTCTCTTTGTGTAATTTCTTCCCTTTACCCTTACAAGTTATATAAAACTTGATTTTAAATGGTTTCGGGTGCAAGAGAGGCCTCACTGGGATACTTAAAAGTACATCAGGATATTAAATGCTGAAATTCTGTTGATACAGGTCTCCTTTAAACATCCAGCCTCCCAAGTACTTTTAGAAAAGCTGTTAATTATTTCTTTGGGTACTTGACATGATGAGAAGGGGACTCTAAGTTTTTCAAGTGAGTTCTCTAAAACTGTAATTCCTGTTACTTTATATATGGCATGTGTGTTTTACTAAGAATAATAGAATACATACATAGCAGTTTATAAACTAGAAGGGAATAATAAATAACTAATATAAAAAAACCTAATCCTAGCATAAGATATTTCTAAGGTCTATGAATTTCAAAGGTTGGGTATAAATACTTGCTTAAATTCTTTAAAGTTTCCCAAGTAAGGGATATTATGGTTATTCTTTTCTATCTTTTTCCTTTGCTTTTTTTCTTTTTCTTTATTTTTTTTCAAGCCTTTAGAGTGTTTGAATTCTGCAAAAGGTATTTATTCTTCACATCATGGTGCTAAGGAAGATAAGAGAGACACATTTCAATTTTATCCTTTGATTCTGCTTTTAATTTCCCATTCAAGTAACCAAACCTGGACCATTGGTTTTTAACACATGTACTCCAGCATGAAAACCACTGTAGTTTTCAAATTCAGTAATCGAAGTGAGAAAATGGACATCTCTTCACATGGGAGTAATTGCAGATTCTTCACAGTACCTCCTGCATTGGAGGTATAAAAGTCAATGCTATTTTTTTAAAATGATCATGTAATAAGTCCCTTTATGGTGTCTATCTTCTACAGCATTCTTTTCTAGTAGACTGATGATTTCTTCTCTGGTGCTAGAAATCTGAAGATGGAACAGGAAGGTAGGAGTTAGAATGATTTAGTTTTATGACAGCTTTTTCAATCACTTCTCTTATATACATATAGCATAGGAAAATGTTTTTTGAATAATTATTGTTTGCTTTGAATTATTGTTTTGAATATGCGATAATGTGAAGTTATCTTAGTGTGTGTCCTTTCAGTACTTGAAAGTGTACTTGTGGGAGTGTGACACTGCGACTGGGTAAAGAATGAAAGAATCATAGAAGTTACAAAACGAAAAGGCATATTATTCACTCCCTCCTTTCCTCACAGAATTTATGTAGACAGTCCAGCTGGATTTCATCTGTCCTCCACATAGATTCTATGCTAACATTTTTTCCATTCCAAAAAAAGAATGACTGGGGTCCTCTATTTTTCCACTTATTGCCTTTAAATGCTTCTGAATTAAAGGTCAAAAATATAAACAATGTAATGCATCAGATTTAATATCCATGCAAGCAAGATCATGGTTCAGAAAGTGTATGCTTAGGGAAAGAGTGTGGGAAAGAAGCTATTCAGTGATTTTTTCCTACTGTACCACTTGAGCTTTTGGAAGTCATCAGATAGTGGTTTCCTGAGCTGAAGATAGCAGCGACACAGAACCATGAATGGTCTATTCGCTGCGATTTTGTTCAGTCTGTTTCTGAACAAGGTCTTTTTTTTTGCTTCCCATTTATCCAGTGGTTATAGAATCACTGAACTGTAGAATATCTCAAATTGGAAGGGACCCATAAGGATCATAGATTCCCTGCTCCTCTATGTCAGAAGCAGAAGTGCAACTGATCAGAGAGTTGGTTTTATATCTTATCTTTATGTGTCATAGAATCATAGAATGGTTTCTGTTGAAAGGGACCTTAAAGATCACCTAGTTCCAAACCCCCTGCCATGGTCAGGGACACCTTCCACTAGATCAGGTTGCTCAAAGCCCCATCCAGCCTGGCCCTGAGCAATTCCAGGGAAGGGCAGCCACAGCTTCTCTGAGCAACCTGTTCCAGTGTTTCACCACCCTTTTTATAAACTTCTATTCAGACAGCAGTGAAAGACTATTTCAGATGCTGGGAAGCAAGGCATGTACAGCTTTCAGCATACTATCTAAACTGTTTCCCTGAAGTACTCTCAGAACCTCATCCAGGTTTGCTTTGGAAGAACTAGTTCATTCATTACATAAGGGAGACCCCAATAATAAAATACTGTGCATGCACTGTAGAAGATAAGGGGTTCTGCATAGAAAAAGGTTCTAAATTATTTGGCTATGTGAATGCATCCCATTCTGTGTATCACTGTACCTTTCCCAAAGCAGGGTAGTAAGACGATTGTGCCTTAATCCAGAGGAATGTGTACCAAGCATTTATACAGTAGCATAGTGGCATTATCTGGTTTTACCTGTATTATTTTTTTTATTTTAATTACTAAAATTCTGCCTCACAATCATGCCATCAAAGCAACAGGTATGTGTTCACAGGAAGTGTCAAAATCTTTTTCCTGAGCACAGTAGGAACTAATATGAGTCCATCAGTTTGTTTGCACAGTCAGGGATCCATTTCACTTACCAATGTGGTGCATCTCCTGTTATTTTATTGCCCATTCATTTTTACTTGTGTTTTAGCAGAGACAGTTGTGGAAAATAATGTTTCTTTTGTAAGTTTGTCACCTCACTATTCATGAAATTTTTCATTGATGATCTTTGTGAAAATCAACCACCTATTTCTACCTTTTAATCCTGTCATAATCCAAGACATGATTCCTCCCCTGTCAGTTTAATTTCTTCAAGAGTCGTTGGTGAGGAACCTTTTCAAAAGGTTTTTGGAAATTCAAGAGCACATCACGGTTTAAGCCCAGCTGGTAACTCAGCACCACACAGCCGCTTGCTCACCTTTTCCCCCCTCTTCCCTTCCGCCTCCAGGCAGGATATGGAGGAGAATTGAAAGAATTTGTCCTCAACATAAGAAGGACATGGAACTGTTGGAACACATCCAGAGGAGGTCCACGAGGGTGATCAGGGAACTGGAGCACCTCCCATATGAAGATAGGATGAGAAAGTTGAGGCTGTTGAGCCTGGGGAAGAGAAGGCTGCATGGTGACTTCCTAGCAGCCTTCCAGTATCTGAAGGGGGCCTATAAGGATGCTGGGAAGGGACTCTTCATTAGGGACTGTAGTGAGAGGACAAGGGGTAATGGGTTCAAACTTAAACAGGGGAAGTTTAGATTAGATAAAAGGAGGAAGTTCTTTAGTGTGAGGGTGGTGAGGCACTGGAATAGGTTGCTTAGGGAAGTTGTGAATGCTCCATCGCTGTCAGTGTTCAAGGCCGGGTTGGACATAGCCTTGGGTGACATGTTTTAGTGTGAGATGTCCCTGCCCATTGCAGGTGGGTTGGAACTAGATGATCTTAAGGTCCTTTCCAACCCTAACTATTCTATGATTCTATGATTCTATAATATAAAGATTGGTCCTTTGGTTCAGCTGCAGTGCCTGCTACAGTGGTTGGAGTGACTGCAGTGTCTGTTGCCAGAGTTGGAGTAGATGCTGTGCTTGTCATTAGGGTTAGAATAGCTGCTGTTCTCATTGTCAGGGATAGAGTAGCCATAGTATCTGTTGCTTTGTCATCAGATCCAGAGACATCCTTTTCCCCTTGAGGGTACTGGATAGTGTTAAGCAGTGCTCTAGGCATAGGCCAAGCCCCAGCATGCTGCAGTTACTTGTCCCTCTTTGGTATTGCTAGGACAGCAGCATACCTTGCCTAAGTGTTTTACTAGTTTTTACAGATTTTGCAGTTGTTCAAGGGTGAGGTTCCAAAGCACTGGAGGTGCCCACTGGCCTAGGCACTTGCCCATACTGTTCCACACACCTTGCCACTTATAACTGTTCAGCCTTGGGGAAGATCTCCTGGTGGTATTCTTAGATAGTTGTCTAACCTTAAATAAGACCTGCATCATATTTGACAGAATGATGACTTCCAGCAAAAGGAGCAGGTTGGTTTCAAGGGTACTCAAAGGGTATTCAAAATATTTAAAATTCTCAAATGCTGTTGTAAATAGTCTGGTGGGGGAGCGGAAGGCATGGGAGGATGTTGCCTTCATAGTCTGGCCCTCCAAGGGGGGGGAGGGGGGAGGTGCAATTTTTAATAATTCCTATTACATGGCTCCCAAAGTGTAGAGGTGATAGCAACGCTGAGAACACACGCCAGATCAATTTCACGATCAATAATTCTATTGTATCACAAGCTAATATCATAAAGTTAAACAGAATGAAAACCTTAGCTCAGGCCCCCAAACTGATAAACACTAAACCAATGAATGCAGGCTGCAAGTAAGGTGTGATATAACAAAACTGAGACCAAGGGCAGTCAGAACCCAAATTACAGACCTTCAAGAAGCAAACATCTTGTCTGCGTCCCTCTCAGGACCAGTTATGTGTACATAGTTCGTTAATCAGTACACTTGTCTGGCTATGTCCTACACCTGACCAGCATAATTTGCCTTATCATCTTATTAAATTCCTTTTACTTCTTTCCTGGGTTAGAGGAGCTCTCTCTTCTATATGCATCACCTGTACATATGGGGGTGTGAGCATAGCGACTGAAGTCAGACCAAAGGCTGGAGAGCCTGTGTGTCTGTGGTGCTAGCAACTGTTTATATGTGTATACATAGTGTATGTGTGCTGTGTGTGCATGTTCCTGCTGGAAATACATAGTCAGCCTTGCTACTGGTTGCATCTGAGAGCACAGAGCAGTAGCAACCTCTCTTGTGTTGTTCTATAACAAAAAATAGGTAGTACTTTTTCACAGCTCACTGGTGAAAGACAAGAAAAGTAACATGAAACATAAACTTTGTGAATGCTGGAATTTGTCCTGAATCAGCACTCTTTTTTTCCTACTGCAGTCATTTAGCTCTCTGCAAAATAAATAATATGCAATCATGTGGAGATAGTAGCATTGTTATTTTCTTCTCACAATCACAAATGCCTACTTAAGGTGAACCACAAATAGATTTTCAAGAACATTCACTAAATGTGTGAGCGTAATAAGACTTCGTTTAGCTACATAGGGTAAATTTTCCTAATCATTCTTTGCATTACACCTGGATTAATCCTCTCAGTGTGGTGCAGTTTCTGTGGCAATGATAGAGCATAGAACTAATTTAAAGTGCTAATATTCTGATGGAATGCTCTGACTCAGAGTTCTTTACTTGACACATGAGATCGGGCTTAGCATCCATTGTGCTCGACTCACCAGATATGGTAACTATTGGGTCACTGAGCATAAGCTCTTTCCTGCTGTCTGGGGGGCTGCATATGATAAATTTGAAACCCACAAAACATTTGTGTAATACAGTAAGGGACTAGCTCCAGTGTCCTGACTAGCCATTATCTTTCTCATTAAAATAATTATTCCATCTAGTGTTGAATGTGAACTATTGTGTGTTATGACTGTGCATTTGTCTACAAAGTCATTGTGCTCTTGGAAGCTATTGTAGCTTGTTTCTATAGGAAACCTTTTTATTTATCTTGACTGTGAAGGGGAGTGGGGAAGAAGGGAATTCTGCCTTTCCCATATTCTACATTTATTAAACATCATCTAAAAGAAAACATTTTAGACACATAAAAGCTTTTACATGCACTCTGCATCCAAGGGAACACATTTATTTTCTCTGCTACTTTAACAGTCTGTATGTGGTGATGCTATTTAAAAAAATAGGTCAGGACCATTTTCAGCCTTAACAAAGACAGAACCATTTCACAATGTGCTGGGAAAAGTAGCTTCCTTGTATTTTCTTGCATTTCCTTGTTAGTGTCCATGTATCTAGAACTCTCCAAACTGCACTACTTTTGTAAATTATAGAAGTGACTGGAGATACTTTGGATTGCTTGAAATCTACTGGCTGAGACAAAATCAGAACCATAAAGGTGGATCTTTCTTATGCATTCTTATGCTTTTTTTTTTTTTTTTTTAATTTTTGGATGTGAATCAAAATTTTCAAGCTAAACGTATGTGCATATCCTCCAGATACAGATAGAGTCAATTCTCTCTGCTTAATAACAAAGTCTCAACTTTTCCTTCCTACAAATCCTCAAAATAGCAACTTGGGCTATTTTGTTTATCAGCTACTCATATGTGTCTGTAATAATTTCAGTCACCTACAGATGCTGTAAGACCTCTATGTGTTTCATTCACTTTCTACCTTTTGCTAGAACTGTAGCTGTCTGAGACGAGGCTTATCTTCTTCTTGTGCATTTAACACAACATGAAGCCCTTATGTCTGATGACATTTTCAGAAACGGAAAAGCTGAAAAAGAGCTTTCCAGTCTATTTTAGAATCAATAGAATAGTTTGGGTTGGAAGGAACCTTTAAAGCCAGCCCCTTGCAATGAGCAGGGGCATCTTTAACTAGATCAGAACCACATCTAGTCTGACCTTGAATGACTCCAGGGATGGGGCATCTACCACCTCTCTGGGCAACCTGTTCCAGTGTCTCCCCACCCTCACTGTAAAAATTTCTTCCTTGTATCTAGTCTAAATATGCCCTCTTTCAGTTTAAAAGCATTACCCTTTGACCTACTGCAACAGGCCCTCCTAAAAGTTTGTCTCTATCTTTCTTATAGGCCCCTTTTCAGTACTCAAATGCTGCAATAAGTTGGCCCTGGAGCCTTCTCTTCTCTAGGCTCAACCAGTCCAACTCTCTCAACCTGTCTTCATAGGACAGGTGCTCCATCCATCTGATCATCTTTGTGGCCCTCCTCTGGACCTGCTCTGAACCTTGTGAGGTTCACATTGGCCCATTTCTCGAGGTTGTCCAGATCCCTCTGGATGGTATCCCTTCCCTCAGGTGTGTCAACCACACCACTCAGCTTTATGTTGCCTGCAAACTTGCTGAGAGTGCACTCAATTCCACCGTCCGTCATTGATGAAGATAGTAACCAGAACTGGTCCCAGCACATCCCCTTGAGGGATACCACTCGTACTGATCTCTGTCCAGACATCAAGCCATTGGCAACCTTCATTTCAGAATGAAAGCGCCTTATTCCTCTGAAATGTAACTTCTAAATAGGGGATAATGGGAGAAAAATCACTGCAAAAAATCAGTCTGTGATTCAGTCAGTAGTGATATTATTTTCACAGAGAAACAGCTGGCTAATGATATTTGCATGAATGTCAGAAAGCCATAGGACACCCACTGCCTAATTAACAGAAACAGGGGTTATAACGTCCTGATCTAGGCTTCATTGTCCACCTCAAAGGTATCTATCTTCTTTTTACAAGTTCTGTATTTAGATGTTTACAATTAAAAGTATCAAAGACAAATCCAGAAGAACATCAGGGAATGTTATTTGTACATTTAAAAATGGTATAGCAATGTATGGGTTTATTAATAAATATCAGTGATTTTTAAGAAAAAACTAACAAACGAACCTGCACACATGTGCCTGAAATGATAACTAGAATCTCGACTTTTTAAAAATAGTTTTTTCATTTATATACTGGTGTTTCTTGCTAACTTACCTTTGGCCACAGGATGTCCAATCACTAGATGAAAAATGTTGAAATAGTTTATAATTTCATATGTAATATAAATAAATAATTTGTTATACACTATATGCATGTGTGCATGCATACACATACAACTATATAAAATACGCTGCAAATTATCTTGTTTGTTAATCAACTCACTGGGACATGTGATAGAAAAAGGCTTCAGACTGGTTGGTTCAGCCTCCTGCACTGATGCAAGCACGAAAATACTTGCAATGATTTTCATGTATATTATTAAAAAAGTCAATATATATCCATTCCAAATTAAATCAGAAATTATGACAGCAAATATTTTTTTGCCCAACTGAACAACAAGCCATCAAAATAACTCAAAATAAGAAAAAAAATACTGCCCCAGTCTGCTAAGATGATGGAAGGTGCTGGCTAAGTATACAGAAACAGTGTGTAGGAGTCTTTAGGTAAGTTTTAAGAGCAGTTCCTTTCCTCAAGTAAAGAAAATATTTACTTGGGTGCAAGTTTCATGAGACACTGATCAGAAGTTAAAGAGGCAGGAGCTATATTTCCTCTTCCATTCTATGAGGGGAAAAAAGTGAAACAACTGTGTAAATGAGAGGAATTGCATGGTGATCCGAAAAAATCAATCAGCTCATGAAGCACAGAAAATATTTTGGTTTATCTATTAAATCAATTGGCTTCTTAGGCAAAATTAATAAAATATTTCTTATTATTTCTTGACCACATTTTAGAGTTTTACTTCAGTAATAAAACCCATCTAAAATGGCATTTCAAACATTTAATTTATTCTTATTGTCACTGAAATTCAGTAGCTGTAATTTTTAAGTGAATTAAACTTTCCTGATATTTTCCAGCGCATTTAAAAAAAAACTAAAAAAAAAAATAAATTATTAGAATAATGAATAAATATTTACTGGACAATGTAACTTCCTAAATAGATGTGAATATGCAAGATATATTTTCCTAGTTAACAAATAGAAATAAAGTAGCCTAAATATTCAGTAGGGCAACCATTAAGATATATGAGGGTAAGATTTATCTTACCTTAGACATTTTAAAGTTGAGGTTTACTATAAAGTAAACAAAGAGAAACAGGCCCTTCCAGAGGACACTTAACCTGTTCTGTATCAGAAATCTTTCTCTGTGCTGAATTTGCTTGACAGGCTTGTATTTACAGAAGATATTTTAAATGTCTTAAGCAACTGAGAAGATTCCTTCTCATTAGGTTATTGTTATTGAAGGTTTTGAGGCTTGCAGATTTAGATAACATTAAAAGTTACAGGCAAGTCTAGTTCCCTGATGAAAACTTAGAGCAGCAGTGAAGTTGCTTTGGATTTGCCCTTCCAGTTCTTGAAAAGTAATTTTCAAAGCTCTTCCATCCTCTTGTGGTAGGGTAATAAAATGGAATCATGACTTCTCCCTCTTAACATCCACCATTTCGCTCAGCCTTACATGCTGCTTGTGGACAGCTTCTTGGGGGTTAGTGTCTTCTTGAAAATGCTATTATCCACGGTAGTAAGGACAAATCTTATGACACAGTAACTGAAAAGAACTTTTCTTACCTGTGTTCAGTGTAAGTGATAAACCAAAATGACAGAAAAAAAAAAAAAAAAAAGAAAAATTCCCCCCTATTGTAAAACAGTTGTTTATGACATCTGGGCCAGAAATTGACTGTCCTTTGAACCAAACTGTCTTTAAAATATATTGAGTAGAGAGGAAAAAGCAGACACTTGCAAGAGTTAATTCCTGAAATCTATAGCTCTTACAATATGTCATGCTAACACATATAGGACATTTGCACACTTGAGTGGTCACTTTCTGGTGGTTGACAGAATCTAACACCCTTTTTTCTTTGTCTGATTCATTGCTATTAGAGTGGTTAGTTCATGGGTCTATGTGCACACCCATAAATCCTCTTTTTTTTTTTTCATTTTTAGGCAAATTCTTACTTATTTGAAATAACTTTCACTGCATGTCTTATCATAACACCCTTTGCAAAAAGGTTGTCTATTGAAATAAATACATCAGTTTTCACTGTTACTTAGTCACAGTTAAAGGGTAGAAAATTTAAAATGTTGAGTATTTTTAGCAGGAAGATGGAGAGCCATTTTCAGAGGATAGATTTCTATGATCCTTGTTTGCATTGCTACTTGATCATTGTTGAGTAGCCTCATTGAAACTATTAAAAATATTCAAATTAAGTATTGTAGATGGTCAGGGTTTTAGCTAACCACTTCTATATATATTTTTTCAGTCTAGTGAATGACTCTCTGTTTGTGTAAAGGCCAAGGAAAAGTCTCACAATTTGGTATAAAACTGTAGATAAAGGCTAGAAAAATCTGTATTAGCAATGTGGCATGGTGACCAGAAGTAAAATAAGCAAAATTTTACAAAAAAGAATGCAGACTTTTATACAGAAAAAAAAGTTCTTCCTTTTCATTATTTAAACTGCTCTGTAAAATTTAATAGAGAATAAAATCCTCAATATGATTTGTGCTGTTCATCAAATAATCTCATGAAAAAGCTAGAGTGTTTCTACTGATGTGTATGAAATAATTTTACAGGGGAAAGTTTATTTGTAATTTTGCATATGCTTGTGCTGTCGTTTAACTAGCAGTGAAAGTTATTTTCATGTTTGCTCCCTGGTATTGCAAACACTGTGTCTCATAAACAAAGACTTGGTTTTAAACTTTGGATGAAAATCGACTTTGTAAGTAACTGAATGAATCCTCTTCCTAAGAATGCTTGTAAATGCTTTTAATTCAGCTTCTCTCCTTCTACTCTCCTCCCACCCCCTTTTTTAAACAATAAAAAATAGTCTTTTCTGTTGAAATGGAAATGTTAACATCATAACATCATTTGCCATTAGTCAGAAGTGTAACTTTATTAAAGCAGAAGGTCACATAATCCCTACAGGAGCTCTCTGCAGGAAATACTTTATTCTTACTTAGCATATCTGTGAATTCTATCAGCATTAGTGTCTTTCACAATGTTTGTTTCTTTTGAATATTTATGAAGGACTGTCCAGTGACCTGCTTAGCATCTCCAGGTTTGTTCTGCCTTTACAATCTTGCAAGCATAGTGCAATCGGAAAGAATCATTCTCCCTCAACAAGAGAGATCAATATGGCAGAGGCCAAGGAAATATCTGCAGAAAAGAATTTTCTATCAATAAAAAGGAAGAAATAAAACAAATACAGGATTGGACTATAATTTCAAAAAAGAAAAAAGAGCCCAATCACCTAAGAGGTGGCACTCCCTCCTTTGCTAATCTTTGTGTAATTAGATTGCTACATTATAACAGGTCACCACAAAAAGTCTTCACAGAAGAAAGGGGTAGTACTTTCTATAATGAATTTTGAGAGCTTTTGAGATCAGAGAAACATTGCTGTGTCAAAGCTTATCGATACAATTTAATTAATAATATAAAAGTTTAGATTAATTTAACTAGGTCAAGAAGGTTTGATTTTCTTATAGCTGTCTTTTGGCATATCTAATTTTACTAAATTACTGCAGATGTTCATGGAACTTACTAAAATCAGGCACTCAATTACTGTTAAGTTACAGGTTTTGCTATCACCCTGATATCCTGTCCCAAATTCCCCAATTTATAGTTGTCACAGACAGTGAGTGGTTGAGAATTCTGATCTAACACTGAGGTAGGTCTGTCATCACACTGATTTTATAGCTTCTCACTCCCAATAGATTAATTCCCTTGCAATTGATAGCATCTTTCCTTACCTTGCCAAGGTATTTTTTTATTTCCTATTTCCTCTAAAAGGTTCTATACTCACCTGTTTGATTCCACAAGTGTTTTCTTTCTGTTGTTTGCTTTTAACTTTCGTCATGAAGAGCCATTCCCATGTTATGTATGGAACTTCCCTTGATATGTTCATGTAAATTAACAGATTGATTAGAATACAGACATAGTGTTTTTTAAGATTGTTGCTATATGTCATGCATCCATCACTTGAAGGCAATTGATCATTCTATTAGCATCAGATTTTCCAATGAAGACTGCATTTTGTGTTATTTCCCAGGAGTTTTGGTTTGTTTTCTTTTTTGTTTGTTTGTTTGTTTTCCTTTTTAATTTAGGATATTTACTCTTAGAAAAATGGAAGTAAACTCTTCCAGTAAATATTTTGCCCTGTATAGGATGGCTAGCAGCACAAAAGATTAATTTCTTTTGCATGACCTCTCACATCCCCTGGCATTCTAAGACTTCTGGAAACTAAACCCAACAGTTGCAAATTTTTTATGGTACATGTCTAGTGTTACCCATGTTGGCAGGAAATATTAACCAAATTTAGGATGTCACACATAATGACATATTCAGCAAGAAAAATAAGGAGCTTGGCAATTTTGATGAAAAAGAATATATTATTTTATTTTTTCTGTAAGAGAATCAATCAGAAGATCTTGTTTGCAACCCCAAACCACATTCTGGCTTCAATTTAGTCCTTTTTTTTTTTTTTTCTTTCTTAAATTATTATTATGTCATTAGTTGTTTAAGGTGCAAAACAGAGATCCACTAGAGATGGAATATTAGTATTTATTACATAGATTGTTATATGTCATGGGTTCAGCAGCAGCAGTCATTTTTCTCCTTCTTGGTAGCTGGTGCAACGCTGTGGTTTTAATTTCGTGCCTGGGAACTGTGCTGATAACACCAGTGTTTTCAGTTACTGCTTGGTGATGTTTTGTCTGGCCAAGGACTTTCTGAGCCTCATGCTATGCCAGGGAGGAGGGGAAGCCAGGAGGAAGCAGAGACAGGACACCTGACCCAAACTGACCAAAGAGGTTATTCCATACCACAGCATGTCATGTCCAGGATGTGAAAAGGAGAGCAGAGACCAAGAAGGGTGTGGTGGTGGACTGGGGGTGCACAGCATGGTCAGGTTTTTGGGATTGGGGGGTTCACTGCTGGGGGGTGCACTGGCTGGGTCGGGCTTGGTGAGCAGTTGTATTCTTTTTACTTGTATTTCTCTTGTATTATTATTGATGGTAGCAAAAGTGATTTGTGTTATACCTTAGTTACTAAACTGTTCTTATCTCAACCTGTGCGAGTTGAATTCTTTTGATTCTCCTCCCCATCCCCCCGGGACTGGGAGAAGAAAGAGGGGGAGTGAGTGAGTAAGTAAAACTGTGTGGGTGGGGGGCTTAAACCACAACATTATAAAAAACCTTTCACTTCAGGAAAAAATATCGAAAATCAGTCAGGATCATTTATAAATATCAGAAGACTAAAACAATTGTTTGACTTAAAGCTGAGGAATATTATTAGATTTCAAAACAAATAAACATGGATATAGGCAGGTTAAAAAGCATGAGAGATTTAGCAAATGCAAGAAGGTGAGAAGTTTGCCTGAGAATTCTGGATAACATAGAAAGCTCCAAGCAAAAACTAGGTGAGCTTATAGTTGAGAGTAAAGAAGTGCTTTTCTGCTGTTTGAATTTATCTTGTTCAAAGACACAGAAGCCTTACTCGTCCCATCAATGACAGTATGGTCTTTCCAGATGAAGTGTGGGAAACGGAAATCTCCTAGAAGGACAAGGGCTACCTATCTGGAGATTCTTCTAATTGTCTATAGAATCCTTTCTGTGTGAATGACAACAGACACCTACAAGGACATCTTTGTTTTGCATCCCCCAACTCCTCACCATTAGGCTCTCAAATGAATCATCCCTGAGAGTAAGGCTGTGAAGTCCAGCTTCTCCATTGCACAGAGTGCAGCTCCTCCACCTCGCCTGCCCTCCCTATCCCTCCTGAACAGCCTGCTGGCCCCTACTGAGCACTGATGCTCTATCACCATTCTGCACCAGGGACAGTAAAGCTCGTCTGCATAACTTCCAGATGCGCAAGAGAAATGCTCACCTGAAACATGATGGAAATTCTGTTTTGTCTTACACCTCCAAGCGATTGCTTAGAAAGTTTTATTTTTCTTCCATGGTGACATATGTAATGTGACAGAACCCAAGTTTTGGTAATAATCTCTTCAAGAACTTAAATTTCTCCCTGGATATTCCAAAACACTTCAGTTGCAGTTAAGCATGGACAGCCATCTCCCACTCCAAGAGACTCTGCAAATAAAATATAGCTTTTTCCCATTAAACTTGACAGATGGATCCTGGAGATGTAGTCTGGGTACAACACTAGTCAGCCTTGACATAGGAGAGAGGGATAAAAGCTTGCCTTCAAGACCTAGCCAGAGATGCTGAGACCACCCACTCCAACATGAGATACCCAGGCTGGGATTCAGCTCCTCTGACTTTAGTTAATTCTATTGTAGATATTTCTAGGAATAAACTGCTAACATGCCATTGTAGGGAGCAGAGTAAAAAGTTACTCATGCTGTCCTAATGTCGATATATTTAGGACACCTTTAGCCTTAACTGACTGTATTAACTAAGGCTGCGTTTCCATTTCCTTGACTTTTGTTGTTGTCTGGCAGAATGCTAGCCACTTTCATCTCTAGTAGAGATTTGGCTTTTCGTGATGTCTCCCTCCACGTATGAGCTACGTCTTCGTTGTTTTCCTGAGAAGCTCGACCTGGCTTCTAGAGAGTGCACCATTTCTTTTTCTGCCTGAGTTCCAGGAGGAGTTCCAAGCTGCTCTTCTGCCACACTTGCTCAACTTCCATTGTCACCATTTTGAGTTTCTTTTTTTGAAATTCTCTCACAGGACGCACATGCTGCTCTTTGCATGAGACCTCTGTTAGGAGGCACGGCATATTACAATGGCTAGAAGGTGTCCTGAGATACTGAAATGGATGCAGCAGGGATAAGAAGGCTGAATGGACTTGCATAAGCAGTACCAAGGGTCTTGGTTGATGTTGGTTTTGATAATGCGAGCATCTGTTTCCAAAATATACCCCCTCTCACAGCACAGGGGGAACAAATACAGGTTTCAAGACAGAAGAAAGAGCAGCAAGTCCTGTTTACCAAGTATGTGCTTATTTTTAGAAATAAAATCAGAATTGCACGTTTCGTAAGTATGAGTGCATACATAAGGCGTGCAGTTCTTAGCATAATTCAGTCAACTCAGAGCATTGTAACTGAGAATAACCACCTAGAGGGCATTGTGGTCAACTTGGGCGCTCCAGATCATGCATTCCAGCTTGCTCCAATAGGTAGAAAACATCCATAGGGATGAGGGAACATGTTTCAACTCACTTGCTGTCCTTGTCTTGCTGCCCTTTACTGGAGTAAGGGCATGGGATCTTTATTTTTCATTCAACAGACAGAAATAGTCTTGATTCATCTTGTAATTTTTCTCCTAAGCATATTAGTTCCTAAATTTTCTTTGCACATTTGGACTAAAGTGCTTGTTTTCTGAAAACAGCCTATACAGAGCATTATGTAAATATGTATTTTATCAATTTTAATATAACAAATGTAAGCTTCTGGGTTGATAAAGGCAGCCATCTAAATTAACAAAATAAGCCAATTCTGATTTTTTTAGAATGAAAATGATCATATCCTACTTTAAGGAAAAATGAATAAATTTTGCCTCTTCATGACCATACAGAGTGAGACCTTTGTTTCTGTAACATCTGAGGGACCTAACATGCAGATTCAAAATGGCCTAAGATGTTAATCTGCCCTGTTGTCAAAAAAAGGCCTGTATAACTGAAGGAAGCTCTCCTATATTTTCTGCCTCATCCAGGCTGTACACTACTGTTGGTTTCCTTTTCACAGCTCTACCCGTTACCTGAGGCAGCTCAGCTAAATTTCTGGAATACCCACAAGGGGAAATGGGATGTGAAAGAAGGTGGCTGGAGTGAAGGAAGACAGGCAGTTTTCACGATCATCCTGCATTTAGGAAGACTTAAGTTGTCTTGGAAACCCTATCTAATACAGCTTTGAAAATGAGAATTTTGTGAGTGGAATATAAAGATTGTTCCCTACTGCTGTAAGCAGGTATCTAAACAAAGGAACTGATTATTTTCAGAACCATAACAGAAAGTTTACTCATTATAATTAATCTCTACAGGACATTCCCAATGGGAGCCTCATAAGGCATTTTGAAAATTGACTCTTTATCTAACTATGAAGATAAAATTCTAAATCTAAGATCTTGTTATTTCATTGTTCTTCAGTTTTGAGCAATGTGACTAATCCCAGTCATCCCGAAAAGTGCGGCACTGACTCAGGGAAGCTTGGTATGTGGAAGATGATCAACACTACTTTCTACAGTAGTCTTTTTTTTTTTTTTTTTCCTTTGGAAGTGTGCCATCAATATATTGTCCAGCTTTCATGCTGTTTAGCTTGTGAAAGCTTACAAGATCACATCCCAAGGTTATATGGCTGCACTTCATATAAGTCTTGCAGACTTCAGGTAATGATAGAAAACAGCCATTCTAACAGAAGCCCATAATGCTCTTTATACCTTGGAGAAACAGCAGGTCTTTACACCTCAGAGAAGCAACATACTGATTGAAACACAATTATTGAAGTTTATGAGGAAGGATAATATCACATGGTTGAGTGATTTCAAAATATTAGTGATATTCCTTCCACTTGAACAATCATATTTATGTAAGTTTAAGACTTCATACTTGCTCTACTTATATTGTTTAAAAATATTGATGAGAAATTATCATTTAAAGTGACTGCAATTAAGCCTGGTGCATTTTTTCATGTTTAAATGGAATTGTTTAGGTATAAAAAACCTCCAACTTTGTCGCAGCTTGTTACAACTGTAACTAGGATCCTTACATGAATTACAATAAGATTTACATGATGAAGAGAAGGATGGCAAGAAACTGGCAGATTATGTAAATTTTTTTTCTTTTTAGGTAACAAGAAACAGATTTTGAGGATACTTGTGTCTGCAAATGGAGTCTTGTCCTCTATAGAACTGAAGCACTTGCAATAAGGATTGTTTTTTCCTCAGTACTATTGTGCTATTAGGTGATCAAATATATATATTTTTAAGAAAGGTAACTCTTTTTTTATCCAGCAGTTCAGTGGTTAAAATTTTCCTATAGATTATGAAAATCCTTGATATAGCTCCTTTTCTGCCTGAAGAGTGTTACACATTTCTCACCTGTTGTGAACATTCCATTTTCTGCAGTGCATTTTCTAATACGCAGTGAAAAGGAAGACTGCACAGTTTATCCTAGTTATTCTCAGTCTAAAATAATTTAATATTCATTCAAATAAATATGAAGTGGACTGGATATTTAGAAAGGAAGAGATGAGCACTGTTGGATGATAACAGTAAAAGCACAGAAGGAAGGATTCAAACGTAGGCAATATCTACTGAATAGGTTACAAAAATTTCATCTGTTCTCTAACCAGTGACCATACTCATAAAATTGTTAAAATTTCTAATGGAGGGGTTGTGAGAAACACAGGCTTTGTTTGTTGGTTTTTTGTTTGTTTTTTTTTTTTTTTTTCCGAAGAGAGACCTTAACCTATTAATCAAGGAATATTTTTAGGCAGCTTTGCTGGTAATTCATCTGTTGGAAACTGAGGAAGAGGCTTTAACCATTATAACAGTATTAACATTGCTCCTGACCTATTATAAGAGCTCTGAGATTGCATATTAGACTGAGTTTTCCGTTTGCCACATGGTTAAGACAGGCAACAGACAATGAACTACATAGTATAAGAAGGTTAGGTGCATAGGAAAAACTTTAATATTAAAATACTTGGTAATCAGTAGTTTAAATAAGATTTTTATTTTAGTACCTGAAATATCTTTGTGGATCTTCTCCAAAATGTGCTGAAGATCTAGCAGGAAGTTTTCTACAGTTAAATTAGCATGTGGAAAAATTCTTCAATTATTAGAAATAAGGAGACTATATTTTAGAATTATTGGATTTCAAACAATAAAAAAGTCAGAAAAAATGTGTATTTATTTTACAAGTGACTAATATGATACAGAAATAAATATTCAGCACAAAATTTGTATTTAGTACAGCAGTGGGAAAAGATGCTTAAGTACAAAAGAGTGAATAACAATGTGACAGACAATATAGAAGAATTCTATATAGATTAAATATAAAAATGTTCTAATTTGCCTTATACCTGATCTCAGACTTGCCACTTCAGACATTTTACAAAAGAAATAAGTTCCTATTTCATGGTTTCTCATCAGCTGTGTACTAAGGCATGAAGTGTTCCACTTAATCCCATAGTTTACACAAATAAACATGTTTGATTTTGATGAATCCTATGCTTGCTTTTTGATGATTACTTCCAAGACAGCTCATTAAAAACGATTTTTTTTTTCACTTTGGTCACATTACTATCTAGAACAAAGTCAGACTTCTCTGAAAAAAAAAAAAAAAGTTATATAATGACTTGGATTTCACCTCTGCTTATTAAAGCAACATCACAGCTCTGTGCTACTTTTTCTAAGAGGATTGATGCAGTCATGACACGTGATGCTGTCTAACAGATATTGTCAGGAGTTTCAGTTGGTGTTTTTCTGTTGACGGGGAGGGCTTTAGATACCCAGTGTGTTTCTAAGACTACAACTTAAAGCAATGTTGGAATTGCTGGTATCAGCCATGAACAATCATGTTTGGGACCAGGAGAAGCAATATAGCCATGCAGATGGTGCTATGCCTAAACTCACAAACCCTGCAGCTCAGTGCAAGTGATGAGGCTACATGGAGATCTGCACCACTGTGGCTATATCGCTCCTAGCAAGAAATTTTCTGAAAGCTTGTCTGAATAATATTGCTGCATCACATTTTTGGGGCTCCCTGAATTCACACTTCTTTAAAACAAAGGTTTTGAGAAACAAGATTTGTCCTTTCTCCTCTTTCTTATTACAAATATAAACTGAAATTTCTAAATGTTAAAATCCTTTATTGACTGATTGTATTAACTGTCCATATTTCAGAGGCCTTCTTTACCAGGGTTTAATGGAGGAGGCTTAGGAGGCAGAGCAATAACATTCCTTCCATTTACTGACAGAGACATTAAGTAGCTTGTTTGAAAGCTGTAACAAAAGTGGAAACAACATCAGTACTTGTCTTAGTTGCCAGGTCACAGACTTTCCTAGAGAACAGAAAAAAAAAAAAAAAAGTAAAACTATTCCTAAAATGGACAGCTTCTGACTTTCTTTCTTTTTTTTTTTTTTTTTTGTGGACATAATTTATCCATAAATAAAAATTATTTTTCTTACTTCAAAACATTATTTCTGGCTAGTATCACAAATTAGGAACCATGGCAAATATAGCGTCTGAGAGATATGTATGGGTACCATGATTGGAATTTCTTACGCCTGAAGATTATTGCACTGTGGTTACAAGTCATTTAGGTTTCCTTCCATTTGAATAAGACTATGAGACTTCTTCAGGATTCAATTAAAAAGCTCAAAAACATTCATTCAGGTACTAACTGTTCCACCTTTTCTGTTGTTAATAGCAGGTGTGGAAGAGAACAATGAAATAACCTCGTGAGTTTATTTACTTTATTGAAAAACAGGTGTTGTTCCACTAGAAAAATAAGTGAAGGAACCATCTTTATCTGTGTATAGCTAACCACACTCAGTAAGGAAAGACTGAATACATCTCATCATGTCAAGTCAAAGCAGCTGTGTAATAGACCAACAGTTGATCAAACTTTTCAGGTATAAAATTCTAATTAAGAATTTGTATACATTATGTTAGGCAAATTGGATATTCTGTTTTCTTTGAAAGGCTTAATACAGTAATTACTGCTGACTTATTATCTTGGTTTTCAATGTGACATGGCAATAACCACAGCACACTGAAACATGAAGTGGTAAAATACTGTTGGTCCAATGTTTATTTGACACTACTGGACTAATAATTTCTTCAGTGGAACTCTCTTTCATAGACGTTGCTATAAGTGTGATGCTTAAGTTGCTCTGAAGTGATCTTGCATCACTGTAATGTCTAAGGAATTTCATGGAATCATAGAATAGTTAGGGTTGGAAAGGACCTTAAGATCATCTAGTTCTAACCCCCCTGCCATGAGCAGGGACACCTCCCACTAAACCATGACCAAACGCTTAACAACTGAAAGCTATCTTCAGCTGTTGACTGTTTTTGAAGAATATAACCCAATATAGATAGGTATTGAAGTACCCAACAAACTTCATGGAGAGTTATACAAGCTGTAAGAAGTTCAATAGGATCATTTAGGGATTCATAAAATATTTCACTGCATCTGAATTTTTTTTGGAAGCCGTAGCAATGGTGAATGCACTCCAAGTTGAATGTTACTTAACGGAACAGAAGTTTCTCTAATGTTTGTGATGACTTTGCAGATTACTCAGCCTTGCTTATTTGTTCACATGAGAATTTTGTCATGTTGTTGTGATCTTTATTATCCTTTATCTTTTAAAAGGTTATGAATAGAAATTAGAAAATGGCTACAATAACAACAAAAACTTGAAAATCTTAAATATAAAGAAATGTTATATATTATTTTTTATTAGGATTCAAAAGTTAATATTACATTGTCCTTTCATTAACTTTCTTCCACTGTAAAAAGTTACCTTCAAAAAAATCTGTATATATTAAATCTTACTTTTATTCTTATGATTCTAATTAAAAGAGAAAAGGAAAATAAGACAGGTCAATGTTCATTCGTGCCTTGAATGGCAGCTATTGTATGTAGTGTCTTTTGAGGATTCCAGAGCTTTTTGGCGCAGTCAGAATCAGTGACCCTGACATTATCTCCACAATATTGGTGTTTCACATGGAACCACAGGCTGTGTGAGAAAACTAAGCAGTACATGAAAGTGTGCACAGAAATTTCCCGTAGGATAATTTAAAGACTTTCACAAAAGACTTCTAGTCAAGTCTTCCATGCTATTTAAATCTGTGGATCAGGTGTCTTGGACCCATATTTTGCCAAGAGCTTTACAATCATTGAAATGTATTCTTGAAAGCTTTCTGGGTTTCTTGTTTTTGTTAGTTAGCTTGTTTGTTTGTTTTCCTTCTTCATTAAAATCTGGGGTTTGAATTTGATTTTGCAGATAAACCCTGCACTTACTCATGTGGACTTCAAGACTGTATAAAAAGGTTCCTATAAGGAATATTAGCTTTGAACAACCATAGATATTCCCAATTTTTTTATTAATGGAAGATGAAATGACTGGACTGCATCCCCTGGGAATATTTAAGTTTAAAAACACAAAACAAAAAACAGCTTTTAAAATTTTAATGTTGTATAGTTATGTTAGTGTTCAAAAATCATGTAAGATGTGAAACTCTATTAATTTTCTATTCTTACCTTAAATTTACGTTATTTAGTAATCTATCCTACACGTAACTGTTAATGTTTATGTGGACATAACATTGATTCACACTATCTACCCAACAAGCATAGAAAGTTAATTTTGGGGGGGAGAAGAAGGAAGAAAATAGTAGTCAACATCCATTTCTACTGATGGATTCAGCCAACTGTGCCATTTGAATTGTGTTTTGGATCTAAAGAGGCCATTCCACGGTACTCATGAAACTTCTATGGCTCAACCACTTTCAGAAGTCTCTTTAGAGCTGAAAGGAATCCTTAAGCTTCACAATCCTGTTAAAGCCTTCATTTTCCACTCAGATTAACCTTTATACTTTGAATTATTGAGGTATTCATCCTCACTTGAAAGCAGACTGAAGAAGCAATGGAAAGTTAGAGACAGGAGTTCATCGTTTTGAGGTTTGCAAATTTTTAAATCTGGGGAGAAAATAAACATCTCTCTTTGAGCCCTATGAATGAAAATGCTTCATTCTAATGAAGAGACATAAACTATCAAATGTAATGAAATTTTTTTGTTAAATAATAAGCAACAGAAGCATAAAGAAATACATATTTTTCATAGAAGCAAAATATATACAACTATAAAAACATAAATATACTAGAGAATTATAATATGAATTTGTAAATTGTATGCAAATAGCTTGAAACCAGATCTAAGAAGACATAAATAAAGCAACAAGACTGAAAGGTTTATATGCTGGCTTGTTTATAGAGTAGCACAAACATTTTTCTTTTTTAATTGGCAATTAATTTTCGGCAGCCATCTAGGTACTTTCATGTCAAATTGCTTTCCTTATACTAAACAAGATTGGGCATCCAAGCAGCAAAGCACTTATGTGAAAAGTGAGAAACTGACTGTCAAGTAGATATGTTCCACATATAACCAATTAAAATGTTTCTTTTGTGATGAATGGATGTTGTAATTCCACCTCTTGTATTTCTACTTTGGTCTGCACACCTGCCTAACTCTCTGATTCTTAAGTCTGAAGATAGATAAAGGCAATACTGAGTTCTTTTTCTGTTCCTCTTGCTCTTTAACTCCAGGATAAATGTAGTATATAAGCATCTGTTATTGAGGTCTGAGTTATAAATAATATATCTAACCAGTAATGCTGCCCATACATATTTTAGTTCAGGTGAATACCCACAGTACAATGGATGAATGCAAGCTTTTTTAGCAGGTCATTGCTTTGGTGACTTTTTTCTTTTGCCTCACTTCAATATTTTCTCAAGATATCTTTACATTTAGAAGTAGGGCTACTGACACATAAGGTATAAAGTAATGTATTATTGATACTCTTTAAATGAATGACATAAAAAGGCAAATATTGATTTTAAGAAGATGTCTCATTTTTCTTATTTCACAGAAGACTGATGCAGGTTCATGTTGCTATCAATATTATTTGAATTAATGCATATTCCTTGCTATCGATTGTTTTAACAATGATTGTCATAACTGATTTATGGGCACTTATGCATGTTAAATTTTTAAAAAGGCAAATATCAGATTTGTATATATAGATGGATTGACTTGAATAAACAAGATTGCTAAATGTTAATGACACAGTGTTTGATAGAATTTACATTATAATATGTTATGCTCAATACTTTGCTAGTGAAAAACTTCAAAGATTTCTTAGAGAAATTTTAGTGCAAGACAGATTTGCTACTCTTATTCATGGTATCTTACTTGATAAATTATACCTTTAATTTCAGTGATATTTATTATAAATAAATAAAATTAAGAAAAAAAGCTAAATATACCATTGGCAATCAATGGAAACTTCTGCACTGACTTCAATGTGCTTTGCAGCAGGCTCAAGGATGGTTCCTGTTCAATGTTAACATAAACAGGAAAAAAAGAGTTGGAGGGAGGGAACCCGAAAACTTTTTAGAGGAGGTGATTGTGTTTAACAAGGAAATAAAACCAGGTCAAAAGGAATGACCAGAAGAAAATAGTTAAGATGAATATAAGGAACTTATGACACACAGAAGAGATTTCTCCCTTTCTGAATTGCCTTGAATTACAGAAAAGAATCCTGGACAACATCGTATGCTGACTTAAACTCTACAAATGTTCTGGTATAGTGAAGAAGCCCTTTGGGGAAACACCTAGCAGGTTTATGAATTTGTCTTGCTCTGTATGTCTGAAAGACTGTTATAGGCTGAAGAAGTTGGCTGCAGCACCTCACCTTTCAGGCAAGAGCACTAGAGAGAAAAACAGGGATTCATTTCACCTTAAGTTCAGTACCTGTAGGTTCATTGTTAGTTTTCAAAGTCTAATCAAGTCACCCATACATAATAAATGAGGAAAAACATCCAAAGGAGAACATATCTAATCTTTAAATGGGTTTTGCTAAGCAGATGAAGTGAAACATACTTCTGAACTAATTTTTTTCCACTGACTGGAAAGGGAAACCAATACAATAGCTTTAGCAGACTATATGCTAATATTTCAAATTTGGTGAAATGAATTCCAGGTATGTGGAGAGTGCTCATAAACATGCCAGAAAATAACACTATCTGGATTCTGTTAGGACACAAGGAAATTAAGGGTGACAGGGGTCTAAGTTAGAAGCCAGGACAAGAGCCTGATGTATGTCCAGCAAGGCAGTTTCACCAGGATAGTTAAAACACTGACACAAGTTAACCAATTTCTTTCATAAGAAATTTTGAAAAAAGCAGAGGAAAATTTAAACCTGTTCAAACCTTAGCCATGAAAATAACTTTTGAGCCTATCTTTCATCATGTTGGCATTCTTTTTGATTTAATTGTGCCACTTTGTGTTTACCACTTGGTGTTTAAAGATAAGCATTCACTTAAATTACTGCTTTGTTTTTTTTGTTGTTGTTTTGTTTTGTTTTATTGTGGCTTGGTTTGTATTAGTTTTTAAAGAGCCATGCATAACAGTCTGATCAAGGCAAGAGCATGCACGTTTTTAACAATGCATTTTTAAAAAGATAATACCTTACCTTGAAAGCTTCAGGGGCAATTATCCTAAATTCACGTGAGATATAACTGTAAAAATATTTATTGAAGATGCTAATAGACAAAATGTCCTGTTGTCTTTATATCAAAAACATATGGAGGTTTTTCTTGTAGTAATTACAATTGCAATATATTTATATATGAATGACTTCATATTGAGAGTTCAAAATGAAGTCACTCTTACTACAGTTCTAACAAAGCAGCTTCCTTATGATAATACTTGGAATGCCTGAGTTCTGTCACTCTTTTTACGTATCATGTTTGGATTGAACAAATTGCAAACAGATATAAACTCCATAATAAGCATAGAATCATAGAATATTTAGGGTTAGAAAGGACGTTAAGATCATCAAGTTCAAACCCCCCTGCCGCGGGCACAGCACCTCCCACTAAACCATGCCACCCAAGGCTATGTCCAACCTGGCCTTGAACACTGCCAGCGATGGAGCATTCACAACTGCCCTGGGCAAACCCATTCCAGTGCCTCATCACCCTTACAGTAAAGAATTTCTTCCTCATATCCAACCTAAATTCTCCTCTTTAAGTTTGATCCTGTTACCCCTTGTCCTCTCACTACAGTCTTTAATGGAGAGTCCCTCCCCAGCATCCCTATAGGCCCCTTCAGATACTGGAAGGCTGCTAAGGGGTCTCCATGCAGCCTTCTCTTCTCCAGGCTGAACAGCCTAACTTTCTCAGCCTGTCTTCATACAGGAGGTGCTCCAGTCCCCTGAACATCCTTGTGGCCCTCCTCTAGACTTGTTCCAACAGTTCCATGTCCTTTTTTATGTTGAGGACACCAGAACTGCACACAATACTCCAAGTGAGGTCTCATGAGAGCAGAGTAGAGGGGCAGAATCACCTCCTTCGACTTGCTGGTCACACTCCTTTTGATGCAACCCAGGATATAGTTGGCTTTCTGGGCTGCAAGCAGACACTGCTGGCTCATGTTCATGTTCTCATCGACCAAGACCCCCAAGTCCTTCTCTGCAGGGTTGCTCTGAATCTCTTCTCTGCTCAACCTGGAGCTGTGCCTGCGATTGCTCTGACCCAGCTGTAGGAGGGTTTGAAGTATGTAAAGCTTATTTATTTATACATGGTATTGCTCCAGTAGGGTCAAAAATGGCTACAGTAATAGACAACAGGCTCAGAGGGTTGTGTTCAGTGGCAGAGAGTCTAGTTAGAGATCTGTAATAAGCAGTGTCCCCCTGGGTTCTATACCAGGTCCAGTGCTGTTTTACTTTTTCATCAATGACTTGGATAAAGGGATGGAGTGCATCTTCAGCAGTTAGCTGATGATATGAAACTGGTAGGAGTGGCTGATACCACAGAGTGCTGTGCTGTCATTCAGAAGGATCTAGACAGGCTGGATGAGCAAAGAGAAACCTTTTGAAATTCAGCAAAGTACAGCATCCTATATTTGGGGAGGAATAACCCCATGCACCAGTACAGGCTGGGGGCTGACCTGCTGGAAAGTAGCTCTGCAGAGGGGGACCTGGGACTCCTGTTGGACAGCAAGTTGTCTGTGAGCCACAATGTGCCCTTGTGGCCAAGAAGGCCGGTGGTGCCCTGAGCTGCATTAATAAGAGCATTGCCAGCAGGTCCAAAGAAGTGATTCTCCTCTATTCAGCCCTTGTGAGGCAAACTGTGTCCAGTTCTGGCTTCCAATACAAGAGAGACATAGAGTTCCTGGAGCAAGACATTTTCTGAGCACCAGTTCAACAACATTTTTGACAACAGTAATGTATATTACGCTTACAATACACATCCATACTGATTACTAAAATGTGTGTCATTTAGGAAGGATAGATAGATCCATGAACAGGAACAATTGCAAATTTTTTTTATCAGAAAAAAAACCCAGAAGTAAATCCATACACACTTTATAGCATGGAGAGACCTCAAGATTTTCTTGAACAATGACATTAATAATTTTCTGTTGCTGCTGGCACTTTGCTTGCTACACCCTTGCTTGCTCACCTTTTTTCACAGTTACCTTATGCTGCTGGTTCTTAGTTATGTCTATAGTTCCGATACCATTATAAAGACAGTTTTAACTGTATAAACCCTCAGAACATTTATTTTTGTTTTGGGCTGGAGTCTATAAATATTTTCAGGCTTGCAAAGACATTACACTTGGCCAATCCCACTGAATCTTTCTCAGCCATCCTTTACCAAATTATGCATGATCTCGTTGTTTCACAACATAAGGATTTAACATACGTGGCTTACAGTTATAGTGGCTTAGAGTTATATGTTACCTTCACCATTACAGCACCCAGGAGGGTGAGGATTTTCTTAGTATATATTTTAGAAACACTGAAGTTTTCTGCAAATTCACCTTCTTAGTAGCCTCTGACAAAACTGCCATGAGATTACAGAAGCAGCAGACTCTGGATCAGGCTCAATTTTCTATTGCATTGCTTTCACTTGCAAAGGAACTCAAATAATAACTTCTAAATTAAACAGCTGTAGAGATGTTAAGATATTCTCTATGGACCCCCGTGCTGTTGTCTGCAAGCTGATGATTCTGGAATTCTCAGGTATTGTCCCCATGAGGTGCTTTTTGCACTGACCTGTACATCTTTTCTGTCTATGTCCCAGTTTCCTTACACAGTGTTTGTCCTTGAACTAACATAATTGGCACTATGAGACTGTGTTTCATAATAAAACTACACAATCTGTAAGTGTTCCCTGCACTGTCCTTCCTGCTTTTCTCCTGCTGAATTTGTTGAGAAACAGATTTTCTGATGCTGTTGTGATCCCTTACCATCTTCACTAGCAGTCCAAATTATGCCAGTATTATCTAATATACATTTTATGGTGAAAGCAACCAAAGTCAACAGCTGCTTTGTGTTTTCTTAATTTTCATACTACATACTGTATGTCATTTAACAAGTAAGAATTGTCCTTTAACTCTTCATTGAAATCACCTGTTTGCCCCCATCTTTCTTATAGGCCCCCTTTAAGTACTGAAAGGCTGCAATAAGTCCTCCCTGAAACCTTTCCTCCAAACGGACCAACCCCAACTCTTTCAGCCCTCTCAGCCTTTCCTCACAGGAGAGGTGTTCTATGAGGTGTTCCATCCTCTTTGTGGCCTTTCTCTGGATTTGTTCAAACAGGTCTATGTCATTCCTGTGCTGAGGACTACAGAGCTGTATTCCAGGTAGAGTCTCACAGGAGTAGCCTGCTAACCACACTTTTGATGCAGCCCAGCATATGGTTGGTTTTCTTGGCTGTGAGCTCATGTTGCTGGTTCATGTCCAGCTTTTCATCCACCAGTACCCCCAAGTCCTTCTCCACAGGGCTGCTCAAACCCCAGCAGGGATGATGTTTTCATCCCCCAGATTGTCTTGATATTGGGGTTGCTGTAATCCAGATACAGGATCTTGCACTTGGCCTTGTTGAACCTCACTTCTCAAGCTTGTCTGCGTCCCCCTGGATGACATCCCATCCCTCAGGCATGTCAACCACACCACTTAGTTTGGTGTTGTCTTCAAACCTGCTGAGGATGTGCCCAATGCCACTATGTCATTGATGAAGATATTAAATATTACTGGTCCCACTACAGACCCCTGAGGGACATTGCTTGTCACTGATCTTCATCTGGACATTGAACTGTTGACCACTCCCCTCTGGATGCGACCATCTCACCAATTCCTCATCCACTGAACAGTCCAGCCATCAAATCTCTCTCCAATTTATAGATAATGATGTTGTCAGGGACTGTGTCAAAGGCCTTACAGCAGTCCAGGTAGATGACATCTGTAGCTCTTCCCCTGTCCAATGATGCAGTGTCATGGGTTTGGTTTTTTTTTCTAGTCTCGTGCTATGCTGGGGAGGAGGCAGAGACAGGGCGCCTGACCCTTGCTGACCAATGAGGTTATTCCATGCCACAGCACGTCATGCCCAGGATATGGAATACGGGGGTGGGGAGGAACCGGGAAGTGTGTGGTTTGGGGGAGGGCTCTCGCTGGGGCTTCCCGCGTGGTCTCTCTGCTTGGTCCGGCGGCGAAATGGTTGTATCCTCTCCCTTTGTATTTACTTTATCATTGTTATTGGTGGTGGCAGTAGTGATTTGTATTGTATCTTAGTTACTGGACTGTTCTTATCTCAACCTGTGGGAGTTACATTTTCTTCGGTTCTTCTCCCCATTTCCCCCCCATCGGAATGGGGGGGGGGGGGGAAGGAGGGAGAAGTGAAATTTACGGCTTAAACCACGACATGCAGTCACTTCATCATAGAAGGGCACTAGGTTGGTCAGGCAGGACTTGCCCTTGATAAAGCCCAACAGGCGTCTTGAATCACCTCCCTGTCTTCCATGTGCCTTAGCACAGCTTCTAGGAGGATCTGTTCTATGATCTTTCCAGACAGAGATAGAGGTGAGACCTAGAGGCTGGTAGTTCTCAGGCTACTCCTTTCTACCCTTTTCAAATGGGTGGAATGTTTCCCCTTTTCCAGTCACCAGGAAATTGTCTAATATCATGGAGAGTGGCTTGGTAACTACATCAGCCAATTCCCTCAGGACTCTAGGATGCATCTCATCAAGTCCCATATGTTTATATATGTATTCAGGTTCCTTGGGTAGTCATGAACCTGATTTTCTCTTACAGTGGGAAGGCCTTTGCTCCCATAGTCCCAATCTTGTTTTCAATCCACTTGGGAGTTGCGGTAAGGAAGATTGCCAGTGAAGACTGGGGCAAAAGAGTTGTTGAGTACTTCAGCCTTCTCCAGTCCATTGTTACCAGTTTGCCAGTCATGTTTGCATGTTCGTCGGGGGGGTAAACTTCCTTTGACCTTCCTTTTCTGGCTGCCATAGCTGTAGAAGTCCTCCTTATTGTCAACTCACACCTTGCCCATCTAGATACTGAGAAATTAATTTCCCCAAAAAGAGAGGGAAAACATGACACATGTTTGATAGGTTAGAAGGAAGAAGACTGATTTTTAACTACTAGTTAATCAGAGAGAAGACTTACTACAGGAACATCTCATATTTTTCTAGGGATCTGAGGATAACCTATGTAGTTATCTGTTTTTCTTCCTTAATTACAGATTGAATTACCTCAATCTGTACCTTGTTCAGGGATTTATACTCTAATTTCTGTTTTTACATAAGGTGCACTATAGTCACCCATATCCCATTTCAAAAGACAGTTACAACAGTAACAAATGCAGTCTTAGTCTTGAACACTATGGGATAATGGTGTCAGAAAACTTGAAATGAAAATAAAGACATTTTGCAAGTTAATTTGTTTTTCTTGCAACTGTTCTAGGCACCCAAGAAGTCTTTTCCCCTATTCATTCCCCATATTTTCTCTATTTTAGACCAGAATGCTGCACAAGTAGTTCTAAATCTCCTGTTGAATATCTATTCAAACATCCCTCTGAATACTTCAGTTAATGTGAACACCAATCTTATGGTTGAATTCTTATTAATCCTTATTCTTTCTGCCTCTAATTGTTGATAGAGAGTCCATTGCTGGAGCAAACAGCAGTGACCATAATGACTATTTATGACTATTCCCTTTTGTGGACTTGCATAGTACGGCTGTTTTAAGTTTCTAATAAAAAAGTAGATATACAAATCCTCAGTTTAACTGCAACCTATTTTTCTAGCAAAGTTCCTAAATATACTTTTTCTATCTTGTCAAGTACATTTTTACGTATCAGCACCTCTCTTATTTTTACATGCTACATCTAAAGTTCAATATAACCCTTTTATTACAAGTCTGCCTGGCAAGTAGCATAGTATCTTTTTTTTTAGTGGTGACAACTCTTTTTACTTCTTTCTAAAAAAAGATAATTTCTCATTGTGTGATCTCATTAAGTAAGTCTATTTTTGTCGGAGTGAAAGATTGTTCTAAAGCCCTGTGTATACTAGCTAAGAAAACTTTGAGTAAACTGCCTTAGGGTTCTAATAATAACATCCACTTCCTCCTTTGTAATGGAGCAACATAAGAATTTCTTCTCTTTTCCGAAAGGAATGACACTTCAAAATTGATTTTTAACTTTCCTTTTGGTTTATCTGTATCTTCCTTTATAAAATTACCAGAAAATATTCATTCTCTTTTCTGAATAGTAATCAGCTTCTCCTAATTCGATATTTCTTTACCTAAATAACGGGAAAAATTCACCACCTACATTCGCAATAAACCGTTATTTGACAGCCATGCAGTGTGCACTTCTTACCTACCTTTGTGTCTGAACTTTATTATATGTGGTCTTTGTTGCTCTCAATCTCATAATAATTATATTTTACTGTAAAAACAAAGTCCTTAAACCCCTGATATACTTAATATCACAAAGAAAAAAGATGATAACTTCATCTGATATACTTCATATCACAAAGAATAAAGATGATAACTTACATATATAGTTCACATTATATACAGGTCATAGTATATATGGGTATGTATATATATGTACATATATATATAACTTCGTATATATACAACTTTTACTCTTCTTCAAGGTGTATTCCTCATAGTTACAGTAACAGCACACTATGCCCTAGAGCTGTTTCCTAAGAATGACAGCTTTATCTTTCTCTTGTAGCCCATTGAACTTTAAAAACATCACACTAATCCTCTTTATACACTTTCCTTTCTTTAGATCCTCCCCATTATACTAAATCTTCTCCCTGTAGTCTGATGTATGTGAAAGAAGAAAAGACTTAAACAAAAACATTCTTTCAATCCATAGCACCCCAAACTAAGGTTAGTTACGCAAGCACCTAAAGTTAGTGATACAGATCTGGGGATCTGGATTTTTTTTCAGAGTCTTACAGAGAAGAGTATGGGCATTCATTATGAGGTCTTTGCCATTCATTTGGCTATCTAAAAGTTGGAGCTGATCATCTCTCTTGCTAATCATAGAGAGAAATTGGATACTAAAGGACACAAGTTTGCTTTTAAAACAGTTTAAGAAAAATGGCTCTCCATTGACTGCAGAAGGAGCAAGGAAAACTAGCTTAGGCTACAAAATTAAACTGCAGATGGCTTAATTTAGGTAAGATTAACCTCTTCCCACAGTTGAGGGATTTCTTAATGACTCTTTTTAAATAGGGAAAAAAAGAATATCTTTCTATGACAGACATGATATTAAGCAAAATTAACATCATTCAAGTTTTTTTTTTGTCTTACTATCTTGAAGGTATTGTCAAAATCCAATCTTCTAAAATTTCACCAATGGAACACTGTGGCGTGTTGGACAAATACACATTATTGGATAAGTTCATTAAACATGAATAAAGTAAAAATTGCATATAGTAAGATTTATTCTCTTTCAAGATAAGTCTATGAATTGTACAGTTAATAAAGAACTACAATGCTTAAAAGCAACTTATGGCTATATCAACATCTTCATGAGCGGATTTATTCCCTTCTATAGAATCATAGAACCATAGAATAGTTAGGGTTGGAAAGGATATTAAGATCACATAGTTCCAACCCCCCTGCAATGGGCAGGGACACCTCACACTAAATCGTACCACACAAGGCACTGTCCAACCTAGACTTGAACACTGCCAGCGATGGAGCATTCACAACTGCCCTGGGCAAACCCATTCCAGTGCCTCACCACCCTCACGCTAAAGATATTCCTCCTCATATCCAATCTAGACTTCCTTGTTTAAGTTTGAACCCATTACCCCTTGTCCTCTCACTACAGTCCTTAATGGAGAGTCCCTCCCCAGCATCCCTATAGGCCCCTTCAGATACTGGAAGGCTGCTAAGGGGTCTCCACGCAGCCTTCTCTTCTCCAGGCTGAACAGACACAACTTTCTCAGCCTGTCTTCATACAGGAGGTGCTCCAGTCCCCTGATCATCCTCGTGGCCCTCCTCTAGACTTGTTCCAGCACTTCCATGCCGTTCTGATGTTGAGGACACCAGAACAGTGAGGTCTCAGGAGAGCAGAGTAGAGGGGCAGGATCACCTCCTTCGACCCACTGGTCACACTCCTTTTGATGCAGCCCAGGACACAGTTGGCTTTCTGGGCTGCAAGCAGACACTGCTGGCTCATGTTCATTTTATCATCAACCAACACCCCCAAGTCTTTCTCTGCAGGGCTGCTCTGAATCTCTTCTCTGCCCAACCTGTAGCTGTGCCTGGGATTGCACCGACCCAGCTGTAGGACCTTGTACTTGGCATGGTTAAACTTCATAAGGTTGGCATCAGCCCAACAAGCATGTCAAGGTCCCTCTGGATGGCATTCCTTCCCTTCAACATACCAACCGAATCATACAGCTTGGTGTCACCTGCAAACTTGCTGAGGGCACACTCAATCTCACTGTCCGTGCCACTGACAGAGATGTTGAACAAGACCGGTGCCAACACCAGTCCCCGAAGGATGCCACTCGTTACTAGTCTCCAGCTGGACACTGAGCCATTGACCACAACTCTTTGCCTGCGGCCATCCAGCTAGTTCTGTATCCACTGAGTGGTCCACCTATCAAATTGATGTCTCTCCAACTTAGAGACAAAGATGTTTTGTGGGACAGTGTCAAACACTTTGCGCAAGTCCAGGCAGACGGCATCAACTGCTCTACCCCTGTCCATCAGTTCCATAGCCCCATCATAGAAGGTCACCAGATTGGTCAGGCAGAATTTCCCCTTAGTGAAGCCATGCTGGCTGTCACCAACCACTTTACTGTTTTTCATGTGCCTTCGCGTGCCTTCCAGGAGAATCTGCTCCAAGATTTTGGCAGACACAGAGGTGAGACTGACTGGTCTGTAGTTCCCTGGATTTTCCCCTTCTTGAAAATGGGGGTTATATTACCCTTTTTCCAGTTGTCGGGAACTTCACCTGACTGCCATGATTTTTCAAATATGATGGACAGTGGCTTAGCAACTTCATTTGCCAGCTCCTTCAGGATCCGCGGATGGATTTCATCAGGTCCCATGGACTTGTATACGTTCAGGTTCCTAAGATGGTCTCGAACCAGATCCTCTACTACAGTGGGCCCAGGGTCTTCATTCTCACAGTTCCTGCATCTGCCTTCCAAGACTTGGGTGGTGTGGTCAGAGTATTTGGCGGTGAAGACTGAGGCAAAGAAGTCATTAAGAACCTCAGCCTTCTCCAAATCCACGGTACCCACTTCTCCCCATAGCTTCTGGAGAGGGCCCACATTGTCCCTAGTCTGTCTTTTATTTGCAATGTAACTACAGAATCCCTTCCTGTTATCCATAACATCCCTAGCCAAGTTTAATTCTAAGTGGGCCTTAGCTTTCCTAACATGGTCCCTAGCTTCCTGCACAACATCCCTCTATTCTTCCCAGGCCACCTGTCCTTGCTTCCACCTTTTATAAGCTTCTTTTCCCCCTCGAATTTTCCTCAGCAGCTCCTTATCCATCCAACGAGGTCTCCTGGCCCTCCTGCTGCACTTCCTTCTAGTAGGGATGCATCGCTCCTGGGCTTGCCATAGGTGATCCTTGAATATCAACCAGCAGTCTTGGGCTCCCCTGCCCTCTAGGGCTATATCCCATGGAATCTTACTGAGCAGGTTCCTGAAGAGGCCCAAGTCTGCTCTCTTGAAGTCCAGGGCAGTGAGCCTGCTGCACGCTCTTCTCACTGTCCTGAGGATCTCAAGTTCAACCATCTCATGATGGCTGCAATCAAGGCTACCCTGGAGCCTCACATTTCCAACCAGCTCTTCCCTGTTGGTGAGCATGAGGTCAAGCATGGCACCTCTCCTTGTCGGCTCCTCTATTACTTGCAGAAAGAAGTTGCCTTCCATACAATCGAGGAACCTCCTGGATTG
This sequence comes from Myiopsitta monachus, assembly GCA_017639245.1. NCBI lineage: Eukaryota > Metazoa > Chordata > Aves > Psittaciformes > Psittacidae > Myiopsitta > Myiopsitta monachus. Next base: position 57,066,163 of record CM029919.1, read on the forward strand.
CTTGTGTGGGCCGTGCCATCCCTCCAACACATATCAGTGTGGTTGACGTCCCCCATGAGAACAAGGGCCTGTGAGCCTGAGGCTGTTCCTATCTGTCTATAGAGCGCTTCATCCACAGAGTCCCCTTGGTCAGGTGGTCTGTCACAGATCCCCACAATAATGTCTCCCATCACTGTTCTCCCTTTAACCCTGACCCACAAACTCTCTGTGGACTGCTCACCTGTCCCCAGACAGAGTTCCATACTCTCCAGCCTATCCCTAACACAAATAGCAACTCCAAAACGCCAAATAAAAATAACAAGTCCAAAACCACATTTTCCTTTAAAATTTCTAACAGGCTATATTAAGCACAACATTTTTCTTTTTTTTTTCTGTTAAGAATCCATGTGGGAATGGTCACTATAACAGAGTACATGCAGAAATCCCATACTCTTCCAAAATGGCAGCTAAAATTAAGGTAGGATACTCTAACCATCTTAGATGGTGCTTATAGCTAGGCAACTGAATTATGTTATTATGGCTACTACATGACTAAATTTATAGAAAAGTTGATGGACCTGCAAAACATTTTCTGAACATAATATGTATGCTTTGTACTTGCATAGTTAAGCTTACATTTTCTTTTAATATTTCTGTGGCAATTAACAGTTAAACAGCAGTACTATTTTGTTTATCTAAGTAGCAACAATGAACTTCATTAGGCCAAAATGATCAAAGCACAGATTATCAAACACAGCCCAAATTTACTATTATTCTTTGACAAAGGCTCACAGTAAAGGAGCGCTCACCCTTAAAATCACTGACCAAGTACTTCTTTAAGATCAGTTGTAGTGTACTCGCAAAGTTACATGATAGACACACAGCTGCAGTGCACATTCGCACAAACTGAACAGAATGTCATGTCCAGCTAATGCAGTTGTGCTTATGTTGACATAGGTCACTCAACAATAGTCTTTCTGTGTCACCCCCACTGAACCCGAAGAATTAAAGAGATGAACAAAAAAGTAACAGAAAGAAGCAAAGAAACTAAATAAAATAATTTTTTTTTTTTCTGGAGAAAAGGAGTCTGAGCGGACACTGTATCATTCTCTACAACTACCCAAAGAAAGGTTGTAGCAAGGTGGGAGCCAGTCTCTTTCCCCAAGTGGCAAGTGATACAGGAGGAAATGGCCTCAGGTTGTGTCACTGGAGGTTTATACGGGATATTAAGAAAAATTTCTTCTTTGGAAGGGTTGCCAAGCATTAGAACAGACTGCCCAGGGATGTGGTGGAGTTCACCATCCCTCAAGGTTTTCAAAAGTTATGTAGGTGTGGCATTTATATATACGGTTTAGTGGTGGACTTGGCAGTGCTAGGTTAATGGTTGGACTTGATGATCTTTAAAAGTCTTTTCCAACCTAAAGGATTCTGTAATTCTACAAGTCTAACTCCTCACAAATGCAGTGGTTCATAGCTTCTTTCTCAGGGTATCCAATTGTCTCCAGAATGTAGCTGTCTTTCAGTTTTTCCAGACTCTCACGTATTCAGTTTCTTCCAGTCTAGCTTCCCTGGCAGTTTCCTTACCAACCCAGCTTCTCTATCCACCATATTCATTTGAAACAAGCTTGTGGCATTAGTGCTTCTCATGCAGAATCTTGCTTTTAATGTGATAATTGTATCACCTAAAGAGATGAAAGAGAATGAACTTTACCTGAGGAGACATGTAAATAGCTCTGATTCTGATCTTAATTGCCTAATGAATCAATTTTCATTGCAAAATTCAGAACAAAATATTTGCAGTACATTCTTGACATTTTATCAAGTCATATTCTACCTTATTTACAATATTGTCCAGGGAAAATGATTTCATATACTTGCATGTATGCAGAATATGTAGCCACATGCTTTGTTAGATGGGAGCTACACTCAATCTTCTACAAAATCTTATACTTTATGTTGAAACACTAGCACATTCGATATGTTGCTTAATTGCTGTCTAAGTCCTAATAACCTCAAAGAGAATAAGAACAGCTACTGGCAATTTAACAGTGTAAACATCACAGGATGAATCTAGGTAATGGATATAACATATGAGGGACCAGTGGGCTAATTTACTTAAAACAAAATGTGATTAAATGGTCTGAATACAAAATACCATCAGCAGGTCAGGTACATCTATACTGTGTGACGAACTGCTGGATGGATGCCCAAAACAGCTCTGGAAAGCTAGCATTTATAAAGTGTCAGTTCAGAAACCAAACGTATTACAGCCCGCAGCAAGTTTTGCATTTTCTGGGGCAAAGGTGGGTTGGGAGTATTGCATTAAAAGTACTGTTAGAAAGCTCTGAGGAATGTGATAAAAATAAGTTCTAAGTGGAAATAAATAGGAAATATTGAAGTACAATTTATCTAACGTATTTAGATGTTTAACAGAGATGAAATGAATTGTACCCTAGAGTGCCTATTTATTTTCTTGGATTATAAGTGAACTCATATGAAGATATATCTGGCTTGATTCATTTGCATGCAGAAAGGACTCTTATGCCACTTGAGACACTCTAGAGTATCTGAGCCAAAAGTTCACAGATGACATACAGCCTACCAGAGCAACTTGCTTCTGCTACAGTAGTCACAGGCCAGATGGAAGATCTACAACATCCCAACTGGTATTACTAGCCTCTGTTGTAAAAGTCAATTAAACTCCACAGCGTAAGCTTGGGAAAACGATAACTCAGGATTGTAGGTAACCATATACAGGACTCTGAATGTGAATATATACCTGAAGGTTCTATTTCTAAGCCCTCATAGAAGTAGGTATTCTAGTGCAATTTCTATCCTAGATTAGTTTCAATTGCTACTCCTGAATTGTGCTCACATTCTTTTTCATTGACAGTGTTGGGAGAGACACTTAACTACCTATGGGTCTTTGCTTTAGGCTGCAAACTGCAGACTACATCGACCACATTGATTATATCTCTATTGACTGTATATCCACTGACTATAGTAAGAGCATGTTCCACATGTGGTCACCACCATTTAGATACCTGTATATAAAGAAACTAATTTACAAGTTGGAAAGAAGTCCTAACCTGTAGCCCAAAGTTAAATCACATAAATCCAGTTCCTTTTGCTGACTCTCTCTTGACTCCTGTGCCCTGCAGTGATGGAAAGTCTGAAAATTAATTTTAGCACTGTTTGAGTTTAACACATAGAGATAGATCAGACCTGGAACTATATGAAAACTAATATGCCTCCTATAATCCTGTACTCTGTACTCCTCTGGAGTACAGAGGAGCAGATGGAGGGAAGGCTGCCTTATTACCTCTAGTAATAAGGAACTGGTCTTCTCAGTTTCATGCTAGATTTTACCTGGCACTATGTGTGTCCCTACTTCTTGGTTTTGAGCACTTTGATGGGATAGTTTATTAGATTAGCACAATGTTAGGATAGTTATGAGGCTTCTCAAGTGAACAAAATGCACAGAATTTAAGTGTAAAGGAACAGAAATAAATGGCTTATCTCAGGTCTGGCATATGCAGATCTAATCAGATTTGACAGCTCTCTGTAGAAATCTGGATTGTCGCTTTGCTTATTTCTTGTTTCTGGAAATTTAGCGCAAATGGAGAGCACCACAAGCGTGATGGGCTGCAGTGTGCCCAAGAACTATACATCCTTTACTTCTCTTTATTAAAACTGTGAAGCCTTTCTAATTCATAGATCACAATCAACACTGAGGATAAGAAGTGTGGAATCATAAAGTAACAGTTTGGAAACGACCTCAAGGATCATCTGATCCAACCTTTCTAGGCAACCATGACCTCGACTACGTTTTGTACTTGACATATGTGTTGACAGTGAGCTGGGAAGGTGTCCTGTCCCTGTGCTAGCAATACTACAAAGCAGTTTGTGAGTTTATTTTGTTTCTGCTCTCTGTACAATGCAAATGACACTTTTTTCTATTCCAAGTGAGAAGAAACTGGAGATAGAGATTAAATTTTGGTTTTTTGTTTTCACCTGAAGCAAACAGCAAATAATTAATATATAAAGGATTTCCCACTGAATTCAAATAGACAGGTTTTCCAGTTATTAGTAAATAATGAGGAAGAGTTTATAAGGAGTGAGATAGACTATTAAAAAAACCCAACAAAACACAATAATTCTCTTAAGAAAATTATTACATCAATGGTCCTTCCATCTAATGCAATCATTATTTATGTCAATCTTAATGTTGGTTGTGTATTCACCATGCAATATTTCAACCTTCTTGTGTTTTAATTGCCTTCTGAGGCTACCGTGCAAGATTTTAGCTTGAGCTCTTCTGTGTTGCCAAGAACTTCCCTAATATACTGAAGTTTATAAAAATAAGACATAGATTGACATGATTTCTCTGTGACTACCACATGGTGCCTTGCTTTCATCACCTTCCTTTTCTCTAGGTGCTTGCACACTGACTGCTTTAATAAATGTTCTACAAATTGACTTGTTATTGAACTTAAATTTGCTGTTCTATAATTTTCTATGTTGATTCCTTCACTGTTTTAGTGGCAGCTATCCCATATTTTAGAGAACCCATTCTTCCCCAAAATGGAAAACATAATAGTCTTTGAATGCTTTTCAAAGTAATATTTTCTATCTCAGGCATATCTTCATAATCTTCTAGTGTAAGATTTATAATACCTGTGCATGTTGTGAACCTCTGCTATAGTTCTTGGTTCTTGCTCCTGTTTGAGTTACCTTTAAATCCAGACAAATTCCACTGAAATGCCTTCAGTCAGTTTGAATTGCCTAAATACCTAAAAAGAAGCTGAAGTCACAGGAGCTCTGGGCTGAATGTGTAAAGTGGGCTCACAGAACTGAAATCTGACAATATTTACCATTCTTTGTGATGAACTGCTTGCTTAATTTGCTTCTACACTGTATAAAATAGTTATTTTAAAAAATAATTTTTGATAAGATTTCTTTCTCATGGACACAGTATTTCTTTGCAATTAATCTTGGAGATAAGAAGTTCTGGTTCAGTGAAATGCATCTATACTCAAGGTGACTGTCTTTTTTACACCTCTCCTCCAGGGAGCAGAAGATTGTACCAGCTGCTGACTAACAGAAGGTGATAGAAGGTTTAACACCAATATAATATTTGTGTAAGGATTTAACCTCAAAGAACAAAATAAAAAAAATATCCCATTTAGACACCTGGTTATTTCTATATTCCATAATAAGTGTCAGCTACTGCTTAATGCCAGAGACTGCCAAGTTTCTCATATTTTCACATACTTGGTAAACACCAAGTTCCTTAACTATGAAGCTCCTTCAAAGACTTCCTTGTTCTGTAAGTCCTGCAGAGCTATGCTTTTGTTTGGAAGAGGGTTCAAGGGTCCAACAGATAATGTAACCAAAATCACACACTGCAAGAAAAGCTTCTGTCAGAAAAAAATCTCTTTGCATAAAATCCTTTTTCATATTATCAACAAAATAAAAAAAGATTCAATAAGGAACATGAAAGCAGAAGCTTCAAAAATAGCAAAGAATTATTTTGATTTCTGGTATTACTCTTCAGCTGTCTTTATCTACCTTTTCCACCTCATTTACATGTTCAGATGTGTATATGTGGATACAGTGGGAATATTGCATATATTTATTCTTTTGAGCACATATAACATCAGAATCATCCAATGTGATTATTGAATTTTAGGGGCAGTTTTGCAGCTGTATAAAATGCACAAAATTAAATATATATGTGGAAGATTTAAAATCACAGAATAGTTTGGGTTGGAAAGGACCTTAAAGACTATCTGGTTCCAACCCCACTGCCATAGGCAGGCATAACTTCCACTAGACCAGGTTGCTCAAACCCCAGTGAACGTTGCCATGGATGGGACAGCCACAGCTTCTCTGGGAACCATCTTCCAGTGTCTCACCACCTCATCCTTGTCCTATCACTACCTGCCCTTGTAAAAAGGCCCTCTCCAGATTCCTTTTAGGCCCCCTTTAGGGATTGGAAGCTGCTGGAACAACCCCAGATCTCTCAGCCCATCTTCATAGGAGAGGTGCTTCAGCTCCCTGATCATCTTTACGGCCTCCTCTGGACTCACTCCAACCTCTTCATGTCCCTCTTGTGTTAGGGGTCCTAGAGCTGGACGCAGTACTTCAGGTGGGTTCTCGCTAGAGTAGAGTAGAGGGGGAGAATCATCTCAACCTGCTGGTCATGCTTTTTCTGATGCAGGCCAGGACATGGCTGGTTTCCTAGGCTGCAAGCACACACTGCCCTGTTGAGCATTTTTTGTCAGCCAACATCCTCAAGTCCTCCTCCTCAGGGCTGCTCTCAATCTCGCCACCCAGCCTGTGTTTGTGCTTGTGATTGCTCCAACTCAGGTGCAGGACCTTGCCCTTGGTTTTATTGAACTTCATGAGGTTTGCACAAGCCCACCTGTTAAGCTTGTTAAGGTCCCTCTGGATGACATTCCTTCCCTCCAGCATGTCAACTGCATCACAAAGCTCGGTGTTGTAAACAAACATGCTGAGGGTGTATTCAATCCTACTGGCACTGTAATGTGTGCAAGCACTAGGTTCGTATATTACCTGCTGTTTGTATCATGATTTGCTTTTGAGAATATGCTTTTGGCTTGTGTATGTCTTCAGTGTTTTGATAAACACTTGCAACCCTTATTTGTTAGGTAGGAATTTGCAGGAGAGACTAAAAATAAGAAAGTTTAATACCCTCTCATATGTCACTGCTCACTGAAAATCTTCCTCATCAGAAAGAAATTTTTTTCTTTCTCTCTGAGCAGCCTCTGCATGACACATTTTTCCAGGTGTTCAGACTGCAAACATATGTTAGGCCTGAGTAATGTTGATTTTTAACAGTGTCTAGTTTGGAAATAAGAAAATCACAGGCCCATATTATTAATTTACTAAAACTATACACCCAAAGATACTTTTTTTCAGACATTTACAGAAACAGAGTTTACATTCAACATAGTTATAATTATAAGGGGAAAATAAGCATGTAATGAGTGAAAGATGCTATGTCTGAGGTTTTTTTCTTTTTTTTTAAATTCAGGTATTCATGTCTACTTGATTTTGACGGAGACTGTTTGAGGGAAGTGAAAAATAAAGAGATAAAAGTGACAAAAAATGTTAATAAAATTTGAATGAACTTATTGTAGCAAAAAATGTGAGATAGGAAATCTGGCTAAAACATGATCGGAAGAGTATGGGATTTTTTCTCTAATATTTTATTCATCTATCCAAAGAGATGCCAGGATGAGACACTGGGTTAAACAGGAGGTTCCTGTAATCAGTCACAGGAGCGTAACAGGTTCTGCTCCATTCTGACTCTCTGATAGGAACATAGGAACATCGGGCTGTTTTGAGCAGCCCTTCCCTGGCCTCAAGCAACAAGTTCAAGCATACTATTAATTTGCGAGGGACAAGAGATAACTAGATTAGGAACATGTATCCAAACTGTCTTAATTTATGATTATAATGATTATAGAGGGGTAAAAGAAGAAAAAAAAATAAAGAGACAGAAAAGAGGCATGAGGGGACTGTAAATGTAAGCTGCATGCTACTGTCAAAAGATACAGCAGCATCTCTCTCAACTTGTTAGGGTTGCCAAATTCACCAGAATAATGTCTGTTATAATCACATATTCCAGCAAACAGTGGTGCAGGGTTGCTGCTGTCTGCCAAAACACAACAGCAAGTCTTTAGAACAGTATGACTTAGAGCTAGATTATTTCAAAAAGAGACAAACCAACCCTTGCTCTCCAAAAATAACATCCAAAAGTCAAAGTATGTGCCCAAATCTTGGGGGTTTTCTTTATTTGTTTTCTTGGTTTTTATGATGCAAATATGGTGAGTGATTTTGAAGACCCCAGCTATATGTGGGCTGAGGTTAGGGTAAAAAAAAAAAAAGGATTTCACCCTAAAGTTTGTTTTCTAATTCAGACTGCATGCTAACTGCAGTTCTTGGGGGACATGGTATTGAAATCTAGTACAGAACTAGAACTGATACATTTTCCCACTTTTACTCCGGCATTTGTAAGAACCTACAAAACTCCTTAAGTATTAGAAAAGATCTCAATAAATCAAAAAGCACACAGATAACCTTCAGCAATGTGATTCCTAGTGCTTCTGACCATATAAAATATTCAATGAAGAATATCACCTGTGCAATAAACATAGTGGAAATACTTACTGTACACAGGCAGGACACTTTACCAAAAAAGCTCTTGAAACTTTATCATGTTCTTAGTGGAATTTTGTGCTATGTAGATCTAAAAGCTGCCCTCTTAGTTAACTTGCTAACTTACTAAGAGTTATTAGATGAGTAATTGAGTGGCCACCGTACAAAGAACTCTACTCTCAGTGAGCTCATGCTCATTGAAAGAAAACAGTTTGCATATACCACACCTATTCCACATGACAAGCACTCTCAATATATCCCATTTGACCAAAACCTAGAATTTTTAAAGGACTCAGATTTCATGCAGATTCTCTCTTATTTGCCTGCTTCATACAGATATCTCAGGTACCACAAATGGCACAAGATACTTGAATGTTATTCCTAAATTGGACCCTGGAAAAGACCAAATGTATAGGTCTACTTCCAGGTGGGTTAAAATAGTTGTTAAAAAGCTTTTAATGAGATGATGCTGTTAATTTCTTTAATTATTTTGAAAAAGAGAGGAGATATTGCTGATGTGATTGTATTTCTATGGTTTTCACTAGTTAAGTCCTACTATCCTTAAGACAAATCAAGTAATAGATAATGCTCTGCTCACAGGTCCAAGCTTCTTTAAATTAGCATTTATTTAGGTTGCTGATACTCATTTTTCTCTAGGACCACAATGTAAATCTAGCTGTGGCAGTTTTTTTTAATTTCATGCTGTATTTTTGTTAGATATCTGTGGTCTTTCCATGATTTTGCAGTTAGAAAATAAGAGAATCAGTACTCTAATTTTCAGTCATGAAGCCATAAAGGAGGCATGCCTTGATAGTCTTTGTTGGTTTGTTTGTTTTCCCATAATGCTTTTATACATTTTGCATTAAATGGCAATTCAATAAAAACTAGAAATAGTGCAGAGACTCGATCTCAGATCGATTATCTTCAGGCTGAATCTAGAATTGGCAGATTTGAGTTCACAGAGATGCAGTTCTGTGTGAAGCATTTAATTTTTTAGGTACTTCTGGTGCTAAATCATAAACACTTAATTAGGTATGTCTCACATAATTATTTTAATGATTGGAAAGCCTGGACAAATTTAGAGACTTAAACCTCTGCTGCTTAGTTCTCATGTTACTAGGTTAAATCTAATGTAAAGTTTGTTTTAAATGTATTTGTCATTTTATACCTAGAGTTTTGTTACAAATTTTTAGATCTTTGATGTGTGTGTGGTGAGATAAACTAACAAAGAAAGAGTTACATGAGTAGTTCTGAGATTAGAAGTTCCAGTTTATAAGAGAATATCACATAGATTCAGGGAAAGCATTATCACTTCTAATATGGTCAACAGTTAGACCTTTTTTTTTTTTTCTTTAATCATATGGCCTTTTCTGCTTTTGCTCTGAGAGAAAATATGGTTTCAACCCTCATGAAAAATTCAAAGCAGAAACAAGGTTTAAAATGTGTAAGAAATTGACTTCTTGTTAAGAAAAAGCACATTTTTTTATGTTCTTATTTCAGCCTGTGGGATTTACATTCTTCTGATTCTCCTTCTCATCCCACCAGGAGCAGGGGGAAGTGAAGGAGTGCCTGTGTGATTTTGAGTTGCTGGCAGGGCTTAAACTATAACACCTTGGCATGACCTTCTCACAAAAACAAGTAAAATAAGTTATCAAGTCACAGAGGTATTGCATGAAGCCATCTTGTGTTTGCATACATGAAAATATGCCTCAGAGGTGAAAGAAATCTGGGAAGTAAACCAGACCAAGTGCCCATAGATTAAGCACCCTGCTGTAACTACTGCTGTGTATTTAAAAACAAAAAATAATTTCTATCTTCCATTTCAAAGTACCTTAAAATGCAACATACAAAGCTTGAATTCCTACCCATTATAGACATAGTAATAACTTTCTAATTAGTGAATTCATTGCTACAGTGCATAATAAGCTCGTTGAAGACATGTATTATACTGAAAGAGAAAAAAATCCACTCAGTAGTAACATAACTGTCCCATTAAAGTCTTGATTAACTTTATAACAATAATGCAATATCATTATGCTTTCATAAATTAGAAGACAAATTGGATATATTTCAAATAATGGTCTTTTAGCTTACAGAAGGATGCATGCTCGAATTAAAGTAAAATAACTCCAACAACATAATTTGTCACGTGGAGGGGTGACATATGTAAACTCAACACAAAACCATAAACCTAATATTTCAGTATCTCAACAGTATTAACAGTTTTTTCAAAGAAAGTGAAACAACTCCTAGGCATTTAACATATAGTAACATCAAAAGCAATTGATGTGAGCAATGACAACTGAGATTATCTATTACAGAAAGGCGAACCCATCCAGGTTGATTCCCACAGCTGCCTCTTGGTCAGCAGGCACATTTTACCACCTGCTTACCTATATCAGCTTCATCTTTTCTATTATTATATAATACAGATCACAATTTGGATCCAAAATGCAGTCTGAAAATCACAGAATTTTCAAATTTTCCAGCTTTAGAAAACATTTTTTTTATTGTCCATAATAAAAGCTAAGATTAAGTTTATGAGAATCTAAAAGATGACAGTATTGAGTACTAAACTTACAGTTTCTATATATGCTTATAACTAAGAAAACAAAGAATGGTTTCCATACACCAGAATTTCATATCTAATACCAAAATAACTGAATTAAATATTCACAGGTGAAATCTGACCTAGTAGAAAAGTTCTTTAAATGTACTGAAGTTCAGCCTCAAAGAGCCATATGAGCGTAAAAGAAAGGCAGTATACAAAAAGAATCCTGAGTCAAACCCCTAATTTTGTGGGGATCCCCTATGTAGCTGGCAATTTGCTTCAATGTAGCTAATAAATTTTTGTCCATTCTTACTTCTCAAAACTTATTGCATAAAGTTCTAAAATTACTTTCTATTATGTTTATATGGTATCTGATGGTGGAGCTTCATCCAACCTGAAGGTATGCATGTATTTTATAAGGTATTCCTAGAAGGAGAATGTGAGTAGAATGTAAGTAAGATCCCAGCTTTCATTGTACAAATAAAGTAAATCCTGCTTGAGGAGAAAATAAAGCAATTTATCAGCAATTTATTCAAAAAGATATGTAAATTACTGGAAATTTGAATCACATTATAATTATAAAATATCTAATAGATATTATCTTCCTTTTTTTTTTTTTCTTTTCCATCCCTTTCCCAGGTTGTTCTGAAAAGTACTCATTTTGTCTTACCCTTGGAGAAATAATTTGGATTGTTTTCCCCATTGCTTTCAGTTCATGCAGAGATCTTTGGGAGACATTCTGTTGTGATGTAGATGCTTTTTTGGAAATGCTACAGAACAGAAACCGTGAATTAGCTAAAAGCAATGGGATTCTAGTGAATAAGATATCACATTGGTATCCTAATCATTTCACAGCTTAAAGAGAACTGCAGTGAAGCAAACAAAACAGTGAGTAGAGTCTGCCAATGAGCCAGATGCTATTGCTGGGAAAGGAATTTCTATGGTTTAACACCTGGGCACTGTGAATACTGTTCAGAAATGAAGGCACAAACTCTCTTATGCTGAGATACAGAGAATGTTTATTAAAAATACATGCCACCAGCTGACGCTCACCACTTCAAGAAAAATAAAAAAGTCAATTAGATGGTACTTACTTGTACATGATTCTGTTTAAAAAGAGAAGAAAAGTAAAAGTGTATCCTCTGGAATATATTTTAAAACATCCCTTGTGTTCATTTTGAATTATGAAGGGTGGTTGATAGCAGCCTTTTAATCAATATGCAGGTAATTTGGGTATCATTTTGATTCTGTGTGACTTTAAAAGAAGTCATAGTTGTAAGCATGGTTGTTCTTGCGATGTTGTGCAGCTTCTACAGCTCATCTGGAGGCCACTGTTTCCTAGCTATCCCCCTGGATGTAAGCTTTATCCATGCAAAGGTGTTTAATAAAACAGTGATTAAATGGATGCTGCACATGCTAAATTTTATTTGTCTTTCTCTAAGGACTGTAGCTTGAGGACTTTTTTTCTGTGTGAAGATGTGGGGAGAGAATGAGATTGTAAGCATAAAGGTGAATGCCAGATTGCATTGACCATCATCTCCAGCACAAAAACCAAGCAGATTAAAAAGATGTGAACCAAGTAAGTTCATATCAAATAAAAATTAAAATTTGATATTGTTTTAGTAATATTTTTCATTTTAAGTGGAAAGGAAACAGGAGGGATGGTAATAGTTTGTGCAAATACTGATGGAGAAGGCTTATGCACTGACATCTCATTTCTGAAACCTGTTCATGTAATAAAATTGAAAAGACGTGTCCTGGAATAATAGGTAAACTAAGTCACTCCAAAGTCTAGAAAGGTGAGGGTTGAGTGTTAGTGTACAGATCAGCTCTGATGTGGCTCAAATACTAGATTTCAGTTTGAAGATAGTTATATGTACCTTTTTATGAATTTGCGGTCCTCTTTTTCTTTTTTTTTTAATAAACTGCATGAAAATAATTTTTGGAAATGTAAAGTTTTCTAATACAACTCTTCATGAGCATAAAATAAGGATGAAGCTTGCTAAATTAATATTAAAAACCTTCTTGGAAATTCCTAGTTCTAATAAGAATGCAAATAGTAATTTATCTATTTTGATCTAAAGCATCAACATTGTTAATGATGATAAAATATTAACATATTGTGTATAATTATTACAGTTGCTCTTTCTCAAATAGTAAAATATAGTCACACAGAAAAAGCCCCTTATTAAGTGACTAATGAATGAGGATTTTTTTTTTAAGGCATACCAGTGTACTTGAAATTTTTAACTGTGCTAAAAGAAAAATTCAGGAAGATTGGGACAGGCTTTCAATTACCACAACATAAGCTTTGTATCAAAGTTTTATAAAAGCACGAAATCCGAACAAACCACAGATTTGACATGATAAAAGTTCTAACATGAAGTCCTTAACCAGCTTCTCATTCACTATTGATTTTATGTGGGAAGCACTCAGAAAAGTAGCAATGGACACTATTATGACATCCTGTTACAGCTAAGAGTCATACTTTGTTCTCATTGTTATGATGATGCAACTGTCATTACTGTGTTGTTTTTGAATATACAAAACCTTGAGCCATATCTTTCATGGCTCTAGTTTTATCTTTAAACTACTCTTGCCTGTGTTCGATATCATTATCTATAATACAATAGTTCTTAAAATTATGTATATATCTTTTCATATAAAGAGGGTGCCTGGTGACGCAGACTCAATATTATCTTTTCTCAAACAACTAGAAATGTATCAAGAGTAAAAACATGTCTAGTGTCCAAGTAAGAGTTTTACAAAATACTGTCCAGGGAAAAGAAAATTTACCACAGTTAAGGAAAAAATCCCATAGCCTTTATTTTCACATCATAATCACAGTTTTAGATCTCAATACTTTTTTTTCTCTCCCTTGGGATATATTTTACAGCTATTGACCTTACAACAAGTCATTATTTATTTGCTGCTTTTTTTTTTCTAGTGCAACATACGCAATTTCATGTTTCCTATAGTACACATTCAACAAGCACAAAAAGAAGTAAAAGAATAAGAAAATGTTTCCCAAATGCTGGAAGAAGTTGACTAAATTTAAAAATCTTGAATCTTAAATAGACTGCAGCAGCTGATGAAATTCCTGTGCTCAGGAATTTCTGTTTTAGGTCACAGTGTCAAGTGAACCTCTTGTAAGACTATTTCTAGATGCTCAATAATTGAGGAACAAAAAAAAAAAGAGAAAACCTGAACAATTAACTGTACAATGCTACAAAACTGTCTTTGTTATGAATAATACTTTAGGTCATATGACCCTATGTCAGCCAATTAAATTATGCTTGGCTGTTAAGATGATAGAATATGTCCGCATTATTCTTGGCTTTGGTTAGAACATATCTTAGGTGACTCTCTGATATGGACAATTGTCTGTTAGATTTTAGATGTATGGTATGTTTATGGCTTTTAAGTCAATATACAGATCTTCATTAAAGACTCTTGGTAGTACCTGTGATAGACTGGAAACACCAAGTAAAAACTACATAGTGCTACTTGTGTATGTATGAAAGAAAATGCAATCATTAAGATTTCATAATTTGTTGTTTCATGAAACAATATTTTGAAATACAGTGTTTATTATATTTTAGTTTCATAATTGTTTGCATATATTTTTAATGTAATTAACTTTTTCTTCATTTACTCCTAAATGCTGTTTTCATTTTCCAGGCTCTGTTATTTGCAGCAGATGAGTAAATATATGACTTTGAAACTACCCCATTTCTGACTGCAGTTTTGTTACTACTATGAATGACTTTCACAAAAGGAAGGCAGGCCAATTTAAAGTCCAGGCACCGAGCAATTTGAGATCCACCAGCTTTATGCAGTAATATAATTATTCCCTCCGAGGCTCTTAATTGTATTCATCACACCATGATTTCTGCACAAATTAAGCATGCATTTACTGCTATATATAACTTGCTTTGCAGTTAACATCCTGGAAACAAATTTCAAGGAGATAGAATCCTGAACTTAGTCATCCCATGAAATCACTAGTTTCACTGCTTGGAAAAGTCACTTAGTATGTAAGGTCATTATATTTTTACATCCCCAACTCATACACAGAAAAGTGGTGAAAAACAGTTTCATGAAAATATAACCAAATTTTTATACAAATATATTTTTTCAGGCTTTCATTTTTAAAGCCCTTATTAAAAAATCCTTGGATATATTTTGAAGACACATAACAAAAAATGAGCACTAAAAAAAATCTCTTGCAGTCTGCTGAAGGTAAAATGTCTGAAATTCAGAGACAGAAAAAACAAGAATCATATATATCACATGTATATGTGTGTATATGGGTATATATGCATGTGTGTGTGCTGTTCAGACCTTTTAATTCACTAATTTTATAACAAATTGCACATTTCCAAGGAGCATTTCTAGTAAAAATAAATAAGTACTTACAAGGTACTTCATATAACTGTCCAAACAATAACTATAAACAATGTATCATTTTTTAGGAAATAATTCAATGCAGAATATTTTCAATGTATGGTTTTCATCTTTCTTGTACAGGGGCATATCTACGCTGTTACCCAGGTATTTTTAAAATACGTAAGTTTTCCTAATTGCATCACAACAGTGTTGGTATATGTGAATCCAGAATAACATACTGTATATTTTTCTTGATAAATTATTTTTTGGGGGTGTGCTGGGATAGGGCAATGAAAAGGAAAACAAAGTCTGATGTTATGCCTATTTCAATAGCTCATATATATGTAGGCCTAGGCATTCTTTTCATATTTCATTAGAAAGTGTTTTTTTATTTTTGTGGGCATTTCTCTGTACCCACTACTGTAGAAGATACTCATCAACAAAAGACAGAGACTAAAGATACAGGGTACAGAGCTTGTGATCCATCTCCACCTTTCCGTATTTGTTCTTCTAGGATTTTAAATTAGAATACCATTTTGACATGTCTGTAAATTACTATATAAATTATCCAGTATTCCACAGAGTTAAGAATCAAAATTTTTAGCAAGCCTCAGTATTGGTGTGGATACTAGAAATGCCCAGAGTTAATGACAGCGTTAAGGGCAAGAAACAATAACAAAAAACTGGGAAAACAATTTAAAGGTCTGTGACTTGAATTGACCTCTACATAACAAAGGTCTAACCAGAAAACATCTATGCAGTGCCAGAGGCTGGCAAGCATCAGTAAAGAATACTGACCTAATCTGACTGAGATGGCAACTTTTGCATTCTTGCAATGTTATTGTGTTTTATTTCCATCTTTCCCCCTCTCTCCCCCTATTTTTCCATATCATATGTAATGTTTACTGAACACATAAACTCTTTCAGGGTTTATCCTATTTGTATTTAATGAAATAGGAAAGAGTGATGGTTAGATTTTACCATTTGCTTCCTGTCTTAATTATTTGAGGTGTTAGTAAAATAATGAAAATATCAAGTGCATTCATAATCAATGAACCTTTCAGTAAAAGCTTGGCTTGGCCTTGGTGTGTGATTAGACTCAAAGTGTAAGGTCATATGAACAATTTATATTTTCAGGAACAAGCCCTAATCTCCAGATGTCAATGAAAAACATCTATTGACTAATAAAATTGAATATTGCCATTTGTAATGTGAGCAGAATTTCACTGATGTATTGAGAGATCAGATATATCATCTCACCATGCAGATATAATACAGAAATTTTATTTTTTTTTTTTTTGCATATGTGAGGGAGAGCCTTTGTTATAAAACTAGTTGGGAAAATTCCCTTAAAAACCTGTAAGACATTTACCTAAGGTCCTAAATTTGAAGTTTCAATGGCCTACAGGGAGCACCTCCCTCACAATTAATATATCCAAGAATTATAACATGAGAACAGCATGGAAGTGACTTGAAATGTTATATCAGGGCCAAGGGAGTCTTTAATGTAATGATCTCTCCTAGTTGCAGTTCATATGTGTGATCTCTCTACCCTTCAGTCCGATATGAGCATTCTATCAGATCATTGCACAGTGTAAATGAGCAGGTCTTATTTCTATACTTACAGTGCAGAAATGTTCCTTCAAAATCTACGTAAGATACGAGGCATCCTGCCACCAGTTAATAAAAAAACACAATCCCTAAGCAGAGAGTAAAACCAGCAACAAATTTTAGCCAAAATATAACAGCCTATCAGCAAACATCTATTGGCAATGAAAACTGACAGCCCTTTCAGGTCCCAAAAAGAAGCCTGGACCTCAATAAAACTCAACTCTCTGCATGCATCTGTTCAATATGACTGGCTTTGCAGAATTCTGAAAAGGGTAAGACATTTAGATTCCTTACCTCTTCATTTTAATCCAGTTTTCCACTCCAAAATACCATCCCTGGTTTTTATATTTCTGCTAGAGTTTGTCCAGAGATTATTAACATGATGAAACTGAAATGATAACATGTATGGAAATATATTTCTTGGTTAGTGAGATATATAAATATTATTTGGTTAGTTGCATTCTGAGCTCAAATACTTCATGGGCCGTTGTTGGCTTGCTTAAGTTTCTGACACTTCTTGCCATATCTTCCAATTTGGATGAAATTAATGTTTATTTCTGATAATTCACAGTACTTCAAAACTCATCAGAGACTTTTCACATCGCTGTATAATATATGCTCATGCAGTAAAATAAAGACAAGATTGTGACACGTTCCATAAAACTCATTTTTTCCAATCTAATAATAGCATTTCAGGCATGGTACCAAAGCTGTGACACTTACTATTGGCCAAAACACAGGCTCCCCCTTCTATGTGTGCTGTTACTTAAGTTACTAATTTGTGCTGAAGCACATGCTCTCATCTTCATTTTGTTTTTGTTGCCCTTGCTAAGTAGACAATACCAGAGCATTGTTGTACCAGAACACTGTTGTTTTGTTCCTTTGACAATATAGCTACATGAAGAAAATTAGAATTCTCTTAATTTTATACACCCTGAGTCCTGAAAGAACTGCCAGATTGAAAGGACACTCTGTACTGGATAAAAATAAATTAAAATCTTAGTTTTACCACCATATTGAAATCAATTTGGATCACAGTTCCTGAAGAGCCCAATCCCCCCATCACTGAGGCTGGTAGATTTCAGTAGCTACTGTATTATAGAACTATCAGCTTTTCCTTACACACAGATAAATGTAGCTGCACATTTGTCACCTAATGAGTACAGATTTTATCTCAGTAATAATAGCAATCTAAAGCCAGTTACTTTTAATAGAAAGTATGCATGTAAGTCAGGAGTTCTGAGCAATCAGACAAAGCAGCACAGTTAATGTAATGAAAAGCTTCAACAGGAAGTCTCTTGTGTCTGTTTCCCTTTTAATCAACTAAAATTCTAAAGGAATCACAAGGCACTATAAAGTCACATGAGAAATATGTCACTAGATATTTTCTTTGTTATTGAATGAAATTCCTTATTCATACGAGGAAAATGTAAGCTGAAAATGGAAGTAATTTTAGTGGGTGCTTCTCACTTTTTCTCTTTCAGTTATGGAGGGAAGAAAATCCAGATTTCATGCTTCTGTTTATCTCATAACTGCAATTTGACATTAAAATAATAAAGCCAATAAAATGGGCATATTTCTAGATTTATGTCACACGTACCATTCTGTCAGTAAGTGACATAATGACGAAGTGGCCAGGAAAAATATAGGTGTAAATAAAAGGGATTGAACAAACAAGATGTGCAAAAGAAGTAATCTAGAGAATTTGCATACACCCAAAGGCCTGACTAGCTGTGTTACCATTGTACTGCTTAAAAAAAAAAAAAAAAAATCGAATATTCTGGGTCTTGTGGGTATGAGGTAAGTCTGATAAACATAAACCTTCTAATTTTCTACTTCCAAAGAAAGATCTGTCAAGGTCAATGCTGAAGGTTCCCAAAGAATTTTGATTGGCACTGAGCAATAGTTTGAAAATTATAACAGAAGAAAATGAAACAATAGGCTACTGAAATATCAAGGGAACTGAGATTGTTAGCAGTGTTCATACAGGATTGTACACTATGGCATCCTGGACATGAATATTCATGCAGCTACGGTTACGTATGCACAAAAGCCTTAAAAAGTTCCCTGAGATATTATTATGCTGCAATTTTTAATCCCAGTTAATAATATCTTGCAAAGAGTAGTGCCTGGGGCTACAAAGAAAAGGAAACTTTTGTTAGCAATACTTGGTTTATATAAGAAACTTCTTTATTTGTACAGTTTCAAACTGTGGCATGAGAACATGAAAGGTGTTAGGTTGTGTCCTAGAGCGGTAACACATAGTAGGGGTTTCCATTGTGTTCAGTTCTCCCCTTTCCCAAAACAGTAATCCTACCCATAATTTCTGCCAGAAACTGTGCCAACCCACATTGCATCCTGGATTCCAACTAGGCACTGAGTTGGGTAAAAATGTTCCAGGAAGCACAATAGAATCCAAAAAGCATGAATGATTTTGTGGTAGTGTTAGAATATGAGCTTTAGCCCTGCTCGATCTACAAATAACCAACAGGTACATTGATAGCTCTAAAGAAGAGGGGCATGGATGTGCACAGCTGTAACTGGTTCTTAACTGGTTATTTAGCTGCTGTTTTAAAATTAACTTTCTGCATTTTGGTTGGGGGGTTTGGGAGGTGGGTTGGTTGTTTGTTTTTTTTTTTTTGGTTGGTTGGTTTTGCTTGTTTGTTCTGGGTTGTTGGTATTGTTTTGTATGGCTCTCCTCAAAAAAAAATTAGTACAGAAGGTACCCATAAGCAATGTCAAGGATGCAAGCCACACCTTGAAGCTCAGCCTGCAGATCAGTGGTTTATTCTTGCCCTCTTTTATTTAAAAGCATGGTTACAGATAGCAAATAATGCTTTGATAGACACCTGTTTGATGGAAACTCAATCTCTAGTGGGAAAAATAGTTTTATCTCCAGAAAACATGAACAGCTCAGAAACATCTCTGCAGTTTGAACTTTCTATTTGCCTGTTGTCCGGGTGAATTGACACTCAGGAATGTGCTTTCCAGTTTGTATTTTAAGAGACATCTTGTCCTGTGTTCAGCAGTAGCAGCCATTTTTCTCCTTCTTAGTAGCTGCTGAGGTGCTGTGTTTTTGACTTTCAGGCTGGGAACAATGCTGATTAACATTGATGTTTTTAGTTGTTGCTAACTAATGTCTACTCTGACCAAGGACTTTCTGAGTCTTATTCTGTGCCAGGGAAGAGGGGAAGACAGGAGGAAGCAGAGATAAGACACCTGACCCAAACTAGGCAAAGAGGTTTTCCATACCACAGCCCATCATGCCCACTACATAAACTGGGGGGAGTTACCTGCTTGGGTCAGGCAGGTATCAGTTGGCAGGTGGTGAGCGGCTGTATTCTCTTCTCTTGTTATTTCCATTATCATTATTTATGGTGGTAGCAGCAGTGGTTTTGTGTTATATGTTAATTACTGGACTGCTTTTATCTCAATCCGTGGGAGTTACATTCTTTTGATTCTCCTCCCCATCCCTCCTGAAGCAGGGGGAGGAAGGGGAGGGGGGTGAGCGAACAGCTGCGTGGTTTCTGAGTTACAGATTGGGCTTAAACCATGACACTTCTTTGTGGTGCCCAACATGGGGCACGAAGGGTTGAGATAACGACAGACCTGACCAGAGTGTGTCTAATCACATTTATGATAAGAATTCATTGTTTCAGAGTAATAGCCACTTGTCGCAATGCTGATTTATTGGCTCTCGAAGTTGTTGCTCTTGATCTCAGAGTTTCAGCATGTTGTACCTTATTTACAGCATTTGCTGTTTTATTGTTTATCGGCTGGGGGCCTTGGGCTAAGGTTCTTGTTTTGCTGTACTTCATGGTAATAACTTGTAATACAATATACAATATTGTAATAGAATAGACAGATCATGAAACTGATCTGGCTTGCGTTCCCACTGTGGTCACCACCTTTATACTTTGGGAGGTATATAATGGAAGTGTCTAGCAAATTGCATATCTTTTGTTTCCTCCTTGGGTGGTCAACCTATGAAGGAGACATTCCCTTATGCTCGCAGCTCCCCCACCAGACTGTTTACAGCATCATTTGAGAGTTCTGATGGTTTTGAATAGCCTTTGGGTACCTTGAGACCTGCCTGCTGATTGTGATGGGGATCATCATGTCGGCATGCATACGAAGTGTGTTTTACTCATGACCATTTTGTCTGATCTCGAGAGTTAAGCAGAGTCAGGTTTGGGTCCTGTGTAGTGTTAGATGATGATACAGGAGAACCAAGAGATTTTCCCCAAGGCTGGGCAGTTATGAGTGGCAGGGTGTGTGGGATAGTATGGGCAAGTATCTAGGCCAGGGGGCCCCTCCAGTGCTTGGGAACTTCACCACTGAACAAGTGCAAAATTCAGAGAAACTAGTAAAACACTCAAATGAGGTATGCTGTAATCCTGGACATAGCAGAGAGGGACAAATCATGGCAATGTTCTGGGGCTTGGCCTATACTTACAGAGCCCTGTTCAACACTATCCAGCACCTTCAAAAGGAAAAAGATGTCTCTGGATCTGATGGCAAAGCAACAGACAATGCAGCTACTCCAACTCCAAATACAGCAGCTGTACCAACCCCAGTGACAAGTACAGCAGCTGCTCAAACTCTAACTACAGCAGACAATACAGCTACTCCAACTTCAAGCACAGCGATTACACCAAACCCAACACAAGAACATCAGCTGCTCAAACCCTGACAGCAGCAGACAGCACAGCTGCTGGTACTACTCAACCACCAAGCACAGTGGCTGCACCAACCCTGACAGCAGTTACTGCAGCCACTCCAACCACAGTGATAATCACTGCAGCTAAGCCAAAGGACCAATTTGTGCCAGTATTGGTTGCCCCTGTAAGCAAGGGGAAAAGCAAACGAGAGGCACAAAAAGCAACCCGTATGGTGAAGAAAGATGAAGAACCAGTGCAGTTACTACCTGGGACAGCATCTGATCAGGAGTTATTATTATGTAGATCAGAGAAGGAGGGGGAAGAAGAAGAGGTGACTTCTTGACCCTGGACCTCAGCTGAGCTACAGAATATGCGAAAAGGTTTTACCTGTCATCCAGGGGAGCACATTATCACCTGGTTGCTCCGATGCTGGGACAACGGGGCCAAAGGTCATGAACTAGAAGGTAGTGAAGCCAAACAGCTGGGATCACTTGCTAGGGAAGGGGAAATTGACAAAGCAATTGAAAAAGAGAAACAGTCCCTCAGCCTTTGGAGACATCTCTTGGCAGCAGTGAAAGAAAGGTTTCCATGCAAGGGCAATGTTATGAGTCATTTGGGCAACTGGACTACTCTAGAGAAAGACATCTAGTCTCTGAGGGAATCAGCCATTGTAGAGATGGTCTGTCACAGGACGGATGCTGGGAATGCATCTATATATCCAGATGAAGTCGAATATACATGACCCATGTGGCAGAAATGTACACAGTGTGCACCATCATCATATGTCCACTCATTGGGCACGATGTAGCACCACCAACAGTGGATGAAGTAGAACTAGATGATCTTAAGGTCCTTTCCAACCCTAACTATTCTATGATTCTATGACTCTGATTTGTCAACTCCGAGAGCTTGAAAACCATCTCACCCCTTCCATCATTTCAGCTGTGGAAAAATTGTCTCAGAGGTTCAAACAATTGAGAGACCATCTATCTAATCTACCCAGCTCCCCACACGTACCAACCCATGTCTCAGCTGTTAACAAAAGGCATCCTGCTGCTCAAGAGAAAAGATATAGAAGGAACATGCCATGGGCCACCCTATGGTTTTACCTGTGGGATCACAGAGGCGACATAAGGAAGTGGGATGGATAACATACCTCAGCTCTGGAGAAATGAGTGCATGAATTGAAGAGGAGAAGAAAGGTCAAGGATGATCACCCTATGAAGGCTGCGGCTTTAGTCTCTGCTGAGCAGGTTCCTAGATGGAGTGGAAGAGCAGATTTTACCTCAGCTCCTGTGATGAAGAATAATTCCTGTCAACAAGACGTGAGTGACCAATGTGATGACTATTAGAGGGGCCCCGCCTCCAGCCAGGTGGAGGTAGGGGACAATCAGATTTACTGGACTGTGTGGACCAAATGGCCTGGCACATCAGTTCCACAGAAGTATAAGGCTCTAGTAGATACCGGTGCACAGTGTATCCTGATGCCATCAAGCTGTCGAGGGGTGGAAACCATTTCTATTTCTGGAGTGACAGGAGGATCCCAAGAGTTGACTGCACTGGAGGCTGAAATCAGCCTGACTGGGAGGGAATGGCAGACACACCCCCTTGTGACTGGTCCAGAGGCTCCATGTATCCTTGGCATAGATTACCTCAGGAGAGGGTACTTCAAAGACCCAAAAGTGTACAGATGGGCTTCTGGTATTGCTGCTTTGGAGGCAGAGGAAGTGGAGCAGCTGTCCACCTTGCCTGGTCTCTCAGAGGATCCTTCTGCTGTGGGGTTGCTGAAGGTCGAAGAACAACAAGTGCCAGTCGCGACCGCAACAGTGCACCGGTGGCAATATCGCACCAACTGAGACTCCCTGATTCCCATCCATAAGCTGATCCATAGACTGGAGAGTCAAGGAGTGATCAGTAGGACCCACTCACCCTTTAATAGCCCCATATGGCCAGTGCAAAAGTCTAATGGGGAGTGGAGACTAACAGTAGACTATCATGGCCTGAATGAACTTACCCCATCCTTGAGTGCTGCCGTACCGGGCATGCTAGAGCTTCAGTATGAACTGGAGTCAAATGCAGCCAAGGGGTATGCCACGACTGACATTGCCAATGCTTTTTTCTCAATTCCTCTGGCAGCAGAGTGCAGGCCACGGTTCGCTTTTACTTGGAGGGGCGTCCAGTACACTTGGAACCGACTGCCCCAGGGGTGGAAACACAGTCCTACCATCTGCCATGGACTGATCCAGCCTGCGCTGGAACAGGGGCAAGCTCCAGAACACCTGCAATACATTGATGACATTATCGTATGGGGTGATACAGCAGAAGAAGTCTCTGAGAAAGGGAGGAAAATAATCCAAATCCTGCTGACAGCCGGTTTTGCCATAAAACGGAGTAAGGTCAAGGGACCTGCACAGGAGATTCAATTTTGGGGAATAAAATGGCAAGATGGACGCCGCCAGATCCCCACAGATGTGATCAACAAGATAACAGCAATGTCGCCACCAACTAATAAGAAAGAAACACAAGCTTTCTTGGGTGCTGTGGGGTTCTGGAGGATGCACAGTTTGATTGTAAGCCCTCTCTATCATGTGACCCGGAAAAAGAATGATTTTGAATGGGGCCCTAGCAACAACAAGCCTTTGATCAAATTAAACGTGAGATAGTTTGTGCAGTAGCCCTCGGACCAGTCCAGACTGGGCCGGATGTTAAAACTGTACTGTACACTGCAGCTGGGGAGAACGGTCCTACCTGGAGCCTCTGGCAGAAAGCTCCAGGGGAAACTCGAGGTCGACCCCTCGGCTTTTGGAGTCGGGGATACAAAGGATCTGAGGCCGGCTCTACCCCAACTGAAAAAGAGATATTGGCAGCCTATGAAGGGGTTCGAGCTGCTTCGGAAGTGATTGGCCCTGAAGCACAGCTCCTCCTGGCACCCCGGTTGCCCGTGCTGGGCTGGATGTTCAAAGGCAGGGTCTCCTCTACACATCATGCAACTGATGCTACATGGAGTAGGTGGGCCGCATTATTTACGCAACGAGCTCGAATAGGAAATCCCAGGTGTCCGGGAATTCTAGAAGTCATCGTGGACTGGCCAGAGGGTAAAGATTCTGGAAGGTCACCAGAGGAGGAAGGAGTGATGCGTGCTGAAGAGGCCCCACCATACAATGAACTGTCAGGAAGTGAAAAGCAATATGCCTTATTTACTGATGGGTCTTGTCGCATTGTGGGAAAGCACCGTAGATGGAAGGCAGCAATATGGAGTCCTCAACCACAAGTTTCAGAAACTGCTGGAGAAGAGGGAGAATCGAGTCAGTTTGCAGAAGTGAAAGCCATCCAGCTGGCCTTGGACGTTGCAAAACAAGAAAAGTGGCCAGTACTTTATCTCTCTACTGACTCCTGGATGGTGGCGAATGCCCTGTGGGGGTGGTTGCAGCAATGGAAGCAGAGCAACTGGCAACGCACAGGTAAACCCATCTGGGCTGCTGCACTGTGGCAAGACATCGCTGCCCGAGTGCAAAACCTGGTGGTCAAAGTACGCCATGTAGATGCTCACGTACCCAAGAGTTGGGCTACTGAGGAACACCAGAACAACCAACAAGTGGATCAAGCTGCTAAGATTGAAGTGGCTCAGATGGACTCAGGTTGGCAACATAAGGGTGAACTATTTTTGGCCCGGTGGGCCCACGACACTTCAGGCCATCAGGGCAGAGATGCAACATACAGATGGGCTCGTGATCGAGGGGTGGACTTAACAATGGACACTATTGCCCAGGTTATTCATGGCTGTGAAACATGTGCTGCAATTAAGCAGGCTAAACGGTTAAAGCCTCTTTGGTATGGAGGACGATGGCTGAAGTACAAATATGGGGAGGCTTGGTAGATTGATTATATCACAGTCCCATCAACCTGCCAATGCAAGCGTCATGTTCTTACCATGGTGGAAGCAGCCACTGGATGGTTGGAAACATACGCTGTGCCCCATGCCACTGCCCGGAACACTATCCTGGGTCTTGAGAAACAGATTTTGTGGCAACATGGCACACCAGAGAGAATTGAGTGAAACAGTGGGACTCATTTCCGGAACAGCCTGATAGATAGTTGGGCCAAAAAGCATGGCATTGAATGGGTATATCACATCCCCTACCATGCACCAGCCTCTGGGAAAATCGAACAGGTACAATGGGCTATTAAAAACTACACTGAGAGCAATGGGTGGTGGGACTTTCAAACATTGGGATACACTTTTACCAAAGGGCACCTGGTTGGTCAACACCAGAGGATCTGTCAGCAGGGCTGGTCCAGCCCAGTCAGAACTTCTACATACTGCAGAGGGGGACAACGTTCCTGTGGTGCCTATAAAGAATTTGCTGGGGAAGACGGACTGGGTTATTTCTGCTTCAGGGAAAGGCAAACCCACTCATGGGATTACTTTTGCTCAGGGATCCAAATATATTTGGTGGATAGTGTGGAGGATGGAGAAGTCCAATGTGTATCCTCAAGGGGATTTGATTTTAGAGGAAAACAGGCAATGAACTCAATTGTATGCTGTTGCCTGCTATGTAGCACTTTTATAGTCCACCAACTAGACATCTTAAGGTCACCAGCAACTAGCCCTCACCACCAGTCCCAACAATGAATGAAGTTTTATGAAACCAGATGAGCTCAGCAGTGACCAGGACAAGTTCTGCGGTGGCATCAGCAGGCAACTATCCAACACTGGACATAGCCTCCCCTGCTCTGAAAGACTGTTGCAAGAGATGGAGCCCAGCATCACGGACTGGATGAACTCAGCATCTTTGTAGGGATTGGTCCATACTCTAAGGAATGATGTCTCTCTCCTCCTTGTGTGTGTGTGGATGTGTGTGTATATGTATATATATGTACATATATATGTATGCATGAGACAAGAGTGATGGTATGTTGAAAATGTGAGATCTGAGCATGATGTGAATGGTATGGAATAAGGGCTGGATACTGTCCTGGGTTCAGCAGTAGCAGTCATTTTTTATCCCTAGTAGCTGGTGCAGTGTTGTGGTCTTGACTTTCAGCCTGGGAACAGCATGGATTAACATCGATGTTTTCAGTTGTTGTTAAGTAATATTTACTCCAACCAAAGACTTTCCGAGTTTCATGTTCTGCCAGAGAGGAGGAGAAGGCAGGAGGAAGCAGAGACAGGACGCCTGACCCAGACTAGCCAAAAGGCTATTCCATACCACAGCACGTCATGCCCACTACATAAACTGGGAGGAGTTACCTGGAAGGGCTAGATCACTGCTTGGGTCAGGCTAGGTATCGGTTGGCAGGTGGTGAGCGGTTGTATTCTCTTCCCTTGTTACTTCCCTTATCATTACTATTATTGGTGGTAGCAGCAGTGGTTTTGTGTTATACCTTAGTTACTGGACTGTTCTTATCTCAACCCATGGGAGTTACATTCTTTCGATTCTCCTCCCCATCCCTCCAGGAGCAGGAGGAATGAGAGAGCAGCTGTGTGGTTCTGAGTTGCCACCTGGGCTTAAACCACAACACATCTTAATCAAACCATTAAATATATATAAAGAACTACTTAGTTTACATAATCTAACACTTCTGTCCATAAGTGTGTGCAAAAATTACAGAGTTTGGCATTTATATTTATAATATGTATAGACTCCTTCACTTTATATGTGCGTGTCTTATTACTGATTATTTCCAAATCCATTGTAAAGATGAATGTTACAAAATTCTAAATCATTAAGAAGATAATTAAGCTAATGCTAAAATAGATCTTATGGATCTGCAGAACATCAAATTAAATAATAAGCAGTTACTTAAAAGATGGAAAAGCGTTCACCTTCATTTTGTTGAATATATAAAACATGACTCCCAAAAATGACCCATCTGAATTGATATTCATAAATAATATGTAGCTATGTTAAAAAAGGTTTGTGTTTCTGGAGTTGACATTATGAATATTTATTTATAGTTTAAAAAGCTTCATTATAAAGCAGAATTTCATCATCTTAGTTGCAATAGAATCCTGCCATTATTTGACTTTTCTGTAGAAAATATGATTTAGTTCTACACAATAATCCAAGCTCAACAATACGGACATGCAAGACCCATCACAATTTTCTCCTACTTGCCTCATTAGGCTCAATGCTCAAAAGAGACCAGTGACTCTGAAGCGAATTGACAAAATGTGTATTTTATCTTTTGGTTACACCCTGCCTTAAACAAAGAAAGATTTAGTTTGTATTTATTTTCTGAAGCATTTCTACTTTCATTTCTCTAAGTATTACCACATTCAGCTGCTTTCACGCTTTTTCTGTTTTACTAGGCATCTGTTAGTGAACTTTTCCTTTCATCTCTCCACATATAGATCCCATTGAAATCACTATGGCTGAACAGTTAGTTTTCATCCTCCTCTATTCCTACAGTATATGGTGGTAATGATCTCATTTTATTTTCATACACTGGCATTACAGCTGTCCTTTTCATCCCCTCAAAACTATTTTATGTTTATTTAAATAAATGTATTTAATTATTCAAATCACACAGCTGTATAATCTCACTTGATGTGAAAACATTTGATTATCAGATACGAGATACTGACATGACTGCTAACATTTGTTTTGTTGTGTAAATTACAAGTTGCTGAACAATAATACCCTGAACTACTCTATAACAAAAAAAAAGAAAAAAAAAGAAAAAAAGGTTTGATGGTGGTTTGAAAGGTTTTGCTATTGAAGGGGTAATATGTGTCTCCTTTTGGATCCTCTTGCATTACATTTCATTGTCAGCTCACATTATCTTACATTTTTAAGTTAGAGCACAGTAATATTTCCACTATGAATTTATTATTTATTTAAGTCTCAGGACTTAACTGAAATGTGAAAGTCTTACCAAAGCAATGATTGCAGAAATATGCAAACATTTCTTAGTAAGCCATTGCATGAACAGTGGAGCTTCACTGTTGTCTGTTTCTGGGGAAGAGCTTGTGTAGCTTCTGGAGCTTGCAAGCAAGTATAAAGTTTAATCATAATTTTGGCCTTATGCTTTGTCTTAAAATTTCTCTATACCCACAAAAGTACTATTTTTGACTTGCTCATAATGCTGGCCAGCTTTTCATTGTTATTGTGGTTTAAGCCCAGTCAGCCATGCAGTTTGCTCACTCACTCTCCCCTCTTTCTTCTCCCCAGCTCCCGGGGGGATGGGGAGGAGAATCAAAAGAATGCAACTCCCATAGGTTGAGATAAGAACAGTTTAGTAACTAAGGTATAACACAAACCACTACTGCTACTACCAATAATAATAATGACAAAAGAAATACAAGGGAAATGAATACAGTCGCTCACCTCCTATACCCAGCCGGACCTAGCAGTGCACCCCCACCCTTCTGGGTCTCTGCCCTCTGTTTTTACATCCTGGGCATGACTTGCTGTGGTATGGAATACATCTTTGGTCAGTTTGGGTCAGGTGCTCTGTCTCTGCTCCCTCCTGGCTTCCCCTCCTCCCTGGCAGAGCATGAGACTCAGAAAGTCCTTGGTCAGACCAAAACATTCTAAGCAGTAACTGAAAACACTGGTGTTATCAGGTGCTGTTCCCAGGCTGAAAGTTAAAACCACAGCGCTGCACCAGCAACCAAGAAGGAGAAAAGTGACTGCTACTGCTGAATTCATGGCAATCGTGAAAAAACATATAATCAAGACCTGTAAAAAAAGGGGGGTGGGGGGGGTATATTTCTTTTGGTCTGCTTATTTTCCATGTTCTGTAAGGCATGGTTGAAGGGTTCCTTAAAAATGCATGATTTCCCTGAAGGTGTATGCACAGGGATTTTTTACCTCCTCCCTCTTTCCCTTCCCTAGTTCTTTATGTCGGATGATGGGAAGAGCCTGCTGGGTCATGGGAAAGTTGTGTGGGTTGATAAGAACTAACCCTTCAGGTGTCATTAGCTGGAAACTTTTGCTAACAGATGTGAAATAATATAGCTTACAGTTCTGAACTGAAATGTCTTAATTGAGTCAGATAAAAACTCAGCCAATTCCCTGCAGCTCATCAATAAGAGCATAAGTCAACATTTTTGCTTATTAAGATACCTTCCTTTTCTTAGCTGCTCTAATAGCTTGCTTTTGTGGCTCAGGAAAGTGAAGGCAACTTTCTGTAATTCTTTTCCTTCCATGAAAAGAGAAACTGTGAAGTCCAGGCTACCAAGGAAAGGACAATCTCTGCCCATATCCTTCCAGGTCAGTGTCAGAAATGATGGAGCCTGCTAAACCACCCCTGACTAATATCTATACCCAATGCCTCCCATCAACAGTAAGCATGTTTCAAATACTTTAGTATAAAAATCCCAGGGGGAGGCTCATGGAACATTTTTGTCTTACAATTGAACACAAATTTTCTCCTTACCTCTTCTCTCATGCGAACAAGAACTTAATGTGTGGAAGGTCAAAGCACCCAAAGCTCACAATTTGAACATCATTGGTGCACTTCACTCTTACTCTCACGTTTTACCTACATTAACATCACGGGCACTATATACTTATATTAGCTCAATTTCCAGCATTAAATTTGCACAATGCAAATGTACCCAAAACAGCTTCTATTAGAAAGCAACATATGAAAAATTATATTTCTGAAATTTTCTACAGTATTTTGAAATACACTGTTTTCTGGCTTTCCTCAAGAGCAAAACTTACAGTTTATGCTCGAAGAAGCTAAGTATCAAGAAATTAGTCATGAAACAGAAGGCTTAGTATAATTTGGTAAGCCAGCAAGATCAGATACATAATGTGAAGTTTTGGTATAAATCTAATTTACGTCTCTTGGTCTTCTAATTTACCACATTTACCACTTCCAATTACCACATTAACCTTCTGCATTTGGTTCTAATTTAAAAAGCAAGTTTAAATACCTGAATATATCTTTCATTTTTTATTTAGATGCAAGCACAATTCCCATGAAAATGTTATTAAGGAATAATGGATATTCACAGGGTCTTCACAGGCCATGCACTAGAGACTCATGTCATTTTTGTAAGAAGCAAAATGATAACTGCAAAACATATATTAAAAATAAAATATGCACAGAAAAAATTCATTTGCTACTTCAAAATAAGGAAGATGTTTCAGAGTTCAGGAGGTTTCATGAATTGCAAAGGCGTAAAGCCAAGGTACAGGTGAGAATGGAGAACTATATGCACAAGGGCAGGTGAATAGGGCAGCTACTCTCATTTCAAACTCAGCTCTCTCAAGATGTTGAGTACTACTGTATATAGGAAAGAGAATTAAATAAGTGTTTACAGTTCAAGAGTCATGCTTTCTAAGATTTCTCACTTAGTGCTAGAAATATCCATTTTCCAGAGATCAGAAAAAGGTTCATATAAGAATGATATGTCTGGTTTATTCTGAAAGTGAAAAAAGGTTTCATCAATATCTGAGTCTATGCTAGATTTCTACAAGGGAATAATAAATACTAGTACATTGTTATAATTGAAATTACCACCTGAATAGATTGCTATTTCATGGGAGCTAGTGGAACAGACCCAAGCCTATGTTTTTATCAATCAGTGAAAGAACTCAGAAGTTTTGTAGCATTGAAGCATCATCATATTTTAATAACAGAAATCTGGTAAAAGGATTAGACAAGAATGAGTAAAAAAGATAAATAGTGTGCATACGAAGGCAAATATGTTTTGGGGTTTGATCTTTACAAAATATTTTATGTGTATGTCAAAAAATACCAACCAAGGCTTTTTTTTTTTTTTTTAAGTCAAACAGTAGAATAGCATATCCAGTAAATAGACTGATCTCTTTTTTCCTTTGAGGTCAGAGATGTAAGCATAATGGAATTATGTTTACATAATTTGAGAATTGTCTAGCTATTTGTCGTGGTCGAAGCAGTAAATTTCCCTTCTCCCTCCTTTTCCGCCCCCCCTCCCCCCCCCCCCGATGGGGGGGAAATGGGGAGAAGAACCAAAGAAAATGTAACTCCCATGGGTTGAGATAAGAACAGTCCAGTAACTAAGATACAATACAAATCACTACTGCCACCACCAATAACAATAATAATGGCAAAGTAAATACAAAGGGAGAGGATACAACCATTTCGCCGCCCGACTGAGCCGAGAGACTGCGCGCTGCTCCTGAGAACGCGCGCCACAAGAGCGACCCCGTGCCACTCCCCAGACCACGTGTCGTGAGAGCCCTGCCCCCAAATCCTACCTCCTGGGCATGACGTGCTGTGGTATGGAATAACCTCATTGGTCAGCCCAGGTCAGGCGCTCTGTCTCCCCTCGCCCAGCTTTTCCCTCTTTCCCGGTGTAACATGAGACTCTGTGTGTGCGTGGGGGAAGCTGAACCCATAACAATCCACCCCTTATTCCATACCATTCACATCATGCTCAGATCCCACTTTTTCAAAATATCATCCCATATATATATATGTACATATACATACACACACACACAGATGGAGAGATATAATCCCTTAGTGCCTGGACCAATCCCTATAAAGCTGCTGAGTCCATCCAGTCCGTGATGTCACGCTCCACCTCTTGCAACAGTCTTTCAGAGCAGGGGAGGCTGTGTGCAGTGTTGGATTGTTGCCTGCTGATGTCAATTGTTCCTCTACTGCAGAACTGGTCTGGTTTCATCAAAGTTCGTTCTTTGTTGCGATGATGGTCTGAGGGTCAGTCGCGGATGACTTGAAGACATCTAGTTGATGGGCTATAAAAAAAAAAATTACATAACAAACAACAGCATGCAATTGAGTTCACTGGCGGTTTTCTCCTAAAATCAAATTTCCTTGAGGTACACATCGGACTTTCCCATCTTCCTGCATTACCCACCAAGTATATCCGGGTCCCTGAGCAAAAACAATCCCACTGAGTGGGTTTGCCTTTATCTGAAGCAGAAATAACCCAGTCCGTCTTCCCCAGCAAATTCTTTATAGGCACCACAGGAACGTTGTCCCCCTCTACAGTATGTAGAAGTTCTGACTGGGCTGGACCAGCCCTGCTGGCAGATCCTCTGGTGTTGACCAACCAGGTGTCCTTTGGTAAAAGTGTATCCCAATGTTTGAAAGTCCCACCACCCATTGTTCTCAGTGTAGTTTTTAATAGCCCATTGTATTGTTCGATTTTCCCAGAGGCTGGTGCATGGTAGGGGATGTGATATAACCATTCAATGCCATGCTTTTTGGCCCAAGTATCTATCAGGCTGTTCCGGAAATGAGTCCCACTGTTTCACTCAATTCTCTCTGGTGTGCCATATTGCCACAAAATCTGTTTCTCAAGACCCAGGATAGTGTTCCGGGCAGTGGCATGGGGCACAGCGTATGTTTCCAACCATCCAGTGGCTGCTTCCACCATGGTAAGAACATGACGCTTGCCTTGGCAGGTTGATGGGACTGCGATATAATCAATCTACCAAGCCTCCCCATATTTGTACTTCAGCCATCGTCCTCCATACCAAAGAGGCTTTAACCGTTTAGCCTGCCTTAATTGCAGCACATGTTTCACAGTCCATGAATAACCTGGGCAATAGTGTCCATTGTTAAGTCCACCCCTCGATCACGAGCCCATCTGTATGTTGCATCTCTGCCCTGATGGCCTGAAGTGTCGTGGGCCCACCGGGCCAAAAATAGTTCACCCTTATGTTGCCAACCTGAGTCCATCTGAGCCACTTCAATCTTAGCAGCTTGATCCACTTGTTGGTTGTTCTGGTGTTCCTCAGTAGCCCAACTCTTGGGTACGTGAGCATCTACATGGCGTACTTTGACCACCAGGTTTTGCACTCGGGCAGCGATGTCTTGCCACAGTGCAGCAGCCCAGATGGGTTTACCTGTGCGTTGCCAGTTGCTCTGCTTCCATTGCTGCAACCACCCCCACAGGGCATTCGCCACCATCCAGGAGTCAGTAGAGAGATAAAGTACTGGCCACTTTTCTTGTTTTGCAACGTCCAAGGCCAGCTGGATGGCTTTCACTTCTGCAAACTGACTCGATTCTCCCTCTTCTCCAGCAGTTTCTGAAACTTGTGGTTGAGGACTCCATATTGCTGCCTTCCATCTACGGTGCTTTCCCACAATGCGACAAGACCCATCAGTAAATAAGGCATATTGCTTTTCACTTCCTGACAGTTCATTGTATGGTGGGGCCTCTTCAGCACGCATCACTCCTTCCTCCTCTGGTGACCTGCCAGAATCTTTACCCTCTGGCCAGTCCACGATGACTTCTAGAATTCCCGGACACCTGGGATTTCCTATTCGAGCTCGTTGCGTAAATAATGCGGCCCACCTACTCCATGTAGCATCAGTTGCATGATGTGTAGAGGAGACCCTGCCTTTGAACATCCAGCCCAGCACGGGCAACCGGGGTGCCAGGAGGAGCTGTGCTTCAGGGCCAATCACTTCCGAAGCAGCTCGAACCCCTTCATAGGCTGCCAATATCTCTTTTTCAGTTGGGGTAGAGCCGGCCTCAGATCCTTTGTATCCCCGACTCCAAAAGCCGAGGGGTCGACCTCGAGTTTCCCCTGGAGCTTTCTGCCAGAGGCTCCAGGTAGGACCGTTCTCCCCAGCTGCAGTGTACAGTACAGTTTTAACATCCGGCCCAGTCTGGACTGGTCCGAGGGCTACTGCACAAACTATCTCACGTTTAATTTGATCAAAGGCTTGTTGTTGCTAGGGCCCCATTCAAAATCATTCTTTTTCCGGGTCACATGATAGAGAGGGCTTACAATCAAACTGTGCATCCTCCAGAACCCCACAGCACCCAAGAAAGCTTGTGTTTCTTTCTTATTAGTTGGTGGCGACATTGCTGTTATCTTGTTGATCACATCTGTGGGGATCTGGCGGCGTCCATCTTGCCATTTTATTCCCCAAAATTGAATCTCCTGTGCAGGTCCCTTGACCTTACTCCGTTTTATGGCAAAACCGGCTGTCAGCAGGATTTGGATTATTTTCCTCCCTTTCTCAGAGACTTCTTCTGCTGTATCACCCCATACGATAATGTCATCAATGTATTGCAGGTGTTCTGGAGCTTGCCCCTGTTCCAGCGCAGGCTGGATCAGTCCATGGCAGATGGTAGGACTGTGTTTCCACCCCTGGGGCAGTCGGTTCCAAGTGTACTGGACGCCCCTCCAAGTAAAAGCGAACCGTGGCCTGCACTCTGCTGCCAGAGGAATTGAGAAAAAAGCATTGGCAATGTCAAGTCGTGGCATACCCCTTGGCTGCATTTGACTCCAGTTCATACTGAAGCTCTAGCATGCCCGGTACGGCAGCACTCAAGGATGGGGTAAGTTCATTCAGGCCATGATAGTCTACTGTTAGTCTCCACTCCCCATTAGACTTTTGCACTGGCCATATGGGGCTATTAAAGGGTGAGTGGGTCCTACTGATCACTCCTTGACTCTCCAGTCTATGGATCAGCTTATGGATGGGAATCAGGGAGTCTCAGTTGGTGCGATATTGCCACCGGTGCACTGTTGCGGTCGCGACTGGCACTTGTTGTTCTTCGACCTTCAGCAACCCCACAGCAGAAGGATCCTCTGAGAGACCAGGCAAGGTGGACAGCTGCTCCACTTCCTCTGCCTCCAAAGCAGCAATACCAGAAGCCCATCTGTACACTTTTGGGTCTTTGAAGTACCCTCTCCTGAGGTAATCTATGCCAAGGATACATGGAGCCTCTGGACCAGTCACAAGGGGGTGTGTCTGCCATTCCCTCCCAGTCAGGCTGATTTCAGCCTCCAGTGCAGTCAACTCTTGGGATCCTCCTGTCACTCCAGAAATAGAAATGGTTTCCACCCCTCGACAGCTTGATGGCATCAGGGATACACTGTGCACCGGTATCTACTAGAGCCTTATACTTCTGTGGAACTGATGTGCCAGGCCATTTGGTCCACACAGGTCCAGTAAATCTGATTGTCCCCTACCTCCACCTGGCTGGAGGCGGGGCCCCTCTAATAGTCATCACATTGGTCACTCACGTCTTGTTGACAGGAATTATTCTTCATCACAGGAGCTGAGGTAAAATCTGCTCTTCCACTCCATCTAGGAACCTGCTCAGCAGAGACTAAAGCCGCAGCCTTCATAGGGTGATCATCCTTGACCTTTCTTCTCCTCTTCAATTCATGCACTCATTTCTCCAGAGCTGAGGTATGTTATCCATCCCACTTCCTTATGTCGCCTCTGTGATCCCACAGGTAAAACCATAGGGTGGCCCATGGCATGTTCCTTCTATATCTTTTCTCTTGAGCAGCAGGATGCCTTTTGTTAACAGCTGAGACATGGGTTGGTACGTGTGGGGAGCTGGGTAGATTAGATAGATGGTCTCTCAATTGTTTGAACCTCTGAGACAATTTTTCCGCAGCTGAAATGATGGAAGGGGTGAGATGGTTTTCAAGCTCTCGGAGTTGACAAATCAGAGTCATAGAATCATAGAATAGTTAGGGTTGGAAAGGACCTTAAGATCATCTAGTTCTACTTCATCCACTGTTGGTGGTGCTACATCGTGCCCAATGAGTGGACATATGATGATGGTGCACACTGTGTAAATTTCTGCCACATGGGTCATGTATATTCGACTTCATCTGGATATATAGATGCATTCCCAGCATCCGTCCTGTGATAGACCATCTCTACAATGGCTGATTCCCTCAGAGACTAGATGTCTTTCTCTAGAGTAGTCCAGTTGCCCAAATGACTCATAACATTGCCCTTGCATGGAAACCTTTCTTTCACTGCTGCCAAGAGATGTCTCCAAAGGCTGAGGGACTGTTTCTCTTTTTCAATTGCTTTGTCAATTTCCCCTTCCCTAGCAAGTGATCCCAGCTGTTTGGCTTCACTACCTTCTAGTTCATGACCTTTGGCCCCGTTGTCCCAGCATCGGAGCAACCAGGTGATAATGTGCTCCCCTGGATGACAGGTAAAACCTTTTCGCATATTCTGTAGCTCAGCTGAGGTCCAGGGTCAAGAAGTCACCTCTTCTTCTTCCCCCTCCTTCTCTGATCTACATAATAATAACTCCTGATCAGATGCTGTCCCAGGTAGTAACTGCACTGGTTCTTCATCTTTCTTCACCATACGGGTTGCTTTTTGTGCCTCTCGTTTGCTTTTCCCCTTGCTTACAGGGGCAACCAATACTGGCACAAATTGGTCCTTTGGCTTAGCTGCAGTGATTATCACTGTGGTTGGAGTGGCTGCAGTAACTGCTGTCAGGGTTGGTGCAGCCACTGTGCTTGGTGGTTGAGTAGTACCAGCAGCTGTGCTGTCTGCTGCTGTCAGGGTTTGAGCAGCTGATGTTCTTGTGTTGGGTTTGGTGTAATCGCTGTGCTTGAAGTTGGAGTAGCTGTATTGTCTGCTGTAGTTAGAGTTTGAGCAGCTGCTGTACTTGTCACTGGGGTTGGTACAGCTGCTGTATTTGGAGTTGGAGTAGCTGCATTGTCTGTTGCTTTGCCATCAGATCCAGAGACATCTTTTTCCTTTTGAAGGTGCTGGATAGTGTTGAACAGGGCTCTGTAAGTATAGGCCAAGCCCCAGAACATTGCCATGATTTGTCCCTCTCTGCTATGTCCAGGATTACAGCATACCTCATTTGAGTGTTTTACTAGTTTCTCTGAATTTTGCACTTGTTCAGTGGTGAAGTTCCCAAGCACTGGAGGGGCCCCCTGGCCTAGATACTTGCCCATACTATCCCACACACCCTGCCACTCATAACTGCCCAGCCTTGGGGAAAATCTCTTGGTTCTCCTGTATCATCATCTAACACTACACAGGACCCAAACCTGACTCTGCTTAACTCTCGAGATCAGACAAAATGGTCATGAGTAAAACACACTTCGTAGTGCATGCCGACATGATGATCCCCATCACAATCAGCAGGCAGGTCTCAAGGTACCCAAAGGCTATTCAAAACCATCAGAACTCTCAAATGATGCTGTAAACAGTCTGGTGGGGGAGCTGCGAGCATAAGGGAATGTCTCCTTCATAGGTTGACCACCCAAGGAGGAAACAAAAGATATGCAATTTGCTAGACACTTCCATTATATACCTCCCAAAGTATAAAGGTGGTGACCACAGTGGGAACGCAAGCCAGATCAGTTTCATGATCTGTCTATTCTATTACAATATTGTATATTGTATTACAAGTTATTACCATGAAGTACAGCAAAACAAGAACCTTAGCCCAAGGCCCCCAGCCGATAAACAATAAAACAGCAAATGCTGTAAATAAGGTACAACATGCTGAAACTCTGAGATCAAGAGCAACAACTTCGAGAGCCAATAAATCAGCATTGCGACAAGTGGCTATTACTCTGAAACAATGAATTCTTATCATAAATGTGATTAGACACACTCTGGTCAGGTCTGTCGTTATCTCAACCCTTCGTGCCCCATGTTGGGCACCACAAAGAAGTGTCATGGTTTAAGTGTCAGATGCTGTCCCAGGTGGTGACATTTCTTTGTCTTGGTTCATCTTTCCTGTCTCTTCTTTGTTTTTCCTCTTGCGTACAGGGGCAACCGATATTGGCATGAGTTGGTCCTCCGCTTTAGCTGCAGTGATTTTTACTGTGGTTTGGGTAGCCGCCATACTTGTCACTGGGGTTTGAGTCGTGGCTGTACCTGTCGCTGGTGGTGGTATAGCTGCTGTACTTGGAGCTGGATTAACTGCGCTGTCCATTACTCCACCCTCAGATCCAGAGACGTTTTTTTCCTTTTGAAGATGCTGGAAAGTGTTAAACAAGGCTCTGTAAGCATAAGCCAAGCCCCAGCACGTTGCCATGATTTGTCCATCTCTGGTGTGACCAGAATGATCACACACCTCCTTTAAGTGTTTTACTAATTTTTCTGGTTTTTGCATTTGTACATTGGTGAAGTTCCAAAGCACTGGAGGGGCCCACTGGCCTAGATACTTGCCCAGACTATCCCACACACCCTGCCACTCATGACTGTCCAGCCTTGGGGAAAATCTCTCGGCCATCCTGGATTGTGGTCTAATCCCAGACATGGCCCACACCCCACTCTGCTTAACTCTCTGGACCAGACTAAATAGTTGTGAGTACAACATATTCAGTATGTGTGCCAACGTGATAATTCCCATCCCCACCAGCAGGCAGATCTCAAGGGTATCTAAAGGCCATTCAAAACCTTCAGAATTCTCAAATAGTGTTGTAAACGGCCTGGGGGGGGGGCTGGGAGCACAAAAGAATGTCTCCTTCACAGGCTGACCACCCGAGGAGGTGAAAAGAGACGTGTAATTGCGAAAAACTTCCATTATATACCTCCCAAAGTATACAGTTGGTGGCCACACTGGAAACACAAACCGGACCAGTTTCATGATCACTGAGCCTATTGTATTAACAATCTGTGCAATACAGTATAATGTAACAAGAATCTTAACCCAAAACCCAGATCTGAAAAACGTTAAGATAAGAAGAATCGGCTGTAAGTAAAGTATCATACACTGAACCTGTGAGAACCAGAGCAACAACTTTGAGAGCCAGTAAATCAGCATTGTGACGAGTGGCTATTTTGTCTTTATCTCAACCCTTACGTGCCCCACGTTGGGTGCCAAAACTGTCGTGGTTTAAGCCGTAAATTTCACTTCTCCCTCCTTTTCCGCCCCCCCCCCCCCCCCGATGGGGAGGAAATGGGGAGAAGAACCAAAGAAAATGTAACTCCCAAGGGTTGAGATAAGAACAGTCCAGTAACTAAGATACAATACAAATCACTACTGCCACCACCAATAACAATAATAATGGCAAAGTAAATACAAAGGGAGAGGATACAACCGTTTCGCCGCCCGACTGAGCCGAGAGACTGCATGCCGCTCCAGAGACTGCGCGCCGCTCCAGAGAACGTGCGTCGCAAGAGCGACCCCGTGGCACTCCCCAGACCACGTGCTGCGAGAGCCCCGCTCCCCCCCCCCTGAATCCTACCTCCTGGGCATGACGTGCTGTGGTATAGAATAACCTCATTGGTCAGCCCGGGTCAGGCGCCCTGTCTCCCCTCCCCCAGCTTTTCTCTCTTTCCCGGCGTAACATGAGACTCGGGGGGGGGGGAGGGGGGGGAAGCAAACCCATGACACTATTATATATATTTTATAAATATATATTATATATAATATATATAATATAATATATATATTTAATATATGTATTATATATATAATTATATATAATATAATATATATACGATCTATATTATATATATTATATATTGTTTGCATTTAGAAGGTAAGATAAATATATAGATGACTGTGGTAACTCAAGAGACTATTTCTGATTTACCTATTTTTCTGTGCTGTCTTCTACACAAAAGTGTTATATCATCTAAACTCTGGTAATGATATGATATGAGCAATGTTGATCAGGTCAAAATAGCTTGCTGTATTTTTCCTAAAGTTTGTGAATCTCCCACTGATATAGTTTATACTGAATCCTTTCAGATATATTCCATCTAGATAAATACTTTTTCTCTATCTTTCTTGCCTTTATGCTTTCTTATTCTACCTTTACTTTGTGATTTTACTCAGATCTATGGAACCTTTGCAATAGAACCCTTTTCTTCAGCCAAAATGTATTAAATGCAGGAAAACAGATTACTGTTTCTAAAAATGCCTGCTTAAATGAGTGGAAGGTAAGCAGCTTTAAAAATGACCTAAAATAAATAATTCTCTTCAGCTCTTCTCTACTCTTTTATTTCTCTTCATATTGTTTCTTAATCATTCCTGCAATTTCTGCATATAAATAATATGCTTGATTTCAGGAATTTTTTGTTCAATTACAATGAATTTATACAATCACACTTCCCTTACTTCCAAAATGACACACCCACATTATTTCTGCAACAGCTAAAAGTAAACCTTTAAGAAAAGATGTCAACTGAGTCCCTTTGTTGAATGGAGGGCTTGCACATTCACAGGAAAGATGGAACCAAAAATCAAGAAACTTCATCTACAATTGCAAAAACATCTTAATTTCTGAGAGTTCTCTTCTTCCATGCTCAGCAATTTGCTCTCTCCCAGTTCAGACGTATGGTTTGCATTCAGTTCACCTTTATTTTCTGAGTGAGTCTTTTAATCTGGCAAATGTTTGAACTTCTGCTACCAAAAAACCTCATAGTTCTTTAGAATAGCATATTTTCAGTTACTTGCAAGAAGTAGCGTAAAGTGATGAACACGGTGCTCTGCTCAATGCATTTCTTGAGCATTTTGGTCACAGTAATAGGAGTCATAAATGTAGTGATTATGGATCCTCCACCTTGGTCTCAGAGTTCACAACCTTTAGGTCTCATCTGTAACTCTAGTGAACTTCAGCTGGCTTTAAGTCTCTCTGAAACAATTCAGTCTGGAATAACCTCAAACTATTTTTTTTTTTTTTAACGTAACAGATGAGATTTTTTTTTCCCTTTCTCCTTTCCCATTTCCCTTCTCCTTGGAATTATTAATTCGGTTTGAATTCACATTCAAGAAAAAGGTTCTAATTTCTTTGTATGCAACTTTTGCATTTCTACTTTTACTGTGTATTCCAGTCAGTTTTCCAGACAATAAAGAAGAGCAATCTGATTCTTAATTCCTTTTATCATCTTAGTGTATTTTAAAACCAGAACAACAATGATATTTTTCTAATCCATGGAATTGATTTTGGACACACAGAAGTTAAATCACCTAACCAAATCAGTATGAATTTAATTTATTTAAATTGGCTCAACCCCATCATGGGATACACCTCAATTATTTTAAGGGTTCCTTATATAATTTTAAATTGCATTTCTAAAACTAGGTATTAAATGAATTGTATACTTCTGTTATCAGTTTGATTATTCTTCTGCTGCCATAGCCTTTCCTCTCAGAATACTTGCTCATTCAGGAACAGTTTTGTTCAAATATAGTCTGTTTTGACACAGAGATCTCTTCTGGTATTGACTCTAACACCTGAAATATATTTGTACAAGGTAGATATGTAAGTAACATTATGGTAAAAAAAAATACAAAGAAAAATGTTTCACCTGATGTATAATGCCCTCTTCCATTCCAATTACTGCCTTCTGCTTCAGTGAACTGATAGATTTCCTGCACAACTTTATTATGCTTTTCTTGATGCTCTCATTTCTATTTTATAGAAATACATGCTTATGATTGCATGGTACAGTTTTTAAATAGACATCAGAGATTTGACTTTCTTCTCCTTTGATGTCAGGGCATTCTTAATAAGCTTCTCCATGTTTTGCAGCTCTTTCCTAAAATGTACTGTCTAAATTTTGGTAGAGTCCCTTTCCTAAAGATATTGACTGTAGACATACTGTTGCTTTGTAGCTGTGATGTTTTCTTATTCATTAAATTAAAAAGTTCAAAGACAACAACTATATGTTACTTAGTATTAAAGAAAGAACATGTTATTTAGTATTAAATCAAGAACAGATTATTTTTTTAAATAGTTGTTTAGGGTATCTATTATTAATGTTAGCTCAGAAGTTTGTTCTGTTGTTGGATTTCTCTTTCCAATATGGCAATCACTAGATCTTACATGAGAGCCCAGTTCTGCAGTGTCGTATGATTTTTAATTCTGTTTTTATTCGCAAACTTATTTGCAGTTCCTAACGTATTCTGCAATTCCAAGCAAGCTCTGCTATCCACCTAAGCTATATGAAACATACAGGCCTTCTGTATAACTTGTTTAATTTGTCACATATCTTCAGATCATTAGTACTCAGTCATTACTATGTAAGCCATGGTCCCCAGAGATGGCTTAAATGTCTTCTCTGTGCATCCGTTCCCCTCTTAGTTTCTCTGTCTCCCCAGGAAACACTGATTCTAGCTCTGGACCCACCAATTCTCTCCTCTGTTCTCTGAATTCCCTGAAGTTACAAGAATTCTTTTACATAAAAGTGCACTCACATGAGACAGGTGAATTCTCTGTTTCAAAGATTGATTAGACAACTCTTGGCTTTAAGTTCATGCGCACAACCTGTATACTGTAGGAGGAAGATATAGCATTGCATTAATTAATTTTACTTGAATTAGGAAAAATCTAATTAAATGAGCAATAGATTACTTGATTACTTTTCATTGTTAGAACTCTAAAGTTCTTCTTAAGGTCTTTAACTTTTCCTGAATGCATTGCTGAGATGATAGGTCTCCTGATGGTTGGTTTAAGATGTGGGTTGATAGGCAACAATAAGAATATAATGATGATAAAAGCCAAATGAAGTATATAAATAAACCAGCTTCTAAAATAATATATGAATAAACAACTCCTTAGGGAATAATAAAACATAACAAAAATCCCTCTTTCATATAAGCCTACATAATTTTTATATAGAAAACTTTCTGGTAAATGTGTTATGAAGAGAGTCATAGAATAGCTAGCCTTTTAACTAATACTATTAAATGTCATTGTTAACAAAGAATCTTTGATCTTATAATTACTTCAAAGTAGGACAAATTAATTTTATCAAAATTCACTGTCTTAAATGAACAATTTTAATCAGCCAGCTGAAAAATTTGATTTAAAAATGACGTAACTTTTTTCTTTTTACTCTTTAGAAATTTTTCTAAAGAAACAATGAGTCATTGTTTTCGATAGTTTTCTATTTTCTATTTTTAATTGCCTTTTAGGATAAACAATACCTACATGTATTTTAAAATAACTAAGTTATTAAACAAAGAGACTATTATCTTTACGTACTGTGCTCAAGTGATTGTTTCTGATTATTGCATCCTTGAAGAACTTAAGAATATAGATTTGTTTCTCATATACTTTCTTTTACTACACTAGAAAAGTCTTCTCCCTTTTTCAAATAAAAGTTGTTTGTTTAAATAAACAATATACTGAACATAACTAGTTCAAAAACCAAACAAAACATTCTGCTTGCAAGCACAGAAGATGCTAGTTATCACAAGCTGGTTAAGCACGTAGTGCAACGGGACTATATTACAGATAGTTAAGTCGCCTTTAGATACTGGCCATTCTTCATTATATAAATATTTGGAAATTACTTTTTATTCATCTAGGCAGACATGATTATTATGAAATAGTTATCCAGACCTCAGGTTGAATGGAACTCCAGTACCAGGAAGGTCCTACGCTTGAAGGCAGCTGCTAGTTTGCCCAGCTAAGAGAAATCTTCAAAACCATAAATCTGGAAAAAGATCAGTTCAGCAGGCAGCACATCATCTGGAAACGTGAGTGGAAAATTGATAAAGAATCATGGAATCACACAACAGGATTGGAAAGGACCTTAAGATCATCAAGTTAAACCCCCCCTGCCATGGGCAGGGACACCTCCCACTAAACCATGCCACTCAATGCTAAGTCCAACCTGGCCTTGAACACTGCCAATGATAGAGCATTCACAACTTCCCTGGCCAACCCATTCCAGTGCCTCACCACCCTCACAGTAAAGAATTTCTTCCTCATATCCAGTCTAAATTCCCCTCTATAAGTTTGATCCTGTTACCCCTTGTCCTATCACTACAGTCCCTCATGAAGAGTCCATCCCCAGTGTCCCCGTAAGCCCACATTCAGGTCCTGGAAGGCTGCTAGGAGGTCTCCACACAGCCTTCTCTTCTCCAGGCTGAACAGACCCAACTTTCTCATCTTATCTTCATATGGGAGGTGCTCCAGTCCCCTGAACATCCTTGTGGCCCT
The DNA here is from genome assembly GCA_017639245.1 of Myiopsitta monachus. NCBI lineage: Eukaryota > Metazoa > Chordata > Aves > Psittaciformes > Psittacidae > Myiopsitta > Myiopsitta monachus. Next base: position 57,110,163 of record CM029919.1, read on the forward strand.
CCTTTGGACTTGTTCCAACAGTTCCATGCCCTTTTGATGCTGAGGACATCAGAACTGCACACAATACTCCAAGTGAGGTCTCAGGAGAGCAGAGTAGAGGGGCAGGATCACCTCCCTCAACCTGCTGGTCATGCACCTTCTGATACAGCCCAGGATCTGCTTTCTGGGCTGCAAGTGCACACTGATGGCTCATGTTCATTTTTTCATCAACCAACACCCCCAAGTCTTTCTCTGCAGGGCTGCTCTGAATCTCTTCTCCTGCCCAACCTGTAGCTGGGCCTGGGATTGCTCCGACCCAGGTGTAGGACCTTGCACTTGGCTTGGTTAAACTTCATAAGGTTGGCATCAGCCCACCTCACAAGCATGTCAAGGTCCCTCTGGATGGCATTCCTTCCCTTCAACATACCAACCGAATCACACAGCTTGGTGTCACCTGCAAACTTGCTGAGGGCACACTCAATCTCACTGTCCGTGTCACTGACAGAGATGTTGAACAAGACCGGTGCCAACACCAGTCCCTGAGGGACACCACTCGTTACTGGTCTCCAGCTGGACACTGAGCCATTGACCACAACTCTTTGCGTGCGGCCATCCAGCTAGCTCTGTACCCACTGAGTGGTCCACCTATCAAATTGATGTCTCTCCAACTTAGAGACAAAGATGTTTTGTGGGACAGTGTCAAACACTTTGCGCAAGTCCAGGCAGACGGCATCAACTGCTCTACCCCTGTCCATCAGTTCCGTAACCCTGTCATAGAAGGCCACCAGATTGTTCTGGCAGAATTTCCCCTTAGTGAAGCCATGCTAGGCTGTCACCAACCACTTTGTTGTTTTTCATGTGCCTTAGCATGCCTTCCAGCGGAATCTGCTCCAAGATTTTGGCAGGCACAGAGGTGAGACTGACTGGTCTGTAGTTCCCTGGATCATCCATTTTCCTCTTCTTGAAAATGGGGGTTATATTTCCCTTTTTCCAGTTGTTGGGAACTTCACCTGACTGCCATGATTTTTCAAATATGATGGACAGTGGCTTAGCAACTTCATTTGCCAGCTCTTTCAGGACCTGCAGATGAATTTCATCAGGTCCCATGGACTTGTGTAAGCACACACTACCGACTCATGTTCATTTTTTCATCGACCAACACCCCCAAGTCCTTCTTGGCAGGGCTGCTCTGAATCTCTTCTCTGCCCAACCTGTAGCTGTGCCTGGGATTGCCCCTACCCAGGTGCAGGACTTGCACTTGGCTTGCTTAAACTTCATCAGGGTGGCATCAGCCCACCTCACAAGCGTGTCAAGGTCCCTCTGGATGGCATTCCTTCCCTCCAGCATATCAACCAAACCACACAGCTTGGTGTCATCAGCAAACTTGCTGAGGGTGCACTCAATCCCACTGTCCATGTCACCGACAAAGATGTTGAACAAGACTGGTCCCAACACCGATCCCTGAGGGACACCACGCGTTACTGGTCTCCAACTGGACATCAAGACATTGAGCACAACTCTCACCAAGTTGTCCACCTATAAAACTGATATCTCTCCAACTTAGAGACAAGGATGTCATGTGGGACAGTGTTGAACGCTTTGTCATGACATCAACTGCTCTACCCCTGTCCATCAGTTCCGTAACCCTGTCATAGAAGGCCACCAGATTGTTCTGGCAGAATTTCCCCTTAGTGAAGCCATGCTGGCTGTCACCAACCACTTTGCTGTTTTTCATGTGCCTTCGCGTGCCTTCCAGGAGAATCTGCTCCAAGATTTTGGCAGGCACAGAGGTGAAGCTGACTGGTCAGTAGTTCCTGAGGTCATCCATTTTCCCTTCTTGAAAATGGGAATTATATTTCCCTTTTTCCAGTCATCAGGAATTTCACCTGGCTGCCATGATTTTTCAAATATGATGGACAGTGGCTTAGCAACTTCAGTTGCCGCTGCTTCAGTACCCTTGGATGGACCTCATCAGGTCCCATGGGCTTGTATATGTTCAGGTTCCTAAGATGGTCTCGAACCAGATCCTCTCCTACAGTGGACCCTGGGTCTTCATTCTCACTGTTCCTGCGTCTGCCTTCCAAGACTTGGGTGGTGTGGTCAGAGTATTTGGCGGTGAAGACTGAGGCAAAGAAGTCATTAAGAACCTCAGCCTTCTCCAAATCCACGGTACCCACTTCTCCCCATAGCTTCTGGAGAGGGCCCACATTGTCCCTAGTCTGTCTTTTATTTGCAATGTACTTATAGAATCCCTTCCTGTTATCCTTAACATCCCTAGCCAAGTTTAATTCTAAGTGGGCCTTAGCTTTCCTAACATGGTCCCTAGCTTCCTGCACAACATCCCTCTATTCTTCCCAGGCCACCTGTCCTTGCTTCCACCTTTTATAAGCTTCTTTTCCCCCTCGAATTTTCCTCAGCAGCTCCTTCTCCATCCAAGGAGGTCTCCTGGCCCTCCTGCTGCACTTCCTTCCAGTAGGGATGCATCGCTCCTGGGCTTGCCATAGGTGATCCTTGAATATCAACCAGCAGTCTTGGGCTCCCCTGCCCTCTAGGGCTATATCCCATGGAACATTACTGAGCAGGTTCCTGAAGAGGCCCAAGTCTGCTCTCTTGAAGTCCAGGGCAGTGAGCCTGCTGCACACTCTTCTCACTGTCCTGAGGATCTCAAGCTCAACCATCTCATGATGGCTGCAATCAAGGCTACCCTGGAGTGTCACATTTCCAAACATCTCTTCCCTGTTGGTGAGCATGAGGTCAAGCATGGCACCTCTCCTTGTCGGCTCCTCTATTACTTGCAGAAGGAAGTTGTCTTCCATACAATCGAGGAACCTCCTGGATTGCTTGTGTGGGCCTTACCATCCCTCCAACACATATCAGTGTGGTTGACGTCCCCCATGAGAACAAGGGCCTGTGAGCCTGAGGCTGTTCCTATCTGTCTATAGAGCGCTTCATCCACAGAGTCCTCTTGATCAGGCAGTCTGTAACAAAGCCCCACAATAATGTCTCCCATCACATTTCATCACTGTTCTCCCTTTAACCCTGAACCACAAACTCTCTGTGGACTGCTCACCTGTCCCCAGACAGAGTTCCATACTCTCCAGCCTACCCCTAACATAAATAGCAACTCCCCCTCCCTGCATGACAGGCCTCTCTTTTCTAAAGAGCCTGTAACCTTCCATTCCAACACTCCAGTCATAGGAGCCATCCCACCATGTTTCTGTGATGCCTATTATATCAAACACCCATAGACATGCACACATCTCTAATTCCTCTTGTTTGTTCCCTGTGCTATGGGCATTTGTATAGAGGCATCTGAGCCGAGCTCCAATTGAAGCCGGCTCATTGGCTGGAGCATCTGGAATATGTCTACATTGCTCCAAGCATTTATTATAGGTGCTGGCAACTGACTGGGTGTGTTGGGATGAAATGATGTTCCCGTCCCTCAACACATCTACTTTAAAGCCTCCTTGAGCAGTCTGGCAAGCCTTCTACCAAATCTGCTCTTCCCCTTCTTTGTCAGACCAGCTCCACCAGCCCCCAGTAGACCTGGTCTACTAAATTGAGTCCCATGTTCAAGACACCCAAACCCCTGACTACAGCACCACCCTTGTAACCATTTATTAACCTGGCCAATCCTCCTAGCCTTTTTAAGGTCCTGCCCTGTATCCTGGAGAATGGAGGAAAAGACTATCTGAGCTCCAGAGCCCCTAATCACCTTTCCCAGTGCTCTGTAGTCCTTCTTTATGTTCTCCAAGCTGCTGCAGTCTGTATCAGTATCACCCACATGGATCACTAGAAGTGGGTAATAGTCAGTGGAACTGACTAGAGCAGGCAGCCTCTCTGCAACATCCCTGATTCCAGCCCCTGGTAGGCAACACACCTCCCTTGAGCCTGGATCAGGCCAACAGATGAGTGCCTCTGTTCCTTTCAGAGTAGAGTCCCCTACTACTCTGACCTGCCGCTTTTTCCTGGCAGCACCAGTAGCTCCATGCTGAGTGATAGTCTTGCCCTGTGGCTGTGTAAGAAGATTAACCTGAATTCGACCTCAAGATTACTGATGGAAGTAACCCATGAAATGAAGACTGGACTTGTCTCTGCCTGAGGTAGAAGGAATAACCTTCCCCCTGCTTTTCCCTAAAGCATCTTTACCTAACAGATATGGTGCTCTGGTGGTGGAGAGTGAAGAGCACGTGAGTAATGGAGGGGACCTAGGGGGAAGCTAACTACATAAAACAGACCTACTTGCTCAACTGCATCAGAACCAGTGCCACCAGAAAAACATTTAAATTATTAGGAATTAGACATTCCTTACGGAAAGGCACTGAAGCATCCATTTGTCATTCAGACAACTCCTTTAGAGACATTTGGTACCTACCTCTATATCACTTTCATGACATCACTGAGATGCTGCTAAGTCTGGTGAACCCTACAGATTATAATGCACTTTCATTATTCCATGTAGTGCCCAATGATTTGTCAATAAGGCAACCCTGAACAATCAAAAGAGACTATATGTCCCTCAAAGCAAATTAAAAGGATCTAGAGCACAGGCAGTGTTCTCCTCTAGCATCCTAGTCAGAGGAAGCACCTTAGAAAGGAAGAAATGAACTGTACACGTGACTGCTTGGCTACATGGCTGGTGCTGTACTCAAGATTTTGGCTTCTCTGATCATGGGTCCACCTTTGAGAAGCTGATCTGCTGGGAGCTATATGGGATTCACCTGACAAAATCAGGCAAGATAGTCTTTGCCAAGAAGTTGGCCAGACTTATAGAGAGAGCAGTAACCTAGACTTAGGAGGGGAAGGGGATGAAATTTTGAGCAACCAGGGTCTTGCTAATAGGTAATATCAGAATCAAGATCAATTAGGGTTGATCTAATAGGATAGATCAATCTATCCTATTAGGATGGAATTAAGATCAAGATGGAAACTCTTGTGAGGTGCCTTAAAAGAATTAGGGCTTGTTACTCTAAAAAAAATTGACATGGTTAATAGCCCAGCTGACTGTACTTCTACATCAGTGCATTAATATGGGTAACAAGCAGGAGAACCTGGAAGCTATTACGCAGCTTGAAAGCTGTGAAATCACTGAAATGTGGTGAGATGAATCATAAAACTAGAGCACTGCAAGAGGGGCAGGCCAGGAGGGAGGCTCAGGGCAGGGGTTCTGCCTTTTGTGTAAAAGAGTGTCTGACAAATCCAGTAGCCTTCTATGATGGAGTGACTGCAGCAGTGGAGAAGAGCTGCAGATGTCATCTACATAGACTTCTGTGGGGCTTTTATACGGTTTTCCACAGCATCCTTGCCATTAAATTTTATGTATATTGGCTTGATGGACGGACTGATAGATCGATAAGGAGCTGGCTGGATGTCTGTGTCCAAATAGTTATAGCCAATGTTTCAATGTTCACTCAAACCCAGTAACTAATGCTGTTTCTTAAGGATCTGATGGGCCCAATGCTTAATATCTTCATCAACAACATAATGAGATTTGTGAGCAACCTCAAAAAGTTTGAAGATCACACCAAGCTAAATGGTGCAATCAATTTGCTAGAAGCAAGGGATGCCATCTAGAGGGACTTTGACAGGCTTGAGGAGTGGGCCCACATGAATCTCATTAAGTTCAACAAGGCCAAATCTGGCACTTGACCAGGTTAACCCCCAGTATCAATAAAGATGGGGGTGAGTGGATAGTCAAAAATATAAGATACAGGTTAACAACTTCAAAATAAATTGCATTTTACCAACTGAGATTATTATGCTAAAATATCTTTCTCATAGTACTGAAATTATTCACATATTTGCTCATGCACACACACATAGATATACAATTATACAAATGAAGTGCTAGGAATAACAAAAAAAAGCTTACATGAAATTTTTTCTCCTTTCTTCCAAATATGGAACTACTTTATAAGGTCAGTAAATGCAGATAAATCAGATACACTAGAGTTAGCTCTTAACTAATATGCAATAGATTAATTTCTTAACTTTGGAAATAGCTTTTAAAACCACTAAAAATATTGTAATCTGTATTTTTGATGTCACTAGAGCTGAGCAAGTGATAAAATGGTTTTGATTGTCTCTTTTATTTTTTATCATGTTTGATGAACAAAGATGAATTCACCCCATTTAAAGGCACAACTCTATCTTTTTCTCTGCAAAATTGCAATCTCTGATTTAGCCCTGCCCAGTGCCCCACCTGCAAACACACTCACAGGGTCTAAGACAATGCAGTGAAATAGCATTTCTCAATTGACACTAGTATTCTGGACAATGTGATCCAGTCCTTATGTTCAGTATGTACTACTCTACTAACACACAGCGCAAAGAGGAATGGGCTCATCCCCTCTGTTCACTTAGCAACCAATCAGTTCTCCCTAATCTGATGCTGGGTTCTTAATACTTTGATGAATTTCAATATCACTATGACAGGCTCTGATGGGACTACCTGCCTAGCAAATGGAAGGTATGAATTCCAGACTGTGTCCCCATTTCATGCATCCAAAGGCATATCTAAAAGACCATAGAATATGTTTGTGGTGAACTTTCTATTGCCTGTCAGTTAAAAATGTCCTGCAATGCAGCCAGATACAAAGTGAGTAGGTAAGCCTGACAGTTCATTTTTTTTAACTTACAGCTATGTATTCATGGGATCTGTTTTCTGCTGCTAAGATATGTTTAAATTATTATTGTGGTTGTCATTGTTATTGCTATTGAGGAAAATTGATACTACAATGTAAAGAGTATTCCGGGGACTGGGATGTCGGTTTTCCAGTTTGACTCCTCAGTGTTTCATGTTTGTATCTTAGGCAGCCTGAATTACATCAGCAATGCATAAAGACCAAACAGGGCAAGGTCAGCTGCTGAGCAGTGGGGAAACCTATAGACTTTGAGAAATTACTTCTGTGACTGAGTAATGAGCCTTGGATTCTGCAACCTGGCACCTGCCATGAGTACTAAATTAATTGAAAAGGAAAACCTTTAGAGTTGTTATAGAGGCATAAAAGCCTGTGTTCGAGAGTGGTGAATCAAGCAGTAACATTTATGAATAGATATTGTGATGTTTTACAATAATGATCAAAGGCACTATAGCTTGTAACACTATTACTGGACTTTTTATGGGTAAGAAGCACTACTCTACTAAGAATTTTTATAGTTCTGAATCTACCAGGCTTTGCCGTAAGTGGCCTTCTGTAAAAGACTTTAAGTTAACCAGTATTTTATGCTGTATTACCTTTTCTGTGTGGCCAATGTCTCCATTCATTTCTCTTTATTACATTTCAGTAGATAGAACTGTAGGGCCAGACCCAAGAAAAAGAATTTGCGTCTGCTTAAGGTTTTATGATGGAAATTGTGATCTAGAAAATCCCCTTTGAGAATTTATTTAAAGTATGTGCTGACAAAATTTGCTAGGTGCCATTTCAATGAGTTTACTGGAAGACTTCAGTTCTTCTTCAAAGTATTTGTATAAAGAACCTGACTTTGGTACCTAATGGGTAAATCGCTTAACTATGAGGATAGAGACCTATGATATATTTTATGCCTCTTTTCATCCACTGACTCCTTGTATAAAATACATTTAGCATCCATTCAGAACACTACCTGAATTTACACATATCTAACCCCGTATCACCAAACTCTTTATAGGATCTGACCTTTATTAAATTCATAACTTTAGCAAATATTGAACTGATAATATTATTTACTGTTGTATAAAGTATACACCATTCAGATATTCCTTTGAAATTTGTGTGGTTCTAGAGTATTTCTTTCTACAGAGAACCACATTAAATATTAATAATATAAAGGAAGCTCTGATGCAGTTATGGCATATAACCTTAGTATTATGGCTATAGGAATTTATGGTTATATGGTTATAGTATTATAGTTATACATCAGGCTTTAAGCAGCACTGGGGAAGAATAAGCTTTCTGCATTTTGTTGATACATAACTAGCCAATTTGTCCTCTTTCTTTTTTTTATAATCTTCTTCTTACATGTTTGTAAGACCTTCTAATTAGAAATCCTTCTGATAATATTGCAGTGAAACATGTTACTTAGAAGATACCGAGCTGTGGATTTGTCAACATGCTACATGCAGTTACAGAGTAAATATGTAATGTGTTGAAGACCTGGAATTCTGCTGCCAGCAATGAACCCAACAGGCAAGTAATACTATATTAATTCAGGAAAACCTATTTTATAATCTGTTTAATTGCCACAAGTGGAATAAACCACAATGACTCAGAAGAGTATGACAGGCTGACTTCTCTTGAAGCTTTAACAGTTTCAGGCAAAAGATCCATTTATTGAATTACATTCATCTTGCTGTGATTTCTTTAACCGATGCTTCCCTTCTGGTTGTACTACTACTAGGAATTTCTGCTGAAGCATTTACAGGCTCATTTCTGCTGACAGGATTAACAAAGCTCTACTTAATCTGTATCAGCCACTGAGTAGATGAAGGTAATAATTTCCTTTCTCTTTCATCCTTTCCTATCCTCAGATTTATGTAACTAACATCTTTGCTGCTTATTTACATTCTAGGAAAGCACAGTAAAATAAATATAAAATACAACACAGAAAAGACTTCCTGACCTCCTTTTATTAATTTTTTATGGCCATGGTGCTCATATTTTGATGCAATATATGTTTTCTATGCTATGTGTACCCTGAAACGCAAGCAATATGAGTTTAAGACAGAACTCTTTTGAAAAGGCCTTTACTGGCCATCTTAGATGTAAATTAACCTTTTTCATGTACGTGTAGAGTTTTTAAAAATCCTGTATAAGTTGAAACTGCTATAATGAATTTCACTAAGTGTACTGAATTTCACTAATGCTAATTCTCGTGGTTTAAGCCCAGTCAGCCACATAGTTCACTCACTCACTAGCCCCTCTTTCTTGCTCCTGCGGCCGGAGGGATGGGGAGGAGAATTGAAAGAATGTAACTCCCACAGGTTGAGATAAGGGCAGTCCAGTAATTAAGGTATGATACAAATCAATACTGCTACCACCAATAATAATAATGACAAGAGAAATACAAGGGAAGAGAATACAACCACTTACTACCCAATACCAAGCCCGACTCAGGAGTGCACCCCTCTCTTCCCGGAAACTGCCCTCCTTTTTTCTACATCCTGGGCATGACATGCTGTGGTATGGAATACCTCTTTGGTTAGTTCAGGTTCTGCTTCCTCCCGGCTTCCCCTCCTCCCTGGCAGAGCTTGAGGCTTAAAAAGTCCTTTGTTAGACCAAACATTACCAAGCAGTAACTGAAACCACAGGTTTCAGCACTGTTCCCAGGATGAAAGTCAAAAACACGGCACTGCACCAGCTACTAAGAAGGAGAAAAAATGACGGCTATTGCTGAACTGTCGTGGTTTAAGCCCCCCACCCACGCAGTTTTCTCACTCACTCACTCCCCTCTTTCTTCCCCCTGTCCTGGGGGGATGGGGAGAAGAATCGAAAGAATGCAACTCACACAGGTTGAGTTAAGAACAGTTTAGTAACTAAGGTATAACACAAATCACTACTGCTAACACCAGTAATAATACAAGAGAAATACAAGGAAAGAGAATACAACTGCTCACCAAGCCCGACCCAGCCAGTGCACCCCCCAGCAGCGAACCCCCCAGTGCACCACCACACCCTTCCGGGTCTCTGCTCTCCGTTTTCACATCCTGGACATGACGTGCTGTGGTATGGAATAACCTCTTTGGTCAGTTTGGGTCAGGTGTCCTCTCTCTGCTTCCTCCCGGCTTCCCCTCCTCCCTGGCAAAGCATGAGGCTCAGAAAGTCCTTGGCCAGACAAAACATTACCAAGCAGTAACTGAAAACACTGGTGTTATCAGCACTGTTCCCAGGCCCAAAATCAAAAACACAGCACTGCACCAGCTACCACGAAGGAGAAGACATGAATGCCACTGCTGAACCCATGACATGAACCTAGGATACTAATACAAATTTTTCTGAAAGAAATATTGTAAAGTCTGTCTAGTATCATATCTTCCCACATGACTTCAGTACTGGGAATGGTCATGAAAATGCTATTTTCTGCATCCATTAAGGCATTGCAGTAACTTTTAGTTTGCAAACCCATACGGTACAATCACATAGTTCTCTGACATTAGAGGATTCTCTCATAGCAGGCGGAATGAGATATGAAATGTCAAATATCTTTATGCAGTTCAAATTAGTTTAAGTGCAAAAAGCTTAGGATACTAATTTCTGTATTACTTGTAAATCTTGATAGTTTAGTGAGAAAGAAAATGTATCTTGAATTTCTAGGTAGATCAACACAAAGTTTCTACCCCTTAGCTTTTTCTGTTCGTAGAACATGTTTCTTCAGAAACAGTAAGAAGCCTCATTTTGCCAGATCCTCTCAAAATAAAACAAAGCAGTTACAGTGATTCTAATGCAAAATGCTGGACTTCATAAAACTCAGAAATTTCAAATTAAACCTTTAGCAAGGTGCTTGACATTGCCAGCTGTGGAGAATACAAGGTCCTACAGCTGGGTCGGAGCAATCCCAGGCACTGCTACAGGTTGGACAGAGAAGAGATTCAGAGCAACCCTGCAGAGTAGGACTTGGGGGTGTTGGTCAACGAAAAAATAAACATGAGCCATCAGTGTGCACTTGCAGCCCAGAAAGCCAACAGTTTCCTGGGCTGCATCAAAAAGAGCGTGACCAGCAGGTCGAGGGAAGTGATCCTACCCCTCTACTCTGCTCTCCTGTGACCTCACTTGGAGTATTGTGTGCAGTTCTGGTGTCCTCAACATCAAAAGGGCATGGAACTGTTGGAACAAGTCCAGAGGAGGGCCACGAGGATGATCAGGGGACTGGAGCACCTCCTGTATGAAGATAGGATGAGAAAGTTGGTTTTGTTCATCCTGGAGAAGGCTGCATGGAGACCTCCTAGGAGCCTTCCAGTACCTGGAGGGGGTTTATAGGGAAGCTGGGGAGGGACTCTTCATGAGGGACTGTAGTGATAGGACAAGGGGCAATGGGCTCAAACTTAAACAGGGGGAAATTTAGATTGGATATGAGGAAGAAATGGAATGGAATGGGTTGGCCAGGGAAGCTGTGAATGCTTCATCGTTGGCGGAGTTCAAGGCCAGGTTCGGCATAGCCTTGGGTGGCATGGTTTAGTGGGAGGCATCTCTGCCCATGGCAGGCGGGTTGGAACTAGATGATCTTAAGGTATTTTCCAACCCTAACTATTTCATGTTTCTATGATTTACTGCCTCCAGATAAGGTTCTTTGCTGAACAGCTGGTCTAGAAAACGTGTCAGTGTCATGGATTCAGCAGCAGCAGTCATTTTTCTCCTTCTTGGTAGCTGGTGCAGTGCTGTGCTTTTGATTTTGTGCCTGGGAACTGCGCTGATAGCACCAGTGTTTTCAGTTTCTGCTTGACAATGTTTTGGTCTGGCCAAGGGCTTTGAGTTTCATGCTATGCCAGGGAGGAGGGGAAGCCAGGAGGAAGCAGAGACAGGACACCTGACCCAAAATGACCAAAGAGGTTATTCCATCCCACAGCATGTCATGTCCAGGATGTGAAGATGGAGGGCAGAGACCCGGAAGGGTGTGGTGGTGGACTGGGGGTGCACGGCATGATCAGTTTTTTGGGATTGGGGGGTTCGCTGCTGGGTAGTGCACTGGCTGGGTCGGGCTTGGTGAGCAGTTGTATTCTTGTTCCCTGTATTTTTCTTGTATTATTATTGATGGTAGCAGTAGTGATTTGTGTTATACCTTAGTTACTAAACTGTTCTTAACTCAACCTGTGCGAGTTGAATTCTTTTGATTCTCCTCCCCATCCCCCCGGGGCTGGGGGAAGAAAGGCAGGGAGTGAGTGGGCGACTTTCGTGAGTTTTAGAGACTTAAACCATGACAGTCAGTTGGCCATAGAAACATATTTTCATATCATGGAACTCCACAAAAATATGTATGACAATGTTTTATCTTGGAAAGATGCTGTGACACCATATAGGTATGTTCAAACTGCAGGAGATTCCTCAGAAGGTAACATGTTCTTCATTCCTCTTCCCTGTAGATAAACATTTCCTCTATATCTATTTAGAAAGGTTCGGTTCAGGTTTTCTTTTGACATAAATTGTACACTATTTCTACATAATGAAGTAGATACTAAAAAGTAGCTAACAACAATGTTGTTAGCAACACTGAACCATCAAAAAGAAAGGTACTATTAAGGCAAAGTTAATTCAGGCAGGTGGTGAACAGTATACAGGTACCATACATAACTTACTAAAGAAACACTTTTTTTTTCTTCAATTTCATCTTCAAAACTTCAGGAATCATGCTTACTGCAATTCTTAAATAATCCTATTTCAAAGGCAGAAAAATACACCAATATCAAAATTATAAGTAAATATCCTTAAGGAAGAAAAAACCTAAAATATAGCATATTCAAAAAGCTTTCCTTTCTGAGAGCTTGTCTCTGTTTTGTGTTTGATTTTCAGTCTTGGAGATGCTGTAACTATTCTTTATTTACATTAGAGGAGAGAATTGGTTTTGGAATGTTGTTTTTACAGTTATAAAATGAAAACAAAAGGTAAGTGCCACAAGGATAAAAGTATTTACTTAACACTGTTTTATACTTCTGTTTCTACAGTCACATATGCTTTTTCATTCTTGTATTGCTATCTGCATTACTGCAAAGTAATGCACAGCTTTTGAAAAAGATATCTTTTCTCACAGGAAAATAGAAAAAACCAAACACTGACTTGTAACGTGCACTAGGCAAGGAAAAGGGTATCTGGAAACTATGACAGAAAAAAAATCAGACCATAATTGAACATTTTCTTATGTGCATAACTAAGTTGCAGGATTTACAGTAGTTACTCTGTACATACACAAAGTTATTCATACCATTTAACATTAGATATTTAACTTCACAATCTGTATTAGAGGACTGAATTCCCTACACGATCTATAAAACCTGGAAAAGAGAATTCAAAGCATGTATGCTAGGAGCTGACTCATCCCATTAAGAACCTTATGCTTTAACCTGCTGCTTAGATACAGGGAGTCTATAACCCCTAGCAGTTCTAAGCAGCTTCCATTTTATAACTTATTTCTCCTGAAAATGCCTGCAGTGATAACCTTTTCTTATAGCTGTACTAGAGTAATCTTTATGCTGGAGTACATGAGAAAATGTAGTACAATGAATATAAAAACTGATAGAATAAAAGGTGTTACAATACCTAACTCCTGTCTGTCTTGGGAAGCTTCGGGAGGAATTCCATACTACTATTGTGAGACAAGGGGTATGCTGAGAGGAGAGGTAAGAATGTTGACAGCAAATGTATTCAAAAACAGAAATTGCAATGGGGTAGAAATAGGACAACAATGTTGACCTTATACAGCAGCAACTGGAGCTTCTGAATTTACAGCTAAATTGTGTTAGAGGAATAGCTGTTTCCATCATCACCCCCACTGACAGAATTTGCAAGTCATCTAGATGTGGCTGGTTGGGACAAACTGGGAAAACAAAAGAATTATAATTCGTTGTCTCTTAGTAGCCTAACTGTGACATGTGCAAAATAAGTGCACAATGGTGTACACACAGCTCAGATTGATAGATCTGTTTTTCATATCTGAGAAATTCTAGACTGTGTAATCCCACCAAAGATACTGCCCCAATGTTTTGTAAAAGTGCTGGTGTTCTCCTGGGTGAATTCTTTTAATACTAGTGAGTGTTTGAGCTGCTGAAGTACGATGAACTATAAAAGGGCATTCAGACTTTTGTAAAGTATTTATCATAAACACAAATTGTTGCCAAAGATTCAGGCCACATGCCAGGCAGAGTTGGGATCACATGAATTCTGAAGGGAAATCGAGGGTTTGAATGCTTGTTATTGCAGGTGTTCTGTATGTGTGAAAAAGAACCAGATGAAATAACCAAAAAGTATTGAGAGAAAGTAAGCAAAGAAATTCTAGAGATACCCATAGAAACAGCTGTTATTCTGTAATGTAATAATCTGGAATTATACCCCACATCCTGTAGACTTCATTCTGATTTACCACTTTTGTCCAGTCTTCACAGGAGCTTGCGCTAGCCTTGTCCAATAATATCAACAGAAGCTTGAAAATTGTTTTTGAAAATAGAGTGGTTAAGTAATTCATGTGCCTAAATATAGTGTGTAAGCAAAATGTTAAGTTCTTCATTTGAGACTGGCAGATGAGCTTCTTAAGAACAGCAGCTGAGGATGAACAAAGATATCTCAGGACATGTCAGATGGATTGCCCAGCAAAATTTAGACAATAAAAAAAGTCCGTGTATGTCTGAAGCCTTTAGCCTTCTTGTTTTAACTACATAGAACTAGAGAGCAATTTGAAATAATCTATATATCTGGAATTGTGGGCTTCCCAGGTACCTTTGTTAAGCCAAAAGCCTTGATGTAGTTCTACAGCAAGCAAAGAAGATGGACAATAAGACCTCTCCTACAACAGCCTCTGATATGACAAAACTTTCTGAAAGAGATAAGTTAGGGAGAAATTCCTAAGGGGATTTTCTTCCAGTTTCTGACATACACCCTTTTCAGACTCAGGGTAGGTTGACAACGCAAATGAGATACTCAATAAAATGAGTAATGCGGTAGAGTATACCTCAGAAACACAGCCAGAGCCAGGTTGTTGGGTGGCTGATATTTTTCTGTGGTTATGTTTATGGCTTGTACACCCTGTTTCTTCTTGCTGTGCCCTTGTACATCTAATGGAAGTTATTTTGCAGCGTCATGCTCAGACACCTGCATTCAGATATTTAGTTTTCACTAGCGTCTTCTACTATTTATCCATTATCAAGTGCAAGTAAGACTCCTCCGCTGCCTTCAGGAGCCTGAACTTTACTAGGTCAGAGCCCCAGGTCTTTCTGAGAAAGCAAGTATAAATCAAATAACCTCAAGCTGTTCAATAAAATGTTTCAAATTTAAGTACTGTGCCCCGAGTGTCATTAGGACCTCAAATGCGCAGCACTGTGGCTATCCTATATCTAATATAATATGAAATTATAGATGTTTCTACATAATATTGATTTATGAGATTTAGCAATAAAATAACATATGCAGATGGTTTCTAGAATACACTTGGAGCACCTCAGAAAGATTCTCACAGTAAGAGGCACCTTTGCATAGTGGGCTAAACTCCAGAGACGAGTGTGCTACATTAGTATCAGTGTCAAGCTGACATTTCAGGGTCAGTGAATAAATATCCTAAAGCCCAAGTATTTATTTTTGAGAAATTTCGTATGTAATGACCTTGACTTTACGTTGTTTTTTAGGTATGCATATGACCTCTATCCAAACCACAGTTTGTTGTGATTTACTTCAAGAATATTATTCCTGCAGTATGAAAATCAATTAATCAAAGCTTGATACAGTGCCTTTCCCATTTGTGCTTTTATTCTTTCTCATGTGTTGATGAAATAGAATAAGGACACTGAATTATTAAAGCACATGCACCCACACATACATACACACACATATATTCCTATGTATGTAGGATTTATTTCCCTGATCTCCAATTTGTAATCATATGAAACATAAAAATGTACCAAACAAGGAAGATCCAGTCCACTATCAAGCCAGTTGGTAATTTTTCATGTGTGTCTATCAAGGTTACTTTTCTGCTTACTCTTCAGGGTGAAAGTAAAAATACAAAAAAAATTGTTATGGAATTTAGCCTAGCAGAGTTGTCATGAATCATATGTTGGCCATAGAAGATACAGGGACTTAGTCACAAAACCGCGCAGATCTACAGATTATAATCTTATTTGCCTTTATTCTTGCAAGGAGATATGTCCACTATGCTTTGAAAGCAGAATCCTGATCTTTAGGGACTACAGAAAACAATCGCTTCACTGCAACACTTTAACATAAAGCAAGTCATACACATGGGCAATCCCCAAATGTATGAAATTTAACAAGCCTAAGTGTCAGATTTTCTGCCTTGGACAAGATAATCCTGGTTATATGTACAAACTGGGGAATGAAAGGTTGAAAAGCAGCCCATAGAAAGTAGATTTATGGATTTGGGTTGATGCTAAGTTAAATATGAGTCAACAGTGTGCCCTGGCAGCCAAAGGACCTGTGTGTCTTGAGGCGCATCAAGCACAGAATAGCAAGCTGGTTGAGGTAGATGAGTGTCCCACTCTGCCCTGAACTTAGTGCAGCCCCTCCTCCAGTACTGTGTACAGTTTGGGGTGCCATAATGTAAGGACATCAAACTATTGGAGTGTGTCCAGAGGAGGGTGAAGAAGATCGTGAAAGGCATCAAGAGCAAAATTCCAAGGAGTCGCTGTCATTTGGCTTGTTCAGCTTGCAGAAGAGAAGGCTGAAGGGTGACGTTATTGCAGCTTACAGTTTCCTCAAGATGGGCAGAGGAGGGGGAGGTGGTGGTCTCCTTTCTCTGGTGACCAAAAATAGGATATAAAGAAATGGAATAAAGCTGTGTCAGAGGAAGTTCAGGCTCAACATTAGGAAATGGTTCTTCACTGACAGTGTGGTCAGCTGTCCTGGATTCAGCAGTAGCAGACATTTTTCTTCTTAGTGCTGTGGTTTTGACTTTCAGCCTGAGAACAGAGCTGATAACACCAATGTTTTCAGTTGTTGCTCAGTAATGTTTACTCTGACCAAGGACTTTCTGAGTCTCATGCTCTGCCAGAGAGGAGGGGAAGCCAGGAGGAAGCAGAGACAGGACACCTGACTCAAACTAACCAAAGAGGTATTCCATACCACAGCACATCATGCCCACTATATAAACTGGGGGCAGTTACCCGGAAAGGCTAGATCACAGCTGGGGTCAGGCTGGGTATCGGTCAGTGGGTGGTGAGTGGTTGTATTCCTTTGTTATTTCCCTTATCATCATTATTATTGGTGGCAGCAGTAGCGGTTTGTGTTATACCTTAGTTACTGAACTGTTCTTATCCCAACCTGTGAGAGCTACATTCTTTTGATTCTCCTCCCCATCCCTCTGGGAGCAGGGGGAAGAAGGGGGAGGGGAGGAAGGTGGGAGGAGTGGGTGAGCGACTGCGTGGTTCTGGGGTGCCGACTGGGCTTAAACCACAACATTGGCAGCTGGAACAGGCTCTCCAGGGAAGTGATCGTGGAACCAAACCTGTCAGAATTCAAGGAATCTTTGGACAATGCTCCTAGTTATGCAGTTTAGTTTTAGATAGTCCTGTGAAGAGTAGGAAGTTGGACTCAATGATCCTTATGGGTATCTTCCAACTTGAGATATTCTATCACTCTATTCTATGATTCTAAGTCTTTGGAATTGAAGTTTTCAGTATAAAATAAAAGAACTAAAATCTTACAGCTCTAATAGATATGTGCACAAGAAATGTAGCAGCAGCAGCTGGGTGCCACACCTACTATTAAACAGGGCCTGGATGAGGGGAGGAGATAACAGATGATGATTATTAGTTATTCAAAGGTATCTGGCTGTTACATACTTTACCCCCATATTGTGATTGAAAGAGTGGGCTTCCAATCTGAGTAGCTTTCTTCGTGTTTTTATAAAGCAGTTGTTAATACTGGTAGTGACTACTGCCTTAGAAAAGTACTAGTATTCATGAAAAGATGACAGACCAATCTTGTTATAAGATGAATATCTGTTTATTCATTGAATGGGATGCATGGTATAACACAAACAGCAGTTTAAGAAATTCCATACTGTCTGTCCATGAGAGACAAAGTCTAGCCGTGTTATGAAGAGCATGTTTGCCATGGATAAAGTCTCAATAAATCACAGATATAGATCTGGACCTATGCCCTCTGTTGCTTTTGCTTCACATTAAAGCTGTACGGTGTAGACTTTTCCCACATCTACCTGTACCTGGAACAGGAAGAAGTCTGGTTGACTCTTCATTCCTCTAGTATCTTCTAATTCCTCTCAAAGGCTTCAATAAAGGGAACAAGGGAAAGCAGTCCTAATGCAGCTGTAAGGTATCCTGGAATCATCTGGTCAAATGTCTCAGTGGTTTGATTCAATAAGACATATACCTAAGAGAGAATGCAGCATCTGTGATACACACAGTGACATTGGCTCCTGTATTGACAGCACTACAGCTGTGTTGCTGCAGTGTCAGCCAGAGATAGAAAAACGTTTCTCAGTAGCTTTCCACTGGTTTGATGATTTGTGCACTACGCTCTATTTTGCAACACAGAAGATGCCATATGAAGACATTTTTTGGGCTTCATCATAAATTACCTTGCAGATTTAATCTCTAAGCTCAAACCTTGGTCCTTCAAAATCTGTGGGTATTTTCCCAGGATTTCAGCTGATCTGCAATTTCATTTTTGGTATCTCTTTAAGATCTGAACTTCATGTTTCATGGGCAGATTAGCTCATTTTTTTTTTTCCTGGATTCATGATGCATGGAGTTGGAATCTAATAGATTTTGAGGATTCTGCTATTTCATTCTCTGATTTGTCATAGTGGTTAAGTATTCAGGGAATATTTTGAAAAAAAAAAAATTATTTGCAACTTGCATTTTAACTTATTACATAGTAGAAATTGGGGTTCTGTGAGACTGATAGAGATTAAAGAATTTTCAAGACAAGAAAGTTACAGATATTATGTGTTACTGCACTCTGTTATTCATTTCCTTCCTATGTATGCATACGCATAAAAATATCTAAAACATCCTTGAGTACCAGTTCTACTTAACTGTCATTGATTAGTTCCATAATTTTCAGTATTTGATTCCAATCAAGGATAAAGATTTTCCAACCGGCATTTCTGTTCTATGTCAAACATGAGAACAAAAAGCAACACCTGCATAGGCTCATCTACCTGGTTTTGTTACTGTTGATACTTCTAAACATCAAAGGTTTCAAAAAGAACATTAGCTCCATGGGTATCCACTTTTATTTGCTACAGATATCTAATTCTACATGTTAGGAGTCTATCTGCTCTCACATTAATGGGTACTGGCAAATTCAACTGGAATATTTGGCTCTCAACTACCTTTTAAGCACTGGTAAATAGTTACTTCACAAAACCTCTCTTATTTATCCACCTCTCCAGATGGGAAAACACTTTTCTCGGAATTGATGACTACTTATTTTTCAGCTAAAGTAAATACGGATCTATATCTCTTTTCATTTGTGCAAGAAGCTGACACATTCTGTCACAACATAGTATGAGTAAATGGGAAAGTGACAGCTTCCTGGCAAAATTTTAAAGAGATAAACATCTATTTTTGTTTAAACAGCTACTAAAAAAAAAATTGGATAGAAGCTTTCCAAGCTGAAAGGCTGTGGAATATGTAAGAGTTTCAAACTGGTAAATGAATGCAGAAGTAAGATCATGATGCTTATTGTTACAACTACTATTTTCACTGTATTTGTCCATTACCTAGTATGAAAAGTTTAAGTAACATGCAAGTGCTATTAGCATAGGTATGTGAAACAATATAGAAAACACTGCATTTTATTATTTTTTAGAAGGATAAACAACTAAATTAAAAAAAATGTAGGAATGCATTTTTGCATACTTGCATGCTGTATCTGACAAGGTTTTGGTGGTGGGAAAACGAGTGTAGAGGGTTGGCTTCTGTGAGAATAGATCAGGAGCTGATCTCATGTAGGAGAGAGCTAGTGTCGTCCAGCTCCACAACAGACCTGCCACTGTCCATAACTGAGCCCATCAGTGCTGCTGGTGGTGCCTTTATTATTACGTTCATGAAAAAATAAAAAATGCTGCATAGAAATTGTGAGAGAGAAGTGAGAAAATATGAAACAGCTCTGCAGACACCAAGGCCAGTCAAGAAGGATGGGGAGGACGTGCTTCAGGTGCCAGAGCAGTTTCCCCTGCAGCCTGCGGTGCAGACTATGGTGAGGCAGGCTGTGCCTCTGCAGACCATGGAGGTCCATTGTGGAGCAGATATCCACCTGTGGACCCCACACTGGAGCAGGTAGATATGCTCTGGAAGAAGTCTACACTGGATCAGACTTCTGGCAGGAGCTGTGGCCTGTTGAGAGGAAGCCACACAGGAGCAGGTTTTCTGAAATTGGCAATAAATAAAATTAATCTTCCTCAAGCCAAATCATTTTTGACTGTGGGAGTAATTGATAAGTGAACTTCCCTTCTTTAGATGAACCCATAACCTTTTTCTTCTTATTTCCCCCGACCCTGTCTTGATGGGAGGGGAGAGTGATAGAGTAGCTTGGTGGGGACTTGGTGGCCAGTCAGGGTTAACTTCCTACACGCATTTATAGATAGAATGATTGCAGATTCTTACACCAATGGATTAGAAAATCTCCTGACAGTTATTGAATTCTTTCTGCTCACAATCAACAGGATGAAGAGATAACAGAAGTTCTTTTACTATATTTCTAAGTTTTAATTCAGAAATGGCAAAGAGGAAGAAAAAAAAAGAGATAAATGAAAAAGAAATCTCATAAGGATGATAATTATCTTGAGAAACTGGACATGAGCTGGCAGTGTGTGCTTGTAGCATAGAAAGCCAACTGCATCCTGGGCTGCATCAAAAAGAACATGACCAGCAGGTCAAAGGAGGTGATCCTGCCCCTCTACTCTGCTCTTGTGAGACCTCACTTGGAGTATTGTGTACAACTCTGGTGTCCTCAGCATAAAAAGGATGTGGAGCTATTGGAAGAAATCCAGAGGAGGACTAAGAGGATGATCAGGGGACTGGAGCACCTCCCATATGAAGATAGGCTGAGAAAGTTGGGGATCTTCAGCCTGGAGAAGAGAAGGCTGCGTGGAAACCTCATAGCACCTTTCAAGTATCTGAAGGAGGTCTATAAGGATGCTGGGGAGGGACTCTTTGTTAGGGACTGCAGTGATTGGACAAGGGGTACTGGGTAAAAACTTAAACAAGGGAAGTCTAGATTGGATATAAGGAGGAAGATCTTTAGCGTGAGGATGGTGAGGCACTGGAATGGGTTGCTCAAGGAAACTGTGAGTGCTCCAATCCTGGCGGTGTTCAAGGCCAGGCTGGGCAGAGCCTTGGGTGGCATGGTTTAGTGTGAGGTGTCCCTGCCCATGGCCGGGGCTTTGGAACTATATGATCTTAATGTCCTTTCCAACCCTAACTATTCTATGATTCTATGGTAATTATATGTACAGAGGAATGCAAAAGTAGGATTGTGTGGATAGGTTTGGATAAGACATGCAGCATCTGAGAAAAGGTCAGAGAAAGGATGGAAAATGTATACCATTGTGGGAAAGGAAAGCAGGAAAGACTATTGTCAAGGAAAAGAAAATCGAAAAAGTGAAATGCTGGGAATAGCAGGAAAGACTGTAAAATCACAAGAAAGATAAGGTAAAAGATCTGAATAAAGGAAGAAGAATTATTGGATAATATAACCAAATCATTTTCCCGGGACTTCAGTGCACTCATAATTGTAAAACCAGGTTAACTATATTCAAAACCTAATGCTGAAATTTCAGACTCAAGCTGTTTTGGTGTTACATGTATTGCTGTTGAAATATATTGCATTCTATAGAATCATAGAATTATAGAATAGTTAGGGTTGGAAAGGATCTTAAGATCACATAATTCCAACCCTCCTGTCATGGACTGGGACACCATGCACTAAACCATGTCACCCAAGCCTCTGCCCAACCTGGCCTTGAAAAACACCAGGGATGGAGCACTCACAGCTTCCTTGGGCAAACCATTCCATTGCCTCACCACCCTCACAATTAAGAATTTCTGCCTCTTATCTAACCTAAACTTCCCCTGTTCAAGTTTCAAACCCATTGCTTCTTGTCCTACTGCTACAGTCCCTAATGAAAAGCTCCTCCCTAGCAGCCTTGTAGACCCTCTTCAGTTACTGGAAGGCTGCTAGGAGGTCTCCATGCAGCCTTCTCTTCTCCAGGCTCAACAGACCCAATTTTCTCAGCCTGTCTTCACATGGGAAGTGCTCCAGTCCCCTGATCATCCTCATGGGTGTCCTCTGGACATGCTCCAACAGCTCCATGTTTTTTTGATGTTGAGGACACCAGAACTGCATACAATACTCCAAGTGAGATCTCAGGAGAGCAGAATAGAGGGGCAGGATCAGCTCCTTAAGCCTTCTTGTCACAGTTCCGTTGATGCAGCCCAGGATACAGTTGGCTTTCTGGGTTGCGAGCGCACACTGCTGGCTCATGTTAAGTTTCTCATCAGCCAACACTCCCAAGTCCTTCTCCACAGGCCTGCTCTGAATCTCCTTTCCACCCAACCTGTAGCTGTTCCTGGGATTGCTCCGACCCAGGTGTAGGACCTTGCACTTGGCTTGGTTAAACTTCATAAGATTGGCATCTGCCCACCTCACAAATGTGTCAAGTTCCCTAAGGATGGCATCTCTTCCCTCCAACATATCAACTGAACCACACAGCTTCGTGTCATCGGCAAACTTGCTGAGGGCACACTCAGTCCTACTGTCCATATCACTGACAAAGATGTTGAAGAAGACTGGTGCCAACACTGATCCCTGAGAGACACCACTCATTACTGGTCTCCAGCTGGACACTGAGCCATTGACTACAACTCTTTGCGTGCGGCCATCCATCCAGTTCTTTATCCTCTGGGTGGTGCATCCACCAAATTGATGTCTCTGAAATTTAGAGACAAGGATATGATGCAGGACAGTGTCAAATGCTTTGCACATGTTCAGGTAGGTGACGTCAACTGCTCTACCCCTGTCCATCAGCTCCGTAGCCCCACCATAGAAGGTCACCAAATTGATCAGACCGGCATTCCCCTTAGTGAAGCCATGCTGGCTGTCACCAAGCACCTTGTTGTTTTTCATGTGCCTTAGCATGCCTTCCAGGAGAATCTGCTCCAAGATTTTGGCAGGCACAGAGGTGAGACTGACTGGTCTGTAATTCACTATGTCGTCAAGTTTTTCCTTCTTGAAAATGAGGTGTTGTATTACTCTTTTTCCAGTCATCAGGGAATTCACCTGACTGCCATGATTATTTACGCATATTGAGATCAGTGTAGAGCTCACAGAAGAGAATTGGGCTTGGATTTAAATGAAGTGTATCTTCAATTTCCATCATGTTTCTCACTTAACACTAGAGGACAACTCTTTTGCAAGCATCTGCAGTGTCAGTAATTCCATTAACAAAGAAGGCACTGTATTATCAACATACTGTAGCTTCATTTTAATGTGTCATTTGCACTTCAAAGTCACATAACTTTTATTATGGTAAATCAATTAAAACTATTTCTCATGATAATTTATCTTCTACAGAGTTTATCATCTCAGAGAATGCAATATTTCCCAATTTAACTTCCAAGACAAAAGTGATGCAATTTGAATGCCTTTTACTGAGCTTATTAAGCATAAAGATCACAGAAATTTCAAACCCTGAAAGATAACTGTTTCATCTATGTGATAAAATGGAAGTCACATTTTAGTAACTTACTGGAGGTAGTAGGAGACAGTATGCTAATTAGGAATATAACCTCATTTACTCATTTGGTATGTCTCTTGTTTTAAATGATAGTCTGTCTAGAATAGATATCCAGCTTGATACAAATACGAAATAAAATCAAGGGAAGCTACTGTATATGCAATAAAGATGTGTGTAGCATTCATTTGATTATGCTTTTCTTTGTGTGTTTATAATCTAGGAATCACCTTGAAATAAAGTAAACATTTCAAAGACCTTTTAAGGGGGAGCATTGGTTTGTATAGAAAAAAGACCCCTTCAGAAGGAGAGGTGGGTCTCCTTAACTCTTTAACTAACATAAATTGTCAGAACTTCAGGGAAGTCAGGAGAAAAATGTCAGTGTACAGGAGCTGAAAACCTGATAATGTGCAAGTGTTAAAAAACTACAACAAGCCAAAAAAAAAAAACCCAGCAGGGATACAACCACTACCCCCTTGCAATGCAGAAGCATTAACATGATATGAAAAGCTCATTGTATCTTTGGTGCATATATTTGAGTGTGACTTATTTTTTTCTTTAGTAGCATAAGGCTTGATTTTCAAATGTTTTTTTTTTTTTTCAGATGTGCTTAGGGGCATCTGCCTGTCTTGCACTGTGATTTGTACTCTAAGTTATTAAAAAGGTTTTTAAAATGTTGCCAGTTTCTAGTCCCTGTCTCTTATTTACATAGAAGTACTAGGTTCACACATTACGTTATAATATGGATGAAACACACAAATAAGAAACTAACAAGTAAGAACATTTGACTCCTAAAATCAGACCATATAAGTGTATGCAAAGCAGTAGCAAAAATGCTCCCCCAAAAAAGTCAGGCCTCTGGCCCCTTTTTTTTTGCATCTGCACTAGCAGTAAATAATTGCTGCACCTAAGCCTTAGACTTCAGCAGGAAGCGGGAGAGCTGTTACTGGGTAGTTCGAGTCACTTGATGGCTTGTGGCTAATTCCTCATGGCTCACCACAGGAGTCTTTAATGAATTCTGGCTCTCAGCTAGAGTAAGAGGTTTTGGCTGGAGTAGGATAGCTGGGAACACTGGACTGCCCTTAGAGCTAAAGCAGATTACATATTGACTATTTAGAGGTCAGGCATAAACTTAAAACATCTGGCCTCTTTTTGGTCTCTGTTTCTGAATCTGAAGTATAGAAGATGCTTCTACTGTAGGTGGAGTTTATGCTTATATTTCACATGTCAAGGAAGACTGAACCGTTGAAAGTATTCTCTCTCACTTGCTCTACAGAAATTATTCTGGGAACAAATTTAATTTTGCGTCATTCCATGAAGCCTTGCTCATAAAAGTACAGTCGTATCTTATCAGTTCATTCTTCTGGCTCCAAGACCTTTGGTGCATTGCTGGATTTTATTAACAAGTGATGAAAATATCATTGAAAAAAGTGCTTGTGACAGTGCATGGGGATATAACTACTTAAAAGGAATGTCTATATAAAAGAAAAGAAAATTTAAAAAGAAGTGCTGCCTTAATGGTGTGATTTATTGTACAACTTTGTAGTCTACCAAGGGAGGTGGTAGAATCCCTACGAATTAAAGGAAAACCACACATCTCCTAAGGAGTAGAACATATGGGAACTCAACATAGGACAACTGAACAGATTTTATCTAAGCTAGAACTGGCCAGTCTCTCTCGATTACAGTATTCCCAAAGGAGCAGCAGAACAGATATGCAACTTTTTCCAACCGTTTGTATTTGTATTGCATAAAAAGTATGAAGTGCAAGCTCCTACACCTGGGTCGGGGCAATTTTAGTCACAGCTATAGGTTAGGCAGAGAAGAGATTCAGAGCAGTCCTGCAGAGAAGGACTTGGGGGTGCTGGTAGATAAAAAAATGAACATTAGCCAGCACTGTGCACTCACAGCCCAGAAAACCAGCCATATTGTGGGCTGCATCAAAAGAAACAAGACCAGCAGGTCAAAGGAGGTGATCCTGCCCCTCTACTCTGCTCTTGTGAGACCTCACTTGAAGTATTGTGTGCAGTTCTGGTGTCCTCAACATCAAAAGGACATGGAACTGTTGGAACAAGTCCAGAGGAGGGCCATGAGGATGATTAGGGGACTGGAGCACTTCCCATGTGAAGACAGGCTGAGGAAGTTGGTTTTGTTCATCCTGGAGAAGAGAAGGCTGCATGGAGACCTCCTAGCAGCCTTCCAATATCTGAAGGGTGCCTATAGGGATGCTGGGGAGGGGCTCTTCATTGGGGACTGTAGCAGTAGGACAAGGGGTAATGGGTAAAAACTTAAACAGGGGAAGTTTAGGTTAAATATCAGGAAGTTCTTTGTTGTGAGGGTGGTAAGGCACTGGAATGGGCTGCCCAAGGAATTTGTGAGTGCTCCATCCCTGGCAGTGTTCAAGGCCAGGCTAGACAGAAGCTTGGATGACATGGTTTAGTGTGAGGTGTCCCTGCCCATTGCAGGGGTATTGGAACTATATGATCTTAATGTCCTTTCCAACCCTAACTATTATATGATTCTATGTTCCAAAATTATTTTTCCTTGATGATGATGATGATTTGTTACTATGCAAAATAACTGTTATTTTGTATGGAATGCTGTCCTTAAATTAATAATTTCATTCAAGCAAGCAAAGAATGAGCTATTCTTTTTTATAATTAGCTTGGAAAATGCTTGCTTAAGAATGGGTATTAAAGGCTTGCTTTTGCACAAGTAAAAGGGAGTTTTCTATTAACTTCAATGGGAACAGTCAAAAAGCCAGGTTCTCAGGAGATGCTGAAGCCTTTTGAAATTGGTTGTACTTAACTTTACTCAATATACGAAAGAAAATGTTTAGTATCTCATTGACAAAACCCTATTGGTCTAGGCCTACCCACTGCTGAAGTCATTACAACACCTAGTAACATTTTGAGAAAAGAATTGCATTTTTAACCCATGAAGTACCCAAATATTGCTTGCTTTGTGCTTTGTTTAGTCCTCTGAACTTTTTAAAATGAATATAAAATTCTACTCTATCACAGCTTTAGAGTTCACAATGCAATTATGCTTTCTTTCCTTTCATGAAAAGGGAGTTTCATCTACATTCTACATTTCAACTATTGGAGTAGTAAAGACCCACTTATGCAAGGTGAGGTATAAGAATTCTTTTTCATCCACTAGAATTATGCATCAAGATATTTGGACTATAATGCAAAAAGCTGCCTATCTATTATATTACCACCTGAATGTGTTATTAAAATGTTACTGGAGTGCTGCACTTTGATGGTTTCATGCAGTCAGAATCCAGCAAACATCATTTTAGAATCCCATCTTTGCATTACTATTTTTAAGGGTATTGATTTTTTTTCTAATAGCCTTTCTGAACTGTTTCTTGGGTTCAATGAGGTTTCTTTATTCCCTAATTACAGAAAGCTTACTGGAGATAATACTATTTTGAAAGACTTTTTTTCAGTTTAGTTTTGTTTTGATATGCTGACATTTATGTAAATAAAGACCTGTTTACTCAGTTTCAATATACAGTAGTCTTAAAACAGAAAGAGCTCATAATAAATATGAAACGAGAACATTCCCTTTTGTAAACACATCTGCAAGCCTGACTGCATCTCACTAAGCATTTTATAGGTTCATTACACTACTTGGTTCACACTGAAGTCCCCTCAAATTTTTATTTTTATTTTTTCTAACCATCATATGAACAAACTTTGTCTTATGTTTAGACTGGAAAATATCCTGTATCTGCTTATGATCTATAGATTCAGGAAAGCTTAAAGGTTATTACTGGTAGTAAGGTGTTTCTCTACATCTGTGTGCCACACACTAAACTTTAGAAGAAGTCAGCAGAAGTGTCACTTTTTAGAACTGTGTGGTCTATTTTATGTAGAAATCCAAACCTAAAATAAATTGCCTTTCACTTGTGTAAATGGGAAAAGTTTGGAACAAAGTTAACTGACACGAGTAAGTATATAACCAATGGTAATGAGGGATGGTCTGTAAACATCCTATTGTTACAGTTTGAACAAGAGCCCTGAAAACAATTGTAACGATTCTTTATTTCCCTCACCACCCTCCCTCCCCTTGTCCCCACACTTTATAGCTCAGATGCTTTTGAAGAGCTTCATCATAAGCTGCCTAGGAACTGGCTTAAGAAACAATTTAAGACAAACTCATCTATGAGTTCCCCGACTTGCAATGATACAGTGCTCTAACAGACTACACTGGACCAGCTTCCCATCTAGCCCTCTTGCCATTAAGATTCTTACCACTCTACTCTACAACATGTTCCTACAGTGTACTCAGAAAATGTAAGATTAGTTCTTTGTTAAAAAGTTATCAAGAGCTATTTTAATGTTCCCGAGAAATAAAACATAGTTTTGTTATCACTTATATAACTCTATAAACTGCTGAAGGACAAAGATATGTACAAATGCAGTCATGGCTTCAGCATGAAGTATTTAAGACTAGATTTAGACATTCTTAAGATTGGGAGAGCAAGTAGTATAATGAGACATATATACTATAGACTGAAGGGTATCAGGCTTAAAAAAATGCGTTCTTATAACAGGATGGTATACTCACTTGCAAATCCATTGACTTATGTGTAAACTCACCATTTGTAAAAATGGCAATGTCAAGTCCATCAATGGCAATACCTGTATTATAGCTCACAAGATTCTTTCATGCATAACAAATGTTTAAATCCTCATCAGCATGAACAAAATGTTACTTTTGTTATTTAAATATGATTATTGATATTTATTAGAAGCTGCTATATACAGCTAGCTACCAGCAATTTTGGGAGAACAGAGTTATAAGAATGATATTTTCCAAGACTAATATTGAAATTTAGTTACTTGGCCAACTGGATTGTAAAAGCTTAATTTGTCAGTGTGAATAGTATTGCAAAAAGTTAATATGTCTAGGATCAATTAAGTCCTAATTATTGTTTGGGTAGATGTAGAATTGTCCAAAAGCTTGAAAAAAAAGATACCTAAATTTACTTAATCTTGAATGCATGTAAAACTTCAAGTAATAATTATTTATTAAATATTTACTTGAAGTGAAAATTGGACTTCAACAATTGAAAATATATTCAAAGATGCTTGGATCTGTAAGGTTTTTCTTCCTTAAATTTAAACTTTAAACCAGTCTCTTGAGATTCATCTTGTTTCTGAAAGCCCTATGGAATAGCAGGAAATTCATGCATATTTAATATTAGCCAAATCAACCAATGCAGTAACCATGCTAATAGAACAATTATGCAGACTATTTATGTAAATATTGAAATAGGAATTATGTGTTCTTATTTAGAATATTGGAAAGACTTCTAAATTATTTAATTTAAGAAAACTTGCTTTGGAGTGATTTTGAGCAATTTATTTACGATATATATATCATACCAACATACGTAATATATTTGTATTCATTTCAACCATAACTAGGTTAAGACTAGTATAATGCTCAGAGAACAGAATTGCTTTATCTCTTATGGAAAATTCAGTCAAATATTTGTATGTGCCACAGATAATTTATTTAACATTTTATTTAAACTTTACGCTGCAATGTGCTTCAATAATAATAAAATAATAGTGCGCTAAATACATATAATAACTTTAAAAAACTGTAAATACGTTTTGTATTTTCCTGATTTAATCTAATGATGGGGAATGATGCACATTTTTTTTTTAATGAGCCTGGAAACCAGTCTCCACTTATCTTCCATCTCCAAGGATAGTTATGCTTCTAGAGGAACAGCGGAAAGTATTTACAAAAACCATGAATTCACTCTTTCATAACCTACTTTCTTATTTTAGTATCATAGATAATCCTCAATTATTCATGTTTTTCATAATATCTGTTATTAAATGAAGAAAATCTTGGGTTCAGAGGTATTTGCAGTGAAACATGGGGTGAAGAAACAATGTCAAGAGTTAGGGTCATGGAAAGACCTTTGGACGCTCTGTGCTATTCAAAGACTTTAATGCTGAGAAAGGTCAGAGAATTCATATTAATTTAGTTCAGAATTTCATCATAACCATTCTACTGTGTTTCTTTCCTCTAAAAAGGGGATAACTGACTTGGCTGGGATAACTGACTAACAGAACAGGTTTATATCAAAATATAGAGTTTGGGGTTTTTTTTGGGTTTTTTTTTTTTTGTTTTGTTTCTTTATGGATTTTTTTTTTTTTTTTTTTTTTTTTAATTAGCAATTGATTTGACAAAGCCATTTTGGGGGTTTATTCTGTCCAGGTTTAGATGATTGCAATTTTCTAAACCAGAGAGAACTGAATTTTTCACTGCCAGTTTTCTGACTCATTTTATATGTATGTATAAGTATAATCAGAATCATAGAATAGTCATAGAATAGTTAGGATTGGAAAGGACCTTAAGATCATGTAGTTCAAACCCCCCTGCCATAGGCAGGGACACCTCACACTAAACCATGTCACCCAAGGCTATGTCCAACCTGGCTTTGAACACCGCCAGCGATTGAGCACTCAACTTCCCTGGGCAACGCATTCCAGTGCCTCATCACCCTTACAGTAAAGAATTTCTTCCTCATATCCAATCTAAACTTCCCCTCTTCAAGTCTGAACCTGTTACCCCATGTCCTCTCATAACAGTCCCTCATGAAAAGTCCCTCCAAAGCATCCCTATAGGCCTCCTTCAGATACTGGAAGGCTGCTAGGAGGTCTCCATGAAGCCTTCTTCTCCAGGATGAACAGCCGCAACTTTCTCAGCCTATCTTCATAAGAGAGGTGCTCCAGACCCCTGATCATTCTCGTGGCCCTCCTTTGGACTTATTCCAACACTTCCATGCCGTTCTGATGTTGAGGACACCAGAATTGCACACAATACTCCAAGTGAGGTCTCAAGAGAGCAGAGTAGAGGGGGCAGGATCACCTCCCTCAACCTGCTGGTCACACTCCTTTTGATGCAGCCCAGGAAACTGTTGGCTTTCTAGGCTGCAAGCGCACGCTACAGACTCATGTTCATTTTTTCATCTACCAGCACCTCCAAGTCCTTCTCCACAGGGCTGCCCTGCATCTCTTCTCTGCCCAACCTGTAGCTGTGCCTGAAATTGCTCCGACCCAGCTGTAGGACCTTGCACTTGTCATGGTTAAACTTCATCAGGTTGGCATCAGCCCACCTCACAAGCGTGTCAAGGTCCCTCTGGATGGCATTCCTTCCCTCCAGAATACCAACCGAATCACACAGCTTGGTGTCATCAGCAAACTTGCTGGGGGCGCACTCAATCCCACTGTCCATGTCACCAAGAAAAATGTTGAACAAGACCGGTGCCAACACCGATCCCTGAGGGACACCACGCGTTACTGGTCTCCAGCTGGACATTGAGCCATTGAGCACTACTCTTTGCGTGCGGCCATCCAGCCAGTTCTTTATCCACCGAGTGGTCTGCTTATCAAATTGATGTCACTCCAACTTATAGACAAGGATGTCATGTGGGACAGTGTCAAACGCTTTGCACAAGTCCAGGTAGATGACATCAACTGTGTTTTACACTAAACAAGCAAGCTTTTCATTGACTGTAAGGAGAAGCTAGAATGACTAGCTTAGTTATTTACTCAGCTAACCCAGTAAAGGTGTTTGTAGTGTAGACACCTGTATTTAGTCCTGCTAACTTTCCATGGAATTACACCTAAACTTCCCTAGGTCTCTACTGTTATATTAGCTAACTGAGTAGGCACCTTGATTATGTTTTCAGTGTCAGCCAGAATTTTTGGGTTGATCCCAGCATGATATATGCGGCCTGCCAAAAAAAGGAAGTTGAAGATTACTGTGGTTTCAGTTTGAACTCTGCCTTTATAATGCTTCAAGCCATATAAGTTGGCAAAGCTAGCCATAACTGTGCAAAGTGCTTAACAATATACAGTGTGAAAACATGGCCACGTTTAAGAAAGGATTTGGACACCTGAAATTAGGTCCTTCAATTGAAAACCCTGAGTTCAAAGCTGCAAATCTGAAAACCAAGTGTACATACCTGCTACATCTTTTGAGAGTTTTCTCATGCATACATGATGCTGATATCCCACCAGATGTCAGAAATTAGTCCTTTTTACATCTAATCAGAAGCACTTCAGCTACTAGAGCTTCTTCAGAGAAACTCCATGTGCAGTTAAGTAGAATAGGTCTTACTAAACTGTACAAGCATAGATGCTTCCGTTTAAGAGGTCAGAGGAAAAAGTTCAGCCTTAGTTTTCATATAAAAGCTCAGTAATCACAATATTTACCAGAGCTTCTGAGTACAATCCCTGTCTGTCAAGGACAACTTTGTCAGAGTTCACCTTATAGAGTAGAGTAGAAATGACATAGGAGAGAAGGGAAACAAAAAGGAAGGAGCTCACTCTTTCATTCTTTTAAGAAATTCTCTTTTAGACTGTTTTCTTGGGAAAGCACATATGGAACTAAGACACTGTCCCCAGAATGTGGGAGCATAGCTGCATTTACCTTTCTCAATAATCAGCCCAAATGGGCATTTGTATAGGGTGACAGTAATGAATGAGATTCTCCTGGGTTCAAAAGTAGCAGTCATTTTTCTCCTTCTTAGTAGCTGGTGCAGTGCTGTGGTTTTGACTTTCAGCCAGGGAATTGTACTGATAACACCAATGTTTTTAATTGCTGCTCAGTAAGGTTTAATCTGACCAAGGACTTTCTGAGTCTCATGCTCTGCCAGGGAGGAGGGGAAGCTGTGAGGAAGTAGAGACAGGACAGCTCACTCAAACTAACCAAAGAGGTATTCCATACCACAGCATGTCATGCCCACTATATAAACTAGGGGCAGTTACCCGGAAGGATTAGATCACTGCTCGGGTCTGGCTCGTTATAGGTCAGTGGGTGGTGAGTGGTTGTATTCCCTTGTTATTTTCCTTGTCATTACTATTACTGGTGGTTGCAGTAGTGATTTGTGCTATACCTTAGTTACTGGACTGTCCTTATCTCAACCCATGGGAGTTACATTCTTTTGATTCTCTACCCCATCCATCCTGGAGCAGGGGGAGGAAAAAGAGAGGGGAGTGAGAGAGAGACTGTGTGGCTGAGTTTCCGACTTGGCTTAGACCACCACAGAGATGGATGTGAACATAGTGAGGAAGATAAGTACCTGGAAATTCTCGTTTCTATGACAATATTGTTTATTTTTAAGATGAAAAAAAACAAACCCAAACCCCCTAATATAAAAAACAGTCTTAAGGGTAAGGCCAGAATCTAGGGACCATCCTTCTGAAGTCAGTCATCTATTTTACCTGGAATAGAATCATAGAAGCATAGAATAGTTAGGGTTGGAAAAGACCTTAAGATCATCTAGTTCCAGGCTCTCTGTCATGGGTAGAGACACATCACACTAGACCATGTCGCCCAAGTCTCTGTCAAACCTGGCCTTGAAAAACACCAGGGATGGAGCACTCATAGCTTCCTTGGGCAATTCATTCCATTGCCTCACCACCCTCACAATAAACAATTTCTTCCTCTTACCTAACCTAAACTTCCCCTGTTCAAGTTTCAAACCCATTGCTTCTTGTCCTACTGCTACATTTGCTAATGAAGAATCCCTCTCCAGCATCCCTATAAGCACCCTTCAGATACTGGAAGGCTGCTACATGGTCTCCATGCAGCCTTCTATTCCCCAGCCTGAACAGCCACAACTTTCTCAGCCTGTCTGCAAACAGGAGGTGCTCCAGTCCCCTGATCATCCTCGTGGCCCTCCTCTGGACTTGTTCCAACGGTTCCATGTCCTTTTTATGTTGGGGACACCAGAATTGTTCTCAATACTCCTAGTGAGATCTCACGAGAGAAGAGTAGAGGGGCAAGATCACCTCCTTTGACCTGCCAGTCATGCTTTTGATGCAGCCCAGGGTATGGTTTGTTTTCTGCGTTGCAAGTGCACACTGCTTGCTCATGTTCATTTTCTCATTGACTAACACCCCCAAGCCCTTCTCCACATTGCTGCTCTGAATCATTTTCCTGCCCATCCAAGACACTGTCCTTATACCTTTTAGTTTTGCCTTCGTCTTTTGAGGGAAAAAAAAAAATGGTGCATTTGTACCTGACACGCATTGTGTTATTTAATTTGCAACTAATTTGCATGTCTTTACTGGTGTTTTCTTTCCCTGTTCTGTTTCACATTCTGGAAAAGCCTCTAATGCTAAAGCTGAATTAGAAAGCAAAGAATTGAAGATCATCTAGAAAAAAATCAATAATGATGTTACTATATATTAACTGTTACTCTTATCCTAAAGGAAACACTGATTCATCAGTTCATTTCAGAAAGCAAATATTGTTGTGATAGATTCCTGAACAAAACAGTGTAATATATGAAGCTTTGGTAACTGCAAAGAATTGCAGGAACAATTTTACCTGCTGTGGAGTAATTCTTCATAGTGCAATCCTGAGAAAGTCATGCAGCAAGCTAGATTGTCAATTACAGTTCTGTGGATTTTCAACCATAATTTAATTATTTCATAGCCAGTAGATCAACATTCATTTTTACATGAACACCCATGGGGTGAATACTTTTAAAACCACTATATCCTTCCATACTTCCCAGTATTCTGATTTTTTAATTATTAACAGTGCTACAATTTATACTGTGGGATATCTTGATTTATAATCAACTTTGACCTAAATCACACTATTCTACTGTACTTGATTTGACTTAATGTTTTTTGTTACTGCTGCACTGCACTACTAACAACTTTTGAAAAGCTTATCTTTTCTATGTTTTATTTTCCAGCAAAGGGAGGTTTGTAAACTTGAACTAGAAATAGCTACGTTGTGTCAGACTCCATCTAGAACAAATGAGTTCTGATCTATTGAAGTCTGGAGACTTACCTGGGAATCTGGCCCAAGATCTGTGTTTAACTTAATAGATACATTTAATTAAGTTTTAAATTAACATAAGGAAAACAATCCTTAAATCTTTCTTTTCTGACTGGAAGCAAAGAATGATTATTCATTAGACATAACCATTTATTAAAAAAAAATGTAAATGTCTGTAGGATCATAAGAATATTTCTGCAGAATTTTAGTTTAATAATACTTCAGTTCTGTCTTACAGCAAAACAAAATGAAAAATAACACCATTGAAGTGAGCTTTTGTCATTAACTGAAATTATATTATCTTGGTAACTGCATTGCAGAAAGCAATTATTTTGTTTGCTTGTTTTAAATATAAATTATTAGTAACGTACCTAAAATGGTGTGTGCATATACACACATGCATTGTGGTGAGTTGACATCGGCCAGCTGCCAGGTGCCCACCCAATAGCTCTTCTACTTTTTCTCCTCAAGAGGACAGAGGGAGAAAATAAGATGTAAGAGCTCATGAGTAAAGATGAATACGAAGGATTGCTAACCAACTGCTGTTAAGGCAAAACTTCGGAAAATTTTTTAAATTACTGCCCATTTATCAAAAATAGAGTTGGATAATGGGGAAAAAAAAAAAAAAGACAATAATTAAAAATAACCTTGGCTCTGCCTCCT
Organism: Myiopsitta monachus; assembly: GCA_017639245.1. NCBI lineage: Eukaryota > Metazoa > Chordata > Aves > Psittaciformes > Psittacidae > Myiopsitta > Myiopsitta monachus. The sequence continues at coordinate 57,145,035 of CM029919.1, forward strand.
TTCCCAGGTTCATTTTCACTCTTTCATTCCCAATTCTTTGACCTTCTGAAGTGACATAAGGTGGTGGGGAATGGGATAGTGATTCATAGAATCATAGAATAGTTAGGGTTGGAAAGTACCTTATGATCATTTATTTCCAACTCCCTGTCATGGGCACTAAACACCTATCACTAAACCATGTCACCCATGGTTAGTCCATAACAATTCCTCTCTGTTTCTCTTTTCTCCTCATGTTTTTCCCCTGCTTCAGCTTGGGCCCTTCCATGGGCTGCAGTGTTTCAGGAGGAACTGACTCCACTGTGGTCTCTTCCATGAGCTTCAGGGGAACTTCTGCTCCAAGTAATGGAACACCTCCTTCTCTCTTTCTTCTTCAGCCTTGGTGTTTGCAGGGCTGTTCATCACACTTTTTTCCTTCATTACCCTCTCTGTGCAGCATTTTGCTGTTTCTTAAATACCTTTTTCCTGAGGCACCATTATATTGGCTGAGATGCTCAGCTGTGGCCTGTGGTAGGTCTGTTGGATGTGACTGGGGCTGTCTGGAACTGGTTCCCAGAGGCCCTTGCAGACCCCAGTACCAACACCTAAGCACTTACATCCAATACAGTACCTAAATATATCTCTCAACATATATAAAATTTTTCTGATTTTTCTTTTTCGTTTGTAAACCATTAACAGTCTCCATAAAAGGAATTCAACATATGACCAATCAAACCTATCTCCTTTGGCCGCACCTATAACTGTAGTACTAATTCATTCAGTCAGTGCAGAAAGACCGATATATGAAGTAATTAAAAACTAATGATCCAGGTAGCCACATGATCTTGCATTTACACTGGATATCTATGTCGTATTCATTTGATTGAATGACTAGACCACAAGAATGCAATCTGAAAATTTTATCAACAGATTGAGTTCCTTTATTTCAAGTGGAAAAAAATCCTATTAAAGGTTTTGGGTTCGATCTCTATAGATGACCTCTGTTTAGGTATATTACATGTGAGAGTAATAGAATGGAATGAGAAGTGACATAAAGAATTTTATTAAAAATGCTCTTGCATATTTATACAATGTGAATACAGGAGGTTTTAATATATACATTCATCTTAGATTCTAACACAGAACAAGAAGCTAATTCTGCAAACACAATAGGGCTATTGAATCATAAACGTTACACTGATGACTAAAGTTTGCAACATCAGATTTCTAATCATGTGTCTTAAATTAGTGTGGTTATATTTTTGTATTAGGTTGTTATACTAACTTTATTAGCCTTTGTGACAAAGTACATAGCGATTTTCTGCTTTAAAGGCAAACTGCAGAAAAGGGTAGTAGAAGTTACTGCATATACAGGTCATCAAAAGATAGTTTCAAAGGTTCTTTTTAACTTTTGGAACTATACTTTTCTGTACATCTAGCTTTTGCAGTAAAATTTCAAGGAAAAAATAGAATGCAGAAAGCTGAAATAGGTTACTAATAGCACAAGATTCAAACCTGCAGGTTTTCCAGTAGCATTAAAATGAGGACTGAATTGATCTAAAAATCTGAAAGGGGTTACTAAGCTATGGTTCTAATGAACAGAAAACAGCAGAGATGGGAACAGAAGTCTGTACTGATGGCAGTAACAAATTTTTCACAAAATTTCCCATGGTCATCAAACTGTGTGTAATTGGCAGAAAATACCCCCCCAGCATATGACTACTGAAGCTTTTTGAAATCTTCAGTTTTGTGTTGACTACTGTTGACTACTGATACTATGTGCATTTATCTTTGGAAAGAATATATAATTTTTTTATTTTTTTTTTTCCCCCAGATAAAGTGGATTCCATTCATCTTGGAAAAATCAAAAGGCATTTTAACAACATAGCAACACTAGCAATTATTATGGAGTTTGCTTCACTGTAGGTCCCCGTCAAACTGGGTTTTAGTTATGTAGAATTGCATAGGACTTTGGAGCAGAAATGTGAATTTTAGTTGCGGCATAGCCACGTCTCCATAGCCAGTGTTGAACTTGCAAATGACCTACGATCGGTTTTAAGTCAAAGCTGAAGCAGATTTTGGATTAAAGTGTAGAATACTTTGGTACTTTTTTTTGTTTGTTTAGGGTTTTTTTAATTTTTGTTTTGTTTTTATTTTGGGTTTGTTTTCTTTTGTTGGTCTGCTTTGTTTAAAGGAAGCTTATTATACGGACAGATAACTATTAATACATAGCTATCTTAAGTCAAACTGAACTCCTTTTAGGTGTCTATTTTGAAGGACAAACATACAAAATTAAATTACAGAGAAATTACTTAGACCAGGAATCTGTACTTTTAAATTACATCATTTTTATGCATTTATATTATTGGGCTGCTTTTCTCAAATTCCAAAGCATGCATATACTGGCTTATAGGGGCTCACAACATGCAGATACCCAGGCCCATCCCAGCAAACAGCAGAACTGTGAAATCTCTATGCAGTACACATGCAAGAGAATGGTGAGAATGACATAACATCTAGGGTAGGTGAATGTTACAAGTATGAAACATGCATGGCAAAAGGTGATCCATTCTCAGATCTCAGAACTTATAGTAGGTTTTGTAATTTGCTTAAGACTTTACATTAGCAACTAATTGGTAGTAAATTAATTAGAGGTGCATCCATAGGTTTCCAAAATCTTCCAGCCTCTACAGCTAGACATCTACATTAAAAAAAAAAAAGCCAAAACCAAACCAAAACAGAAATCTCACATAAAAAAAAAAAAATGCATTATTTGAATGAGACCACTCTCATTCCTAGTTCTGTGTCTCTTAAGAGACCCAAATTCATTATCCTGTCCTTTAAAAATACAGCCAGATTATGTTGTTTTCCTTTCCTTTTTTTTATAAAACCAGGAGTATAAGAGTGGCATGCAAAATTAGAAGCTTAGTTTTTCCTCATCTCTTTTTTTTTTTTCCTCATGAACCAATGTTATCAGGGAATAATAAAATTCTTATTTGAACTTTTGATGATTGCTAGAAATTGATGATCAGAAAATACAATTTAAAATACGGATTGAAGCATCAGTTTACAATGCTGATTATGAATGGTAAATTGGACAAATTGATTAAATCCTAGTAGGTGGAATAGTTTGAGAAATTATGCCTTTCACCTAAGCTTTTTGACAGGTACCAAGTAAACTGAACATTTTTTCTTTTTTTATGAGATACCTTTTTAACTGAAATAGAGTTCCATAGGAGAGTTTATTTTCTGTGCTCAGGGTCCAATTATTGGCTTGCTGAATTCTGGAATAAACTGTATCTACTTCTTTCCCTACTTTTCCAGGCATTTTCTTGACTTAGGATCACTTGGTATTCTATTTTTGTGTATATATTTATATGTGTGCATGTATGTGTGTGTGTATAAAAAATATTGGAAAAATTTGAATTCTAAGTGAAGATTTATATTTATTCCTAGGAGGAAAACCCAGTCTAAAAAAAAAATGGATGTGGTAGCTTCAAAGTACTTCATGAAGTTTCAGCCACCCAGCTGCTGCAATATCAAAGTGAATAGCACTGATAAAATCACAAAAATCTTGGAAAATGTATCCACAAACACATAGTTAATCATTGCTATTATGTTAAGTATAGTGAAGCAGTAATAATGTGCCTGGTAAATTACAGTATATTATGGAATATATCGTAAACACACATTCATGAGAAATAATTATGTATTTTAAAACAGATAAAGCAAAACTTCTCCTTGTAAATGACAATTCATTTCACATAGATATGATGCAAAGACATATTTAGGAAGTATATGTATGACTTCTAAATCAGTTTCCACAGATTTTAGCGTCATGATGTAGGCATATTTGGCCAAATATGTAGGCATTAAGAAAAAACACTTAATAGAAGCTTTGACGACTGGAAATGTTTACAAGAAAAAACCAAAAAAAAAAATCCAAAATGGATCTGTTTAAAAAAAAAAAAAAAAAAAAAAAAGAAAAAAAAAAGTATTTCACATTAGTGGATACTAATGAAAAATTAAGCAAATTTGGTTTTAAATAAGATATAGCAGTCTTAGATTTTGTTCTAGATCTTTTCTCATCTTCCATTATATTCTGATGAATGCAAGAGACAGTGTTTCAATAAACTTTTTGTTGCAGTAAGTTTTGACTTGACTGGTTCTAAATTTTGCAAAACAGTGTATATGAGAAATAGGAGTTTTAGGCCTGCAGAATCAATATGTTGGTAATTGAAGATACCAGTTACAGTCCATTTTCTACAAATGCTTATGTATCTGTGCATGTCTGACATTAATTTCATGTGTATGGCTTGCTGAATCAGAGTATGTGAAGGGAATAAAAAAGGCACATGTATCTCTTATTAGACAAGGAGTGATAAATTCAAATTGTATAGGGAGCTCATGAAATCTCTGGCAAGTTCTCTCCCTGCTCTACATCAATATGCCTCCTTCCATATTGCCTTTCTCTTCCCCTTCTGTCCCATGACGATGTCTGTATTCTCAAGACACCACTAATCATCTTTACTGAAATACACTACTCTGCTCTCGTGAGACCTCACTTGGAGCATTGTGTGCAGTTCTGGTGTCCTCAACATCAAAAGGACATGGAACTGTTGGAACAAGTCCAGAGGAGGGCCACGAGGATGATCAGGGGACTGGAGCACCTCCCATATGAAGATAGGATGAGAAAGTTGGGTCTGTTCAGCCTGGAGAAGAGAAGGCTGCGTGGAGACCTCCTAGCAGCCTTCCAGTATCTGAAGGGGGCCTATAGGGATGCTGGGGAGGGACTCTTCTTTAGGGACTGTGGTGATAGGACAAGGGGTAACGGGTTCAGACTTAAACAGAGGAAGTTTAGATTGGATATGAGGAAGAAATTCTTTACTGTGAGGGTGGTGAGGCACTGGAATGTGTTGCCCAGGGAAGTTGTGAATGCTCCATCACTGGCGGTGTTCAAGGCCAGGCTGGACAGAGCCTTGAGTGGCGTGCTTTAGTGTGAGCTGTCCCTGCCCACGGCAGGGGCATTGGAACTAGATGACCTTAAGGTCCTTTCCAACCCTAACTATTATATGATTCTATGATTCTATGGTGTGGAATCAAACAGGATAAACATACTGTTTGGCTGGGTGTGTGTCTAAGAGAAGAGTTACTTGAAAGGTAGAAAGCTTAGGTCAAGGACCATTTGCAGTAGTGATTTTAGGAAGTCAAACCTAATATCACACTTGCAGTTTGGCTAGCAAACTGAAAAGTCTTACTATAAAGACATTTGCAGGTTGCACAGGGAGGTTGTGGAGTCTTCATCTTTGGAGACACTCAAAAGCCATCTGGACAGAATCCTGAACAACTGGCTCTAGAGGCTCCTTCTTGACCAACGATGTTAAACAAGATGACCTCCAGAGGTCCCTCCCAACCTCAACCATTCTGTGATTCTGTGATATATTTAATATTTTTATAGTTTATAAATATACAAACCATAATTATACATCTAAAATTGTCTCAGGTTACTTCATCATTCTGTAAAAAATCTTAACTTACAGGAATTTGTTAAACATCAACATTAATTCAGTCTGGTAATTACTTCAAGTACTCAGTGTACGAAGGAACAACATAGAATGAAGACATTGACACCCACTCCTCTAACTTAATAAAACTGCAAACCACTTGATCTTCAATTTTTATGTTTGCCATGATGTGGGATGACCTGCTTGAAAAAAGAGTCTCTCTCTTTTAAAAAGGAAGCAGTTTTTGCCTTCCAACTCCAGTTATTAATCAATGCAAAACTCTTAGTTACGGCTGAAACTTCTTATCATGATATCATAAATTTGCTCTTGAAATTTAGTTTTCTTTTTAAGATATTGATAACAGAAACTAGATAAGAAACTTTACTTTGCCTTCCAGCATTAGAAAATGTCTTGCACTGCTAATCAATTATCTCTTTTATTTTAAAATAACTCTACTTTGGGAATAATAGGATTCCGTACATGAATATACAATGTGTCCTTGTATGCACATACATATGTGTATAGTTGAATATGTACTCTGACCTTTTTGTGAATGTAAGGAAGAATGTTAAATAATTGTTCTCAAGGAAAAGAAATCATTTTCCTCTCTTACAGAAACCAAGATGAAGTCTCTAAGCACTGATGTAAAAATAACTTTCACAACTGATCAGAATTTCAGGCTTACAGTTAGCATATTTTGTTTTAATATTTTTTTAGTGATAAAATAAAATTCATATATAGTTGACCAATAGGCTGTCTGTTCGCATATTCAAATGTCATTTTAATATGCTATTTAATATTTGGAGTTTTTATTAAAGTAAGATGCAAAAAATAAAAGCTCTATGTTGGGAATTTTTTGTATCAAGAACTGTAACTATGAAGGTAAATAGTTCCAACAATAGGTGTTTTTCATATAAATGTCTAGAAACTCTAATCAGATCAGCAGTACTGCAGCCAAATCGTAAATGGTACTTTTATTTGAAAAAATAAGTCTTTAAATTAGAAAAAAAAATCTATTAAAAGCTATACCAGCTATGGGATTAACATCAAGTTTCTCAATAATAATAATATTAGAAAGAGCAAACTTCTTTACCAAAGTCATTTATTCTACGATTTGTGGAGATCTTGAGTTAGTTGACTCTTCTGCAGCACTACAAAAAACGGTCCATGAACTGCTCAAAATTTGCCATTTTTCATAGGAATGCAAGTTTTTAAAAAATAATGCAAGTTTGCAAAAAAATACATGTAAAAAAGTTTTTCCACAATAAAAGTGGAGGCTAAAGCAAATCAGAAAGGGAAAAAGCGCCACCTATTGATCACGGCTTGCAATCTTATTTTTTGCTGGTTTTATCTGTTGTGCTTTAGCGAGCGCAGCCGACATTCTAGATGCATATATGTTTCAAGTTTCAATACTTTCAGACTTCATGCTAAAATGTTTAAAGAATATATAAAACATAACTAAAGCGAAATAAATATTTTACAGAGTAGTAATCCTGTAACGTAGGAACAAAATTTTTTTCCTTCCTTCCTTCCTTCCTTCCTTCCTTCCTTCCTTCCTTCCTTCCTTCCTTCCTTCCTTCCTTCCTTCCTTCCTTCCTTCCTTCCTTCCTCCCTCCCTCCCTCCCTCCCTCCCTCCCTCCCTCCCTCCTTCCCTCTTCCCTTCCCTCCCTCCCTCCCTCCCTCCCTCCCTCCCTCCCTCCCTCCCTTCTTGCCTGCCTGCCTGCCTGCCTGCATTCTTGCCTGCATTCTTGCCTGCATTCCTATTCTCTCTTTTATCTCTTTCAAAAGAGCTTTCTTTTGTGAGGTACAGGACAGAGGACTTGGGAAACAGCTTTAATAGAAATTCTGCTACAATTAATAGAATATGAGACTGTAGAGACTGCAGTACTTTCAGGCTTGGTGGAGAACTTTGAATAGACAAGCTCACGTATCTTCCGGTAGTTAAGGGGATAAACAGTTCATTTTCCCTTGGATGGGGGTGTGCTTTGCTACAGATATAAAAAAGTTGGCAACAAAGCAATTCTTATTTTATGTTTCAAAGTTTATTGTGTAGATATTGCAATATGGTTTTAGCATATTTAAAATCCTACCAAGGTTTCTGGAATTTGATATTTTTTTTTCCAAATGGGCAATAATGATGTACTTATTGTGACTTTTAAATCACGGGGTTCAATAATGAATATTTCATTGACTGCTGGTTCAATGAATTGTGTGGAAATTCATGGACCATGCAGGCAAAGAGAAAAGGTAACTGTTATTATTTCAAACGAAGATTTTATGTCTTAGTGGCATTGTGAAAGATTGACCTTCACATGAGATATTGCTGTTCTTGCATTACCACCCTGATACCAATAGAAAACTGCTTTTAATCTACACAAAGGATCCTGTTATCCTCTCAATGCATGGGGGATTATCATGCTTAACTCTCCAGAATATCGCTCTCCCACAGTTGCTCTGGTTGTGAAGCAATTTCTTGAACATATTTCACATGCTTTTAAATGATGGGTTTTAAAAGTTGGGGGGGGGGGGGTGTTGCTTTGTTTTATAGTAGGAAGCTGACATTTTGTTGTAAACTTGTACAAGAACACTACTGTCTTTGATATGCGATAAGAAAGAATTTTCTGAGTTCTCAATATTAGTAATTAGATTAAAATAATTATTATCTCAGTTAACCATATGATCTCTTTTCAGAAATGCTCGTCATAGAAACTAAGTATGTTGTACTGGAACTCTAGTTATGATATTTCTACAGGAATTTGGCAGAGGGCATATCTTATTTACAAAGAAAAACAGATAATAATGATAATATATTTATTTACCAGTATTTATTTTCATAATCTGCAATTTTGTTGGTATTCTTCCTTACTAAAAATTACATCACATGTCTGTCTTTTGTATCTCCAGATCAATAAGGTAACCATGGGTTACTATGTATAGATATATGTGTGGGTATGTGTGCACTGTGTCCATTCAGTGAAAACTTTTAAATATTAAAAAGAAGTATTGCATCCCATATTTCATCTATTCTTACAAGACAAGAATGACAGTATTAAGATGCACATTCAGGATAGCACTCTTTCTACTTTGAACGCTGTCAAGAACAAAGTGCTTTACAGACTTAAAATAAATCTAGGTACTAATCCATTGAATTTCTGACAACAGGAGCCCAAGGTTTCCATGCACTTAGCTGAGTACTGCATAAGAGCTTGTGCATTATTTATGTCCACTAATGGTGTTGCAATGCTCTTTGTGTGAAGCAGTGACAGTGCAATCTACTAAGATAGCTGCTGCTGTGGACAAAGCCATACATTTTCCTGGTCTTGAATTTTTGACAGAATACTCTATTAATGCCAATTCTGCTTAAGTAAATGCTGAACAGGGGTCAGTTCCTTCCCCCCCGCCCCCCCCCCCCCAGTCCCCTTATTATTTAAGAAAACAGTGCCATAAAACTGAAAATGATGTTCTGATCTTCACTGAATTTTGTAACACAATACTAGCTGATAAAGGTCAGTCTGCTTTTTTGTCTACTTTTATGATTTTGTGTGATGGTCCACAGACTAAATAGAAAAGCTATTAGCACTGAAGAAGGGAGGTGCTATTAATTCCAGTTTCATTGCTATTATACTCTTCAGTGGATCAATAGAATTAAATGAGCTGAGATATTAGGAAAATATTGTGAAGAGAAGTAGGGTAGTATTATTTGACCAAGGTTAGGATTAATAGAAAATAAAGAACCATTTATACTAGGATGTCAATAAATCATAGAACCCATATATAAAATGGAATAGGGCATAACAATCAAGCATTCAGATGATCATAATATCTTTAAAAAAAAATGCTCATGTTTGACTGGCAGTTTAAGGGGTCACTGCAAAGATTTTATTTTTTATGTAACTTGATGAATTAAAATATCTATTTGTATGGTTGTTCCTGTTAAAATTGAATAATTGCAGTAAGTTTATAATAATTCTTTTAAAATATCAGTTTTCTTTACTTGCTCCTCTAACCATTTAAGACACAAAAGATCTAATGGGGACATGACTCAGCCTGGGGTACATTTTTGCCCTGTGCTTTCTTGTTTGTACTGTCTGCTGTCTCTGCAATTTCCATTTCAGCCTTGCATTTGCTGCTTCTAGCAAATGCTTTTCTGGAAAGCTTGTAAAATCTTGCGTACATCAAATAAATCTGCAGAAATGACTACCCCAAAGGACATGAAATAACTCCTTTTGGAGTCAACATACACAGATGCTTCTGAGAGATAGACAAAAGACTTGCAGGAATTTGAGGAGCAAAGAAAAAATTAAAAAGAGCAATGGAGATTAGCGCATTTGATTTATTCTCTTTCAGAATCAACAGTATTAATGGCAACAATTCTCACCATCTGAAGAGCTCAGGGACTATAAAGAAAGCTTTTTTCCTTGTTCCTTTTGACAGATAGGAAAACTGAGATTATGTACAGATGAAGTTTTTCCAGAGAGACCTAAAGGCAGAGGTCTAGACTCGTCACAAGCTTAATGGTTATTTGTAAGTAATGTATTTCAGCTAGAAATTAAGCCCTTTCTTAGGATAACAAAATCTTGTATATTTTTCCAGGACCCCTAGAAGTCTTTTGACCAATGCCTTGCCCAAAGCATGTCCAGGTGTAGCAGATCACTCAGGGCTGTGCCCAGATCAGTTCTAAATGTCTCGAAGGACGGAGATACCACAGACTCTCTGGGCAGCCTGTTTCAGTTTGTGCCCACATTCAGTATTTGTTTTTCTTTTTCAGACAGAATTTCCTGTGTTCCAACTTGCTTTATGACTTTGTTCTGCACGGTGTTAAATATGGCTCTTCTTTATACCTTGTCATTGGGTAATTCTTAACTGTTGTAAGACCTTCTCCCAAACCTTGTTTAAGGATGAACAAATCCATCTCCCATCCTGTCATCTTGGCTTACTCCGCAAACTACAAAATTTGTGCTGCAAGCCAGTTGTGTTTAATTTATCAACAACAAACTCCAGTCAGTGTTTTTTTCTTCCAGGAATCGAAGGATTTCAGGCAAGAAATTCCCAGAAAAAATCTTAATTTCCCTCAGTTTTCATAATTGGTCCTCCACCAGTTTTCTTCCTGCCTGCTCAGTTTTTACTTCAGAACTGTGTTTAGAGAAACACTGATTAAACCACTATAATTTTTATGGGTTTTTTTTTTAAGGAGCAATGTTTCAGCCCTGTACCTCTTTTCACTTTTAGTATTTGATAAAGTTATATCCTCCACCATTAGACCTCTATAGTGTAGAGACTTTCACCTGATATTATTATCTATGCTGTTTTCTTTGGCATATATATTGCGTAATTCACTACTTCTAATGACTTATGCAGAACTTGGTTTATTATCTTTCCTTCCCTTTGGCTGTCATAGGGAGCAAGGCTACTGTGTCTTAGGGTATATGTGAGAAAAATGCTGTCTGCAGAGAACATTTAAAAATGTTGACTATACTTTCTTCCCCTGTACTGATCATATGTTTTCTCTCCCACTCTCCCTTCTTATCTATTTCTTATCTCCACACCATAGTCCCTCTGAGCAAATATTGCCAGACTACCTCTTTAACATCTCATTTTCCTCCTCACTGTCTTCTTTCATCTCTGCCATGATGGATGCCTTCACTATCCTGCTTGTGAGTTGGGTAAAATCTTTAGTTAGCTTCCAGGATGTATCTAAATTTGCAGGTTACTTTTGCACATTGACTTGTATTCATGGTCTGCGGTATCCTTCCACAAAACTGTCCAGGTTTTCATTAATTTGTGTCACTGGAATTTTTTAGATCCTTGTGAGTCTTGCCCTTTTTATCATATTAAATACTATCTCTTAACTTTCCTTTTCAAGACCATTCTCAAGCTACCCCTGACCTATATTCACTTCACATTAAACACAGTTCTAAACGCTAACCTTTAAGCACTGTGTGACAAGTGCCATCACTGTCCATTTGTCATTTTTTTGGAATCATAAATCGTTGAATGGCAATCATTGTATAACATGGGTTCCTTAGAAACATGTGAAAGCCTAGCTGTAGTCTTCTTTCACTTCTCTTCCTTAAAACTCCAGTGTGATTTGTCAAGAGTGGGGACAGGATGGGCAAATGGGAAAACAGAGACCATTGACTGCACTTACATCAAATATATATTTGGTACCTTACCTGTTCTTAGCTTTTAATTTCTAGCTCTTATGACAGCCTTGTACTGAGTTCAGGCATCATATATTCATTTCACCTTTGTGTGAAATCTAGCTATTCCTTGACTACTAACTCTGAACACTTGTAGCAGAATTCATCTCACCTGAGACTGGCAATGGAGCTCTCTAGATCTGAACTAATCAATTTACAATGCCAACAATAAATGTGAAAAATAAACATGATTAATCTGATCTATTTTTGATATCTGCATTTTGATGGAATGCATCACACTAAAATTACTTATTTAAGAAGTCTGTGTTTAGTACAATTATGTATGTATCTATGTGAGCCAGTGCAGAAAATATTGTTGAGTTAGAGTCCTGAAATTGGCAATTACAATTACAATGAGGAGTGAAAACAGTGTAGAAGTCCCACAAAATGCTCAAGCAACATAGAAGCAGGTCATGCTTCCTGTAAAAGATTAAGTTCAAAAGTCACTCTTGAGAGACAAAGATTAAATAATCTCTCTATTTAAGCTCTTATATAATTTAGTTTGCAATCTATGTTCTGAACTAGGGCACTAAAAATCTAAAGGAGTTCAACAGCCTTGCAGGGAACTTAAGTAGGAGCTGTATCTGGTCTACATGTCTGGCCTTATACAGAAGGATATATGCCTATCATCAATGATGTAAATTCCTTTATATTTTCTTGATTTCAGTGACCAGTTTTCATGTGTTGAGAGGCTTATCACTTACATCTAGAATAGAATGAAATACAAGCAAGATTATCCAGTGTTACTATATAGAAGCTTCTCTATTTTTGCTAGAAAATCTGGCATAAACCCTGATTTTCAGTGGTTTATCTCAGACATTAGAAAGACCCCTTTAGTTTAAAGTCGGGTGCAGCAGGTCTTTGCCTGAAGCTATTTCATTTTTGTAAAATTTGAAAAGCTGATTGAGCCAATTTTAGTTATGGAAGTGTCAAAAGAAGTTGATAATGGTTTCAGAGAGTTGTACTCTCACAGCTAAAACACTTCAAACCTTTGAGAGCTCCATTCAATTACAGATATTTTCTAGCTTCTGCAAAAAAGAATCTATGGAAATTTATTCAGAAACCAGACAGCTGATTCAGCAAGAAAGGAACAATAAACAGCAGACATGTAAGTTACCATTTATTATATTTGTTTATTTCTACTAGGAATCTTGTAGAGCTCTAATGTCTACCAGTATGCATCTGTACTGTGGCTGAGAAATGGTATGGAAGCTACCAAATGTTTTTGGAGGGACATTGCTATTTCCGTCACTGCCAAAGAACAAGATTCTTTCTTACACACACTTGGTTGTAGCACAACCATGTATGACACCATAGCACACCTGAATTTGTAGATCATCTGTGCCCACAGCACCAGGTCTATCAGGTTGGGAGGAAGCAGAGGGATGGAAGTACTTGCTACAACTTGGTGCACACTACTTAGCAAGTATTTCTCATCTTTCATAATCAAACAATATGCCCTTTCTTAAAATGAGACCTGTAGAAATATATACATCCCACAGCATGTGACAGGTTGTATTCCTGAGAGAACTGTGTGACTGTGTCTGTGCCAGTATACTACTAAATGAAATGGTGTGTGCAAAAGTTCTAACTGTACCAGGATTTTCTAGTGGTTACTTGTGATCATGTTCCCTGTCACCTTTTTTAGGTCTGTACCAAATACCCTTTTATAGACAACGTTCCCATCACTTGGGAGACGAGTAGCAACCACATACACTGTTTACCAAGACCATATTCTTAAAATATATCTATGGTAAAAGTTAAAAGGAAAATCTCAGCCCAAATGCAATCATTTTAAGTAGAAAAAATCTTTATTTAGGTATTGAATCTCAGTGCCAAAGATCAGTCATTTATCCTGTTTAATAATCCAGGTATTATTATAATTTGACACACTTTAAACAGCTAAGAGCTAAATTTGTAGAGAAAATTCCCTGTGATATGTTCCAAATTCTTTTAAAAATTTTCAGGGGAACTCAAATAAAGCTGTTTAAATAGTACAGTATATAGCAAGTGCTTGGTGTGTTTGGTTCACAAATATTGGGTTCTGTCTATGAGGCTATGTCTGCAGTAGTTAAACAAAGATATCTTGGACTGTGTTCTGGCACTGAGATCTGCTAGCACTAGATAACTTACACCCATACATACCTTTGACTCTAAGAAGAGTAGCCACAGTCACCTGATAGGAGTAGTTCTTGTTCCTGTCTTGTCCCTCAAATGTGTTCAGAATTATAGTAGCAGCATGTCGTTTAAAAATATTATTTATATACACATGAAACTATATGAGCCTGAAAACATTTCCAACAGTGATGTTGTACATTCGGTATAGCTGAGTGGATCACTGAAGGAGGAGGTTGCCAAGGGCACAATAGCTACAACTTCCCACTTAATGATTTAATGATGAGAATGATTGCAAAGGAATTGAGGAGTGTAGTATAAGACTTAAGTTCTCCATGCTCCCAGAACTGTGCCCCAATCATCAACCTATTGGATGAACACCTGGCATTTCTAATTCACCCTGCTGAAGTAAAAGAACAACCAGAAATGCAAGAATTCTGGAGCCAGAAGGAGAGAAGGAGGGAGATAACCCAATTTTTCTGCCTCTGGAAATGTTAAGAGAATTAAATGAGAGTTGTAACAGAAAGGGCAGAGAACATATGACTAATTTTAGATATGGTGCGATTCCTAGAGTCAAGAAGCAGTTATGAAACTGGCGTTCACATTTTCTTCAGGAAATTTCAGTTTAATTTCATAGATGTAAGAGTTAACAGTGCTCAGAGTAAAGCTGAGAATATAAGGGATACCTTATAGGATCTGGGGTTTTCTAGATCTAGTCTAACCTAGTACAACTCCAGATCTAGTCCAGACTAGCCCATTTAGCATACTAGTGTTTGTCAAAAATGTTGTTTAGGGACAACACACTAGTCTCAGCACTTCCAGCTATTCTGCTCTTACAGCATTCACATTTTTTACATTAAAGTTTTAGAAGGTGCCACTTTACTTTGTTCAATATAGAATCATAGAATAGTTTGGGTTGGAAGGGACCCCCAAAGGTCATCTAGTCCAATCCCAATGAGCAGGGACATCCTTATCTAGATCAGGTTGTCCAGAACCACATACAGCCTAGTCTTAAGTATCTCCAGGGATGGTGCATCCACCACCTCTCTGGGCAGCCTGTTTCAGTATCTTACCACCCACACTGTAAAGAATTTCTTCCTCACAACCAGCCTGAATCCCCCTCTTTTAGCTTAAAAACATCACCCCTTATCCTATCACAATAGGCCCTGCTAAAAAGCCTCTCCTCATCTTTCGTGTAGGCCCCTTTTAAGAACTGAAAGGCTACAATAAAGTTTCCCTGGAATATTCTCTTCTCCAGGCTGAACATACATATGTTTGATATAGACACCATCATCATTACTGTCATGAGTGTCAGGGCTTCTGCAATGACAATTTTTAGCCTAAGCAGACAAGTCTCTTCCAACTCCCTAGGGAAAAGACAGGTTTCTCCTGTCACTAACTCAGAGCACATTCCCAAACTTAAATTCCCATGGGGTGACTTCAGACATCACGAGAGACTCCCCGAGTATCTCCCAGACGTACATACACTTGAGCAAGAACTGTACAAGCATTTAATAAAGTGGCAATCCTTGCTCCTTGCAAACAAGTAATGTAAGCATAAGCAGACAGAAAAGGAGAGAGGAATATAACATTATCAACCAAGAGTACAGCACAAAAGGGAAAGCACGAGAATGGCACTAGAGACAAGAGTCAAAGCACACAACTTGCAGAAGGACCATCAATACAATTAAAACGCTGCTGCAACATCCTTCTGCCCACATCTTACTTTCATATATGTACAACTCTTGCCCACTTCAAAATACCTATCTTTTCATAACATAGTTGTTCATAAAGTGGTCGGTATTCACAGGTTTGGTAGCAGGTTAACAACCTGATAAGAAGGAGCAATGCTGGGAGCAGCGACATAGAATGTAAAAGAACTGTGAAATGAGGCCGGTACATAAATGTGTGATACTTCTTGTACTGAAATCTCAGCATGCCTTCCTACCTCTCCTCTCCCTATGTTACCGTTGCTAACTAATGTTTCTACAAGCAAACAACTTGCTTATGTTACTGAATGCTAGTTGTACTATTTGATTGGTTTAAGATTCCAGACATAGAAACCAGAATCAAGAAAGCTGTTGAATATATCTTTAAGGTGTATAAATTCAGAGATTTACATCCTTTGAAAGTTTCTGGCAGAAATCAACACTGCTGTTAAATATTTAACAGATGCACCAATGTGCCTTGAGATGAATACATTATGGACAAAAACATCATAGTTATTCCCATCACAATAACAGTTTGTTTAGATCACCTGCTCTTTCTGGTTGCACCTGTGGCTTGTTCATTTGGTTGGAACATGGGAAAATGTCAGGATCAATACAAGCTGTGGATTCTTGTTCCCCTGTGTTTCTTCTAGTTACTCCCCAAATGTTTGTGTACAGTCTCTCTTTTTTTTTTTTTTTTTTTTTTTGAAAAAAAAAAAAGAGAAAAAAAATGAAAAAAGCATTGATGCAATATTAAGACTTGAGAAAATGAAGTAGTCAAAAGCCAGGGAACCCTAAACTCCAGAGTAATTTCTAAACTTTATCTCAATTTTACCTTTAAAATGTGGTGATTAAATGGTGATGAACAATTCAAATGAAATGAAAAGATATTGAACAGTATTTACAATATTATTACTAGTAGGGAAAACATAAATACATTGACATTTTGAGGCTGCAAAAGCACTAATAAATACATCGATATATTGAGGCTGCAAAAGCAGTACCTTCAAATATCTTACACATTCTGAGTGTCTCCTGTATGACTTTTGCCTGTATGTAATCTCAAGTCTTTTTATACATGTACATGTAGCCTGTACTGTACAGTTATTACTCAAAAAGAGCTGCTCTCCCCTCTTCACAAAGTTCTACTGACTTCATTTATAGTATGTTGAAGAAAAAAAATACATGATACACTGTTTAATGGACAAGCAAGTTATGGAGAGCATCTTTGTGGTTTCTAGAGTAGTGACTATTCCTTGTGTTAAAGAGAGATCAGTCCTATCCGAAATAGTACACCAGCATAAGGCATTTAATGTGGGAGCATCATCATCTGAGACTTTGGACACTTCCTCAGGGTGAAATGTCTGTGAAAGAACATACCTCTAATTATTCGATATAACAGCAGACTACGGTGGCGGTGTTTCCAATTTACTTCAGTCAAGTTCCAAAAGTCAGTGAAGATTAAACCTAATTTAAGGATTTCAGACATCCTGAGATATCTGTAGAGATTCAGATACGGTATAATTCTTTAAGCTATAACTTCTTTTGAGTTTTAACTGAGCACCTAAGTGTTATGTTTTACAGAGAATCCCCGTGTACCCATAAAATATCCAAAACCAGTTAGCAAAATAAGATTTAAAAATTATATGTGAAGTCATGTACAATAAGCTTTGAAAAGAGAAATCATTTGAATAGATTTATTATAGCACTTCAACATATTTTTCTCCAGGAGTTTTTCATCTTCAGGTATGGTGTGCAGGGAAAATTCATAGCTTAGTAATAAGCCACCATTTCTGATGTTATTTTCATATTTTAGGTTGGAAATGCTTTGGAATTAAATTGCACCCGAAAAAAAAAAATCATTTCCATGTGTTTTAATGTTTCAGTTTATCAGAGTTTGAAATGTCCACTGACTTGAGGAACTCAAGAACTTGGTTGCTGTGTTATGATGTCTGGGTTCAAAACATCATCAAATGTGCCTCAATGTTTCTGGAAATGTTATCAGTTCAGATGAAATAGCATGGTAATGGGTATTTTATGTCAACATTATGCCAGAGCTTTATTCCCAACTTCATGCCAGAGTTAACTCTGATCTGTGAAAATGAGGGTTCAGCTAGTGCATGAAGGTTCTACCCTTCTATGTGACAAATATTAAGTGTTGCACTAACATTTTCAATCTGTGGACTGTATCTAAACACATCACTCTGAGCCAATTTCTTACTTATAATACATCATCCTTCTAAAATAGAGGAAAGCAATTATTGATTAGAATAGACAGAATGCCTGAGATGTAATCTGAACCACTGGAACTATCTGCATCTAGTATTACTGAAAAAAAGAACATATCCTCTATTTAGCAAAAATGCATGGATTTGTGCCCAGTAATCTGCTATCAGAAAGCTCTTCAGGAGATTAGCTCAGTTTCCTGTGCCAATATACTTCACCATTCATTCACAAGGAATGCTATTAGTATAGTGTAAACTCATAACGAATCTTCCAAACAGAACAGCTACGTAAAGCTATTTATATCAGTGACATAATATAGTCTGCATATGGACATACTGTATATCCCTTTTTTGTAAGAGCCTCTTAGAGATTTACTAGTCATTGGAACTTTCCCTCAGATGTGCTACTGTTAATCTGTTACGAATTTCTCAAAAACTGTGGGTCATTAGTTAACAGTAACATTTTTCATTGTAAGATTTTCAACAGCCAAAGGCCAAGGCATTACAGCTCGAAAAGAAACATGATTTTATGCATCTTCTGCATTGTAGCTTTCAACAGTTACTAAATAAAAATGTAGGTAAAAGCTAGGACTGGAAGATAGACTAGATAAATATACAGGTAAACTTAAGCTGAACAAGCAGCTCAAATTTAAAATTAATGGGAATGTGAGTCTGTAAATCCTTTAAAATTCCTGGCAAGATGAATTATAAGCAACGCACCACAATGTTCCTCTTTGGTATTTTATTTTCTTTTTCTTTTTTTAATATTTTAAACACTGTTGTGGTTTAAGCTCAGTAAGCCAAGCAGTCTCTTTCTCACTCCCCCCCCTTTCTCTCCCCCTCACCTGCAGAGATGGGAGGAGAATTGAAAGACTGTAACTCCCATGGGCTGAGATAAGAACAGTCCAGTAACTAAGGTATAGCACAACACCACTACTGCTACCATCAAAAATAATAATGGTAAGGGAAATAAAAAGGGAAGAGTATACAACCGCACACCACCCACCGACCGATATCCAGCCCGACTGAGCAGTGATCCAGCCCTTCTGGGTAACTGCCCCCAGTTTCTATACTGGGCATGATGTGCTGTGGTATGGAATACCTCTTTGGTTAGTTTGGGTGTCCTGGGTTCAAAAGTAGCAGTCATTTTTCTCCTTCTTAGTAGCTGGAGCAGCTCTGTGTTTTTGAATTCCAGCCTGGGAACAACGCTGATAACACCGATGTTTTTAGTTGTCACAGTAATGTTTAGTCTGACCAAGGATTTTCCAAGCATCATGCTCTGCCAGTGAGGAGGGGAAGCTATGAGGAATCAGAGACAGGACACCTGACCCAAAGTAATCAAAGGTGTATTCCATACCACAGCACGTCATGCTCAGGATGTAAAAACTGGGGGCAGGGACCTGGAAGGGTTGAGTTCACAGCTCAGTAGTTGGGTGGTGAGCAGTTGTATTCTCTTTCTTTGTATTTCTTTTGTCATTATTATTATTGGTGGTAGCAGTAGTGGTTTGTGTTATACCTTAGTTACTGGACTGTTCTTATCCCAACCTGTGGGAGTTACATTCTTTTGATTCTCCTCCCCATTCCCTCTGGAACTAGGGGGGAACAAAGAGAGGGGGAGTGAGTGAGCAAACTGGGTGAGTTATAGCTGGGTTTAAACCATGACATTGGGTCAGGTGTCCTGTCTCTGCTTCTCCTTGGCTTCCCCTCCTCCCTCGCAGAGCATGAGACTCAGAAAGTCCTTGGTCAGACTAAACAGTGCTGAGCAGCAACTAAAAACATCGATATTATCAGCGCTATTCCCAGGCTGAAAGTCAAAAACACAGCACTGCAGTAGCTACTAAGGATTAAAAATTACTGCTACTGCTGAACCCAGGACAACATTTTTTCTGTGGTGTTACAAAATAGCAGTTCAAGTTTTCTAATTTTGTTCCTTAAATTGACATGACATTGAATGAAATACAAAAGTTGAGAAATATGTCAAAGAGTCAAAAATAAGGATTATTTTCTGACAGATTTCCTGTTGACACTTCGGCGTTTGTTCACAAATGATATTCCAGAAGAGGGATCATACTTTGTTAATAATCCAAAATTTCATTGCTTCTTTACTGGCAGAAAAGCTTATGTTTGACTAGATTTTTTTTTTAAAGTAGACCTCTCTTAATTAACCTAGTACATGGAGTGTAGAACCAGCTCCAGACCTACTGAGCATTGCTTTAAAGGGCAAATTGCAGGTTACTAAATAACAATTTCATAGTTTGCATTTCTTACATTTAGTATCTTTCTTTTATTGACATGCATCCTTTTCTGTTAGCTAAGCAGAATCTCAAAATAAAAGTATGTTTTCCGTAGAAAACATAAAATAACATAACAAATAAATAAATAAATAAATGAAAATCTTACTAAATTTACAATTAGAGGGAAGTTACTGCTACAGAAAGCCCTCTGCTACAGTGTTCTTGACTATACAACAAAGGGGGAATGCATGCAATAATTTGCTCTTATAATCAGAAAGATTACATTCTAAGGAAAGCATATCTACTAGGTCATCTGAATTAACTGGATTTTTTTGGCTACTTCAGATAAACATCATTATTTGTCAACTTCATTTTTTCTAGAATACTCTGGCATTTATACTAAGAGGCCTAATAATTCCCATAAAAATAGTATTTAATGCAGCTTGTGATGTCCTGTATATAAATTTACGTAATCTGTCTTGATAGAGTTATTTTGGCAGCCAACTTTGTTAGAAGTGGTTATGTGTTTCCTACATTGCTGCTTCATGAGGTTTCCAGAAAGTGTTATGAGCTTGACTGAATCACAACCACTAGTTTATTAGCATTCTTCTCAGCAATTTTAACTGTTACTTATCCCACAGGGGTAGACAGTAAAAGGCAGATGTTTATTCTTATTTCTTAGTTTCTTTGGCTTGGAAAATTTAAAGATAGTAGTAGAAAAGCAGTTCATACAGAATAATGTGACAAATGTTATTTTGAAGTCCAGATTTCTCTTCTGTCTTCAGTCTATTACTGAATAGTCTTTTGAGTTATACAGGTGGGTTATCAGACTCCAAAATGAGCTGTTAATTTGATAATGAGGATAGCAATAGGTAGAATAAATAGGTACATTGTAGTGCTTTCCTCCTAGAGTCACTTACAGAATTCTCACTTCTACAATGTAAATAAAATTAAGGGGAAATGACAGCCCATTTTTCTGCTGTGAAGTTGCAGTTACAAGAGGCCTTTGCATCTATTGAAAAGACAGACTGAATTTTCTTAAAGCTTTTTCCATTATGATCTACGCACTGATCACAAGAAAAAAAATCTAATTTGGGTGTGTGTGGGCTTTCTGTTTTGTTTTGTTGGTTTTGTTTTTTTTTTTTGCATAAGTATATATTTTATGACTGATAATTACTTCCAGACATATCAGAGCTCATTGAAAATATGTATCAGCTGGGTACTTCTTACAGCTTATGATACCAAATTCAATGGAAGCAATATAATATAAAAGGAGATAACACTTATTTATCCTGGGTAATTTAAGACAGCAGCTGTATCTCCACTATTTGACCGGTGCATTGTACTACATTAGGATACTGAGCAATTGACATATTTTATATTTTCCATATATTTTCTATATTTTTAAGTGAATGGAATGATGAATACTTTTCTAGCCACCACTGGGACTGCAACATTTATTAGAGACCTGACAAGTAGAAGTTAGGTGATATGCATTAGCTAACTGATTACTTAAATTGATTGTTAATAGCCATTCTAAACTACATTTCAAATTTAATAATAAAACAATACAATTCTGACATATTGGGAAGTCTAAAGTCAACTTCAGTGCTAAGCCTGATTAAAGTGACCTACAGTATATCCTCTTCCTGTATTTTAAATTTTTGTTTACCTTTTTTTCACAATTGCATTCAGAAACATACCTATAGAGCTTCAGATGCTAATCCTGCCTTGTTTGAAAGAGCAAGAAATTGGTTTATATGTTTCTTTGCATTCAGAAGTTAGAGAAGTTGAATTAGAGTCATAGAACCACAAAATATTTAAGGTTGGAAAGGACCTCAAGATCACCTAGTTCCAACCGACCTGCCATGGGCAGGGACACCTGTCATGGGTTCAGCAGCAGCAGTCATTTTTCTCCTTCTTAGTAGCTGGTGCAGCGCTGTGTTTTTGATTTTGGGCCTGGGAACCGCGCTGCTAACACCAGTGTTTTCAGTTACTGCTTGGAAATGTTTTGGTCTGACCAAGGACTTTCTGAGTCTCATGCTATGCCAGGGAGGAGGGAAGCCAGGAAGAAGCAGAGACAGGACACCTGACCCAAACTGACCAAAGAGGTTATTCCATACCACAGCACATCATGTCCAGGATGTGAACATGGAGAGCAGAGACCCGGAAGGGTGTGGGGGTGCATTGGGGGGTTCGCTGCTGGGGGGTGCACTGGCTGGGTCAGGATTGGTGAGCAGTTGTATTCTTTTTCCTTGCATTTCTCTTGTATTATTATTGATGGTAGCAGTAGTGATTTGTGCTATACTTTAGTTACTAAACTGTTCTTATCTCAGCATGTACGAGTTGCATTTTTATTTTTGATTCTCCCCCCCATGCTCCTGGGACTGGGGGAAGACAAAGAGAGGAGTGAGTGAGTGAGTAAAACTTCGTGAGCTTTAGAGGCTTAAACCACAACACCTCACACTAAACCATGTTACCCAAGGCTCTATCCAACCTGGCCATGAACATTGAACACCACCAGCGATGGAGCACTCACAAATTCCTTGGAAGCCCATTCCAGTGCCTCATCACCCTCACAGTAAAGAATTTCTTCCTCATATCCAATTTAAACTTCCCCTGTTTAAGTCTGAACCTGTTACCCCTTGTCCTATCACTACAGTTCCTCATGAAGAGCCCCTTCCCAGCATCCCTAAGGGCACCCTTCAGATATTGGAAGGCTGCTATGAGGCCTCCACACAGCCTTCTCTTCTCCAGGATGAAGAGCTCCAACTTTCTCAGCCTGCCTTCATATGGGAGGTGCTCCACTCCCCTGATCGTCCTCATGGCCCTCCTCTGGACTTGTTCTAACAGTTCCATGTCCTTTTGTGTTTAGGACACCAGAACTGCACAATGCTCAAAGTGAGGTCTCAGGAGAGCAGAGTAGAGGGGCAGGATCATCTCCCTCGACCTGCTGGTCATGCTGCTTTTGATGCAGCCCAGGATACAGTTGGCTTTCTGGGTTGCAAGCACACACTGCTGGCTCATGTTCATTTTCTCATCAACCAACACCCCCAAGTCCTTCTCTGCAGGGCTGCCCTGAATCTCTTCTCTGCCTAACCAGTAGCTGTGCCTGGGATTGCCCCTACCCAGGTGCAGGACCTTGCACTTGGCATTGTTAAACTTCATAAGGTTGGCATCAGCCCACCTCACAAGCATGTCAAGGTCCCTCTGGATGGCATTCCTTCCCTCCAACATACCAACCGAATCACACAGCTTGGTGTCACCTGCAAACTTGCTGAGGGCACAGTCAATCCCACTGTTGATGTCACCGACAAATATGTCGAACAAGACCGGTCCCAACACCAGGATCCCTGAGGGACACCACTCGTTACTGGTCTCCAGCTGGACACTGAGCCATTGAGCACTACTGTTTGCGTGCAGCCATCCAGCCAGTTCTTTATCCACTGAGTGGTCCACCTGTCAAATTGATCCCTCAAGTTTAGAGAGAAGGATGTTTTGTGGGGCAGTGTCGAATGCAATGCACAAGTCCAGGCAGATGACATCAACTGCTCTATCCCTGTCCATTGGTTCCATAACCTGATCATAGAAGACCACCAGATTGGTCTGGCAGGATTGCCCCTGAGTGAAGCCATGCTGGCTGTCACCAAGCACCTTGTTGTTTTTCATGTACCTTAGTATGCCTTCCAGGAGAATCTGCTCCAAGATTTTGGCAGGCACAGAGGTGAGACTGACTGGTCTGTAGTTCCCCGGCTCATCCATTTTCCCCTTCTTGAAAATGAGGGTTATATTTCCCTTTTTCCAGTCATCGGGAACTTCACCTGACTGCCATGATTTTTCAAATATGATGGACAGTGGCTTAGCAACTTCAGTTGCCGCTGCTTCAGTACCCTTGGATGGACCTCATCAGGTCCCATGGACTTATATATGTTCAGGTTCCTAAGATGATCTCAGACCAGATCCTCTCCTACAGTGGGCCCTGCGTCCTCATTTTCAAAGTCCCTGCACCTATCTTCCAAGACATGGGTGGTGTGGTCAGAGTATTTGCTAGTGAAGACCAAGGCAAAGAAGTCATTAAGAACCTCAGTCTTTCCCAAATCCAGGGTGCCCAGTTCTCCCCATAGCTTCTGGATGGGGTCTACGTTGTCCCTCATCTGTCTTTTATTCACTACATACCTATAGAATCCCTTCCTCTTTTCTTTCACATCCCTTGCCAAGTTTAATTCTAAGTGGGCCTTAGCTTTCCTAACATGGTCCCTAGCTTCCTGCACAACATCCCTCTATTCTTCCCAGGCCACCTGTCCTTGCTTCCACCTTTTATAAGCCTCTTTTCCCCCTCGAATTTTCCTCAGCAGCTCCTTATCAATCCAACGAGGTCTCCTGGCCCTCCTGCTGCACTTCCTTCCACTCAGTATGTAATACTCTCGAGCTTGTAGTAGCTGATCCTTGAATATCAACCAACAGTCTTGGCCCCCGTGCCCTCTAGGGCTATATCCCATGGAACATTACTGAGCAGGTTCCTGAAGAGCACAAAGTCTGCTCTCTTGAAGTCCAGGGCAGTGAGCTTGCTGTATGCTCTTCTTGCTGTCCTGAGGATCTCGAATTCAACCATCTCATGATTGCTGCAATCAAGGCTGCCCTGGAGCATCACATTTCCAAACATCTCTTCCCTGTTAGTAAGCATAAGGTCAAGCATGGCACCTCTTCTCGTCGGCTTCTCTATTACTTGCAGAAGGAAGTTGCCTTCCACACAATCGAGGAACCTCCTGGATTGCTTGTGCCGGGCCGTATCATCCCTCCAACATATATCAGGATGATATATGAAATCCCCCATGAGAGCAAGGGCCTGCAAGCACGAGGCTATTCCTATCTGTCTACAGAGCGCTTCATCCACAGAGTCCTCTTGATCAGGCGGTCTGTAACAAAGCCCCACAATAATGTCTCCCATCCTGTTCTCCCTTTAACCCTGACCCACAAACTCTCTGTGGACTGCTCACCTGTCCCCAGACAGAGTTCCATACTCTCCAGCCCACCCCTAACATAAATAGCAACTCCCCTTCCCTGCATACCAGGCCTCTCTTTTCTAAAGAGCATGTAACCTTCCATTCCAGTACTCCAGTCATAGGAGCCATCCCACCATGTTTCTGTGATGCCTATTATATCATACCCCCTTAGAAATGCACACATCTCTAATTGGTCTTTTTTAATTGTTCCCCATGCTATGGGCATTTGTATAGTGGCATCTGAGCCGAGCTCCAATTGAAGCCGGCTCATTGGCTGGAGCATCTGGAATATGTCTACATTGTTGTTTACTATAGGTGCTGGCAACTGACTGGCTGTGTTGGGATGGAATGATGCCCCCCTCCCCCAACACATCTACTTTAAAGCATCCTTGACCAGTCTGGCAAGCCTTCTACCAAATCCACTCTTCCCCTTCTTTGTCAGACCAGCTCCACCAGCCCCCAGTAGACCTGGTCTACTAAATTGAGTCCCATGTTCAAGGTACTCAAACCCCTGACTACAGCACCACCCTTGTAACCATTTATTAACCTGGCCAATCCTCCTAGCCTTTTTAAGGTCCTGCCCTGTATCCTGGAGAATTGGAGGAAAAGATTATCTGAGCTCCAGAGCCCCTAATCACCTCTCCCAGTGCTCTGTAGTCCTTCTTTATGTTCTCCTGGCCACTGCTATCGATATCAGTAGCACCCACATGGATCACTAGAAGTGGGTAACAGTCAGTGGGATCGACTAGAGCAGGCAGCCTCTCTACAACATCCCTGATCCGAGCCCCTGGTAGGCAACACACCTCCCTTGAGCCTGGATCAGGCCAACAGATGGGTGCCTCTGTTCCTTTCAAAGTAGAGTCCCCTACTACTCTGACCTGCCGCTTTTTCCTGGCAGCACCAGTAATGATCCTTACCAGTGCATCAGCCGGATGTTCCTGGTGTGAGTGTGTTTCCTCATCAGCCCCCTGCAGGACAGCAAAGCGGTTCTGGGTGGGGACAACAGATTTAGGAGGAAGCCCCTTGCTTTTAATTGTCCTCTTCCTCCTTTTTTTGTTGCTTCCAAGACACCTTTCAGCCTATTCACCGCATCCTGCAGCTCTGCCACCTGCTGCAGGAGGACCTGCACCAGGGAGCACCGAGTGCAGCCCTGCCCTTTGTGCACCCTCCCCTCAGGAGAGCAGTGCAGGCGCTCTCTACACCCCGAGCTCTGCACTGCAGCCTCCCCTCTCATCAACTCTGTCTGGCTGCCTACGCTGGCCACCGCCAGGGCAGCCAGAGCAGAGCTCCCTGTCTGGACCTTGCTCATAAGGCGAGTGCTCACCATCCTGCTCGCCTGTCTGTGCAAACTGCCTTGAGCCTGCCCTGTTTGGTCGCTCGCACTCCCTGGGCAGGTTTTCACCCAGTCTGGGCTGGAGCCGCTCCTTCTGGCACTACCCCCTGTGAGTCAGCTGCTCGCGTCAGCTGAGCTGCTGGCTCCTGGGCAAATCCTGTGTAGGACGTGCGGCTCCCTCGGTGGCTCCTGCCGCTCTGAGTTGAGGCTCCTGGATGCTGAGCTTCCCTCTCTCAAGCTACTCTCGAGTCCTCTCTCGAGCTACTCACCTCAGCAGTTCCTACTCACCACAGCAATTCTTTTATAAATGGTGCTTGGAATAAATATATAACTGCAGACTTCAAAGAGAAGTGCTTAGACCTCATGAGATAGTAAATAATGCCTTCCATTGTAATTTTCTTTGGGGCAAGCTTAAGTAGAACATAAATGGTTAGTGGGTACCCATCCATATTGCAGTGCCTGTGTTGAGTAGATGCTTGATGCAGTTCCCCACCAGAGCTCCGAGTTTTCTCTAAAGATGGCTGACATTTTCATTGCCAAGAATTGTAAAGAAACCTCTGCATGAATGAGAATCAGATTTTCACTTTCCCATTGATACAGATGT
The DNA here is from genome assembly GCA_017639245.1 of Myiopsitta monachus. NCBI lineage: Eukaryota > Metazoa > Chordata > Aves > Psittaciformes > Psittacidae > Myiopsitta > Myiopsitta monachus. The sequence continues at coordinate 57,171,938 of CM029919.1, forward strand.
AGAAAACAGGGAGCATTTAATTTCTTATTAAGTTCTCCTTTTCAAGCTTTAGTATGAGCCAATTCTAACAGATTTGGTGACACTGGAAAATAGGAAGAATCCATCAAATACAGGAATGTTGAGATCAGCAGAAATCTGTGCACATTATATTTACCATAAATGAGTAATACACTATTTATTTCCTCTGCCTTATAAACTGAACTGTTTGCTAGTTGTTACCCTGCTGGAATAAGAAGCTCAAGTTAAACCACATAAATGATGAAAGAGGAAGTAGAGTTTAAAATCCCTAGCAAAATCTCTTTACAAGTTGTACCTGTTGCACATGATATTCTTCAAGTATAGTCAAAAATCAGTGAAAAAGGTTGCAATTTTTATCTTGCAAATATATAATACAATCCCCAAAGTTACAAAAGAGAAAGTGTTTTAATCATCATTCAATCACGAATTAAAATTCATGTTTGCTGCTTTTTGTTTTAATTCAGGAATCATTCCAATATGCAGTAGCAGCCAGGAGGAAAAAAAAAAAAAAAAACAGCAAAATGTCTTAAAGGACAATATAATATGAAGTAGAATAAACGAAAGAGCTTCTCATCACCCTAAGCAGCACACAGGTCAATACCTCTAGCAGCTGTCCTGATCACTGTGGTTAATGTTTTTAACTAACTTTAATTAAATAGAATCTTTGGTGTACTGGGATGCATATGAATCAAAGAAACATCAAAGACTGGCATATGGTTGAAGGCACATGCATCATGTGATTTTTATAATTCTATTTTTTTTAATCTATTTTAACATTCTTGAGAGGTAAAAGGGTTTAAAAGAGTAATAGAATTGTCTCACTGGATTTGGAAATTTGGCTTTTAGTGAAGATTCTCTTTTCTATTATTTTTTCCATTGCAGAAAGTATATTAAAAGCCCCAACCACTATAGGTCTTAATTGTTGTATGTACAATCTGCAGTGTTTAAATGGACCCTGTGGATTTTCGTCCAAAACCAAACCAATCAGTTACAAGCTATTTTTCTTTCCTGTTAGATGTTCTCCTGCAATATTTGCATAAATGTAACCATGCTGTCCGTCTTTTAACTTTCATTCAATTAATTATGCTCCCAGCCCCCTGCTGATGGACAAAAATGAGACTTCATCTGCAAATAGCTTCAGCAGTTTACAGCTTATTAAATGCCAAAATCTAGTTAAGACAGTTTGAGAATTCTCATGTCAGACATTTCAACATGCCAGTTTTAACACAAAACTCTTATTAAAAGAGAAAAAAGTGAGCTCACTACCCCAAGACAGGGGAAGGAAAATGCAATAGAATAAAGGTAACGGATAGATAAGAATTTTCTACAAATTATGTAGTTAGCATATGTGGCACAGTCTGAGCATGTTTTAATTGGTTCCTCTAATAATGAAAAACATTGGAAAAGACTACCAGTTGACAACAAAACTGGTCCCTGCAAATTGCAAACAAGCAGCTTTAGTCCAGTGTCACCTCTTTATAATTTTTATAAAAGCCTGAAAAAACCTTGGAATAAGCAGATTACGTATTAAAGCCTTCTTAAAATATAACTTTTCTATATCTGTTGCTGACAGGTTTTATATTTTGTATCAAGCATCTGGTGCTTTCATTTTTCAGTACAGAGTGTTCTGGTATGCTCTATACCATGCTGGTTTGATTCTTGATTTAAAACAGAAATGGAAAAGCAGTATGGCATATAGGAAAGCTGAAGTGTGCCATGCTTGAGAATAAATGCAGTACATAGTTTCACACTATAACCTTGACCAGATCACTTTATCTGCTTGAACTTTAAAAAGTCTATGTATGTTTAAAACTGGATATAATCAAGATCTCATAGAAGAATAAGTGTTATGCCTGCATGTCAGTTTCTCATCTTGAATGAATTATGAAAAGAGGACTAACAAAATTTCTTTTCAATATTACATGCTACATTTAATTGTTTCCATTTATTTATGTTGTTAGCTTATAAACATACCCTTAGATGTCTGTTGTTAGTGAAATACGTATAAACATCAGTCAAACAAAAAAGAAGCAAACACAAACTTTAAAATATATTATTTCAGTTGCAGTTGGGAAGAATATAGTTTTGACTCCTTTTTCTTTTTTGGGGGGGCAAATGGGTGGGAAGGATAATGTCCAAGCTGAAAGAGAAAATTGGCTTTGCTTTGTTGTTTGGTTTGTTTGTTTGTTTGTTTTTTTGTGTTGTTTTTTTTTTCCTAAAAATTTCTACACATAGGTATCTGGGTTATTGTGACATATTTTGTCATGCTTGTTGTCTCATGTTATAAGCTAAAGTGACTGAACTGAACATGACATGATGATTCATGACAGAAATGTCAGGAATTAAGATAAATACAACTCATGTCCAGTCATATAGCAATTACCAGTTCTCTTACAAAGTGCTTAGATTTTTTCACTTTTAATGTAATGGAAAAAAACTTCAGTGTATAATATCGAACTAGTTTCCCACCTTAATATTACCATTTATTTCTGAAGATTTATTTTGAAGTAGTGTACACTAATGACCTCGACATGTAGAAGTATAGGTGCATTTGGTGGTATGTACGAAGAGACATATTCCTCAATAAGCAGCCTGAAAACTCAGGCTATTCTCCATGAAATGCCCCTTACACATCTGCTGCCTATAGTCTGAGTTGCCACTATACTGGAGGGAAAGTATCAACCTTCTCTTTTGCATAAATAAATGTATCCTCAAGCAGACTCCTCTCTCAGTCAGAATAGAGGGCACACATCAATTATGTTCCTGTTTTTCAGGATTCTGTTGTTGCTAAACTTCCCCAAAGTGTATAAAATCTCAGAATAGGAGATATGGATAAAAGATAAAGTAGAGCATCAATCTTCCTTTATGATTGATCTCTATTATTATGTCCCTCAAAGCCAGATTTTTTTTTTTTTTTTTGTTAACTAACTTCTTTTAGGTATAGTGGTAAAAGCAGATACTGGGACATTTTTTAGAGATAGTAATGGTCTTATATCTGACCTGTACAAGGGTGGTTGATCACCACTAGTTCTAAACACTGTAGAAAAAATTATAGAAGTGATTGCAGGAGAAGTGAGTAACGGTGAGATTGAGTCTAACATGACTGGTAGAGTATCTTCAGGCAGCACAATAAAAGCCTGGACTTGGGATGTAATCAAGAGTGACAGAAAAAGAGTGGGGGTGGTTGTGGTGGTGCAGAAGGCTCAGAAGGAAAGATAAAGTGGTCATTTCCCTGATATCTGTGTTAACTCATACAGAGGCATACAGAGGAAAAGTGTGGGGTTTATCTTTTAAATTTCAATGGTTTAGCATCATTGGTGGGCAATACGCCCTGGAGACCAAAGTCTTGTCCTCCAGCTTAGGTATTGACACTGAGTTCTGCTGCATGCATTCCACCTCCCATCCTTCAGTATTGACACAGATGGACTACTTTTAGGCATGACATAGTAGGTTATGCTCTGCCAATCAGTGTACCAATTAATGCCAGTTATAGAGCTATGCCATGTAAGATGAATATTCCTGGAGCCTATGAATGGCTAAAAACACTGGAGGGCAGCACTGGAATTATTAGTGGGTTTGGGAAAGTGTAAAAATCGGGATAATCTTGAATGCTTGTTAACCAGTTTTAAAAATATTTTCAAGGAAAAGATGGTTTCTGACCATACTTTTCAATCAGAATAATAGCTGTGAATTAGATTCATTGTGGTCCATGGAGCGTAATGTATATTGAAATTTTAAAAATATTTTTCTTTTGCCAGATATTGATGCCCAGTAGTAATTTCTGACAGATAAAGTGGAGTAGATTTATTCAATCAACAATAAAATTTAGCATGATTGAGGTTGGGAAGGTGGGGGGGGACAATGCAAAATGTAACAAAGGCTGTTTAAATGCAAAAAAAATTCCAAAGGAAAATTGGGAGCACACTGCCATTTTCCTATTATATCATCAAACTTGATGTATGAGATTATGTGATGCAGATATAAGACTTGTATTAAACAAGAAAGAGATTTTCTCAACATCATTCTACCTAATTAGTGTGTGGAATGTAAAATATCATGTTTCATATCATAAGTGATCATTTGCTTTTTCAAACTCATTCTTCTTCAGATTTATGAAAGAAATCGTGGTTTTTTTTCTGGCAGTCTAAGTTCATATGATTTCTCTATTTCCCCACATTATTTTTATTCATTTTACACAAGAGTCAGCTATATTACAAGCATTTTGGTACTTGTTTGAATTTTATTTCTCATAACCTGCTACTGCAGAAACAAAGTATATTTATTTTTGGTTTAGCTTTGATAATTTCTTCTACAGTGAACAATATTACCTTACATATATCACTAGGTAAAACAAGATGAAGTGAAATCTTTCATTTAATTGGGGAGAAAAGCCAATCGGATTTAGTCTGTAATGATGTTTTTTAAAGAATTTTCCATAATTTTGAGGGTCATGCAAGCCATACAGAATCATCTTAAAAAAAAAAATCCATTAATATAAAAGAGATTTTTCTCCCTTGCATTTCAGTAAGGTATAGTGCTGTAGAATCATGTAAACCAAGAAAACGTTTCCACCTGTAGCATAAATGTAGCAAACTTGATTGTTATTACAGAAACAGCAGAGTTAACATAAACAGCATATAGGAAGACCAACACATGTTGTATTGCTATTAAAAGTTCCCCAAATGCTCTTTCTTTAGTGCTATAACTATAATGTATTCAAAGCAGAGATATATGCTTCATTAGTTGTAGAGGTGTTGGCACTTGCTGCTTTATAGCCAGAAAGAAATAATAGATCATAAAGAACAAGAATGTGTAAAGGAATGAAAAGCAGTAATCAAATATATATGTTTATACACAAACACAAAACACAATAAGGATACACGTACACCTGTTTTTAAACATATGCATGTACACCCTTTATGTAGAAATCCTGCAGAATATGGATATGCTTATTTTTGAATGTTCAGGTTTCTTGAAAATTTTGTACATCATCAGGATGAAAGATGTAAACAGATGTCAATTCTATATTTTCAACAACAGACCTGATTAACTATTCTGTGAATATTATAGTCTGGGACTAACAATAAAGAACTGAAACTGTTCAGACATTTATTATGCAGCTTGCTTTCAGAAAGACAATTTCCTCTCATAAATCATTATAAACTCACTATCTAACTATAGTTTGAAAAAAAATATTTTGATTCTGCCTTTGTTAGTGTAGAAATGGTAACAACACTTTCTTAGGCATTGAGTGACAGCATTATCAGCAATTTTCTCTGTTAGCATACAGAATGGCTAACTGAGCCCTGTAGAAATTTGGACAGCCAACATTATTACTCACATTCCAACCTTTTATGATTATTGTTTTTTATTTAGAACTGATGAAGAATCAGTTCCTCATTTACAAGGAAATATGCAAATACAAATATATTGTTGTTCTCACCCTAAGGAGAATGCAGTGGAGAAGCAGCACTGAACAAAAAAAGAGGAAGGAGAGAGGGAAGGGAAAGGGAAAAAGGGAAAGAAAAGAGGAAAGACAGAAGGAAGCAAAGGCAAACCTAAAGTTGAAGGCAAAGACAAAAGCAAAAGAAGAGAAAGAAGAATAATAGAGAGGTAGCTGGTTGAATTCAGGGAAGAAAAGGTATGAGGGCCAAGTAAGGAGAATAATGAACAAATTATGAAGAAGAGAATAGGAAATGTTTTTGGCAAAGAGCTACTTAGCAAAGGGTGTAGAAAATCTGGTCAAAATGATGAAATATTCTGAAGCAAGGATTCATCTTCTAGCGCCTTAGACGGTGTAATAAAGTAGGCACATCTTATTTGTGATTTATCTGACCTATGTTAGACAGAGTTCCTTGATAAAAAAGTATACAAGAACATACAGGTTGCCCTATCAGTTGCCCTTCTGAATCTACATTTTTTTCTGAAAAACAGAGATTTTTTTCAACTCTATCTCATAAACAATCTTTTTAATTCCGACCTGTTGGGTTGCTCAGCAAAGCCCTGGACTGAGGCTCTCAAAATGCTCTTCACATATGTTTACCTTAGATCTCCTCAGAAATAAGCTTGCAGTTTTAATGCTTTTAGTTATTAGCAAATAAGCCTGCAGGAAAATACAGTTCATGCTTTTGCATGTCTAGAATGTCTTCATTGAGTGATCCTATATTAGAGTTGTGGATGTTTAATACCAATTTGCAGACACTGCTTTCCCAGAAAAACCAGGAACAGGTCAAAATTAAATCATTTTTTAGTTCTAAGTCCTTCCCATTCTACTACTGTTAATATATCACAAGTGAGATATTAGAAACTAACCCTGACTTTGGACATTAAGCTATCCTGAGAATTTTCACAAAAGTAAATTCTTTTTGGATTTTTGAATTAACCACCAATTTTGACCACTTGTCATGGGTTCAGCAGTAGCAGTCATTTTTCTCCTTCTTGGTAGCTGGTGCAACACTGTGTTTTTGATTTTGGGCCTGGGAACAGCACTGATAACACCAGTGTTTTCAGTTACTGCTTGGTAATGTTTTGATCTGACCAAGCACTTTCCGAGCCTCATGCTATGCTAGGGAGGCAGGGAAGCTAGGAGGAAGCAGAGACAGGACACCTGACCCAAACTGACCAAAGAGGTTATTCCATACCACAGCACATCATGTCCAGGATGTGAAAACGGAGGGCAGAGACCAAGAAGGGTGGGGGCTCGCAGCTGGGGGGTTCACTGCGGGGTCAGGCTTGATATCGGGTGGTGAGCAGTTGTATTCTCTTTCTTTGTACTTCTCTTGTCATTATTATTATTGGTGGTAGCAGTAGTGATTTGTGTTATACCTTAGTTACTGAACTGTTCTATCTCAGCCTGTGGGAGTTGCATTCTTTTGATTCTCCTCCCCATGCTCCTGGGACTGGGGGAAGAAAGAAGGGAGAGTGAGTGAGAGAGCGACTGTGTGAGTTTTAGAGACTTAAACCACGACGCCACTTCAAAGTCTTTAGGATGAGATCTCTTAGAAACAGGCTTTGCTGTTGAATTTTTTACTCATTCTGCTGAAATGTAACTGATTGAACACATGTATTCTGAAGCCAGCAGGTATTTTAAGAGTCATATTTTTATTCCCTCTTGCCTATGGTCTGACTTAATGCAAACTAAAAATTAGAAGCATACAATTCATGTAATCAAGCTTAAACCGTCTGAAAATAAATCATGAGTATAAATAATTGTTTTGGGTACTACAGCTGGCAATTCAGAACATCCTGAAATAAATGTCTAAAATACTTGAATTTCTTTCCCTGGTGACAACCAGTTCTATTCATTGTTTTTTTACTAGTTAAAGTTAGACTATAGGAGGATAAGTATGACACTAGACTGGAGACTTAATTTTTAGAAATGTATTTCACCCATAACTCTGTATCTACAAATGCTGCTATTTTAATTCAGTATGTTTTGAACATAATTGGATCAGATAAAAAAATAAGATGAGCAAGGCATCAGATAAGCAGGCTCAATGCAAAGCTGAAAGGAGTATAATTTGGTTTCAGGTGAGAATTAATATTTTTTCTATCTTTATTCTTTACAAGGAGTCTCTATTTTCTCTGATCTTCTTACGTGCTTGTTAGATGCTAAGATGGCTTCAGTGGTATTTGACAATTGCAGCTGTAAAAAAGCCCAGTGAAGCATATGTGAATGCAAATACTCATCTTAGTGACACTAATAATGGAATATAATGCTAGTGAAGCCAAATATGTATAATGCAATTTATAATACACTTTGATTTAACACATGTGTATTTGAAGACAGGGTGTACAATAAAATGTACTAAAAATTTTACCTTTAAACATTTTCCTTTTTGCAATCATAATGTTTCAGCTGCTGAAATCTGAGATAATGCTTCATGCTCTGTGTTCTACTAAGCATTCAGTGAAGTATTTCAACATAACATTAAAGGAAGAATGGCACTAGAATCAAAAGCGTGGGTTTTGGTTTAGTGTTGGTGTTTTTTAGTTCATTTTTACTTTTTAATTTTATTTCTGAGACACCCTGTGATATCTGTGGTTAATTTACAGACTGTTTATATTTATTTTCTCTTTCAGAAGTACAATGACCCTGAAAGAGAAATGTCCTGACTAGTTCAGGTGATGGTAACTCACAGAGCGCTAGCCAGGTTTAGTGACTGTTTTCATCTTTCCTGGTACTGTTGCCAGGGACTATGCAATGGCAGAGAAGTGAATCTTACATTGTTTCTAGAACCTGCCCCTAACCAAGAAAGTTCTAACAAATTCACATTTCATAGTATCATAGAATAGTTAGCGTTGAAGAGGACCTGAAGATCATCTAGTTCCAATGCCCCTGCCATGGGCAGGGACACCTCCCACTAAAGCACGCCACTCAAGGCTCTGTCCAGCCTGGCCTTGAACACTCCCAGGATTGGAGCATTCACAACTTCCCTGGGAAACCCATTCCAGTGCCTCACCACCCTTACAGTAAATAATTTCTTCCTCATATCCAATCTAAATTTCCCCTGTTTCAGTTTGAACCTATTACCCCTTGTCCTCTCACTACAGTCCCGCATGAGGAGCCCCTCCCCAGTGTCCCCATAGTCTCCCTTCAGGTCCTGGAAGGCTGCTATGAGGTCTCCATGCAGCCTTCTCTTCTCCAAAATGAACAGCCCCAACTTTCTCAGCCTATCTTCATAAGAGAGGTGCTCCAGTCCCCTGATCATCCTCGTGGCCCTCCTCTGGACTTGTTCCAGCAGTTCCATGTCCTTTTGATGTTGAGGACACCAGAACTGCACACAATACTCCAAGTGAGGTCTCACGAGAGCAGAGTAGAGGGGCAGGATCACCTCCCCCAACTTGCTGTTCACTTTCGTTTTGATGCAGCCCAGGAAACTGTTGGCTTTCTGGGCTGCAAGCGCACACTACCGGCTCATGTTACAAGACTATTGTAAAATATAGACTCATAAGACTGGTTTTCCATAGTGAGAATATTTGGTTTTCCACAGTAACATTATTCTATTTCATCAGCCTTTCCTGCCATTTATTATTGACTGGTTACTAAGAATCTTTCTGTGAATCTACATCACTCCTGTTCTATGTATGTAGAAAATCTCCCACTTTAAAACATACACACCTGTTGTAGCGGAAATATAATGACAATAGGTTATGATGTACCTGGGTTAAGAAAGACAGAAAATAGCATATGCGGTAATTATCAGGCAGTTACAGTGGAATCATAGAATCATAGAATGGTTGGGATTGGAAAAGACCTTAAGATCATCTAGTTCCAACCCCCCCTGCCATAAGCAGGGACACCACACAGTAAACCGTGTCACTCAAGACTCCATCCAACCTGGCCTTGAACACTGACAGGGATGGAGCATTCACAACTTCCTTGGGCAACCTGTTCCAGTAGTTAGCTCTTCTCAACTGAGAGAATTGTTCCAAATGCACTGATTTTATACCTGTCTTAAGAGCTAATATAGATAGCTGATGATCTGGAAAAAAGAAATGTAAAAAATACAGAAAGGGAATCTTATAAGTAGTAAGCTAAAATACTATCCTAGAATTTACAGCTGCAAACCAGTACAAGTGAATGACCAAAATGCAGTTGGCATTCAAACCCCAGTGTACATGGGTTTAGATATTTCAGTAAAACTAGAGTCCAAAGATTAACCTAGTCCTTACTTCCTAATTTATTTTTTATTTTATCCAGTGACTTTCTAGTGCAGAATATATGCTACAAGTGATAGCTCTCCATCTCAGAGTCCCAGTCATGACTAGTTGAGAATGCTACAAAACAGACCTTAACTAGAATATTGTGGGCATGAGATGTAAACAAAAAGATGAGTTTGGGAGACAATGAGTAGACTACTGATTATCATCAAAATAAAAAAAATCAAAAATATTGGAGGGAATTAAATGTGTCAGGGAAAACAGCCTAAATTTTTGTAAAGGCTCAATGGGACGCGTGCATGGCAAAGTAACAGGTGGCTTGTATGTACATCCGTGATGAAGTTTGTATGTACATCTGGAGATGAAGAATCAGATTGAATCTCAACTTTAAAGTGGCATGCTATACCCCAAATTGAAATCAAGTATTTGAAGTCAAAATAATTATGCATGTAGTTGCATGTGCATTCAAGTGGTATTAAATAATTCCTTCAACTTACATTGCTTTCTGGTGGGTTTGATTTTGTTGACAGTAGAAAAGGAAAGGAAGAAGGAAAATCCAGTTACTTCCAGTTATTTTAATGACTTTTACTATTGTTTAAAAGAAAGGTTATACACTTATAATCTTTAAAAGAGACTTATTTTATTGTACCATGAGGCCAAAATGAGCAGTAGATGCTGCCAACTTTCTATGTCGTTTTGTATTGATCTTTTACAAATTCTTGGAGCCATACTCCAGTATGATAAAGAGATAAACCTGCAGTTGAAGGCGTCAGGGTTCTGCGTATGTTGTGTTATGTTGGAATCACTTAATGGAATAACAGATATTTAGGGAAAACAGAAAGTAATGGACAGCTTTCTCCAGGATTTTATTTCTGTAGTCGTTGTCCTTCTCCATAAATGCTGTTTGCTCATGTATGAAACTTCCTTAGACCTTCAGTGTTCCAGGAGCTTGTTTCATTCTTCAATTTAATTGTTTGTTCACAGCAACTTCAAAAGGCTTTATCCTGAAAGATTTTTAAGCTTTATTTTTCAAATTATTTGTTTGCCTATTGGTTAGGAAATGTTAAATGTAAAATTGCAATATTTTAATTAGTAAGAAGTAGTATGTCTGTAGTGGAGACACAGGATGCCCTTATACGACTTACTTTCATCAAAAATTGTAGTTATGCAAGAACACATAATTAGCTTGTTTTAATCTTATCATTTTCAGAGGCATACTACAGTAATTGGCTTTCTTTCCTCTCCTTTTTAGTTAGAAGATTGCTAAAGGATCAATGGAGAATACACTTTTCTATTCTGCAGCATCAATTATGGTGACCCTGGGTGTAAATTTATTGATTTTTCTTATTAGAACATTACCACCAGTTATTCACAGCATGGTGTTTATTAATTAGTAAGGAAAATAAAGATTAATTTGTGAAAAAATCTTCCTTTTAAGTTCTCTACCTAACACATTCATAGCTATATGAGATCTCCTAATTGTACTCTGCCTTTATGAACTCCCATGCTGTATTTCATTCTCTATTCTGTTTGTTTTTTCTTATTATCCTGAAAAAAAAGTTACAGAATTGTGTCAGCTACAGTTCTGAGGTATAGAAATTATCCATTTTGACTATTGATTTGCAGAAGCTGTACAAGCCTCCCACATTTTATGCATGTAATAGCTATTTTATTCTGAGAGGAAATCAATAGGATGGAATAGATTCTAAACCAAAAACATTTCAAAAAAAGAAAAAAAAAGGAAAGAAAACAAAGAAAGAAGAAGAGGAAACAAGCACTTATTATCTTATAGGCACAGCTCAACCTTCCAGTTATCCCTAGAAATATGTCAGAAGGCATATCAAGTAGACAGAAGAAAACCGGCTTTAACAGTCTTGCTAATCAGAATTATATAGGGCTGAGGGACTGGAGGGGAAAAATTCCGTAGACTATGATTATTTTTTTCCATTGGTCTTTTCCCACAAATTTGATACCTCCTTAGTATTGCAGTTTTTTCGATCCAACATAAGTACTTATCTCAGCTAAGACTTGTAGTCTGGCTCTGCATAGTTGGACTTGACACCTTAGTCCGTGACATATTAGTGGATGAATGGAAGCAGATTAAAAATTTAGAAGATCATACAATAATATGTTTGGTGGGGTTTTTTTTCCCTGTGGAGTATATGACTAATAACACATCTAAAATATGTGAATAGCATTTTTATTAAAACTTAATACCACAGTTGTAAGGCCTTGTTAAGTTAAAACATTTCAGTTTAACAAGACAGAATGTATTCAGACTATCAGTCTACAGCAATTATAACAAAGAAATTATTGTTGGATTTGAGAGGCTGGAGTAGAGAGCACCTAAGTCTATTCTCATTGGTCAGCTACAGTGTTTTTATTTTTAGGTATAGTAAGAGCAATGATTTGTAAAACAAGAAAATAATTATGCTTTTTATAACATACAAATAAAATCCATATATCCAAGAATTTATCACCAATTACAGATTTTGAGAAGAGAGTAAAATATATATCACTCTTAATATGAAAAGTCTCTAGCTAGGTCTTAATTCTGAAAATAATATAGGTCCTCTATATTTGAATAGGAACAATTAATTCTGTTTAAAAAAAATCCTGATGAATTACTACAAATGTTCTTTGTTATGACCTACTTGTAAGGATTGCTTACAATAAAAATACAATGCTGTTCATCTGCTGTAAAACTGCACTAGTCTGTATGAAGTTTCTGCTTCAATATCAGCAAGATATAAGATCTCCAGATGATAGGTGTCTTTCTTGTCTTTCTGCAAGTATGGCTCTAAAAGCTGGCAGAAAGAGTTACATTGAGTGCACTGAAAGCAACTGCCTTACTATCCAGAAAATGAAATTACGCAGGGTTGAGCTAGAAATATAGGCTGTCCCATTTGTTTCAGATTAGGAAACGGGAATGTTTTAATTCGAAAACTTTCAAAATCAGTTGTTAAAGAAACTAAAGAAAAACAAACAAACAAACAAAAAAAAACTAATACAGAAAACACTAAAAATTAGTACTGTAAAATAAAGCTGATATTGGTTGATTTTTGTCTTACATGAAAGATGCTTTCATAATAATGTGAATAAGATTATTTTAGTTTCAATAGTTCATCTTTTCCAGCAAACACATAATGAAATCTTTCTGCAGTTTTGCTTGAATAAAAGTCCAGCATAAAGTACCATCTAAGAAATATTTAATATATAACAGTAAATTGATCTTCAGTTGAATAATTTTATGTGAAACTTGGTTAAAGCCAACTTTTACAAGTGAGATACAATGAAGCTAAAAATCTGTCTTGAAGTAGAAACAAGGATCTTATATTCAGCAGCAACAGAGGACTTTGCTGTACTAAATTGTATTCCTTTTATCAAGTACTGAGATTGCAACTCAGTCCTGAAAACAGCTTATGGTATCAGCAGAACCTTCTGATGAAGTCAAGTTCCATATATTATTGGACATGTTAACATTAGGGTTACCACTGTCTATGTGTTTTCCACATTATTTTTTGCTTGGTTTGCTAACCAGAATGAGTTGCTTGTGCAGAGGAGGGTCAAAACTAGCTATATTCTATTACATACATCATTACCAACATTATTGATTCTTGAAGTGGATTTTTATTTTTCTCTCCTATTTAAACACATTAGTATTATTGACGATTATGCGGAAAGCAAAAGGTAGAAGTTGATTTCTCGATTAGTTTTATTTACGTAAATATAGTCAGTAGAGTTAACATTAAAATCTCCGTTAACCTCAACAATATTACTATTGATGGTTTCATAGAAATAATGGTAAATGTTGATTTACAAAGTATATATTTGTTTATGAAATACACATGGAAGCGCCTCATACTAAAATCTCAACAACTTACAAGTGAGAGTATAGTCACATGTTCTTAAAGATTAGTGTCCTCAAATGTTAGGGATAGTTAATCACTAGAACAGGACAATTAGTGAAATATCTTTTATTGAAGGGATAGCTTAAAAAAAATAGCAGCTTACATGTATTCTTGCTTCAGTTTAGAAAAATGAATTTGATGACTTTACGCACCTTGTGGACCGTCCCAATCTTAAACCACTAGGAACTGAAATATGTTGTAGACATCAGTTGCTAAGTACTTATTAATTCAATTGTGCTACTGAAGCCTTTAATCCACTTCTCTGTGTCCTTTTAGAAATAATCTAGAATTTTAAACTTCCTACTCTTAGTCTAGTAAGTAACTATTTAGAATCAATTGCAAATTTTCCCTGGACAGTACTCTATGTGGAACTGTTACATCATGATAAAGAGATGACATATTTTACAAATCTATTCATTGGGAATAAAGATCTAGAAATACTGTTTTCTCAGCTGTAGGTGAAAAACATGGCATAAATGGTAAGCAAAATCTCACTTTAATATCTACGTTTAAAATTTGTAGTACAAGAAATGTTTTATTTAAGTAAGCATAAAAAGGTCTTGAAGTTACTGCAAATGCACCATTTCTCTGAAAAATTCTACTGCTAGCTTAAGTAACTACCTTAAGTCTGGATGTTCAGAGAGGATCTTCATAACTCCTGGCTTCAAAGACAATAGCAATGGATGCAAAGGGTTTGGGATTGTTGCTTTTTCTGTTTTGTTTTGTTTTATTTTGTTTTTAAACGAGGAAGTCTTATATTCTTAGTCTTGTATAAAAACAAAGCATAAGTAATATTGAAAGGATATCATTAAAAAAAAACAACCAACCCAAAACCACTAATCTTCTTCCTGTGCAAAGATGGATACAGCAATACCTCAATATTTGCCTAGATATTTACAATATACTGTGGAATGCAAAATACTTTTATCCAGAAGTAGTTTGGTAGCTTTACCAAACATACAGGTTTCTAGAAAATATCAAGTGCCTAAGAATGCATGCAGATATTGAGTATATTACTCTTCTTTCTTTATCAATGATATGAAGAACATTTTGGAAGGCAGGAACATATGTAAACATAATGAGAGATGAGAAAAAATACTTGATCATGGTCCTCAGAAATACAGATGTACTATTTTATTGTTTTGTGTATATTAAGTAGTTTAAATTAATGCTTTTCTAAAAATGACTGTCATCAGATTACACTTGCAAACATACAGACTGTCTCAACAGCTTCATCTAGCTAACAAAAGAAAACAAGAAAACAAAGCAAAACAAAACAAAAAAAATCAACTATAAAATTAGGTGGTCTTGAGGAGAGTAGTCTTAAAAAAAAAAGTTAAAATATTGACATATGTATTGTTTTCCACCCAGAAATTGCAGTTCTTTAAGTCAAATCCCACTAAATGTAAGAAGATCACACATACTATGAAGCAAAAGGAAAAATAAGTAAATCTGTGATGATTCATTTTGTGGACAAACAGATTTAATATATATAATTATAATGGTTTTCACCTATTAAGCCTCCATCTGAGGATGGCAGATTACTACAGAACTAATTAAAAAAATCATCAAAGGTACATAGGCACTTAACTCATTATTGTCAGCTTCAGTAAGGGGCCTAAATACCTGTGAGAACCTATGCGCAAATCCTAAGCTTCTATCAGATCTAGAAAAAAAACCCTCTGAAACTTAATTCTTCTGATATTATTTTCATTGGTTTGTGCTTAGGAAGACCTAATGTGTTCTTTATCTTATGGTATTTTGCTGTTTCTCAAATACATTTTCCAAGAGGTGCCACCACCTAGTCCACCCTTGAGCTTAAAGCAGAGCTATAACCAAAACTGCATCAGGTAAGCCCACTGGCTGGCTCCAAAGGTGGAGATGTCATAACTGCTATAGGCAACCTGCTGTATTAGAGTTCGTTGAGAATTTCCCAGCAAATTGGGCCTTTGTCCAAAATCCCAGTCTTTCTGCACAGTACTGTAGTTTCTCCTTGAGATCTCAACACATTTTCTTTTGAAATCAGCTAGCTCTCATCACTGCCTTTCTCCACCTTCCTGGCAGTTTTGTATCTTTATAAAGTTTCTTATAATTTAAATAAGTGAAAAAAATAATTTAAAAAAGGTCTATAAATGCCATGTTAATGTCTAGTACCTTTTCAGAAACTATTCAAGAACAGTTTCTCCCAGGGAAAATATCATCCCTGGACTGCTGCCAAGGTCAGTTCTAGTTTGGATTATCTACTGCACATGTGCCTGGAACTCAGTGTAGCCTGTTGCAGGGGTTGCTCTAACATTCACATTAGCTTGCTCAGAAAAGGACTGATTGCTCTTGAATCAGTGATCTTTGCTCTCAGAGTTCATTTGTGCATTGCCAAGTTGTGCTCCTAACAGGGTTACATTTTGTGATTGGGAATTGCTATTTGTTGAATTACTATTGTGTAGAAAGAATTATTTTAGGTGTAGTCTGCATAGGTATCTGGATAACTGTGAGCAAAGAAGGCTTGAGGAAAGAAAAATACTGAAAATCTTTTTTTCAGACTTTATATTGAGAAAAAAGGTCTTTACACAGCTGGTTGTCTGTAACAGAGCAATGTTTTTTTGCTGTTTGGGACTATCTGGGGATGGAAGAAACATGAGTAACAAAGGATACATTTCTCTGTAGCTGGCAGACTGTGAATCTTGGAGTCACAGTCCTACCTGAATTCCTACACTGACCTCAAGGCACATTCAGACACATCTGCCCCAATAAGTATACTACTGACACTCTGTCTTCACAACAGGGCAAGAAAGAAGATACCTACTGCCAAATCCCCATCCTGTGTTCAAGAGTACTCAGGTTTCTGAATAGTTATCAATGGATGGGTCTAGGAGCCAGTCTAGACCTCTGGTCTGCTAAACTGGGAACCTTCTGAAATCTTACCACACTTAAGATGTAACTACCTTAAAATTATATATCTATATCTATAGATACATATATAATCTGCATTGCATGAGATTTCTTCTAACACTAAGCATATAATTATGCAGAGTACCTTTTCAAAACTATCCTCACATTTTAGAACATTTTACCGGTAAGTAAAAGAAATATCTCCTGGACCCTGTCTGGACATTCCTAGAGCACATTTAATAAAGGAAGGCTAAATATTACATGCAGTGAATTCTGTCTGTACCATAGACCACTCTACAGTAAATATGCTTATTTGTTTATAAGGGTTATCTTTGTGCCAGTGAATGTTTTTGGGAAAAACTGTTACTCTGAAGACAGAATTCTGCTTCTTTCCATTACGGCTGCATTCTGGAGTTAATACAAGGCTAATATGCTAGTGCTTAACCATCAGCTTACAGAAATACAATATTTCTTTCTCTGGAAACACTCTTTGTAACAACTGCAACCTATGCAAGGTGGGATGTGCCCAGTCAGGTTACAAGTATTCTCTAAGGGTTCAGTAGCATAATGATTCAGGTAGTTCCAACCATTCCTTAAGAAGTTCCTGAGAAATCCTGAGCAAGTCTGCACCATGGAGTCTATGACAATATTTTCTGCTTGATTTTACTCCATATGAATGAGGTTTTGGCATAAAAACTATTTACCTATGCTAGGATAGCATGAAGGCCTTATTAAGGTAACTACAATGCTTCTGGCACACAGCTTTAATCTTCAAGGTGTCATGCTATGTTGAGCCTGAGCAATACTAACACCCTGTACAGCACTGTAGGGCATACTGTAGATGTAAAGTGCCTAAGCAACCTCTAAAGCATGGATTCCTGGACTTAGCGACTGATCTACATTTTTTATTTTGTCAAATCAAGTGTCTTTTTATAGATCTAAGTATAATGACATGAAAAGCAGAGTAGTGGACCTTAAAAGTAACTGACAATGTAGAAGAAAGCAAAATTACATAGTATGATATACCATCCAGAGTGTTCCATTCAAAGATTGTTCTTTATTCCTTAATAATTATTGAAAGACACTTCGGGGTTTAAGCTTGTAATGTTCCTGTTCTGTTTATCTTAAAAAATTATCCTTTAAAAAGACTGATGCAAAATGATTGATACGTATACATGTTTTTAATAATAATTTCCAAAAAGTACATGAGTTCAGGGGAGTCATTTGTGATTTCCTTTTTGTCTTTTATTAATCAAATTGTTATTAATAATAAAAGAGAAATTGTGATTTTTAGAGAGGAAATTGCCTCTTTGCAAAATATTGCTCTGATAAAATGCCTGCTCTTTCTCTTCTGCCAAGAAGAATGTCTTCAGCTTTTATGGGTAGTGACATTCCCAGAAAAAATAGTTAAAATGGATTGCTTTATTTTGGACAAAGTGGAAAATCTTTCCTTATTTTCCTGCCAAAGCAAAACTTTATATGACTCTTCATGCTGCCATCCTTTGGGTACATTCAGACCTTGCATAAATGGATAAATAGGATTTAAGCTAATGTAATGAATAAACTGAAGGTAATTACTGAATTAATGAGGTTATTGCAAACTAAACAGCTCAGCAGAGTTATACAATTTAAACCAGGTTTGAATTTACCCTGTTTTGTTCAAAGAAATCCTAGAAATAATCTGAATCTAAAATAAACACCCAGTCAAAAAAACCCAAGAAATTTAATAAATAAATGAATAAAGTGTATAACTTTGATGACAATAAATACCTATGGCAAGGGCCACATGTTTTCTTAATGATTATCTTCTTGGTATTAAAGTTTAAGGATTTTTAATTTTTTTCTTTAATTATGAAGTTGTATTTTCAGTGTCTGTACTCTACACACTATGGTTTCCAGGATGAACCTGCTTGAACCCAGGATGTCTCTGAACCTAGTTAAAGTATTCATTTGGTAAAAAAGAAAGTAAAACCTTGTCTTTTACTCACTCAAAGTGCTCCTTTGCCTTTTAACAAACCAAAGCAAATGTTTAAAGTAGGATATGTACATTCCCTCAGAGGGAAGTAACATATAAAAGAACAACAGAAACTGAGGCGCAAAGGAAAAAACCATTTATGAATACATGCAAGAGTTTTTCCTTCTCCAAGTAAATTTCACAATATTTAAATGTGCCTTTCAGCATTAGCTGCAGACTAATTCCATTATCATAATTTATTAACCAGATCTTTTGTTCTATGTAGTAATACACTGTTTCTATGCTGTGTATTTTTTATCCTGTGACCTAATTTGAGTAAAAAGAAACTCTTATAACTCCCTTGTTGTAATGAATAAAATGTTAATGAAGAACTACAGAGAAATCCCCTTTGCATTACTTCCTTATTCCCAGGAACATCATCATAAATTTGTTTGCCTGGTTCTGACAATGGTAGTGATGTTAAAGATGTGGAGAAGCAATAGTTACACTAAATGGTTCTGATGGAAAAGTTGAAGATATTCAAGGCACTGTCATAAGGGATGGACTATAGGAAGTTATATTTTGGAAGAGGAACCTGATGGATTTGGCCACAATCCAATTTATTTTTTTTTTTTTTAGCATTTATTGTTTGCATTGATAAATGCACTGAGAGATGCCTTTTCAGAAAATGTAAATTAACAAAAAAATTTGCAAATAAAGGGTTTTTTTTTTCTTCAGTACATGGAAATTGCAGATTAGTGCACCTCTCCACTGCATATTGGTTTTATTATTCAGTGATTTCTGGTGATGATATAATGGTAGATGTATTAAATTTATAAAATAGGTAATCATTATGGGTTTGCAATGATTGTAGATTGCTTGTTAATAACTGTATCATATTTACTCCATTAGAAAGTACAAGGTACTGTCAGCCTTTGCAAACTTTAAGACTAGATAGAATGTTAAATCATATAGGGTGGTGATATTCCAAGTAAATAGTTTAACTTCCGTTAAGTAATAAAATATAAACAACTTTAAAATTTTATTCTACCTACTTTGTCAATATTTTTACAGAACTTTGAAAATATGAATTATCATTATAAACTGTACTAATTTACGGTATTATAGTTCAGGATTTGTTTCAGTACAGCTCTTTGGAACTGAGGTGTACTCCAGTGCTGAGGCACTCAAACCCCTAAATGTCAGAGAATTTGTTATTTAGCCTTCCCTGCAGATTAACAAGTTCATTTTAACACCAAAGTGTTCTTTAGAAAGATCCGACCTACAGATCATGTCACTTGCTTTGCTGTTATAATAATAAAAATGCATTTGCAATTTTCTTCCCACATTTTAATACCACAAATTAAACATAGCAGTCATTAATTTGAAGATATTTATTCCTCCTTTTTTTCCAAGATGGAGAATAATGGGCATGAAGACTAACAGATAAAAAAACTTCTCTGTAAAAAATTGTGTATGAACCTCTGTCAGTTGTACAGTAGTATTTCATGTTCCTGGTCTTAGCCTGTGTTAGATGAGCAGTACTCCAAACATAATAAATGCAATCAGTGACAAAATGTATCATCTTGCATGCAGCTGTTTGCCTGCCTCTGTTCTTCCTATTACAGCATGATTTCAGTGGTTCTTGTGTTTGCTTATTCAGCACAAGTGACTTGTCCTGTGTAAAATAACTGTGTTGGCTGTGTCTATTCAAGAGAGACAGCTTCTATGCTGTATAATCTTTTGTTCATTAATCTTTCTTTTAAATATGTCAGAATCAAAGGGTAAGTATACATTGCTCAGACTTTTATAATACAAATATATTTTATATATGTATATATAAGAAATTAGATATTAGAATAAGCATAGCATTGTTATGCTGTCATGAAGGTTTCCTTTAACTGCATATGCTCATTGTAGCAAATTATGTGCCATGTTTTTTCTTACTTTTCTGACAAATTCTTTCCTCAGATTGGAATCATAATAAGTATAAAACATAATTGTTGCATGAAAATGTTTAAAAAAGGATTATCTTTATCTGCTTATGAAATCAAAACACTGTTATTGATTCAGTATTTGTTAAAAAGTCTGTGTTGTGTGTTGGAGAAGTATTCATAACACCATCAGAGGAGAGGGGATATCACAGCAATGATAGTTATCCAAAGCCTTCTGTCCAAATAATACCGCCCCTCCTATAGCTCATTTAGGTATGCCCTTAATAAAAATCCTTAGATTAATTGGAGTGATATGTCTTTAAAAAAAATAATTTAGATTCTTAGCTAGTGATTTGCACTGTTCTTATCTTTGCATTCTCTCTGGCAGCAATTGCACACAGTAACTTTTTCCTCTTCTTAAATATGTTATCCCAAAGGTACTATCACCTTTGTTGATGGGGTCAGCCTTAGCCAGCAGTGGATCTGTCTTGGAGACAGCTGCCATTGGATATATCAGATGTAAGAGAACATAAGAGAAGCTTCTAGCAAGCAGCTTCTTACCCAGGCCGCCTGTGAACACCACTCCCCCCACTACCAAAACCTTGTCATACTAACCCAATACACCTTGTTTAAAATTCAAACATAGTCATTAATTCTTGTGGCAAACAACAGGGTTTATCTTAAACAACTTCCCTTCCCCCCGTTTTTGCATCCATTTCCATTAGCTTATATATACAAAATCAGCACATATATTTTTCTGTATTCAAATTATGAGACTACACAAGCCCGACTCTCAGTACTTTCCTTGTGGTGGGTGTTTAGTTAGTCCAATAATAATTTGGTTGAATTGTTTTTAAAGAAAGTGAATTAAGCATTCCAGAAGAATCCTCACAGTATCATATATTAATAAATTATTCTCTACCTTCATTAGAAAGCTTTTCTCAGTGCATGCTAAGTTTAGTTAATACACGTAGGTCTCTATGGCTATGTCTCCAGCATTAAAAATATCTCCTTCAAGAAATAAACCCTGTATGTCCAGGCTAAGGGATATTCCATTCTAGACTGGATTTGGTATGCCTTTATTGAACACTCCCTAACTCACAGAGTGTGTCTTAATTTTTCTCTGCTTTTGTTTTTTTGGGGGACGGAGGGCAGGCTTTATTTCAGCCTAAAGCACCTGTGTATTAGGGCTATGTCATAGTCAACAAGATTAATGCTTTTAAAAGGCAATATTGAACACAGGTCACATACTTCAAGAACTGATATGAAGGCATATAGAGTACTTGCAAGAACTGCTGTAACAGCAATGGAGGTGCATAGCTAAGATGGGGTAAGTTAAATTTCGTGTTCTGATTCTCTAGCAGTTCCAGTGTGCAGCCTCTGGAGTTACTTGAAACTATCTTATCTTGCAAGCTAATTATTTTATGCCAAGTCATAAGTAATGCATTTTGTGATGTAAGTGAGCTTTATCAGCTCATGAATTTACTGCTTATAGCAGTTGTTCTTGCTATTAGTCTTTCAGTACTTTGAATTCTTCCATTCCATTTCTATTACTCTAATCTGATTTGTCATTATTTCATGTCATATGATATTCTGATCCTATATCATCAATATTTCCCAGCTTTATACCATTGGGACATTTCATTAGGAATCTCTTTAGTTTATACTCCAATGAAATGTATGTCAAAGTATATGTCAGCCTGTCTGCAGCCTGGTACTTTAAAAGCTCACTCTATCTCATCATAGGAAGTATGTTCTCTTTTGCTGTCATTTCAAATGCCATGCTGACTTCTGCAGTGTTTCTGGCTTGAAAGTGTGACAGAGCCTCATGGGGACATTTACTGGGCTGGAATGTGTCCAGGTAGATTTTGGCAGTTACATTCCCACCTTCAACATCTTCAATTAATCTTTTACCCCTACACTGGGCATCACTGCCATTTCTGTAAGCTGGAGTAATGCATTTAGCTTTGTATCACACTTACTTTAAGCTCTAACTCATGCTCTCTGTGAAGTGGCCACTTTTTAGACTTGTGTTTTATCATACAATGTTAGGGGGAGAGTTTCAAAGGTTTCATTCAGTTAGCTTTTTAGCAATTCTTTTTATACTTTTATATCTTGATCTCTGAATTTCATGCTTTGCAATCAGTTCTATTTTGTATTTCTGTAATTTGCCTACAGAGCCTTTAAATTTCCTTTTATAGATGGTTTATCATCTGGCTATATCTAAAAGCCTTCTCTGAGATCTTTTTCTCATAGTTTGGAATCTTCTCCAACTTAAGTGTTTTGCTGTTTTGTCTAGCTAATTTATAGTCCTCCGAGTTTATCTGGTTTTTAGTTTTGGAAATTAGAATATTAATTACAGTTCTGCAGTTATTCAGTTTTCTAATTTAAGCAAAACTAATACCTGACTAGGAATAAATACAAGATTTTATGTCTTGCTTCTCTGTAGTATCTTCCCTACTTTCAAAAACAAGTTAAAATTATCACCAGTATCTGTTGGTTTAGCGATTATTGATTGAAGAAATAGTTAGCTATCATCTCCAGATTATCTGAACCCTACTGTTGTTTGTAGCATGTAGCATTTTTTTAGTTCCCTTCTTTAGACTGTCACTGTTCATTATACCATTAATATTTACAACTACCTCAATACCTTTGCCTTTATTGCTCCCTGACATGGACAGAGTAGATTTTTGATAGCTGTATTTCATTTCTGTGTAATATTTCACCAACTTTTTGGTTTCACTACAGACAAGATGGTTTTGTAGCATTCATTTTGCTGCAATCATGTGTAAGTAACAAGTCGGAAACATAGTGAGATGGATGTGAGCAGTAAGGCTGATATTTATTATGTTTAGTGTTAATACATTTTATTCCTCTCTCTGAAAATGTATATAGTCTCCTAGTTGCCTTGTTCATTTTACATTAGTAAGCCATTTTTTGGCTACATTTTTATCCAAAAATAAAAGAAAATAAGCTTCTGAAAGCTTTTCAAGTATCAGGACTTTTATGGATCAGTTAAGGTTTTTCTTTCTTTTTATCAGAAACTTTACTTTCAAACCCATATATGCGTGAGTTTAACCTTGGTACATATGCTTAGCTAGAGGCTAAGAAAAGAAAGGTTCACTATTAAATGACTCATTAATCAGCTTTAAATCTGATGAATAATACTTTACAACCTCTTTGACATATGGTAGGTTCTGCAACAAGTTTGGCATAATGGTTTCACTTAATAAACACTTGATTAGCATTGTTTAACAGGTTTGGTTTGCATGGAAAACAGTAAAATGGCCACATTCTATCTAGTTAATTCCTCATTAGCAGCCTTATATTCACTGTGTTTGACAGACTGTATACCAGCTTTGACACAAGGTGACCTCTTGCAATGGCCTGTTCATCACCTTCAGTTTGTCATAAATGGAGTCAGTATAAATGTCAATAGGAATGTGCCATCACCAGAGATTTTTGAGTATTAGAATCCATCTGGTATCATAAAGGTTATTTTTTTCAGTCTTATCATTACAGACATTATGATATTATATTGAGTAACAGGTAAAAATGTAAGGAGATAAAGCCACAGTAAAATGTCTGGGTGGAGACGTTTATTTAATAGATGTTGTAAAAGCTTAAAGTTTGCAGTATGTAACTCATTTCAGAAAGTAGAGAAAATGTATTGTAGCTTGTGAGTGCACTGTTTATAAGTTTAAACAAATATGAAAATATTTATTCTGTTAAAGGCTCTGGAGAATTCTTTACTACTACAATTTCAATAAATGTATTTCTAAAATATCTTTCTTTTTCTTTTAAGAGTGATTAGTTTAACAGTTCATTCATTTTATTTCCTCACAGTGGGAGTTATCCAGGAGCTAATCACATCCAGTCCTGGTATGGGGTCAAGAGGGCAATTTTAACTTAAATGAGTGGAGAGACTTACGTAGTAAAGCTAGTCTGCAGTATGAACTCATCCTAACTCCCCAATTTGTACTCAGCCTAACAAAACATAACATGATATCAGGCAGTGCAGTGGTCATAGAAAATTAAAGTCACCACCACATGGCACACATTACACCTATAAAGTAGGAAATACTCCCTGCAGCTCTTCTACTGATTGAAAGTCATGTGAATTTGATGAACACAAAAATGTTAACCCAGTACAAGCTTTTGTCATGAAATCTCTGATTAAAAATACTGTCATCCTTGATTAGTTATTTTGAACTAAATGAAACTGTTTTTGGAAATATGGTGACAGAATATATGGTTGAGCCCATTCTTTCTTCCTGCAGTGCAAAGAACAGCAGTTATAGACACTTCCTGTAGAAATTATAGTAATCTAGTAAATTGAAAAAGACACAGTAGTCATCAGAATAATCTGATGGCAAAAGCAGGCACACAGGGAGTGAAAAAATGAGTTCTGACCTCTCCTTGGCCACCAAGCCCAGTGCCTGGCAGAGACCATTACCTTCCATCCTACAGCTGTCTACTCTGCTGTGTCTCCAGAACAAGTGGAGACACTACAGAGAGAAAAAAAAAATAAAAGGAGAGTCGCTATCTAAAACAGGGCTATGGAAGAACGTCTTCTCAGAATGAGGAAGGAAAAAATAAAAAGAGCAATAGAATTTAAAAGCCTAAATCAAAGTTTACTTACTCAAATATTCAGTTCCTCAGAAGTCAATATTGTCATTCCTCCATTAGATATATACAGACTTCCACTCAAGAAAATACTTAAGTATATGCTGTTTCTCAAATGTCTGCGTAGAAATCTAGGACAGCTGCATATAAACTAACATAGGAGAGGAGAGGGAAGAGAAATACCCCAATGCAGGAAGTAACAAAAAATTCCATATTGTCTTATGAGGATTTTCTTGTGTTCTTTGATGAGGCACTGTAAATTCGAGAAAAAGACCTGAAATTCAGTACATAAGATCATGAATGAGAAAATGAACATGAGCCGACAGTATGCACTCACAGCCCAGAAAGCCAACCTTATCCTGGGCTGCATCAAAAGGAGAGTGAATAGCAGGTCGAGAGAGGTGATCCTGCCCCTCTACTCTGCTCTCCTGAGACCTCACTTGGAGTACTGTGTACAGTTCTGGTGTCCTTAACATAAGAATGACACGGAACTGTTGGAACAAGTCCAGAGGAGGGCCACGAGGATGATCAGGGGACTGGAGCACCTCCCGTATGAAGACAGGCTGAGAAAGTTGGGGCTGTTCATCCTGGAGAAGAGAAGGCTGCATGGAGACTTCATAGCAGCCTTCCAGAATCTGAAGAGGGGCTTATAGGGATGCTGGCTAGGGACTCTTCATTAGGGACTATAGTGACAGGACAAGAGGTAACAGATTAAAACTTAAACAGGGAAGTTTAGATTGGGTATAAGGAAGAAATTCTTTACTGTGAGGTTGGTGAGGCACTGGAATGGGTTTCCCAGGGAAGTTGTGAATGCTCCAATCCTGGGAGTGTTCAAGGCCAGGCTGGACAGAACATTGGGTGACATGGTTTAGTGTGAGGTGTCCCTGCCCATGGTAGGTGGGTTGGAACTAGATGGTCTTAAGGTCCTTTCCAACCCTAACTATTCTATGATTCTATGTTGTCCAAAACTTAAAGTACATAACTTTATTTCACAGCAGTGATTCCTTCAGCCCTGAGGAGCCTTGTATCACTAATAATTTTCAGGAATTCAGCCTAACTAAGAGAGACAGTGTCAGGAATGGCCACTGAATCCTGCTTTTCTTTGTCTGCATGATTATTTTAATTAATGTGATTGAGATTTATTATCTTAATAAGGTGGATATCATGGCCCAATTCATATGATGAATTTGCACAGCACTTTGCCTTCAAGTTCATATTATTTCCTGCTGTTTCACCTATCCGTACAAATCCATAATTTTTGATGATTTCCTGCTGGTGGGTCTAATATCACAGTAAGTATGTACTAAAGAAAAGAATCAATTTTCCCAAAATATTTTGAGACAGGAGTTACCTAAGAATGATCACTTCCTATAGCATATAAAGCAGTATAAGTTACCCGATTTGAATCTGGGTGTCATGGGTTCAGCAGTAGCAGTCATTTTTCTCCTTCTTGGTAGCTGGCAGCAGTGCTGTGGTTTTGATTTTGGGCCTGGGAACTGTGCCGATAACACCAGCTGTATTCAGTTACTGCTCGGTAATGTTTTGGTCTGGCCAAGGACTTTCTGAGTCTCATGCTTCTGCCAGGGAGGAGGGGAGCTGGGAGGAAGCAGAGAGAGGACACCTGACCCAAACTGACCAAAGAGGTTATTCCATACCACAGCAAGTCATGCCCAGGATGTAAAGACGGAAGGCAGAGACCCGGAAGGGTGTGGTGGTGGACTGGGGGTGCAGCGGCATGATCAGGTTTTCGGTACTGGGGGGTTCGCTGCTGGGGGGTGCACTGGCTGGGTCGGGCTTGGTGAGCAGTTGTATTCTCTTTCCTTGTATTTCTCTTGTATTACTACTGGTGGTAGCAGTAGTGATTTGTGTTATACCTTAGTTACTAAATTGTTCTTATCTCAACCTGTGGGAGTTGCATTCTTTTGATTCTCCTCCCCATCCCCCCGCAACTGGGGGAAGAAAGAAGGGGAGTGAGTGAGTGAGCGACTTTCGTGAGTTTTAGAGACTTAAACCACCACAGTTCTTTTTGGCGCCCAACATGGCGCACGAAGGGTTGAGATAATGACAGAATAACTACTCGTCACAATGCTGATTTATTGGCTCTCACAGTTGTTGCTCTGGTTCTCACAAGTTCAGGTTATGGTACTTTACTTACAGCCGGTATTTCTCATCTTAACGTTTTTAACATCTGGCTTTTGGGTTAATGTTCTTGTTACATTGTACTGTATTGAAATGGCTTGTAATACGGGCGAGCTCCAGAAGGGAGGAGGGGAAGCCGAGGGGGCGCGGTCCCGGGAGCCGCCGGCGGCCGAAACAGCCCGGGAGAGCTGCCCCCGGGACCAGGAGCCCAGCCCCGCGTCTGCGGAGGTGGCAGAGGGGGTGAGCCTGTAGGCAGCCGAGCGGGGGGTGGCGCTGGAGAAGCCGAGCACCGAGGCCGAGCCGAGCCCCGCGGCTACCGAACAGGGGGGCTGGCGGCGGCCGAGCCCAGCCCCGCGGCGACCGAGAGCATTCCCCAGCAGCAGCCCGCAGAGCCCCGCGAGCCCGAGCCCCAGGAGGATGCAGGAGACCACGCGGCACTTCCCAACAAGGCAGAGGAGGAAGATCTGGACTCAGACAAAGAGCAGCTGGTGGTGAGAGAGCCGGCAAGCACAGCAGCTACACCAGCCCCAGTGACAAGTACAGCAGCCTCATTTGAGAGTTCCTACGGTTTTGAATGACCTTTGGGTGCCTGGGATACAAATTTAAGTATGGGATATTCTTTCAGATATCTGATTTTCAATGCAAATTTAATTTTTGACTACAGGGACACAATTATAATATAGAAAAATAAGTCCATTTACATGTAATCTAATGATTCTTCACAATGCTGACCTTGCACTATAGCAGTTGCATATGGTATTTATTACTATTCAGCAATTAATATGGAATTACTCACAAACACATATACAAGTTCCTAAAGATGCTTTAGCAAAATTCAAATTCAAAATTCATATTCAAATTTACAAAATAACGTGGAGCATTTAGACATATATCCTTTTGGAAGTACTCCTAAAGACAGCTTTCCTGCAGTGCTAGTCAAACAAAGTTACAACAGATACATTGTTTTTGAACAGAGTCTTACATTTAAGTGATTCTTTCTTCCAGGTCATAGTAATGTAGAAGAGTCACTTGAGACATAAGTTTATTTAGGCATGCCCATTTATACACATCAGACAAGAAGCTGACCTTGAAAAAAACACATTTAAATGGGTTTATGATGATTTCCACCAGCTAACAGCTGAACCCCTGATTTTTTAATCTGGTTTGTAATTGTGTTTAGAAATTACAAAAGTTACCTCAATGACACCATTTTAAGGGCAACGATTTAATCTTAGTAAAAAAAATATATATTAAAGGAGATATTTGTCATAATTATTGTAACATCCATCACAATCTGTGGAACACAAAGTTCTTTTAGAACACATATTGATACTAAAGATGTTAGCTCACAAAGGACTATTCCAGTTGTTGATTAGATAAAATGAGA
The DNA here is from genome assembly GCA_017639245.1 of Myiopsitta monachus. Classification (NCBI taxonomy): domain Eukaryota; kingdom Metazoa; phylum Chordata; class Aves; order Psittaciformes; family Psittacidae; genus Myiopsitta; species Myiopsitta monachus. The sequence goes on from CM029919.1 coordinate 57,200,459, forward strand.
TGAAACTAATAGAAACTGTCTTTATACTGTCTGTGGAGTTGATACCACAAGGTGATTCCATGTTCATCATCCACAAACTTACTCAAAACCTAAACATTCCATTGAAAGTTATTTTTATGAAATTGCTATGCTTTTGCAAGCTTTCAAGGTAATTTTCCACTATCCAAAAAATTCTAATAAAAGCAATAAAAAGTAGCTTCCATAAATTCAAGATTTTTAATATATATACATTATTAATATAATGTATTCTAATATTACTGTAAGTAAATTTACAAATGACAATTTTTACATTTCATTTTATTGTTGCTCACAGTTTCTATTTCTTCTTGTTCACATGCTAGTGGAAAAGCATAACTAAAAAAGTAAAACAAAACAAAGTCAATATTAAGTTTAAATATTAGATCAGATATCTGGTGTTCAGAAGTTTTCAAATTGTTTCTGAAACCATTTGGGAAATTATGCTTCATTTTCATTCTTTCATAAGTCTACAAATTTCATGTTGTGTTCATCAATATGAAAAATCGCCATCACATTATTTTGTCTGCAAATAATTTCATCACAAGTAACTGTCACTGTGAATGATATATTTTCATATCTGATTAAATTATATGTTTGTAAAATAATAAATCACATGATTAGCTGTGAACATTTTCCCCTTTACACTAACCCAGAATTGTACAATTGGTTATGGGAACAGAGCTGATTTTCTTATACTGGAGGCTATTTGAATATCTGACTATGGATAAATATATAATCTTAAAATCTCCTGTTAAAAGGAAATGCAAAATAGTAACTATGTGTCCTGGGTTCGGCAGTAGCAGTCATTTTTCTCCTTCTTCGTAGCTGGTGCAATGATGTACTTTGACTTTCAGACTGGGAACAACGCTTATAATACCGATGTTTTTAATTGCTGCTAAGTAACGTCTACTCTGACCAAGGACTTTCTGAGTCTCATGCTCTGCCAGGGAGGAGGGGAAGCTGGGAGGAAGCAAAGACAGGACACCTGACCCAAACTAGCCAAAGAGGTATTCCATACCACAGCACATCATGCTCCCTGTAAAAACTGGGTGCAGTTACCCAGAAGGGCTAGATCACTGTTTGGATCAGGCTGGGTATCGGTAAGCAGGTGGTGAGCGGTTGTATTCTTTTTTCCTGTTATACCTTAGTTACTGGACTGTTCTTATCTCAACCCATGGGAGTTACATTCTTTCGATTCTCCTCCCCATCCCTCTGGGAGCAGGGGGAAGAAAGGGTGGGAGAGAGTGAGCGGCTGTGTGGTTCTGTGTTGACAGCTGAGCTTAAACTGTAACACTATGGTCAAAAATCTTAATTATGGTCTAAAACTTTCACCACTGACTGTTAACTGTAAGAGGCAGAAAGGCTTAAATTAACTTTTTTTTGTAAAGTCATTTTGTATGATTTTCCTACAAACTATAAGCATAAAGTTGCATATTTTTACAGTTAACAATAAGCAGCATTTAAGTCATAATATTTTTTCCAGTGCACATATATTTAAAAGTTAATTTTACACTCATATTTACTTTCTTAGATATCAATTCTTTAGTATTCATACAAGATAGAAAGGAATAACACAAAGTGTAGTAAAATCTTTGGTCCAGATATATTTAAGATTTCAGTTCACATTGCTCATGACTTTTGGCTTCCCTGAGATGCAGTTGCTATATGCAAACACATTAACAAAAAGTGAAATCCTAATGGTCAGCTGGTTCTTCAATCAAGCATGAATAGAATGGAAAGAAAGTAGTAAAAAATGCTGATGTCAACAAGAACAGTTTTGTTTTAGTATTTCTTTTAAAACCAAGGAACTATAAAAATAGTTCACATATATATCTAATTTTTCCATCCCGACATTCCTTTACATCAAATATTTTTATATCATTACTGCAGATAATTCAATTTATATCCACTCATTCAAGATCTGTCAAGGTACAAGCTGCTTGCACAAGTCCAGCTGTGTTTCCTGCTTTTTTTTCCCCTGTTTATTCATTTTTTCCCCCCCTTTCTCTGCCATTGATTATTTCAAGTTCTTCCTCTAGCTATCTTTTCAAAAGTGCTTGTTTTAAGGGTATCTCTTACTAAACAATAAGAGTATTTGCAGTTCAAGTACCTATCAAAAACACTTTTAAAAGTATTTTTATTTGTTAATTATATTTTTGCTTATGCCTTACTGTTCTGCAGAAGTCAAATGGTTTGCAACATACACAGTATTTTAAGTAAAATATGGCTGTTCGGATGTCAAACTTCAGTTTTTACAAAATAATACCCATCATTCTAGTGCTTAAAGAAAATATGGATAGCTAGTTTAAAAAATTTATGTCTTGTCAGTTTCTAAGTCCCAGCAATATGTTTCACTACAGAAGTTAGTATTGGAAGTGTTAAAAATTTTTTGTATTTTTAATTTCCATACGATGTCTTTACCATTGATTCATCAGTTTTGCTATAAGGTACAGAATAAAACATGAAATACAATCAACATTTAATAAAAATAGAATTCAAGTTCTTACTGATGCGATACCTTTCTTTTTCCCATGAAATCCGTAGTCATCCATTTTGAACCCAAAGCATATAGGAAGACATAGGTAGAAGTATATTAAATCTGACAAATGACCTCCTGTGTGCAAAGGAGGAAATAAAGATTCACTCTCTGCATTTGTGAGACCATTTTGATGGAGGGAAGATTAATTGAGAATGACATATATTCTAAATCTAATTCAAATCAGCATTTTTACATGAAGACTCATCACATTTCCAATGGTACATTCTACTGTAAAACAGCTTAGTAAAGACATTCTGAATTTGATTCTGGAAATTTTTTTAAATGCTTCATCAGAACTGACATTTTTAGTGGTAATGAGTTTCCAATCTTATTATTAGTACAGACGTGATACCTGTAGTATTTCACATCTTTTGCAAGAAGAAGTTCTTAGAGCAAGTCCAGAGTAGGGCCACAAAGATGATCAGAGAGCTGGAGCCCCTCTCCTGTGAAGACATTATAAGAGAGTTGGGGCTGCTCAGCCTGGAGATAAGAAGGCTCAGGGGAGACCTTAGAGCAACCTAAACCACAGTACCTAAAGGGGGGTTACAAGAAATGTGGAGAGGGACCTTTACAATGCTGTGTAGGGATAGAACAAAGATTAATGGTTTTAAACTGAAAAGGGGTAGATCTAAATTAGATATAAGGAAGAAAATCTTCATTGTAAGAGTGGTGAGATACTGGAAGAGGCTGCCCAGAGAAGCTGTGGATGCCCCATTCCTGGAAGTGTTCAAGGCTAGGTTGGATAGGGCTTCGAGCAATCTGATCTAGTGGAAGGTGTCCCTGCCCAAGGCAGGGGGGTGGGAACTAGGTGCTCTTTAAGTTCTGTTCCAATCCAAACTATTCTATGATTCTATAAATTCTTTTTAATATAGTTGAGCCTCATGTTTCAGAGAAAATTGCAACTAATATGTGCAGGAAAAGTACAAATACAGGATTTCTTCCTGTAAAAACAAATCACCTTGAAATTATAATAATGTTAAATTACAGATTTTTTCACTGTCATTCACAAAGTAATCATATTAAAGGACAAATAGTGTTACTATTTCTTTTAAAAAAATGAGAAAGAGTAATATTAAGACCTACTTCTTCATAACTTAAATGATAAAAATTCTTTGAGATCATTATTAAGGCAACACTAATTTAATTGTTCCTTTTCATCAGAAGACTCACATCGTCTTACACTATTAATTTTGGTTTGCTAATAGTGCAGATTACAGCTTGTGGATGTAATACATACTATGAAAAATCATGACCACTACTCACAGAAGGCAGAAATTGCATTTTGAAGACACTTGAAATTACAGTATGAAATTCTTTGTAACTTTATACTGTGGGTGAGCAAGACAGAACCTGTAGGATATTTCCTACCTTAAAGCATGGGTAACGGCCAACCGTTTTAATTAAATTTACATGTAAACATTTTATGCAAGGAAGGGTGGTATAAACATAGCTGATAGTAAGATATTTTTGTTTATAATACTCTAGTTTTCACTCACACAATGATAATTCAGCCTCCTCTCCATCATGACAAAAATAAAAATAAGTTCAGGTTTCACTATTGAAGCACTGCTTTAGAAGTAGCTGAGTACTGCAATATGAAAATTTTGTTAGACTACCTGTGAAATTCTTTTCCTTGAAAATTCTAGTCCTTTAAAACTATTTCCTAAAATATTGGAAAATTTACTATTCGTATATTGACAAGAAAGCAGACAAAAGTATTTAGAATCTCTGATTTACCATTTCAGGCATTGGACAGCATCACAGAAAAACTACTACTTAAATATTAAAGATTCATTTTCATTGAATGGCCTCTTCGGCATTATGGAAGACTTACACATCACTGTAGCCTTACCGAAACTACTCAGTAAAAAAGGCAAAACACGAGTATGGCAGACAAAGTTTTTTTAAAAGTTGCGCAATTATGCCTATAGTTTTTCAGCTGTGGATGATGCTCTAGTGCAGCTGTTTCCCAGACTATAAGTCCTAATGAAGCAAAAATCTCCTCAAGCGACAACTGGGAAGACCCCAGGTAGAAGATGGAGCAGACATAAGCTGTCATAGTTTTCATCTTATCAAAAGATGATTTCCCTCTGATGGATCCTTAGTAACTGCTGTGAAATACTATTTTTACATTAGAATCCAAAGAACTATATATGTTATATTCCACAGAAAACATGTAAGATGATGCTCTTGGGACCTCAACTAGTGTAATTTTTTTCGTCATCTTTATTTGCTGTCATCCCTTATGCAGAGGTACTCTTCTAAAAATAAAATAAATAAAATGAGCCTTTATTTCCTGAAATTGGAAGCAGAGCACAGATAAATGTACTTCAGGTAAACATGTCTAAAAAGATTAATTTTTTTTTTTTTTTTTAAATGTACAGAAGCATTTGCTTAAAAATCACTTTACTTGACTCATAGATATCGTCCTGGCTTGACCTCTGCAGCATGCTTCCACTCATGCTGAACAAATCAAATGGAAAGAAATAACATTTAGTGGATATTCACCTAGTAACAGAAAGAAAATTCAAATTGCACCAAGGTAGCTTACTTGTGTAGATATTTTCCTGTGTAAGCACTTACAACTTCTGTCACCTTTCCATTCCATTAATAGCAACTTTGGATAAAAAGATGGCAAAAGTAATGCTGTAGTGTGTAACTCAAGCTCTGTTGCTTGTACTGATCGTGTTCTTTTTTTAAGGCTTCATTTATTCTTGACAGAAACAATTAGATGGAATAATTATATCAAAAGGGAGGTGGCATGTAGTGTTCAATGAGTGTTGTTTGACTACTACCTAGAATATTGAATAAAAGCTTATATGAACAGGCAACAATATTACATCTTTTTAATTTATTATTTAATACAGGAATCACAGTAAGCACAGCTTAACTAGCCAATATGCAGAAATAATCCAATCATAACTTTAAAGGTAGGGAGTACTTTGAATCTAAATCATCAGCTATACACATGAAGAAATTCCAAAACATTTTCAGTCATGCTCTTTGCTGCTGTATAGGATCATAAATGCAATAAAACCCCAAACGTATAAACCACCTGATCCTATACTCTGTAGCTGTCATATAATGAAAAAGAGTATACTTTTACCTGTAGAAAAATAATTGACTTAATACAATGAGAATTAACATATCTATATGCAAGCATACTGGATAAGTGCTTTATTTTGGAATAAAAAAAAAAAAAAAAGAAAAATCAAGAAAAATTGTTCAATCTATGTCATGGGTTCAGCAGTAGCAGTCATTTTTCTCCTTCTTGGTAGCTGGTGCAGTGCTGTGCTTTTGATTTTGGGCCCGGGAACAGTGCTGATAACACCAGTGTTTTCAGTTACTGCTTGGTAATGTTATGGTCTGACCAAGGACTTTCTGAGTCTCATGCTTCTGCCAGGGAGGAGGGGAAGCAGGGAGGAAACAGAGACAGGACACCTGACCCAAACTGACCAAAGAGGTTATTCCATACCACAGCACATCATGTCCGGGATGTGAAAACGGAGAGCAGAGACCCGGAAGGTTGTGGTGGTGAAGTGGTGGTGAAGTGGGGGGTTCACTGCTGGGGGGTGCACTAGCTGGGTCGGGCTTGGTCAGCAGTTGTATTCTCTTTCTTTGTACTTCTCTTGTCATTATTATTATTGGTGGTAGCAGTAGTGATTTGTGTTATACCTTAGTTACTGAACTGTTCTTATCTCAATCTGTGGGAGTTGCATTCTTTCGATTCTCCTCCCCATGCTCCTGGGACTGGGGGAAGAAAAGGAGGGGAGTGAGTGAGTGAGTGAGGAAAACTTCGTGAGTTATTAGCCTGGATGAGGCTTAAACCACGACAATCTAACACCCCATTTTTATCCAATATTATTTTGCAATTATTCACATGGCTTATTTGTTATAACTGTAGGTAGAAGTAGAGAAATGTTAAAACAAGAGGACCTTCCCAAAATTAATGCTAGTGGTAATTTGCCTCTTTTGCAATACAGCAGAAACCAAAAAGAAGGAAGGATTGCTTACATTCACTGGAACTAAATATTAACAATCAAATTCAATCTTAATGTGAGCAATAGCAATTCCATTTAGTTTGACTTCATGGCACTTATGGCAGCACAAGGAATAGTTCTCTATCTGTTGCATAATGTCACTAAAAGTACAAAAAGTCAAGGACTGTAGAAAAGATGAAATATTAACTGCTTTTTGATTTCTATGTATAAGGCAGAAAAGCGGAAATCTCATTTACAAAACTGAATTATCTTCCTTAGTAACATTTCAAAAAAATTATGTATTACATATAAATTCTTTGCAGAACGCTGAATCCTGAGGGGGGAGGGAGAAAAAAAAAAAAAGGAGTTAAAAGAATTGGTAAAATATAAAACATTTTTAAAATACCAAGTAAAAGTTTATGGCTTTACTAGAGCCATAAAATCATAGAATACCCAGAGTTGGAAGCAACCCACAAAGGTCAAGTGCAGCTCCTCACTCCATATAACGGCAACCTAGCATGATCCCAAGATGGTATTAGATTGTTAATGTTAAACCATATACCTAAGATCGTTGTCTAAACGTTTCTTGGACACTGACCTGGGGCCATGACCACTTCCTGGAGAGCTTCTTCCAGTACTTGACCACCCTCTCAATAAAGAACTTATTTCTAATATGCAACCTGAACTTCCTCTGACACAGCGTTATCAGCTTTACCAGGCACAAGAGAGAAATGATCATCACCTCCCTCACCTCTTGAGGAAGCAATGAGGATAGCAATGAGGAGACCACTCAGGCTCCTCTAAGCTAAACAAACCTAGTCTCCTCAGCCACTGCCCATAAGTCATGCCCTCTAGTTCTTTCATCATCTTTGTTGCTCTCTGTTGGATGCATTCTAAGATTTTCATATACTTCTTACACTGTTAATCCCAATATTGCACATAGAACTCAAAGTGAGGCCAACTAGTGCTTAGTATAGTGGTACAATCACTTATTTTGATCAATTGGCCATGCTGTTCTTGTGATGTATCACAGGATATGTTGGCCCTTTTGGTTGCCAGGGCACATTGTTGACTCATATTGTGCTTATGGTCAACCAAAAACCCCAGCGCCCTTCCTACAGGGCTGCACTCCAGCGTCTTGCTAGCAGACTACATGCACATCCAGGATTGCAACGTCCCAGGTGCAGAATCAGGTATTAGCTATTGTTTAATGACTACATATAAACATTAAACATGTAATGAACATGTATATGACATATTATAACTTATCTCTGAATACACCTATATAGTTAGTTTTGAAGAAGAAAAGGAAGAAATGGAGTTTTTCCTCATCATCAAAACTGCAACAAAAATGGATGCAGTAAAGGACCTGTAATTCTTAGAGTAAAACTGGAACTTTCCAATGTTGATGTTTTCTAACAGGTATTCCTCAAGAAAGCTTTCATTTTATGTATTCTAAAAACTATAAAATGCAATTCCACTAAACTTAATAATAACAACAGCAGCGATAACAATAACAATAGCAATAACAATAGCAATAACAATAATGAAACAACAAGGATATTTATTTTTAGATGGGAGTATGAGGCACAGGATGCTTATATGACAAGTTAAGAATTAATTATATTATTGAAATTTTCATTCACTGCTATACTATTTTGAGAACTCTAGCCTTATTTCAAGTCATCATAACTAGATTCAAAGACAGCAAAATGTAGGAAATAAAAGACTACAAAACAGGAAATAAAATTCATGATGAAGTGTTTGCCCAGCAGCACAATCTCTTTTTGTCACCTGCAACCTAACAGAACTTTTAAAATCAAAAATAAATGTTGTTCATACTTCAAATATACTTCTGTGTATGTGTGTGTAGTGTTCCTCTTTCCTCCCACGTATTTTCACTTACATGTCTTTCAGTCTGCTCCAAGCAATATTAAACCATATGTCTTTTTTTAAATTGGACTCACAAACACATATTTTTTGTGGACCCACAAACATATTTTAACGTGATGCCTCACACAGTATAAAGAAAGGTTATAGCCAGTTCCTCCCATGCAAAGTGAAACAATATGGAGGAAATAGATTGCAGCAGAATGGAAGTGTTGCTATAGTTCAGAAGCATGAGTTTCCAGCAGTAAGATCTTTGACTCCCCACTGTCATTAAACACCATCAGAGCGTTTAATGGCTTTTATCATTCACTCATACCTTTCAGTTTCATTACCCTCTCTCCACTTCTGTTTGGTCATTTTTCCATTAAATACTGCAGTGAGCAAGTTTGTTATACTTTTTCTGTAGACTTCTCTTTCTTGCTTTTATATTAGCTTTTTGGGAAAGTGGGGGGCCTATAAGGAGGGACTCTTCATTAGGGACTGTTGCAGTAATAAACATGTAATGCATTCAAATTTAAACAGAGGAAGTTTAGATTAAATTTAAGGAAGAAGTTCTTTAGTTTGTGGGTGGTGAGGCGCTGGAATGGGTTGCCAAAAGAAGTTGTGAATGCTCCATCCCTGGTGGTGTTCAAGGCTGGGCTGGATAGAGCCTTGAGTGACATGGTTTGACATGAGGTGTCCCTCCCCATGGCAGGAGGGTTGGAACTAGATGATCTTAAGGTCCTTTCCAACCCTAACTATTCTATGATTCTATGCCAAAAGACGAAAATGAAAAAGCACAGAATTTTAGACTATACCATCATTTTGCATATGTGCTTTGAACTGCAAGAATGGCATTAATGAATGTATGCTTTCACTTTGCTGTCTTCTTTGGAGACTACTAGAAGATCATGTCTACCTGACATCTTGCAGGAAACAGTTTTCTATTTGCACAAGGCTAGGAATATATTAAGAAGGTCTGTAGTACTGCAGAAAAAAAAAATAAATCAAAACATTTTCACATATAAATAGCAGAATATTCCATTCAAATAAATTGCATTTAGTGATACATTTGGCCAGATATTTTTTAATTTTTAAAAATTATTTACAAATTCCATGTTATGCATTCTGGAATAATAGAACTTATTATAGCACACTTGAACTGTATAGATCTACTAAACTACTGTAATAACATGTCCATCCTGTTTTGAACAAGACATGTTTTTTTGAGCTACTGCTTCTCTAACTACAATTTTATCACAACTATTTATATTGTAGTGGCAATTAAAATGGGCTATTTGCTGTGTAAACAATTAAATATTCACTTCTTATTTAATAACGTATTCTGCCATCATTACATGTGCAGACCAGTTCAGTGGCAGAATATAGTTTCACAGTACTATGGGGAATTATGTTACAGTATATGCAAAGAGCTAATTTCCTAACATTGTAATTAAAGTTTCTGAGTGACAAACTTTGGAAATTAGATGCAAGTCTCCAGTGTTTAAGAATGTCTGAATCATTTGCCATCATGCTTGAGTACTTTTTCTCCTCAAAGTATTCACTAAACTGACTCAAGGGGTAAGGGAGGGAGGGAAATTGCTTGTTTATTTTTCCTGGCTTTTCCTTTGGTGACTTAGAAGTATGTACATCACATATCTCAAAAGGCAGCAAATTTGCTGCCATCTCCTGTGAATATTATTGAAGTTACAACATTGACATGTGTTTTAAAGGCAGAAAGAATTGGGGAAGATCACTGTGAGGAAAAGAAATTTTTGAGACTTTTTCCCCCAACATTTAAATAAAAATCCTGCCAGCTACATTATTCCTAAGACTTTAAGGCTTTTGTAATTTTAAGGTTGAACATCAAATGTCCTGAAAATAAATTTACTTAAATGTTTCAATTTTCAATGTGGTAGAGAATTTAAGTTTTGAGATTTTTTTCTTCTTTTTCCCTTATTTCTTTTCCTTTCAGAGTCACAAGAACTAATGATATGCTATACCAGAGAAATTATTTGAAACCAGAATAATTATTCTTACCCACAATAGAGTTATTGACAGTGATTCCAGTTTTATCAAAACCAGATTCTCAAAGGATAATTCAAATAATGTTCAAGGTCTCCCTATATAAAATGGTGACTCTCAGAAAAGCATTACTTGCATGTCAATCAACTAGGTCAGTTTTCTAATAGCCAGGATACACAATGTGCTGCGTAGGAAAAGAAAACCTTTGTATTAGTACTTTTTATTCATGTAGGAAGTAAATTATCTTTTACTCTTCTGTTGTCAGGGACATCAAAAACATTCATATGCTGGAATTAAGATGTGGCCTGCAATTTTTGCACTAGTATTGCATGCAAGAACTACTATTGCTATTACAGAGTCCTTCCATGTGCTAAAAAGAGGTCAGAATCTCTAGCATCTATTTACAGATAGCAAAATTTATATCTGACTTGTAATGATTTATAAGGGTTACAGGAGAAAGCTTCAGCATCTCAACTTCCGTATGGTGATCTTGGCCAGGGGCCTGTTACGTAGGAGGCTATACTGTCCCTTTTGCAAAACTGGCAAATCTGAAAGTCTCTTGTATTTTAACAGTGCCTTAGAATTCAGCATAAAAAATATGTCATAGTAAAAAGCTCTCACAGGGAACTAAGTTACAAAAGAGAGCTGTATTTATTTACTAGGAACCAGTAACCCAAAATCTTACTTGGAATTGATTACACCAAAGTTAAAGTTTTCAGGTTGACTTCTGTAAAGCAAAAACTTTATTTGTGTTTTCCTAAATATTTTTCTTCATTAGTTACTTCATGTTAGGAACAGAGACTATCCTGCACGAAAAGCATTATTTTCCATGTTTTATTTGATTTGGAGTATTGTATATTTTTTGAATACAGAACTTTTTTCTAATACTGCTAAAACTTAAAAGGGATGGACAAACTGATTATTTTTATTTTCACGTCTGCTGTGTGAGGGAAGGAATTGAGAATACCGAATAAGTTTCATCATTACAAGAGGCACTTCAAATTCCCATTTAAGATTTAGGTGTATATATATACATATATATAGGGACAACGTGGGTGTCATGGTTTAAGCCCCTCAATAACTCACGCAGTCTCTCTCTCACTCACTCCCCTTTTTCTTCCCCCAGTCCCAGGAGCATGGGGAGGAGAATCAAAAGAATGCAACTCCCACAGGTTGAGATAAGAACAGTTCAGTAACTAAGGTATAACACAAATCACTACTGCTACCACCAATAATAATAATGACAAGAGAAGTACAAAGAAAGAGAATACAACTGCTGACCAAGCCCGACCCAGACAGTGAACCCCCAACAGCAAACCCCCCCACAATGCACCACCACAACCTTCCGGGTCTCTGCTCTCCGTTTTCACATCCTGGACATGATGTGCTGTGGTATGGAATAACCTCTTTGGTCAGTTTGGATCAGGTGTCCTGTCCCTGCTTCCTCCCCGCTTCCCCTCCTCCCTGGCAGAGCATGAGACTCAGAAAGTCCTTGGTCAGACCATAACATTACCAAGCAGTAACTGAAAACACTGGTGTTATCAGCACTGTTCCCAGGCCCAAAATCAGAAGCACAGCACGGCACCAGCTACCAAGAAGGAGAAAAATGACTGCTACTGCTGAACCCATGACAGTGTGCTCCCTCCAGAAGTTATCAGGAGAACTGGGTACCCTGGATTTGGAGAAGGCTGAGGTTCTGAATAACTTTTTTGCCTCGGTCTTCACTGGCAAATACTCTGACCACACCAAACAAGTCTGGGAAGGCAGATGCAGGGACTGTGAGAATGAAGACCTTAGGCCCAATGTAGGAGAGCATATGGTTCGAGACCATCTTAGGAACCTGAACATACACAAGTCCATGGGACCTGACGAAATCCATGCATGGGTCCTGAAGGAGCTGGAAAATGAAGTTTCTAAGCCACTATCCATCATATTTGAAAAGTCATGGCAGTCAAGTGAAGTTCCCAACAACTGGAAAAAGGGAAACATAACCCCCATTTTCAAGAAGAGGAAAATGGAGGACCCAGGGAATTGCAGACCAGTCAGTCTCACCTCTGTGCCTGCCAAAATCTTGGAGCAGATTCTCCTGGAAGGCATGCTAAGGCACATGAAAAACAACAAGGTGGTTGGTGACAGCCAGCATGGCTTCACTAAGAGGAAATCCTGCCAGACCAATCTGGTGGTCTCCTATGGTGGGGCTACGGAACTGATGGACAGGGGTAGAGCAGCTGATGTCACCTACCTGGACTTGTGCAAAGCATTTCACACTGTCTCACGTGACATCTTTGTCTCTAAGTTGGAGAGACATCAATTTGATAGGTGGACCACTCGGTCGATAAAGAACTAGCTGGATGGCCACAAGCAAAGAGTTGTGGTCAATGGCTCAATGTCCAGCTGGAGACCAGTAACGAGTGGTGTCCCTCAGGGATTGGTGTTGGGACCTGTCTTGTTCGACATATTTGTCAGTGACATGGACAGTGGGATTGAGTGTGCCCTCAGCAAGTTTGCCGATGACACCAAGCTGTGTGGTTCAGTTGATACACTAGAGGAAAGGAATGCCATCCAGAGGGACCATGGCATGCTCGTGAGGTGGGCTGGTGCCAACCTTATGAAGTTCAACCATGCCAAGTGCAAGGTCCTACAGTTGGGTCAGAGCAATTCTAGGCACCGCTACAGGTTGGGCAGAGAAGAGATTCAGAGCAGCCCTGCGGAGAAGGACTTGGCAGTGTTAGTCGATGAAAACATGAATATGAGCCAACAGTGTGCGCTCACAGCCCAGAAAGCCAGCCGTATCCTGGCCTGCATCAAAAGGGGTGTAATCAGCACATCGAAAGAGGTGATCCTGCCCCTCTACTCTGCTCTCCTGAGACCTCACTTGCAGTATTGTGTACAGTTCTGGTGTCCTCAACATAAGAATGACATGGAACTGTTGGAACAAGTCCAGAGGAGGGCCACGAGGATGATCAGGGGACTGGAGCACCTCCCGTATGAAGACAGGCTGAGAAAATTGGGTCTGTTGAGCCTGGAGAAGAGAAGGCTGCATGGAGACCTCATAGCAGCCTTCCAGTATCTGAAGGGGGCCTATAAGGATGCTGGGTAGGGGCCCTTCATGAGGGACTGCAGTGATAGGGCAAGGGGTAATGGGTTTAAACTTAAACAGGGAAGTTTAGATTGGATATGAGGAAGAAATTCTTTACTGTGAGGGTGGTGAGGCACTGGAAAGGTTTGCCCAGGGAAGGTGTGAATGCGTCATCGCTGGCGGTGTTCAAGGCTGGGCTGGACAGAGCCTTGGGTGGCATGGTTTAGTGTGATGTGTCCCTGCCCATTGCAGGTGGGTTGGAACTAGATGATCTTAAGGTCCTTTCCAACCCTAACTATTCAATGATTCTATATACATTCAGAGGGAGTTTCATCTCATTCTAACCTAGGTCAATGTATTGCCATCAAGAAGTGTTTATAAGAGATATAAGAACACTTAAATTCCTAATCTGGGGTGAATGACCCTGCAGTTTATGTTGGAAAAGCATATTTGAATAAATTCCATCTAGCTTACTAATGTTTCATCAAGTTTCTCTCTCTTCCCTTGATGATTTATCCCTGAGCTTCAGCTACTAACCACCCTTTTGTCTGATTTCAATTTAGAACAGTTGTTCTAAAATTGTATTTACTTTGACGTGTTTCGCTTCTGAAAAAGCTTTCAAGTATTCCAAGTTTTTTCAAAGCTTCAGAATAAGGTCCTGTTGGTCAGACTTCTATATCTGCTCCTCCAGAAACATTGGCTGTCAGTACAGAAAGCTTCCTTCTTTTGATATTATCCAAAATGTGGTAAGAACATAAAGACTAATGCTAATTCAAGCCATAGATCTATCTAACCTAGTGTCTTGCTTTTAACAGTATGAAAAAAGACAACTAAGGGATGTGTAAAGAGGACAAACAGATTGAAACTTCTAATATTCCTCTTCCTGAGGAGTAAACAAGCACATGTCTAATCTACCATTTCACTTTCCTCAGATTTTAGCAGAAGATGAAGCCCAAATATTTCAGGAGGTAATTACAATATTTACTTCAGCAGCATGAAAATAATTTGCCTGGTTTGCAGTTTGGGATTTTTTTGGTCATAAATGTCCAAAATTGATATTTTACGTATCATAAAGTTTGCGAAATATTTATTTTCAATCATCAACAGCCAAAGGATTTTTCAGGAAAAAACATTAGATATTTATAACCTTTTTCCTGTTAAAGCTCTAGAACAGCTTCTTAAACCTTTCTTATTCTTTATAATCTCCTGGTAAGACTCGGCTTGCTAGATAAATAACCCTGGCAAATGTTTTATGTGAAGACAGTTGTATTACCTAAGCACACCTAACATTTAGTTTAATTTACAGTAAGTATTTTGAGAATTAAATTGCTTGGTGTGCCTCTATTTATTGTGAAGTTTTTTGTTTTCACATACTTCAGTTCTGATCTAGCAAGAGCTTCATTGTGAGTATTAGTTCTGGATTGCCTAAGAGAAAGCTCAAACATTTTCTTGTAGCACTAAGTTGCATGACATTATTTTAGTTACAGCTCTACAACATGTTATGTTTCACATGGTGCAATTACACTGAGGTGAAAAGATATGTTAAGTTACAAAACACCAATGGTTTTAATTTAGAAGGCTTTCCTGTTTCATTATTTTTTACTTTTCTGTGGATCTACAGAAGACTGGAAATGAAGCTGTAGGAACTGAGTGTTAGCTTTATGCATCATATATTTAGGGTCATACCATATTTCCATAAAGACCATCTGTGGCAGGGGAAAAAAAAAAAACAACCAACAAACGAAAACCATATAGGCTGTACAATAAAAGATGTGTACTCCTCATTTAATGGTGATTTTCACAAAAAAAAAAAAAAATTTTGTTTTGCATTAAAGGCTCTTAGTTTAATCTTTTGGAAGTCTATAAATGTGTTCTGTGTATTGCCATTCACTGTTTTGCCATTCTGTTCCTTGAAATCCACAGCCGGGTGATGTGAAACAGGTTTAGTACTCATTTATTTTCAAATGTGTAACGGGGAAAATACATGTTTTTATACAGGATTAAGCATCTGATATTTCTAATCTGGTATAAACTGCTTAATTATTTTATACTCTAGATAAAACCTAATAGAGGTTTATTTTCTTTCAGTTTTTGGTTTGTTTTTTTTTGAAGAAATATGCAATGATCATAAATTTGAACTTTGTAATAAGCACAGGTTATCTCATGTAATATTTTAAGAGAAAAATGGTGTTCCTTTTCCTCAGGCAGACATCTTGAACATAACATTTCCATACTTACTAGTGCTTGTACAGCACATATGTACAAATACAGAAAGTCTGCGTTTCGGGTTACATATGCTAAATACATACATTAGATTATACTTTTAAACAATGACACATAAAAAAATATAGTCACATAAAATAATAAAGAATTAATTAAAAAGAAAATATGTTGCTATGAATAACTTAACAAAAAAAATTTTTTTCTTCATTTTCTTTATATTTTTTTCCATATCAACTACTGCTTTCAAATTTTCTGATTTTAGGACTTGTCTTGACTCTCTTCAGGTCATCATCTAGATGAATTTAACTCTTTAAAAAGAATGACCTTAAAACCAAACCAATAAAACCTGCCTTTATATAGAAAATAATGTCAACTATCTCATTTTTTTAATAGTTACCACAGAATTTTTAATTGTAATGACAGTGAATCACATCTAGAATGCCAAAGAGTTTGCTGTGACTCAAAGGCTTCCTGCTGCAACAGCTGCACTTCAGAGACAGATTTTTGGCTAGTTTTCATTTGTACTACATTTAGAAATTTCCAATAAGACATGAGCATGTGCCCTTTTTATGTTATAGCTGTTTTCCATAAAACTGCATGTTGAATAATCAGTGTAGCTTCAACTTTTTGCAGAGATAGACCTTTGTGAGAGGAACAGATGAAGAAAGACCCTATCAGTCTCTATAGGCTGTTCATGAGAAGAAGACAGGTTAGTCATAAACAAACATTTTAAGTTAGGTGAGAAGAATTCCATTTTTGCTGCTTCAGTGGACATGCCTATTAAAAATTAAGGTTGAAACAAATAATTTTTGATTTGGCTACTTTAGATAGGGTAGTTTCCTGAAGGACACGATGCAGGTAATTCAAGGAGTACCACATCTATTTAAAGATTAAGGGTTTTGCCTGGAGTTCTGATTTGTCTGCTTTGTACATTGTTTAAAACAAATAGGAAAACAGCATTTACAATAGCTCTGGACTGAACTTTGTACTAAGCCAACAACTAATACATGGTGAAATAACAAAGACAAGTTGCATGCATCGGGAAGAAAAGTAGGATCAATGACACACTCCATTTAAGAGAATGACAATTAAGATAAATCATATGCTATGCTATTTAGCATATTTCCAACAAAATATACTGCACACAAAATTACCTACCTTTTTTTTTCCCTTTGATAGTTTGTGACTGAGTGCTTTGTGAAGCCACAAACACTGTCGGCACAGATTCTCTGGATCTCCCCTGGGTTATTCTTCGGGGTTTTTTATCACATTGCTACTAAAGCATTGACACTAAGTGCTGAATACATAACTTGTTTCTAATTAGATAACCTCTGTTTGCAAAACCTGTAGCAAAAAAAAAAAGAAAAAAAGTGTTTTTCTAAATTCAATCTGGATAAACGCAACTCATTATGAGTAGCATGTGATATGTCTAAAGGTTCTATCAAACAAAAGGAGGTGTTTTCATGCATTCCCCTGGAGTCTTGCTACCCTGATGGTAATTTTAAATTTGAAATATATTATCATTTTAAAAGCCTGAAAGATGTAAAGAATTAATTCTCTCTACTGAAGTCAACAAATAATTATGAGTGCAGGATTAGATTGATAGATTAGTGGCATGGTAAATTAAAAGTAAAACAGGAATGGATATATTAAATCAATCCAGCTACTTTGAAATTCTTTATTAATTCTCTATTTGGGGATTTTAAAGGCTGATTCCAATGATGCAGCCACAGTGTCTGTAGGGATCTAAGTTTAAGAAATTTAAAAATATAGCTTCCCCCTGCCCCAGCTATGTGTGCTCTCTAGCCCTTTGAATACTATAGGTATGCTTTCATTAGCTTTTCACTTTCGATCAGGAGTGTTTCTGAAAAGAATCTTATATGTCTGCTTCCAACCCTAATACTTACCCTACATGACTGGCTTCCTTTTGAATGAAAATAAACCAAGAGTTGCACACTAGAAACTAACTTAATATGATCTTAACACTAGTGGGCATTTAGTCTTCATTTGGTCTGTAAAACCTCCCAAGATGTGTACAGCATGAATGCCACGTCCTCAGTGTCATCTGCTCTGCTTCGTGATACATTCTTGTTGTGCCACACTGCCAGTTTATTTGACATAGCTTACATTCCTGGCAGGACTGAGGACCTCAGGGAAAGAAAGATGAATCTAGGACCCTACTTCTGGGTGACGATGACCTCTGTTCTCTGTGGCTAAAAGAGTACTTCAACCAAGGTTCTTTTCTGCACATCTTATTTTAGCATTTAAGTGTTATTCAGCAGGTCAGAAGCAAAATTATGTGAAATTATGAAACCAGGATTGGTATCACTGATTTGGATTTCATACAGCTTCACTGACCTCTACTTCCCTTTGCATATTTATGCCACTGAGTGAATTTGCCCTGCCTCTTTAATGTCTTTCTTGAAACAATGGTGGCACCTACCCCACCCCCTAAACTCAAACATTCTGGCTTTGGCCCCTTGATTCTTATTTATGAGTTGTGAACCTGAACAAGAACCAAACCTGTACCATGACTATCATTTCTGGGCTACTAGGTTTCTTTATACGTTTTACAGCTTGAATAAACACAGGAATTGACAGATCAGTCTCATTTTACTCAGTCAAATGGAAGCTTATTCATTCCTATGATGAGCTGTTGCCAGCTGCTAAGAGACATTATCACTTTGCCCTTTCAGTGGTTTGAGGTAAACTGGAGCTAGGGCATTCTATGGATTAGCAAAATATGTGGATTAGCAAAATATGTGGGACGAAACGCAGTACTGTTCAACCAAAGGCTTTCTTCTAAACTCCTGGATGCTAGAAAAGGACAGTGACAAAGAGAGGGTAGTGCCTGAAAGGGTTGCTGAATGCTTGAGTGGCAGCTCTCTCTGTGTGACAAGTCTTGGGGGATTGGGTACTTAAATCTTAATTACAAAAAACAATCATCATCAGGTATTAAAACCCTATAGGGAAATAGAAAGACTCAGAGAAGAGAATCCCAATAATGGATATCTGCTCTACACAAATTTAATTGACTCATATTATCCAAATAAACCTGAAAAATTAAACAAACAAACAACAAAAAACACAAAACCATCTATCTCTAAGAAATTGTTGAATGATTCTACTAGACAGCAGATGCTGTGAAAAAGACAGGGGGTGGGATTTTCAACCTGAAGAAATTCAGTGACTTTTTAATGAAGAGCTAAATGCCACAGCTGACCAACTTTTTCAGAACAATCTGTAATGCAGCTGAAAACAGAAATCTTTTAGATCACTAAATGTCAAGCATTTGCAAAACATACGTCGATACAATTACAGGTTATATAGGGTCTGTCACACTTCTATAATGTGAACATGTAATCGAAAAACAATTTGAAGAAACCACATTGGTGGAAATGAAAGTGTCTTTAAAAAATGAGAGTGCTTTATTGCAGCAGTGTAATAAAAAGAATGGGTTATGCTATCCTTGGAACTGAAGAATGGCAGTCATTGTCAGTGATGGATTTTATGGTAGTGGGAAGCAGGAGTGTAAAGCAGGACTCAGTTTGCAGAAAATGATTTTCTAGTTAAACAGTGGCCAATTTTATATTTTTCAGAAACAGAAAAAACTTTCTTTTCAGAAAAGATAGTTCTGTCACACTGTCGCGGTTTTTTTTTTTTACTCAATTCACAGTATAATTAACAATGGCAGGTTTTTTCTTTCAGATTTACTAACCATTTCTCCTATTGTACATGACTGACCTAGCAGGAAAAATGAAGATTATAGACTAACCACATAAAAGTTCTGCTTAGAGTACACAGCATTTGTTCTGTACTTTTTTAACCCTATTGACAACAGCAATAGTTATAGTGACAAAACCACAGTTTACTGCTTCTTCATTGTCTTTGAAGATAAAATTTTCTAAATACATTTCTACTGCATGGACAGCCATGGTACTGCATGCTTCACATGTGTTGTCATGCTTCAACTCTTTTCTCTGGTGACAAAGGCAGTTTAGAGGATCCCCAGACTTCTTGGATTGTTCTGGCATTTCTACTATGATTTACAGCTTCAGCTATATCAACTCTTTGTCTGAGTGTGATGTAAACTGGATCAGGAATGATAAAAGTTATAAGCAAAAGCAAACCTTCCCTGGGAGTCCTCCCCTAAAATTTAATTGAACACAATTCTGAGGTCTATAAATGACTGTGGGGAACCAAGAGCAAGCACATGAGGGTAGTAACCTTTTAACCCAGTCCTGACATTATAAAAATAATCTGGCATGGAACTATGCTGTCAGACTGTACTAACTGTGTTATCTTTTTGAAAGTTATTTTAATAGGAGGTCAGTCTGTCTGGAGATTTTTTTTTCTCTTTCCTCAAACAGAAGAAATTTAGATGAGAAGTTTAGACTGGATGGCTAACATCTGGACACCTAGAGCCAGAAGTGATTAATGACTAAAGCATGAACTTCAGAACGCTCAGTATTTAATGTATGCCATGTTTTCCCTAAAAATAGTTGCTGCTGTTGTCTCCCCACCCTTTTATGTAGATCACAGGCTTCAGGTACATGTGACTTCAGTTGTAGATTCTCTGTGTATAGAATTTCTTTTAAACTCAGTGGGAACTCAAATTGTGGAATCTGTCAGATCAAGTCCTCTCTTCTCTGTAAATGGATAAAGAAAGGCATGACTGAATATGGAGTAAGGTAGTATGCTATCAGTACGAGAAGATTGCTGTTCTTGTCTTAAAACTTAGCTTGTTTAAAATGCTATAATGCTATTATGTCTAAAATAAAATAATGTAAAAATTGAAAACCGCCATCACCCTGTTTGGTTAAAGCAATACAAATGATTCTCCACAAGATGTTGTGTAAATCCATAGATTTTTTTAGCCATTCCTACCTTCTAGATACTCAAATGAAAAAAGAACAAAAGTCAAGCACTTTACACGTGAAAAAAAATTAATAAAAGTAGTTGCTCACATTAGAGGCTGGAAAACTAGTCATTAAAAGGCCGCCCACTTACACAAATTCTGTAAAAAAGGTGGAATTCCACTCTTCATGGCATCTTTATCACATAATGTTGTTTATTGAAAATTATAATGAATATATAATCTATTGTAAAGTATGCTTGGCCAAAGTTTGCAAACAGCAGGACTAAGCTTTGAAGAACAAGTAAAAAGCAAAGTTGCAATCCTTTTTTCAGTGCAATTTGTTCTCTTTTTTGCAAAATGCAGACATATATTGCAATAATTACCTAACCTTTGTTTCATAGTATAAGCTTTCCTCATAAACCTTTTCTTAAATACACTAATGGGAAATTCTAGGAAACAGTACCACAGATATTTGTAAATATATATAATCGCAATTTTTCTCATAAAATTATTAGGGATGGATAGTGACTTTAGACCTAGTTATGATTAATGAGTCATTTTCTGCAAAACTGTCCCATCAAGTTTTAATGAAAAACAGAATTGAATGCTTCAACTGTCATGTATTCTCTATCAGTGCAAGGATAGCTCTGTAGTATTACTGAATGAAAGCTAATCCATAGGTGACATTTCTTTGAAAATAATATAAACCCAGGTTTGTAACCTTACAATGCATTCTTTACTCTTATAAGTACTGCTCTGATAAAAACTTCTAGACATGAATGTTCTCATCGAATTTTCAAATCACAGTATCTCTATGCAGCTGACCACAGTAAGGATTCTTCATGATCTAATTAAAAATTACTTTATTTAGGAGAGTTTTTTTCTGTTATGATTCATGTAAGAAATTGAAAATCAAAATTCTGATCTTGCTGAGTTAGATTACATAAGCATTAAAGTTGCTTAGAGGAGTACATACTACAAAAATATGTCTAAGTCGTCCTAATGTTAGCTGCCCGAGCCTGATAAGAGGAAAGGAGTAAGAACAGACCATAGCTCTTTGTCACTGTTAGGCAGGCTGTATATGGCATCTTCAACTAAATAATAAAAAGCTCTGCTAAGCACTTGACTGACCTTATAGTTCTGCCTCTTTGCTAGCTCTACTTGACAACATTTTTGATGGAAATCTTCCATCAAGAAATTCAGTTTCAGTGTGATCTAAATAATCTGCAGGGGGTTGTAAATTTAGAGGAATTTTTGCAATGTGAAGTCAAAATATGATGTTTTGATCAAGCCAACATGCTTCATTTTGACAGTTTCATTTTTATTTATTTAATAATGATGATGTATGTGTACATTATGTTTGCTATTATGTTCCTAAAATCTAATACTGATTATACTAATATAGTATTAGAACTTCAATTCAGATATAAAACTGTATGAATTAAAATAATGTTGAAAAGAAATGCTTAACTGACTCAAACTAAAAAAAAACAACGTTGAGTTTCGCTTCAGAAAAAAGGGCTTCTCATCCAAACAGGAAGAAAATTGTAAGGGAAATATTCTTCCAACATTAAAATTTTGCACAGAATGGAAGTTCACAGTTTTTGATTCCTGCTAATGTTGATTACACAAGAATATTTCAGTACTTTTCCCAAAAGCATTATAGCCTAACAGAGAAACTTTTAACAAAAATTCTGCTACTGTTACACATTTTGGTAAGGCTGTTTAACAGCAGAGAGAAGACTGTTTCAGAGAGCTTTGCAGTATGTAGGAATGGGGCATGCTGAAAAATATGAAGAAAGGCAAAGATGGAAATACTGATGCAAAGAACAAGAATATAATGTGAAAAATCCATTTACGACTATTTGCAAAAGATCATTTCCTCTATGCTTAGGATAGACAGCATTAGTCTTTATCATTACCTCAGCTCTGAATTTACTGAGGAAGAATGCTATTTACTGAATTATTGTTACTGTAGTTTACAGCTAATTCTGATAAAAACATGTTTTTCAGCTTTGAAATGAAAGGACAGAATGCTCCAATGTGACTTCGAAAGAAAACCAGAGAATTGTTCTGTCACTGGATTTCCTTCTTTATGGATTTCTTCCTTAGAGCCTTTTTAACAATAAGAGTTACCAGGGAAGGGTTCTTTTCTGTGGATATTTATTATTGTTTGGGGTTTTTGTAACTCTAAAGGGCTGGGTACTTTTTTTTTTTTGGGGGGGGGGGGGGTGACACACATTATTTCAAAAGCTGTTTCTAGTGATAATTAACAAAATGGTTAAACCTGTTGTCAATTAAATTAATTGATTTTAAAAGTTGATGGACACCTGGAATGGAAGTATTTTGCCTGCAGCTGAGCTGAGTACAAGAGCAATTTATTTTAATAATGAATGGTGGAGGAAAAATTGAGCAGAAATGCTGTGCAGGAAAGCCTTAGAGGGCTAAAACAAACATGCACAATGGCTGGTGCTAATGTTTCTGATAGTGGGCTGAAATTTATTAAACCTCTTACATTAATGCAGCAGAAGTACATTCAAAATAAGTGGACAAATACATTTTAGTGTGAAAGGGACCATCTTCCCCAGAACTGACTCAAACTTAGTTGTGATCTGAAGAGTGGCAGTTTACACAGTAAAAATCAGTTGACCAATAAGCCACTATTTAATACAGGAAAACAACCTAATTGGCATAGATATGACATTTTGTAAGTGTGAAAATTCTGAAGTTAGTGTAATTCACTTGCCATGAGACTATGGGGCTGTAATCAAGTCAGTTCTTCCAGTCCCCACAACTTGTACAAGCGATTTAAGATAAATTATGTTTTAAATATCTGGGGACTCATGTTTAATTCAGTTGTGATCAGAATATTGTGAGATTTCTTTTTAACTGGAGGTGAACTAGAAGGAACGTCTTTCTATGGATTACCCTAAATTTATGCTAAATGTTGAATGAATGTAATTTGGACCTTTCTCCTAACACATTCATTCAGTAGCTATTTCATATCTGGTAAGTATTAAATCGCCTTTCTTTTTTCCCCCAAATGACTAAATCACTGGCAAAAAAAAAAAAAAAACAACTAATATATTTTAGTGCTTGGCTACAATTTCAGGCCAGTATCAAAGTTGGAGAACTGGTTCATAAAGGAAGAATTTTAAATTAAATGGGGAAGACTGGTGGTGAAGGCAGCTTTAAACTAGATGTGTTGCAAGAGGGGGCCTTCAATGTGTCCCAACACCCCCAGTCAGTTGCCAGCACCTGTAAAAAATGCTTGGAGCAATGCAGAGATATTTCAGCTGCTCCGGATAATGAGTTGTCTTCATTTGAAGCTCAGCTCAGATGCCTCTATACAAACGGCCATAGTATGGGGAATAAACAAGAGAAATTAGAGATGGGTGCACATATATGGGGATATGACCTGAGGTATTAATTGCTGAGGTGAGTAGCTCGAGAGTGGATGCCCTCAACAGCTGAGTGGGGGAAAGCACAGAGTCCAGGAGCCTCAACTCAGAGCTGCAACAGCCATCGAGAGATCCTCAAGTCCACAACAGCACTTGCCCAGGAGCCAGCAGCTCAGCTGATGCAAGCAGCTGACTCACAGGGCGCAGTGCGGGGAGGAGCGGCACCAGGCCTGACTGGGTAAAAACCTGCCCCAGGGAGTGCGGGGAAAAAACAGGGCGGGCCAAGTTAGTTTGTGCCGGCAGGCGAGTGGGATAGTGAGCACTCGCCTGATGACCAGGGCCGGGTCTGGGAGCTCTGCTCTAGTTGCCCAGGCAGTGAGCAGTGTAGGCACTAAAACAGAGCTGATGAGAGGGTAGGCTGCAACACAGAGATCGGAGTGTAGAGAATGCCTGCACTGCTCTCCTGAGGGGAGGGTGCACAATGGGCAGGGGTGCACTCAGTGCTCACTGGTGCAGGTCCTCCTGCAGCAGGTGGCTGAGCTGCGGGACTCTGTTAAGAGGCTGAAAGATGTCATGGAAACTGTGAGGAAGCAGCAGTGCTCGCTCCAGGACCAGACTGTGCAGGGGCCGCAAGGGTCCCCGGTAGCTCATGGAGCCAAGAAGGAGGCCACTAACCCAGGAAGCTGGGAAACAGTAACAAAAAAAAAAAAAAAAAAAAAAAAGCCCCGCAACAAAAGAACAAGGAAGAGGTCAATTAAAAACAAGAGGCTTCCTCCTAAATCTGTTGTCCCCACCCAGAACAGCTTTGCTGACCTGCAGGGGGCTGATGAGGAAACACACTCACACCAGGAACATCCGGCTGATGCACTCGTAAAGAAGATCACTACTGGAGCTGCCAGGAAAAAGCAGTGGGCCACAGTAGTAGGGGACTGTACTTTGAAAGGAACAGAGGCACCCATCTGTCGGCCTGACCCAGTCTCAAGGGAGGTGTGTTGCCTACCAGGGGCTGGAATCAGGGATGTTGCAGAGAGGCTGCCTGCTCTAGTCAGTCCCGCTGACTGTTACCCACTTCTAGTGATCCATGTGGGTGCTACTGATATAGATCGCAGTAGCCAGCAGAACATGAAGGACTGCAGAGCACTGGGAAAGGTGGTTAGGGGCTCTGGAGCTCAGATTGTCTTTTCCTTCATTCTCCAGGATACAGGGCAGGACCTTAAAAAGGCTAGGAGGATTGGCCAGGTTAATAAATGGTTACAAGGGTGGTGCTGTAGTCAGGGGTTTGGGTACCTTGAATTTAGTAGGCCAGGTCTACTGGGGGCTGGTGGAGCTGGTCTGACAAAGAAGGGGAAGAGCGGTTTTGGTAGGAGGCTTGCCAGACTGGTCAAGGATGCTTTAAAGTAGATGTGTTGAGGGACGGGAATATCATTCCATCCCAACACACCCAGTCAGTGGCCAGCACCTATAATAAATGCTTGGAGTAATGTAGACATATTCCAGCTGCTCCAGCCAATGAGCCGGGTTCAATTGGAGCTCGGCTCAGATGCCTCTATACAAATGCCCATAGCATGGGGAACAAACAAGAGGAATTAGAGATGTGTGCATGTCTATGGGGTTATGATATAATAGGCATCACAGAAATATGGTGGGATGGCTCCTATGACTGGAGTGTTGGAATGGAAGGTTACAGGCTCTTTAGAAAAGAGAGGCCTGTCATGCAGGGAGGGGGAGTTGCTATTTATGTTAGGGGTAGGCTGGAGAGTATGGAACTCTGTCTGGGGACAGGTGAGCAGTCCACAGAGAGTTTGTGGGTCAGGGTTAAAGGGAGAACAGTGATGAAATGTGATGGGAGACATTATTGTGGGGCTTTGTTACAGACCGCCTGATCAAGAGGACTCTGTGGATGAAGCACTCTATAGACAGATAGGAACAGCCTCAGGCTCACAGGCCCTTGTTCTCATGGGGGACTTCAACCACACTGATATGTGTTGGAGGGATGGTACGGCCCTGGCACAAGCAATCCAGGAGGTTCCTCGATTGTATGGAAGACAACTTCTTCTGCAAGTAATAGAGGAGCCGACAAGGAGAGGTGCCATGCTTGACCTCAGTGCTCACCAACAGGGAAGAGCTGTTTGGAAATGTGACACTCCAGGGTAGCCTTGATTGCAGCCATCATGAGATGGTTGAATCTGAGATTCCTCAGGACAGTGAGAAGAGTGTACAGCAAGCTCACTGCCCTGGACTTCAAGAGAGCAGACTTTGTGCTCTTCAGGAACCTGCTCAGTAATGTTCCATGGGATATAGCCCTTCTAGAGGGCAGGGGGGCCAAGACTGTTGGTTGATATTCAAGGATCAGCTACTACAAGCTCAGGAGTGTTGCATCCCTACTAGAAGGAAGTGCAGCAGGAGGGCCAGGAGACCTCGTTGGATGGATAAGGAGCTGCTGAGGAAAATTCAACACAATTGACACACTTGTGAGGTGGGCCAATGAAGTGGTGCCTCATGAAGGTGCCTCAGTGAAAGTGGGCCTCATGAAGCTCAACCAAGCCAAGTGTAAGTTCCTACAGCTGGGTAGGAGCAAACCCAGGCACAGCTACAGGTTGGGCAGAGAAGAGATTCTGAGCCACCCTGTGGAGGAGGACTAGGGAGTGTTGGTTGATGAGAAACTGAACATGAGCCAGCAGTGTACACTCGCAGCCCAGAAAGCCAACATTATCCTGGGCTGCATCAAAAGGAGTGTGATCAGCAATTTGAAGGAGGTGATCCTGCCCTCTACTCTGCTCCTGTGAGACCTCACTTGGAGTACTGTGTACAGTTCTGGTGTCCTCAATATAAGAAGAAACTGTTGGAACAAAGTCCAGAGGAGGGCCACGAGGATGATCAGGGGACTGGAGCACCTCCCGTATGAAGACAGGCTGAGAAAGGTGGGCCTGTTCAGCCTGGAGAAAAGAAGGCTGCGTGGAGACCTCATAGCAGCCTTCCAGTGTCTGAAGGGGGCCTTCAAGGATGCTGGAGAGGGACTATTCTTCAGGGACTGTGGCAGTAGGTAAAGGGGTAGTGGGTTCAAACTTAAACAGGGGAAGTTTAGTGTGCAGCTGGTGAGTAACTGAAATGTATTGCCCAAGGAAGTTGTGAGTGCTCCATCCCTGGTGGTCTTGAAGGCCAGATTGGAGTCTTGTTGTCATGGTTTAGTGCAAGGTGCTCCTGCCCTATGGCAGGGGGGATCGGAAATAGATGATCTTAAGATCCCTTCCGACCCTAACTATTCTGTGATTCTAAGACAATATTAGACAATATTTGTCCCAAGTAAGTTGTGAGTGAATGTGGTCTTGCTTTACAGGACTTCAAAATCTTTTGAAATATTATGTTTCATAAATGAAGAAGAATCTATAGTTCAAGAGTTCAAGCTGTTCACAACTTGTCTAAAAATGTAAAAAGGAAAGGAAATGCTCCTGGTCAAGTGTTATGTAAGTTCAAGTAATTCAGAAGTGAAGTAAATGCTGTACATGCTAGCAGAAAAATTCTCTCCATATTATAGAAGATAATCAAGGAGTGAGCTCCATTAAAAAGTGTAGAGCAATACTATAGAAAATATGAGCATTCTATTTCTCTTTTTAATTACTCTGAAAGTATCTGTGTTTTCAAATGTGCAGTAGTACCTGCAGAATTCTGCTTTAGTCATTTGTTTCCTGATACACTATAACTACAGATTATGTAGTATGCTCTGAGGAAGACACTTGTGAAGCCAAATGTTAGATATTCAGCAGTTTTGTAATATACTTCATTATATGCAGGTTGAGAAGTTTACTATTGTTAATATATTAGGAAGTCTTCAGTGCAGACTACACTTTGATCTCAGTGAACGTGTTGTGGTAATACAATCACTCACTGAAATAAAAGCACGTTTAACTAGTAGTAACTGTTTCAAAAATGCGATGTATAGGTTTCAATGTTTTGGGCATTGCTTTACATTTTCTGTGTGAATCACCCTTGAGGGTTATAGATACAGAAAGGAGAAACTATTTACCATAGCAAATAATGTATTTTTATAAATCCAGTGAAACTTTCTGATTATTAGATATTATTAGATATCATTTTGTATTAAATATTCAGATATTTTCTTTCATAGTTAGGATATTTTATCTCAGGCATCCAAAGCTGTTGTTCAACAGCAAAATGATCAAGAGCAAAAAGAAAGCAAGTAATTTTTAAGAAATTGGATGATATTAGTAGGGCAGTATGTCTTCTTGGATATAAAATCAACATGTTTTGATTCTTTTAACAACACCAAATAGGCCCACTGTGAAAAGCAGTTTAGCCAAACCATATCCTAGTATAACAATGCAAAATGCACTGAAAGAAGGGAGCATTACCAGGCCAAAT
Organism: Myiopsitta monachus; assembly: GCA_017639245.1. Taxonomy (NCBI): domain Eukaryota; kingdom Metazoa; phylum Chordata; class Aves; order Psittaciformes; family Psittacidae; genus Myiopsitta; species Myiopsitta monachus. The sequence continues at coordinate 57,228,831 of CM029919.1, forward strand.
GGATTGGCTTAAACATTTTCGACACATGCCACAAGTTCACATAATCAGCCTGAGGCAGTAGGAAACTTAAAAGCTAGTCTGATAATGTTTCTTACAAATATTCTTTGAATTTTATTACTTGTCTCCCACATGAGGCGTAATAGTTTCAATGTTCTAATTAGTACTTGTGTATATTGCTATTACTTTGTCTCTTTAATCACGTTATTAAGTCTGTTATGGAGATTCCTTATAGAATCACACTTTATAATAGTGTTTCTAATTTGAATATGTCCTTTTTTATGTTGTCTAAATCTGAAACATCATAAACTCTTTTTATGGGTCCTTTGATAGTAGTCACTTTCCTGTTTTATGCTTGATTAGAACATACAGTACTAAGTAATAAAGAAACTTCCTGAAGCTTTAGAGTTTTACTACCAGAAAGCATTTCAACTTCCTCATTCTTCTTCTTCTGTTTCTGACATCAGGTCAAATAATATGTCTTTTTGTCCATATTAAAATCCTGAGCATGAAATATGTGAGAAAGAAAGCACTTTTGTTTAATTATAATAGATTTTATACAATTCCAGAGATTGATTTCCAGTCTGCTTTCAAACAAGATATATAATAAGAAATTATCTAAAACCATAAAAGAATTCTGATGATTTTCACAAAATGAAAATGTAGATATATATAATTATAAACACAAATTAATCTCTAAAATTATGTTAAATGCCAGTGAGAAGTAAGAAATAATACAGAAATACATCTCTCCCTCTCTTTCTCCCACTGATCTTTTCTGAAAACATAAACATGCCATCAAATTAAAAGAAAATTGATCCAGTTTTAAGTGACCTCATTATCTCTCCTTAGCCTGGTACTGAATTTGAAAAAATAGGAAATTAACTGGGATTTTATATTAAAAAAAAAGAATTACAGAAAAATATTACTTTTGGTAAGACATAAAAACAATTGTAGAGATCAGAAATTGTAATATATATGCACAAATGACTGAAGGATTAAAATTATTTAAAAGGCTTACAGTGGTAAAATAAGGTAATTCTGGTTTAAATAACAATCAATAACTTTCAAAAAAGCTTAATTTCGCAATAACCCCATTTAATATCCTCCCTGGAAGGCTCTGAATTCATAGTGAAGTGGTTTCCATTTGCAGTAGGGATTGGATCAGAACCTAGTTGTCAATGGACTTCACTAAGACTTTACTTTCAGCTCTTGTAAATCTCCCTGTGGCTCAAGGAAGCAAGGAAATTGGTGGAATTCAAGTAATAGTATGTGTGATGAAGCATTTATCAGTGGAGATTAAAACATTAAAAAGATCTCTTTTCTGGACAAATTATGAAGGCTGAATTTGTACTTGCTGACAGTCTGAAAATTAGTAAAAGAGTATTAGCTTAATTTAAACCTAAAATCTGATCAAAGGAAAATAATGGGAAATAATCCCCTCCATCAGATCTTTTACATTCTCCAATTTCCTTCTCAAGTGAAGCAGAAGCTCTGTGCTCATTACAAGCAGTTTACAGACATGCACAAAAATCCTATTTCCAACACCGATATGAACAGTAATTATTGGTCATTATTTATATGCAAGAGCTAAATGACCAGAAGATATTTAATGTTTAAATTATGCATATTGAAACTCCATGCCTCAAGATTGTTAGTGGAACTTCATAATTGCAATTTCATTATCTGTTAACTTTTAGTGCTTACTATAATTTTTGTCTGTGTGTTTTTTTGTTTTGTTTGTTTTTACCTCTAGTACTATCAGTACCATCAAAATAAAAGTCAGGTGTCAGTAATTACTTTCTCCCAGAGTTCAGACTTGGCATAAAACTCACTGCTCTCACCTCATCTTCTCACAAAATAACTTTTTTGGCCTGACAGGAAAAAAAAACAAAACAACAAACCAACCAACCAAACCAACCATAAAAACCCCACCACAAACTATCTTTAGCAGTATTTAGAAAATGCTGGCATTTTGAAGCCTTCTTTGGGCATTTTCTAAACTAGAAAATCTCAGAAAACAAAAGAGGGTAGAAACAGAGGAAAAACTGTATTGAAGTTTCCCCTCTTTCTATCCAATTTTGAATGCTTTCTGAGGGAAACACTTATAAATTAGAATGTTCTGGAACTTTCTTCTGATTTTCCATGTTTATTGGAAACCTGGAGTTTCAAATGGAGCATTTCAGGTCAGCCATTTTCTGGAAATTAATATATGCAAAAAATATTCTTTGCTACCTCATCCCATGACGAATATAATACAGCGGTTTTTGAGAAACTTTTGCTGTTATTCCAGTGTAGAAACATTAGCAATGCAAATAAGGATCTAAATATGTGGAAAAAACATCTTGAGATATCACCTATGAGGATAACAAATTTAAATTTAATCCTTGTGGGTTTTCAAAAGTGTATTTGTAAGAAAGAAATATGTTTACTGACAATCTGTAAAGTGAAATTTATATATCCTTTTTCTTCTTTGTTTTATACTTAACACAGTAGCTAAATGTTAATTTTGCAAGTTTCAAGAAATATGAAAGTTTAAGTATTTTTATGATTTTTTTTTTTAATTCCTCTCAATGCTGTTAATTGCCATTCAATGGCCACAAAGTATAGGTTGTCTTAGTGTAATTCCCCAAAACATAAACAACGCCATAACAATTTATGGTAGTTGTCACTTTTTTGGTAATCTTGGTAGAGAGAAGCAGTGAACAAATAGAGGATGATTTAGCTTTGCTACTCAATAGAGGTCAGAAGCTGACTAAAGGCATGTACATGCAAACTATTATTGTTTGTGTTTTAATTGTATAGATTTGAAGTCATTTCCTGACATAGCGGTCCTGAGAGTCTCCTTACAGAAATTAGTACTCTTTAGAAGAACTAATGTTTCTTATTTCTTATTTGGAACTGTTGCGAAGCCTAAATAATCAAAGCTAATAATTAGACATTCTCAGCTAGAATATACTTATGTCTGTCTATCTCAAAAAAGTGTCTGTCCTTCTCATATGTTTCAGTTGTAAAGTTTCTTACTGTAATCGCATGTGAATAGTTTGATTTGCATGTACAACAGTAATAACAAATCATATAATTGCTTGAAGTTCTTTAGCTGCACTACTACGATAAGGCACTTCATGAAGTTACTTTGAAACATAAATGCTACAGAAGTGAAACAGAGCTTTTGAGTTTAGAAATTCTCTCTTACTCCGCACAGTTTATATTGACAAGAAATGTACTTGCAAGATTCGCATAGCTTTAGAATATTTCACAGCTATTACTGTGTTTATACAAGACTGAAAATACTGATAAACTCCACTAGCATCTATTATAACTGAACAACAGAAGCAGAAAGATTAACATGCATAAATCTGAAGTAAGAATAAACTACACATAATGAGAAAGTAAAATCTTTTTCGGTTTGTCCATACATAGGTTAAAAAAGTAAATAAATAAGAAGGAGGAAAGTGACAATATGCTTGCTTTAATGTGTAGCAGCTAAGAATGAGATCATTCTGAAGGGAGAAACTTGAAGTTTCATGGCAAAAAATTTAATTTTAATGAAAAAAACCAACCAAACAAGCAAAAAAAAAAAAAAAAAAACAAAAACCAAAACACCAAAAACCAAAACAAGCAAACAAAACCCACAAAAAAAGCCTACCCAAGAAACAAAACAAATAAACAAAAAAAAAAAAAAACTAACAACCAAACAATCAAACCAAGAATTAAAATAGTCATGAAACTGTTTCAGTAATTGTACATATTCTGGCTTCAGTATGTGCTGGGTTACAGCAAGCGTAAAAGTGCAAAGCCATATGAGTAGCTATTTAGACTAAAACTTCAGAGAGTAAATTCAGGCCATGATCTAGTTCCAAAGTATAAGTTTAGATGGCAACATGTGAGTTAAGTCTCTAAGCTCCCATGAAAGAAAGTAAAGATCTCAATTTCAATTCACTACTTCAAACACAGACATCCAGTCTCAGCTGAGATATCAAGGATATTGAGGGTTTTTGCATATAACCCTGAACGGTATATTTAACTTTTTCTTAAGTATTGGCTTGGTTTAGATTAGGCAGATCTATGAGATCTAGGCATATGTATAAATACGTGATTGATAGGAAGAATCGGGTGAAATGAAGTATTCTTTCAGTGAGCATGCAACAAATAAATATCAGCTGAAAACTGAGAAATAACTGGGAGAAAAACATGCTCTAGGAAACTAGAGGCTCTGCATCTAGTAGAAGTAGAAAGCTATTTGAATGGTCTGTAAGAAGATTAAGTCACTTACTCATTCTATACCTTCATAATATTAATGTCTGGAACTCCAGAACAAAGACTGTAGTTCTGAAAACTGGAATGGGCATCTCAGGATTTCAAATTTTGGATCATGGAAAACACCCAATGAAAAAGCACTTATGCTCCAGTAATTTAGTTGTCAATCATTTTAGTTGTTTAACATTTTTCATTACGGAAGCTGACAAATCCCAACTTTATCCAAATATATTGGCTCAACATACTATTCTACCTCCTGGAATAGTATTTTCAGCATTGTTACTCTGAGGGTGGATTTGTTTCCTTTGAGGACATCAGAAAAAAACTCTTGGTTTCTAAAATAATATATGTGTGTCATCATGTATGTAGCTACTAAGAAATGCTATTCAGACTGTGTTTGTGTCATCGTGTGTGTAACTACTAAGAAGTGCTATTCAGACACAACCGCTCATAGGGCATTTCTCTCATACCAATAGATGACAGAAATAATTCCTATTTTGTCTAATAAGTTTTACAACTAGCAGATAGATTTGTTGTGATGCCCCTGGGAATAAAGGGCTGCTGCACTGAGCTATGCAAGTATTTATTATTTTCCATTGATTGCAGTTGTTAGGTTGGGTTGTTGTGGATTGCTTGTCTGTTTGTTTGTTTGCTGTTGTTGGGTTTTGTTTTAGCCTCCACCAAAGTGTAAATTCTGGTTAAGGAAAACAATTAGGAAAAATAAAACTGTAGATAGTGTCCACAGTAACTAGTATTCAACAGAGATAGAAATCAGTGTGAGAAAGCCCAGGCAAAGAAATACAATGCCCAGAGAAAAAATAAAAATATCAAAGGAAAGCAAAGAAAGAAATTGGAGCATCACTTCCAAAAGTAACGTATGCTCCAAGAATAATGGAGAGCTCAGAAGCGATCATCAAAATGATATAAGGATTGTACTTACACTTCCAGTAAACCCATTTTTACACTGCATTCAATGGCCTGTCAGACAGCAGCAGAAGAAAAGCTCTGAAGGTTGGTCTGATTAAACAGCTCATGCTGGCTGAAATGTACCTTTGGTGTGACATAATGTAGTGGTTCTATCAATTATGTTCTACTGATATCTGGACTTCTTTTCTTCTTCAAGAAACAGATGGATTTGCCTGTGGTACATGAGCTGAATTACTGATAATCTAGATTGAACAGTAATTTCATATCAAAAGAATTAGCGGCCTGGAAAAGCAGATGAGTCTTGCAGACTACTGAGGTCCTAGAAACTGCAGCAATGATAAAATTTTTAATTTCAAACTTAAAAAACTTTGGGAAGGTGAAAGAGAATTTGTATGAACTTCATTATTATACAGACTACACTTCCATCCTTAGGTTAAAGGTGTTTCTTAGATTTCAACTTAAATATAGACTTATGTACTTTTTCTTACATTGTTTTCCCTTCAGTAGATCTAGAAGAAAGCTAAGTCATCCAGTTGTTGGAGCTGCCACTTGCAATGTTCTAATAAGTCTTTTGATCACTCTTAAGAAGTCTTAAAATATTTCTCAAGCAGTCTAAGTTCTTTCTAATTTAAAAAGAGAACTTTCGGAGGGTCATTTTGCCAAATTACCTGCAGAAATGAGTTAGCAAGGTGAAAAAATTTGTAACAATCAGGTCATTCATTTAACCAAATATCCTTTGGCCTATTCATCACAGATGTAAATTATGATATGGCACCTTTAATGAACTGAAAAATCGTATTGTTCCTGATTTCATTGGTCTACTAGTCTTACTACATGTAAGCATGAGTTTAGTATTTGCATAGAAACAGATCCCTCAAACAAAATTAATTAAAGAGGAATTTATGAAATCTTAGGCCGGAGCAGAAGAAGTCTGGAAAGGGTAAAGCCTTTGCAAGCAGCTGCTAAAAGTAGAGGCAGGAAGGAAACATTGGTCTAGAACAAAAGCAAAGAAGAGCTTGAGCAACCATTTTATTGTGGCCATAGCCTAAGTTTACATGCTACTGTAGATATCCAGTTATTTCAAGTCTCAGGAATATTTTTACTTCAGGGAGAAGACTGGGGCATGATGAGGTTACTAGGAAATAGAAGACCAGAAGTAACACTTTTAGTTCTTTCGGTGAAACAGATGAAGAAATAGTGAATATGCCTGGAACAGTTTCTGGTTTCTTTCTTGAGATGAGTAACAGATGGTGATATCTTTCTCTATGCTCTAAAGTATTCAAGCTACCAAGCTTGTCTATAATAATAATAAAAAATCATTAAAAAATTTTTTAAAAAGCTTAATTATTAAGCTTTTACCTATATTTTAATATGTTTTAATGGGTAGTGAGATGAAATTAATCTCACCTTACTTCAGAAATTCACTTTTCAGCTAATCAGATTAATAGCCTATAATACTTCTAAAGCTGGTGGACAAATAAAAAAATGCTAGCAAAGAACAATTCTTAAAGCAAATGTTTATAGCAGTTTACATGAGCTGTAATCTGAGGATGCCTCTGGGTTTTCTGTCAGCAGAGGAATACATCCATGAAAACCTACTCCACTTACTGTGAGAGTAAGAAAAGTTGCTGTTTTACCAAACCCAATCTCTAATTGCAATTAGAAATCTCTTCCCCTGTACCTCATCAAATAAAAAAATACTTTGTAATACTGTTTTCCAAATACCTGTTCTAATTCTGTTTGCCTCCAGTATATCACTATATTTTATTTCAGTGAATTTATATTGGAATTGAATGTTTGGCAGTGTTTGACATTAGCACTGAATTAAAAATACAAATAACATAAAGCATTCAGTGCTTCTCACATAACAAATATTAATTCTAAATTCCATACAGTTTAGCTATCATGGGTCCCAGGTCAATTTATTTTTATATCTTGGATTCATCATGACTGGGAAATGAATCTGTTGCCTTGCCCATTCTAGATTAAATATATTAAATTTTAGTAAAATATGAAAAAGAGCCACAATTATGAAGAAGCTGAGGTTTAACTGCAGCAGAGAAGGAGTGAAAGCATAGCACAGAAGAGAGGGATAGCACTTGTCTCTTGGACATTTGCATAATCTGGGATGAATTCAGTCACTACTCTTTTGACTGCAGACAAAATTCAGCATTGATTGTCCTGTTGGCTGTGACTATGCTTAGGAATGACGAGTGGCAGGGGATGGCTGTTATACCAAATAATCCTGAAAGCTGAACTATGTCTCCTGTGTACCCTTTATACCCTCTGGCAACAGAGATACCTGGGAATAACTCAGTGGATACAGGGATGGTTAGAAGGGGTCAGAATGCATTGTGGGTATACTTTCCAGACATAGACTTACAAATGCATTTAGGAGACATGCTCACTACTAGTTCTTGAAACTGTGGCATAACATCTCCTGAAGTGCAAATGTGGACTTCACTATTATAAGGCAACTTGCACAGAACTCATTTAGCATAGTAGTCTATGCAATTAAATTGGATTTCTTTAACATTCAGGTCCCACAATGCCTCTTGGACTAGAGAATGAGTCACTCAGAAAGCCAAGGTATAGCTGACCTGTACGTGGTCTGGATCCTTGGACATTCTAGAAGCAGTAGCTCTTTTGCCAATATTTCTTCATTAGAGAAGCTATGATGTGGCCATGAGGATTTATTTATATCATTTTGTTTGTGTTCACTTTATTGAACATGTAAACCATCGGATTAATCCATAGCAGGGCTAAATTATTAGAACATGAGCTAGCCACTGAGGTTAATGAAAATATAATTAGTACTGCTTGTGCTACATGCAGTAGAAAAGAGGGTCATAAATCCTATTAATTCTTCTTAGTTCAGGAATTATTGACCTGAAAGACCATAATGGGTATGGTCTACAGTGTCAGTGAATTTGAAGTGCAAGCAGACGATATGATTTTCATTTGATTTTGAATACGGGGAGGAGAAAAGTGAGGTTTGCATCATTGTGATGCAGCATAAACAAACAGTGAACAATGAATGTTTAGTATTGATTCTGTAGTGCCATAAAAGTGATTTATAAACAAAGCTGTAGCTAAATATCATGCATATTCTTCACAGACAGGCATTCATAGATAAGATATTTTATGCACTTTCATAGTATAATGTAAAGGTAGTAATACCTTTATAGTAACTTACCTTACCCAAAACAAGAAAAAATAAAGACAACAAACAAAAACCTCAGTACTCCATGTCCTGAGATATGAATCTGCTAGACATTAGCATAAATGCTAAAGACATTTTCTATTACTAGATATGGGTTAGAAATAGAAAATCGTAATGTTAACTGAAAAAGTTCCAAATAAAAAGAATAAACAAAAATTGAAATAAAAAATTAAAAACCAAGCCACAATACAATTCTGTCCTTAATTAAAGTAGACATGAATTAACAGTTAAATATATTTATTGCTTGCAGTCTTCCTGAATGCCTAACTCACAGGTAAAGAGTATAATCCTATTCTTTCTTCAGATTTCATCTGATTGTTTGCACCTCTTTCTATTTTTTATTATTTCTTTAAGAATCATCTCCCATAGAGTTCACTACCAATTAATCTGAGCAATCTAATACACTATAAAGCTTAATTTAAGCACTACACTAATATTTTCTTTAGAACTAATTTTAGAAACAAGTAAGTGTGACCAAAAATATTTTTTTTTACTTCAGACTCTTTTTGCATGTGTGCTAGGCAACAGTGATTCTCTATATTTCATTCCTGGACACAAAAATAATATTGCTAGCATGAAGCTATGAGCCTCTTTGGAATTTCATACCTGTTTCTTAGGTTTCAGATTTGCTTGGGTTAACTGTTCTAGTTATTTTATGCAGCTGTGGTTTAAGCCCAGCTGGTAACACAGAACCACCCAGCCACTCGCTCACTCCCCCTCTTTTTCCTCCCGCTGCTCCCAGAAGGGTGAGGAGGAGAATTGAAAGAATGTAACTCCCACGGGCTGAGATAAGAACAGTCCAACAACTAAGGTATAACACAAACCACTACTGCTACCACCAATAATAATGATAAGGGAAATAACAAGGGAAGAGAATACAACTGCTCACCACCCGCCAACCAATACCCAGCTTGACAGAGCAGTGAACTAGCCCTTCTGGGTCCTTGCCCCCAGTTTTTACATCCTGGGGATGACATGCTGTGGCATGGAATACCTCTTTGGTCAGTTTGGGTCAGGTGTCCTATCTCTGCTTCCTCCCGGCTTCTTGTGCCCCTCCTCACAGACAGAGCAGGAGACTGAAAAGGTCCTTGATCGAAGTAAACATTATTTAGCAACAGCTAAAAACGTCGGTGCTATTAGCACTGTTCTCAGACTAAAGTCAAAAACGCAGCACTGCGCCAGCTACTAAGAGGGGAAAAAATGACTGCTACTGCTGAATCCAGGACAGCAGTTTATTAAACTTTGGTCCCAGGAGAACGATCCATTCCAGTTGTCTCATAATCACTAAAGCATCAGAGCTAGGTTTTTAAGAAAGAAATCAAAATCATGGTGTCATTGATGGATTTACAGGAGTTAAGAAATGCATTAGATAACACATTCAGATAATACATTGAAATACTAGCACAGGTTGAATTTGTGCCTTTAAGGGTATTTGGTTGTTGTGGTCAGCCCTAGGGAGGAGTAAACAGTTAGTGAATAAAATCATCCCTATGAACCTTAATAAAGGTTAAATATATATCCAGATAGTACTAAAATGTTAAGTTAAAAGTTAATGTCATACTGTATTGCACTCTTCAGTAGGATAAAAGCAGTAATATCATATGATAAACTGTAGCATGGTAGAGGACCATACACATGACAGACTACGCCTTTTACCAGGACCCTACTCTCCAAAGTTTTGCTTGGAATTAGTGTCCTGGTTTGAGCAGTAGCAGTCATTTTTCTCCTTAGTAGCTGGTGCAGTGCTGTGTTTTTGACTTTCGGCCTGGGAACAGTGCTGATAAAACCAGTGTTTTCAGTTACTGCTTGGTAATGTTCTGGTCTGACCAAGGACTTTCTGAGCCTCATGCTCTGCCAGGGAGGAGGGGAAGCTGGGAGGAAGCAGAGACAGGACACCTGACTCAAACTAGCCAAAGAGGTATTCCATACCACAGCACATCATCCCCAGGATGTAAAAACTGGGGGCAGGGACCCAGAAGGGCTAGTTCACTGCTCTGTCAAGCTGGGTATCTGTTGGCGGGTGGTGAGCATCTGTATTCTCTTCCCTTGTTATTTCCCTTATCATTATTATTGGTGGTAGCAGTAGTGGTTTGTGTTATACCTTAGTTGTTGCACTGTTCTTAACTCAGCCCGTGGGAGTTACATTCTTTCAATTCTCCTCCCCATCCCTCTGGGAGCGGGGGGGGGAAGAAAGGGAGGGAGTGAGCGAGCGGCCACATGGTTCTGTGTTGCCAGCTAAGCTTAAACCTGGACACTATGACATGCTCTGGCATGGAATATCCCTTTGGCTGGTTCAGATCACCTATCCTGGTTGTACTCCCTCCTGGCTTCTTGTGCCCTTCCTCACTGGCAGAGCATGAGAGACTGAAAATATCTTGATCAGGATAAGCACTATGAAGCAGCAACTAAACCTGCTGTGTTACGAGCATTGTTCTCAGACTAAAGCCAAATTATCAGCTACTAGGGAGAAAATTAACTCTATCCCAGGTGAAACCAGAACATAGCTGGAGGCAGAAGGGGACCTTTTTGTGTCTAAAGGCAAACAGACTGATCTCCTTTAGGTTGCAATGAGAGCTTAGGTTTCTAATACACATGTTGAAACCTGCACTGTAGAAGGCTGGGTTTCAGCTGCCTAATTAGAAGCACCTGATCCTATGGGTGATGCCCAGACGTAGATGAAGTATGCACACAGGGCTGACATATATGATACAAGAGGTATGAGAGATGTGTTCCCTTCTGAGAGGCATCTGGATTCTTAGTATTATATCTATTATAGTGTCGTCGTTTAAGCCGTAAATTTCACTCCTCCCTCCATCCCCCCCCCCCCCCCCCCCTCCAATGGGGTGGAAATGGGGAGAAGAACCAAAGAAAATGTAACTCCCACGGGTTGAGATAAGAACAGTCCAGTAACTAAGATACAATACAGATCACTACAGCCACCACCAATAACAATAATAATGACAAAGTAAATACAAAGGGAGAGGATACAACCGTTTTGCAGCCAGACCAAGCCGAGAGACCGCGCGCCGCGAGAGAGACCGCGTGCCGCGAGACAGACCGCACGCCGCTCCACAGACCGCGTGCCGCGAGAGCCCCAGCCCCAAATCCTACCTCCTGGGCATGACGTGCTGTGGTATAGAATAACCTCATTGGTCAGCCCAGGTCAGGAGCCCTGTCTCCCCTCCCCCAGCTTTTTCTCTCTTTCCCGGCATAACATGAGTCTTTGGGGGGGGGGGTGGGGGGGGGAAGCCGAACCCATAACAATCCACCCCTTATTCCATACCATTCACATCATTCTCAGATCCCACATTTTCAAAGTATCATCCCATATATATTTATATATATATATATGTATACATACACACACACACACAGATGGAGAGATATAATCCCTTAGTGCCTGGACCAATCCCTATAAAGCTGCTGAGTCCATCCAGTCTGTGATGTCAGGCTCCACCTTTTGTAACAGTCTTTCAGAGCAGGGGAGGCTGTGAGCAGTGTTGGATCGTTGCCTGCTGATGCTGATTGTTCCTTTACTGCAGAACTCGTCTGGTTTCATCAAAGTTCGTTCTTTGCTGGGACGATGGTCTGAGGGTCAGTCACGGATGACTTGAAGGCATCTAGTTGATGGGCTATAAAAAAACAAATTAGATAACAAGCAACAGCATGCAATTGAGTTCATTGGCTGTTTTCTCCTAAAAATCAAATCTCCTTGAGGTACACATCGGACTTCCCCATCTTCCCGCATTACCCACCAAGTATATCTGGGTCCCTGAGCAAAAGCAATCCCACGAGTGGGTTTGCCTTTACCTGAAGCAGGAATAACCCAGACTGTCTTCCCCAGCAAATTCTTTATGTGCGCCACAGGAACGCTGTCCCCCTCTACAGTATGTAGAAGTTCTGACTGGGCTGGACCAGCCCTGCTGGCAGATCCTCTGGTGTTGACCAACCAGGTGTCCTTTGGTAAATGTGTATCCCAATGTTTGAAAGTCCCACCACCCATTGCTCTCAGTGTAGTTTTTAATAGCCCATTGTACCGTTCAATTTTCCCAGAGGCTGGTGCATGGTCGGGGATGTGATATACCCATTCAATGCCATGCTCTTTGGCCCAAGTATCTATCAGGCTGTTCCGGAAATGAGTCCCATTGTCTGACTCAATTCTCTCTGGTGTGCCGTGTCGCCACAAAATCTGTTTCTCAAGACCCAGGATAGTGTTTCGGGCAGTGGCGTGGGGCACGGCGTATGTTTCCAACCATCTGGTGGTTGCTTCCACCATGGTAAGCACATGACGCTTGCCTTGGCGGGTTGGTGGGAGTGTGATATAATCAATCTGCCAAGCCTCCCCATATTTGTACTTCAGCCATCGTCCTCCATACCAAAGAGGCTTTAACCGCTTAGCCTGCTTAATTGCAGCACATGTTTCACAGTCATGAATAACCTGGGCAATAGTATCCATTGTTAAGTCCACCCCTCGATCATGAGCCCATCTGTATATTGCATCTCTGCCCTGATGGCTTGAAGTGTCGTGGGCCCACCGGGCCAAAAATAATTCACCCTTATGTTGCCAATCTGAGTCCATCTGAGCCACTTCAATTTTAGCAGCTTGATCTACTTGTTGGTTGTTCTGGTGTTCCTCAGTAGCCCGACTCTTGGGTACGTAAGCATCTACGTGGCATACTTTGACCACCAGGTTTTGCACTCGGGCAGCAATGACTTGCCAAAGTGCAGCAGCCCAGATGGGTTTACCTGTGCGTTGCCAGTTGCTCTGCTTCCATTGCTGCAACCACCCCCACAGGGCATTCGCCACCATCCAGGAGTCAGTAGAGAGATAAAGTACTGGCCACTTTTCTCATTCAGCAATGTCCAAGGCCAGCAGGATGGCTTTCACTTCTGCAAACTGACTCGATTCACCCTCCCCTTCAGCAGTTTCTGCAACTTGTCGTTGAGGACTCCATATTGCTGCCTTCCATCTACGGTGCTTTCCCACAATGCGACAAGACCCATCAGTAAATAAGGCATATTGCTTTTCACTTCCTGACAGTTCATTCTATGGTGGGGCCTCTTCAGCATGCATCACTCCTTCCTCCTCTGGTGACCTTCCAGAATCTTTACCCTCTGGCCAGTCCACGATGACTTCTAGAATTCCCGGACAACTGGGATTTCCTATTCAAGCTCGTTGTGTAATTAATGCGGCCCATGTAGCATCAGTTGCATGATGTGTAGAGGAGACCCTGCCTTTGAACATCCAGCCCAGCACGGGCAACCGGGGTGCCAGGAGGAGCTGTGCTTCAGTGCCAGTCACTTCCGCAGCAGCTCGAACCCCTTCATAGGCTGCCAATATCTCTTTTTCAGTTGGGGTATAGCTGGCCTCAGATCCTCTGTATCCCCGACTCCAAAAGCTGAGGGGTCGACCTCGAGTTTCCCCTGGAGCTTTCTGCCAGAGGCTCCAGGTAGGACCGTTCTCCCCAGCTGCGGTGTACAGTACATTTTAACATCTGGCCCCAGTCCGGACTGGTCCGAGGGCTACTGCACAAACTATCTCACATTTAATTTGCTCAAAGGCTTGTTGTTGCTCAGGGTTCCCATTTAAAATCATTTTTCTTCCGGGTCACATAATAGATAGAGCTTACAATCAAACTGTAATTCGGGATGTGCATCCTCCAGAACCCCACAGCACCCAAGAAAGCTTGTGTTTCTTTCTTATTAGTTGGTGGCGACATTGCTGTTATCTTGTTGATCACATCTGTGGGGATCTGGCGGCGTCCATCTTGCCATTTTATTCCCCAAAATTGAATCTCCTGTGCAGGTCCCTTGACCTTACTCCGTTTTATGGCAAAACCGGCTGTCAGCAGGATTTGGATTATTTTCCTCCCTTTCTCAAAGACTTCTTCTGCTGTATCACCCCATATGATAATGTCATCAACCTATTGCAGGTGTTCTGGAGCTTGCCCCTGTTCCAGTGCAGTCTGGATCAGTCCATGGCAGATGGTAGGACTGTGTTTCCACCCCTGGGGCAGTCGGTTCCAAGTGTACTGGACGCCCCTCCAAGTAAAAGCAAACTGTGGCCTGTACTCTGCTGCCAGAGGAAATGAGAAAAAAGCATTGGCAATATCAGTCGTGGCATACCACTTGGCTGCATTTGACTCCAGTTCATACTGAAGCTCTAGCATGTCCGGTACGGCAGCACTCAAGGATGGGGTAAGTTCATTCAGGCCACGCTAATCTACTGTTAGTCTCCACTCCCCATTAGACTTTCACACTGGCCATATGGGGCTATTAAACGGTGAGTGGGTCCTACTGATCACTCCTTGACTCTCTAATCTACGGATCAGCTTATGGATGGGAATCAGGGAGTCTTGGTTGGTGCGATATTGCCACCGGTGCATTGTTGCGGTCGCGACTGGCACTTGTTGTTCTTCGACCTTCAGCAACCTCACAGCAGAAGGATCCTCTGAGAGACCAGGCAAGGTGGACAGCTGCTCCACTTCCTCTGCCTCCAAAGCAGCAATACCGAAAGCCCATCTGTACCCTTTTGGGTCTTTGAAGTACCCTCTCCTGAGGTAATCTATGCCAAGGATACATGGAGCCTCTGGACCGGTCACAATGGGGTGTTTCTGCCATTCCCTCCCAGTCAGGCTGATTTCAGCCTCCAGTACAGTCAACTCTTGGGATCCTCCTGTCACTCCAGAAATAGAAATAGGTTCCACCCCTTGACAGCTTGATGGCATCAGAGTACACTCTGCACCGGTATCTATACTTCTGTGGGACTGATGTGCCAGGCCATCTGATCCATACAGTCCAATAAGTTCGATTGTCCCCTACCTCCACCTGGCTGGAGGCAGGGCCCCTCTAGTAGTCATCACATTGGTCACTCACGTCTTGTAGAGATGGATTATTCTTCTTCATCACAGGAGCTGAGGTGAAATCTGCTCTTCCACTCCATCTGGGAACCTGCTCACCAGAGACTGAAGCCGCAGTCTTCATGGGGTGATCAGGCTTGACCTTTGCTCTCTTTTTCAGTTCTCGCACCCACTCCTCCAAAACTGAAGTAGGCTTTCCATCCCACTTCATCATATCTTCTCCATGATCCCGCAGGTAAAACCATAGGGTGGCCCATGGTGTATACCTTCTATATCTTCTCTCTCGAACAGTGGGACGCCTTCTGTTAATAGCTGAGACGTGTTGGTACACGTGAGGAGCTGGATAGATCGTCTCTCAATTGTTGGAGGTTCTGGGACAGTTTTTCCACAGCTGAGATGATGGAAGGGGTGATATTATCTTCAAACTCTCAGAGTTTATAAACCATTTCATCCACTGTTGGTGGTCTTATGTCACTCCAGGTTATTGTTGCCAATGAATGGGCATATGATTGGGGTGCATTTCGTGTAAATTTCCACCACATGGGTCTTGTACATTCGACTTCATCTGGATCTATGGGTATATCCCCGTTACTCAGCTTGATATTATGGATCATCTCTACAATGGCTGATTCTCTCAGAGACTGGATGCCTTTCTCTAGAGTAGTCCACTTGGCTGAACGACTCATAACATAATCCTTGCATGGAAACCTATCTTTCAGAGCTGCCAAGAGCCGCTTCCAAAGGCTGAGGGACTTTTTCTCTCTTGCAATTGCTTTGTCAATTGCCCCTTCCCTGGCAAGTGATCCCAGCTGTTTGGCTTCACTACCTTCTAGTTCATGATCGTCGACCCCATTGTCCCAGCATCGGAGCAGCCAGGTGATGATGTGCTCCCCTGGCTGACGGGTAAAGTTTTTTCGCATATTCTGTAGCTCGGTTGAGGTCCGAGAGCGAGAAGTCACCTCTTCCTTTTCTTCTTCTTCTTCATCATGTGGTAATGACTCCTGGTCAGATGCTGTCCCAGGTGGTGACGTTTCTTTGTCTTGGTTCATCTTTCCTGTCTCTTCTTTGTTTTTCCTCTTGCGTACAGGGGCAACCGATATTGGCATGAGTTGGTCTTCTGGTTTAGCTGCAGTGATTATCACTGTGGTTTGGGTAGCTGCCGTACTTGTCACTGAGGTTTGAGTTGTGGCTGTACCTGTCACTGGTGGTGATGTAGCTGCTGTACTTGGAGCTGGATTAACTGCGCTGTCCATTACTCCACCCTCAGATCCAGAGACGTTTTTTTCCTTTTGAAGATGCTGGACAGTGTTAAACAAGGCTCTGTAAGCATAAGCCAAGCCCCAGCACGTTGCCATGATTTGTTCATCTCTGGTGTGACCAGAATGACCACACACCTCCTTTAAGTGTTTTACTAATTTTTCTGGATTTTGCATTTGTTCATTGGTGAAGTTCCAAAACACTGGAGGGGCCCACTGGCCTAGATACTTGCCCAGACTATCCCACACACCCTGCCACTCATGACTATCCAGCCTTGGGGAAAATCTCTCGGCCATCCTGGATTGTGGTCTAACCCCAGACATGGCCCACACCCCACTCTGCTTAACTCTCTGGACCAGACTAAATAGTTGTGAGTACAACATATTCAGTATGTGTGCCAACGTGATAATTCCCGTCCCCACCAGCAGGCAGATCTCAAGGGTATCTAAAGGCCATTCAAAACCTTCAGAATTCTCAAATAGTGTTGTAAACTGGCCTGGGGGGGGGTCTGGGAGCACAAAAGAATGTCTCCTTCACAGGCTGACCACCCGAGGAGGTGAAAAGAGACGTGTAATTGCGAAAAACTTCCATTATATACCTCCCAAAGTATACAGTTGGTGGCCACACTGGAAACACAAACCAGGTCAGTTTCATGATCACTGAGTCTATTGTATTAACAATCCGTGCAATACAGTATAATGTAACAAGAATCTTAGCCCAAAACCCAGATCTGAAAAACGTTAAGCTAAGAAGAACCGGCTGTAAGTAAAGTATCATACACTGAACCTGTGAGAACCAGAGCAACAACTTTGAGAGCCAATAAA
Organism: Myiopsitta monachus; assembly: GCA_017639245.1. Taxonomy (NCBI): domain Eukaryota; kingdom Metazoa; phylum Chordata; class Aves; order Psittaciformes; family Psittacidae; genus Myiopsitta; species Myiopsitta monachus. Next base: position 57,246,179 of record CM029919.1, read on the forward strand.
TCAGCATTGTGACGAGTGGCTATTTTGTCTTTATCTCAACCCTTACGTGCCCCACGTTGGGCGCCAAAACTGTTGTGGTTTAAGCTGTAAATTTCCCTTCTCCCTCCTTTTCCGCCCCCCCCCTCCCCTCCAATGGGGGGAAATGGGGAGAGGAACCAAAGAAAATGTAACTCCCACGGGTTGAGATAAGAACAGTCCAGTAACTAAGATACAATACAAATCACTACTGCCACCACCACCAACAATAATAATAATGGCAAAGTAAATACAAAGGGAGAGGATACAACCGTTTTGCCGCCCGACCGAGCCGAGAGACCGCGCGCCGCTCCAGAGACCGCGCGCCGCTACCCAGACTGGGAGAGCGAGAGCTCCGCCCCCGAATCCTACCTCCTGGGCATGATGTGCTGTGGTATGGAATAACCTCATTGGTCAGCCCGGGTCAGGCGCCCTGTCTCCCCTCCCCCAGCTTTTCTCTCTTTCCCGGTGTAACATGAGACTCTGCGGGGGGTGGGGGAAGCTGAACCCATAACATATAGCATCTCCACAGGCACTAGGTAGCAGTTTTAATGAACTGAATTCATCCACATTTCTTATCAACTGAAGTGGAAGTTTAGATAGCTATCTTATATCTGAACAAATACTTGCACATAGCTCAGTCTAGTTGCCTACTCTGTAGAGCTGATTAATATCCCTAAAATTATGATCTCATGCCATAGGATGCCTCCTGTCTCTGTCTGCCACTCAGAGGTTTGCATGGATCACCCCTAGATGTCATGTGGTATCTCCTAGCTCCTGACATATTTATAAATGACATTATACAGACATCTTTAGGTAACTGAGTGAAGACTCATATGCTGTGTTTTGGTTTTAGAGGATTTCAGTATTACAAAAATCTGGCCCCAACACCTTTTCCTGACAATATTTACAGCTACCTGAAAACTCTGAGGAGAATTTACCAATCATGGAGAATCCCCACTGCCCAACCACATCCTGTAAGTGTGATTTCCTGTCATCTTTACAACTGCAACTCTATCGATGTGTTCTGAGTTACCACTCATAGTAGTTCTTCAATAGTTCATCAATAGTAGGTTCTTCTTGTAGACATAATATAGAGACATAATATAGAGGAGGCAACTGTGAACAAACTTGCACAGTATATGAAAATTGCTATATACAGTCCTCAAGCAGCTACATACAGAATTCTACAGAATCCCTATACTTATTACAGGAATTTTCAGCTTTCTGAGCTGGGAGAAAGGTAAGAAAACAGCTGGTAATTAGTACTTCTTTTTATCACGGAATTATTTCCAGTCTTGTGTTTTGTTGGTTTTGGTTTCCCCCCCCCCCCCCCCTTCCTTCATTTTATATCCAATGAGCTGTAAACTAAACACTCATTCGTAAAGAGATCTTGTAATTGATCTATGGAGTGTTTCTATGCACATACATACACAGACGCACATATGTGAGTTGTATATATACAGGCATATGTGAAATAAATGTGAAAGATGAGATATATGTAATAACATGTTGCAACACATTGGTTACTTATGTGTTGGTTACTTATTGGTTACTTATGTCTATGAAGGGCTATTATGGTATGCATTTTGTAATCCCCACATTTGATGCAATGTCTCTGTGTTGGATAAAGATAGATGACAATAAAGCGCTGAGAGTAAGTGCTTAAGGTTTCAGTGGCTGCTAAACAGAACTGCAAGTTGCAACTTAAACACTTTTTTTTCTTAGTCTGTACAAAATGCCTGAACAGACAATTTTGTGTGAATATAGTTTTCTCAATAGTGTTAGATGCCAGCCTACATGGAATCCTCAAAAAAGCAATCAGCAGATTCTGCAGTCACTTCTTTCTCAATACATTATTCAAACTTTTTTGGAAGGAGATTCCTGAATAGCAATGAGATATTGTTTCAGTAAAACAAGTTAATGAATTACTGAAGCAGCATTTTGTGGACAAATTTGAGAAAACATTCTTAGTGTTATTAGTAATTACAGACTAATATCTAATGTAGCTTCTCATTTATGAAGTGCTGACTTTCCACGGCTCTCAAAATCCATTGAAGCAATATAGATTTAAGACATAAAAATGTCACCCAAATGGAAACATTTCCAGAAAATGGAAATTTGTTTGGGCTATGCTTTGAACATAAGAACTAGAGGCCTAAGCCATAAAAATATGAATGTTTTCTGGTTTAACTCCGGGCAATACTAGAAAATAGAGGTCTATGTTCAGTCCTCATCATTCAGGTAGGACAGAATATTTCTATTCACCCATTCTTATTATGTTCCATTCAAGTATCTTTTTTGCATCTTGTACTGTAGGGTTTGTTGTTTTGTTTTGGGGTTTTTCTGTCTCATCTTGTGTGTTTCTTTAGCTATTCAAAATATGCCACTCACTAGTACTGGGAAGCCTAATCTTTGTTTAGGCCTTCCAAATGAAATCATTAAAACTGAACTTATGCAATGAAATGGGGCTAAAGGCTGATTGCAGCCATTGCTGCAAGATAGATGTAGATATCACTTGGAATCCTCTGGTCTTCCTTATCACAGGCTGATTTAATATATCAATGTTTTTGCTCTCTAGAGAGAATGGACTATAAATTTTATGTGTTAAGATGACATTTAGCTTAAAGCACAGATTACATGTTGTGGAAGATCTAGGCTTTGTCATCTTGCTCTGCTCCAGTGGGCTGCTTTTAATTTTAAAGACCAATAACATCCAAATTTTTCTTAGTGCAAAATACTCTTGTTTGTCCCTAGTATATTATTTATCCTACACACTAGGCTTTTTAATCTGTCCACTGTTAAATAATTGCACCAACTGGCTTTTATCTTCTAACTCCAGAGATAAGAAAGAGCACATTTATTTTTAATTGTAAGCAAAACTTCATCCTTTCTGTAATTGTCAATTAGAAAGCACCATAACCATACACTAACAAAAAAATGATATTATAGTAAATATACATCACACAGAAAAAATGTAGTTTCCAAACTTCTAGAACAGTTTAGATTCTAAAGCAGTTTAGATTCTGTTTTGATAAAATATGTAGAGCACACACTTGCAGTGGTCAATTTACCTGGAAAATATTTGGAGAAATGTAACAGCTTTTAACTTACTCCTCCATTAGATTGACAAGAACCTGTGTGCATACTCTTAGTAGGCTTATAATGTCTTTACAGAATACAGCTGACTTCTTTAACGTGATTTTTTTTTTAATTACAATTCTGCCTTACTAAGAATACTTGGCAATTAAACCCCAATGGTTACACAGTTGTTATTCTTATAAAGTATATAAAACATCTCAAAATATATGATTATTCAGAAAGCACAAGATGCTTTAAAAAAAAATCACACTTGCAGTAGTAAATTCTGTTAAAATTGAGTATATCGCTTTCAATTTAGCCTTTAATTCAATTAGGATTTGAAGAGGGATGTCACAAGTTTATGCATGTCCCAGGATGAGTTTTCATACAACCTGGCATGAAAAAGTTTAGAGAAGACCACTGCACAATTCAGCATACTGATGCAGAACTGCAATTTAGAGCAGTAGCAAGGTCATTGAGGGTTATTACTCAATCTTCCCTAATGAGCTGCTCAGTCTTTTCAGCATTCACGTGTGTTGTTGCTGACACAGGTCTCCCAGATCATGGTTTGTCACAATTGCTAGTCCCACCTGACTTGAAATGTTTCAACCATCTGTACACATTTTTCAGTTTCACAGCTTCAACCTTGTAAAGTTTGCATATTCTTATAAGTCTCTTTACTGCCTGCAATTCAATATTTCTTTCATTACACATTGCTACATGTGGTGCCAGTATCATCTCTTACAATGTTCAGTTCACTAGCATTCAAATGACTGCTTTAGAAACCCTCAAAAGCTGAGATGATACATATGCATAATCCTGAAATACTTAACACTAAACACACTGAGAAGACTTTTTTTATTCATTTTAATGTTAAAAGGCTTATGACAGTCAAATTTTAATACATCTGTTTGCAGTTTGTGAAAATAATAGAGCTATTACTTGAGAATTTCTGGAATACTCTACTGTTTTCTCAATATTTATATCCTTTAGCTGCAGATGATGAAAACTGAAAAAATATACTCAAATGTGACACAATACATTTGGCATCTTCTTGTGTTCTTTCAACCTTTTCTTTTGGATATAGCCAGAGACATGACTGACCTAAGTGACCCATTACTAAACAGTGCAGTTACATATTTACTAAGTTCCTAACAATATATTTTATGGAAATTGGCTAAAACAACCACTCTGAATTAAAATTAATATGCAAAAGAAACACATGGGAAGCTTTTAGTGAACTTTTTTGGATGGGGAAAAGAATCAAAAGGTACTTAAAAACCAAGTAAAAAAAAAAAAAAATAGTCCTCTAGAAGCCCGTAAAGTGAACTCAAGCAGATCAATGAAAAAAGCCACAATAAATAATCAAACAAATAAATAAACAAAAGAAAACAAAAATGTCCCAACTGTTGGCTTGAGAAGAAAAAAAAATATATTGAAGAGAAAGAATTCTGGATCTTGATTTCTTTCAAATTTGCATTCAAAGAGAAAGTAAGGAAGAGAGGAGGGAGAAAACATATAGAGGATGTTGGAGACTTTCAGAAGAGCTGCTGTTACATACACCTAAGCACACACACCTCAGCTCATACAGTTTGTTTTTTTGTTTTGTTTTTTTTTTGTTCCTGTTGTGGCATATATGAAGACAAATGTAATTTTAACTTGATTACTAAAAAATGGAACAGATTTTGTGTTTCCCTTGTGAAAAGTATTATTGATTAAAAAAAATAATAGGAAGAAAAAAAAAAAGAAATTAGATCACTAAATTGTTCATCCAACTCCATGTCCCATGTTAAAAGCCTGCGACCAGGGAACCAGAAATGTATTTGTATGTGCTTCCATGACTGCATACTGGTTTTATTTGTATTCATTCCTTTAAAAGTATAACCCAAATGCATTTTACTTGATAAGTTTTTATGCAGATCTTTCTCTCAACATTCTTTTCTACCTACATGTACTAGAACATTTGTACAAAAAAAAAAAAATCCCATCTTTATGTTTGAAATTTATGGGAACACAATTAAAATGAGAGGGGTCCAAAGGTATCAAGATAATTACATTTTTCTAATCTTACTAAACAAGATAAATTACCTGCAGGCCCTCTTATAAAAGATGAAATCTTCATAATAAGTGAATTAATCAAGCAGCAGCTTGCTACTGCATATGCATTTATAACAGGAATGATTCAAAGACTTATTTTATGGGGAAATTAATGGAAACAGGCTTTTCATTCTTCTGCACCAATTGAAAACCTCAGCAACCAGCTGCCCACTTGTCAAGAAAACAGAAAGAAGCTGGAAACAAAGATAAATAAAAACACCTTTTTCCTGGCACTTTTGAAGAGAAAAAGCAGCTCTCATTTACAGCAGCCATCTGTTTGTTATTTAATATGGGTGAATTACATGCTGTAATGAGTTTGTTTCTGCATCACTCAGTGCAATGGAACACAAGTTCACTCTCATAATATGCAGCAGTTTTTAAAAGCTAATCATTTAATTGGACACAATAGTCAATGACAAATGGAGATGTAAAAACTCAGCCAGCTGTAGAGTGAATATGTAATCATTGTGAAATCATATTATTTTACATGCATGAAGACTCTTTAATAGTAGCTGATGTTGGTCAGCACTACAGACTCTGACGAATGGAAGAAACATGATGAAAAGCAGAATTTCAAAACCATTCTTAATATAATTGGGCTATATTCAGGCACATGCTGTAGCTGCCATTAGGTTTAGGTACTTTATCATCTCCAAGTTGTTTAGTGGCCTCTCCCAAATTTTGTTTACATTTGCTTTCAACATTTATGGTTCAGTAGGCATGATCTACAGTTTGTTGGGAATCGTGATTAGTTTCTGTTCAGGCTGCTTCATAGTTCCCACTGACTTGCTGCTTGTATTATTTATAATGCTACATTAAAATGAGAAGAGTGGAAGGAATGAATCTCAGGGACAAAAAATGGATTCAAGGAATCTAAACATTGGTTTGGTTGGTTTTTATCTTGTGGTAAGGGGTTTATCTGTTTTCAAAACTTCATAAGGAAACAAATACATTTGCAATGCTTGGGGTTTTTTTACATGTTTCACAGATTCAGGCAGTCTGTGATCTCTATACAATTTCAGTAGAATTAAGTATTTTTCTTCTGTTCTAGTTTTATTAATTGTTCATCTGTTAAGACTGACTAAGTATCCTTTATTTTGGCTTAAAGAAAGGCAAGAAAGCAAGCTTAAAGTTGATATCGCATATCCCCAGATAAGGCAGGACAGATCTGTATTTTTTGGGTAACTGTTAATAGAAGCCAACTTGAACCACGAATCAACTCATATTCAAAGACCTAAAGAGATAAGATGGAGCACATCAGTTTTCTGATAGCAAGTTTGAATGTCTATATCCATCTCGTTTCTCATTGTTGCATAAGGGCCTGCGTACTGTGAGATAATACGGATGATATATCCAGTAAGTTTTCAAATATGAAGAAGTAAGAAGTGAAATCATACTCACAGATAAAGCTCAAGCATTTACGCTTATTTGCGCTTTCAAAATTTACAGAATTACAGACAAATAGAAAAAAAAAACACCCACACAAAGAATAAAAATGGTATCACATCAGAAGCTTTGGGAGGAGTATTTAAAGTACCAATAAGGGTTAAGTAGCTAGAAAAGAAGGGAGAAGGGGAAGCTACAGAGTAGAAGAGTAACAGATAGCTTATCTCCTTAGGCATAAAAAGAAAACTTAGGTAACAGCTTACTCATGTCAAAAGCATCAACACAGGAAATACGATAAAGAGAAATGAACTGCAAATTGGAAAAGCTGTTCAAGCACACATCACAAATACAATCAGTAGGAAGGAAATGTCACAGTTCTTAGTGGATGATGAAAAACCAGGGAATAAGGGTAAATTATTCAGTACTTTCTAATACAATAGTTGGAACTAAATTTCAGAAGAGCTGAACATGTTAAACTTCTTAATGATGCACATAAGATGGAAGGCACAGCCATTTGCATGGAGCAAGAACCTGTTAGAGTGGCAATGTCCAAATAAAAACTGAATCCAGCACAAGATCTCACATGGCTGACTTTCACAAGGATGCGTTTTTTAATTAATACAGCAGGCTGAACAGCCACATCACTTGTCCTCCACCTAACAAAACCTAACACAGTGGTACACAGTTTCTGTTGCCCCTAAGGCTCCATCTGGAAGTATATGAGTTTTTTCAAATGTAATTGTCAGCGCTAAGATTTTGTAACTCTTTGGTCAGAAAACACTTTGTACCTTGTATCCTTGCCTGGTTTTGCTCAGATTATCATGTAACACTACTAAAACAATGGCATTTGTCAATGAACAATTTATTTCAATTAATTAATATAGACTTCATCAGAGTAATTAAATCTTTGAACTTGCTTTGTGAGAATTTCATGCTGTTAAAAATATCCTATAAAAAGTTTCCTACAGCAAATAAAAATAATATATATTATTTTCCCAATTTCTATTAAAATTTTCCTTAAATCAAAACATACTTTAGACGATTGTCCTTTTGGCATTTTCATCTCTCCATTTCTACATTTTTCCCCTCTCTTTTTTCTGTCTCTTCTCTACAGGCAAGGAGTCAGTAATAAAGTGTTTTCTTTCCATGTGCTTCCTAACTAATACCAGGAGTGATCATATTTGATATCAAAGGCTGTAAAAAAGAGGGCAATCTCCCTTGAAGTGCTATGTTAGAACACCAAGATGTAAAAAGTCTTTGGAAATTGGAAAGAGCTGAGCACCAAGGAGCCTCAAATATTTAAAAAATCTCAATCATAAACCTCAATAGGTTCTCTTGAAACAATATAAGGAAGATAGGATGAGAAAGTTGGGGCAGTTCATCCTGGAGAAGAGAAGGCTGCTTGGAGACCTCATAGCAGCCTTCCAGTATGTGAAGGAAGCTTGTAAAGATGCTGGAGAGGGATTCTTCATTAGGGACTGCAGTGATAGGGCAAGGGGTAACGAGTTCAAACTTAAACAGGGGAAGTTTAAGTTAGATATGAGGAAGAAATTCTTTACTGTTAGGGTGGTGAGGCACTGGAATGGGTTGCCCAGGGAAGTTGTGAACCCTCCATCACTGGTGGTGTTCAAGGCCAGGCTGGAGAGAGCCTTGGGTGGCATGGTTTAATGGGAGTTGTCCCTGCCCATGTCAGGGGGGTTGGAACTAGATGATCTTGATGTTCTTTCCAACCCTAACTATTCTATGATTCTATGATTAAGATTTTAAAAACCCTGATGGAATTCTTGCACATTAACACAAATTCCTTTACTATTTAACCATTCACACTTTGAAATGAGTTGCTTCAGCTCTGAAGAGAGAGTCTATTTATTCATATTTGCTTGTGTGTATCTACTGCCATTGAAACTCACTTGAATCTACCAATTCCTAAGAGGATTTCACTTTCTGCCTCTATTAGTTGACCTTGGTACAAATACATGGAAAGAATGGCAAGACTACAAAGAGGTAAAAAGGCTATTTGTTTTGAGCAGCTTCAGATATGGGCCAATGGTAGGTAATATGGCCTCTGTATGAATATCGAATCAGACCATTATCCTGCTGGGTGCAATTCAATGTAGTTCTAAGAAGTAGTGAGATATGTGCTCATCTTGGTACTCATTTCTCACACTCAGTACTGTTTAAGTGTCTTGATATATAAGCACGTCAGAAATATCTTTAAAACTCAGTAGGTGGTAAAGTGATTAAAAAATGAATTTATTTGCAGAGATTAGTACTTTATTCTACACCTTAACTTTTATGGTGAGTGAGAAAAGGAGCATTAGATAATGTTCACATAAATCTAACATCATAATTAGATTAAGGAACCTGAAACTTGAAAGAAGTCTAAGCAGAATGTCACTAGTATATTCAGCTGCATAGGACCAATTCAGGCCAAAAAGAAATTACTAGAGGTGAGCTCAAATAGCTCATTCCTTGTATACCAAATGGTTTTGGTTTTACTTTCCTTTCATTGTCACATAGAAAGAGTAAGATGGATGGAAAGAGTTGTCCAAAAAAAAGAGAAGCACAAGTTGGTACACTGGGAAGAAAAAGACAAAACCAAACCCAGAATGTAGTCTACAGAAGTGGAAGCATCTATTTCTTACTAGGATATTGAACAATTTTTTACCTTAGGCAGTTTAACCATACATCCCAATCCACTATGTTCTTTTTAAAAAGCATCTGGAATGCAATTCTTCTGACCAAATGTGGTCATTGGCCATGCAGACCCTGGCATCATAGTAACTTTCGTTTCATAGTCAATGAGTGATCTGTGTTCAACATTAAAATTTGCTCTTCAAGAACTGCTCAAATAGTCCAATTTTAAAAACTGTAGTCTTTTAAACTGAACGTTATTGATATAAATGAGAGAATATGTCTTCCTGAGTGCCTGGAAGCTAATGAAAAAGCTCCTAAAATAAGACCAAAAAAAAAGAGAGATAGCTCTTCATTTTTTTGTTAGTTTAAGACTGGGACTGAAGCTGAAAACTTTGGCAGCTATGTCATACTTCTGAATATGGGCTCTGGCTCATCTCTTCCAAGATCTGTTGGAGTAGGTTTTATTCAGCCAAAGGTGGTAGTTTAACCTCTAGGCACCAACATCTCAACCATTTATGCGAAGTTTTCTTTTTTGTAGTCAGTGAAGAGGAACTTTACTGGGAACTTCTCTACAATGCTAAGGAGTGGTTTATCTTGAATCAACATAAATATCTAAAATGTGTCAGCTGAAATGACCAAGAAGTGCCTGTTGTCTGTCTACAGAAGCAGTTTAGACTGACTCAGAGGTACATGTGTCTCCTGTAAATGTCAAAACCTATATCAGAGAAATTCATACCATAGAAATTATATACGCCAGCTTTTAGCATTGCAGCAGTATTAAAAGCACTCAAAAAGTGCAGCTATTTCCCTAATCATTGAGAATCTGAATTCAAATTGAAGTCTCCAAAGGCAGTATGTTGACTGTCAGAATAGAAACAGCAGTCAGTTGAATTAAATGCAAGGAATATTCTCCACTTTCTTTTCATTAGCTATGTAGCCAATATATCAACATTCACTCTACCAAAGGCAAGGATTTAGAGCAAGCAAGCTTTCTAAGGAGGGAATTCATGGTAGGATGATCAGAAACCTGTATTTTGATCTGCAAATGTTATAGTTCTAATATAGTTTACATATTTTACCCAGTGACACCTGGAATGCAAAATACATAGCCAGTCCCATTATGGATCTGGGCCTTACAGTATAAAACAGAAAAAAATGCAACAAGCAAATCTCAGTAGAAGGATGACAAAGATGACAGTGATGGGAATCTAAACTTTTGTAACTTTCAAGGGTTTATTGCTGTATTATTTTGGAGAAGAGAAAGTGAGAAACTGATGAATTACCAGCAAATCACTTGCTTAGAAAGACCATTGTTTCTTAAGTCTTGTTTTAGCAAAAAAACCTCTCAGTAGAGACTTTAATGTACACATTAAAATATATTTTATGTTGTATTACAGTTGATGTTACTGCATATTATGAATCTGTTGAAAAAAATAAGCAAGCAAGTTTTAGGTAAGACAGCAATAATGTTTTATGGTATTTGAGCTGATATCTTGCAGGCACCACAGATTCAATTAGATTAGTTATTTCAGTATCTGTTGAAAGTTTTAAACATCTCCCCCCAAAGAGCTTTATACATTATACTTTATATGACATAGTGTTTCTTTATAAAGTCTGGTAAAATGCCAAACAAAACTGACCCTTTGTTTAGGCACCAGTGTGTGCCGCCTATAAACTTTCATGACACCTGCATGAATCTGAAAGCAGAATTCATAATGACATAGGCACTGCCTAATCTAGGGTAAATATTTTACTCCCCTCTAGTGGGATCTTTATCAGCAGTGACCCAGAATGACAACCAGTCATTGAAACAAATAGCTTATATACAGAGACTAAAATCTTCAGGAAGTCTGTCCTCTTCCCACTTCATGGGTACCTCTCTATTCTAAAAATGTTTCCAACAATATGCTTAAGTCATACACAGATGCAGAGAAAAGGGAGTCGCATTTCCATTTGCTGTGTCTTTATCTTACTCTGCTTAGAATAACATGAACAAATTCTGTGAATCTACTGTGAATCTCTGCAGGCTTATGAAGCCCACTGTGAAGCATCTTTCTCACTCTTATCTGCTCAAAGGAATGTCTATGGATGAGAGTTTTTCTCATCCCAGTTATTCATTAGCAGAATTCCCTCTTTTATTTTTTTCTTTTACGTAGACCAGACTGCTGTAGACATACATTCAGTTGTGTTCTATCTTGACAAAACATCTTCTATAAAACCCTTTCAGTGCTGTAGCAGAAAATTGTCATGAGGTTACCTATCAGTATTTTATTTCAACATAAGTTATACTTCTGATCTTTGCTTCCAAATAGTGTTCATCTTTTATGAATTGTTTTATGATCTTTATCTTTTAGTGCATTGTGAAATCATGGTGAATTACACTGTAATGATTTGTTTTCTATCTAGTAATTGTATGGTACAGGTAAAACTGTGACTGACCTTAACTGAAACTACAGGAATGTGTGAAAAATCATATCCTCTGTGCCCATAGAATGAACCTTAAAACATGCAGAAGAACAAGGAGCGGCAATATTATATTTTCCCCTGGGTTAAGTAATTCTAAATTGAAAGGACGTGCGAAAGGCATATATGGAACTCTAATTCTGCCATCTGTAATATGCCAAATAAGCCAGTTCACAAAAGGGAAGATAAACCATGTATTGTAAAACCAGTAAAATGTCTCCCCCCTACAGCAAAGGAAAAGCAAAAAAAGAATCCGACTGTCTGTCCCTGGTGTCCTCCTAGCACAAGACTAAGTTTGAAAGCCCATTCTCACTCTATGCAAGTAAGTTTTCTAATGTTTTAATGCTTTGTCTTTGGAGTGAATAAATAAATTTTGTTGATGGAAACAGTATGCGCAAGATTCTGGATAATCTCATTTGATAATGTGACTGCTGTAAACAGTGGTGGAAGTTTGTCTTAATACTTTTTTACGACTACAAAATGAATAAGGCAAATAAACAAAGAATAAAAATATAAATGTGTCCTAGTTTCAATTGGGGTAGAATTAATTTTCTTCCTAGTAGCTGGTACAGTCAGCAGGTGGTGAGCAATTGTATTGTACATCACTTGTCTTTCACTTTTATTTCACCCTCTCTGTTGTCTTATTTTCATTGCAAGTATTATTATTTTTATTGTTATATTTTTATTGTTATATTTTTAATTTATTTAATGGATTAAACTTCCCTTAGCCCATGGGATTTACCTTTTTTTTCCTCAGTTCTTCTTTCCTTCCCAGCAGGGGGGTGCATGTGTGAGGGAGTGGCTGTGTTGTACTTAGTCGCCAGTCAGGTTTTGATTGATCCTTTGTTGACTTTTTTTTTCTAGTTCAGTAAATATAATTTAGAAAAAATGGGAAGTGTCACTTTAGATAACTAAATCAGAAAAACCTTCTCTAGCACTTAAAAAAAATAATTCCTGTGTTATTTGAAATTTCCTGCCCTTCTGTCCTAGGTTCAGCAGTAACAGTCATTTTTTTTTCTCCTTCTTGGTTGCTGGTGCAGCGCTGTGGTTTTGACTTTTGGCCTGGGAACAGCGCTGATAACACCAGTGTTTTCAGTTACTGCTTGGTAATGTTTTGGTCTGACCAAGGACTTTCTGAGTCTCATGCTCTGCTGGGGAGGAGGGGAAACCATGAGGAAGCAGAGACAGGACACCTGACCCAAACTAGCCAAAGAGGTATTCCATGCCACAGCATGTCATGTCCAAGGTGTAAAAAACTGGGCGCAGGAACCCAGAAGCTTCTCTCCTTCTCTCTCTCTCTCTATCTCAGGTCTGTCAGTTGGTGAGCAGTTGTATCCTCTTCCCTAGTATTTCCCTGGTCATTATTATTACTGGTGGTAGCAGTAGTGATTTGTGTTATACCTTAGTTACTGGACTGTTCTTATCTCAACCCGTGGGAGTTACATTCTTTTGATTCTTCTCCCCATTCCCCCCCCCCCCCCCCCCCATCGGAGTAGGGGGGAAGAAAGAGGGAGAAGTGAGTGAACAGGCTGTGTGATTTACAGCTTAAACCACAACACCTTCTCATTTTTATTATGTCTCTGGTTGTGGTCATTTGTCCTACATTTTAAAGGACAAGAGCTTATGATTGGTTTCTGGCACTATAAAGAAGTACATTTCTAAGGATTTACATGATTCTAAAAAAGGTATTGACGCAGGAATTAAGAAGCTACATTTCATCTCTTTCTCTGAAAGAATATGTGACCTAGACAGGACAATGTGTGTCTCAGAAATAGGGCTCATTGTAAGTTGCCTTACTGAGGGTTCAGTCAGGTAATATACTAAGATTAAAGCCCTTGTTCAAGTAGCTCCACTTAATCAAGGATAAATGTTCCTCCAAGAGCTGAAAACTGTGATTGTTCATGTAAGTCATGTAGGTGTAACTTATACAGGTGCATCCTGCATTAATTACAATATCATCCCAAGAAAGACTATGTTCAAAGAACAAGACTGCAAAGTAAATCTTAGTAATTGTAGGTAATCTTCGGGTGTAAGTAAAATAAAATAATTCAGTTGGCTGTTGCAACTTTGAATCTGCCACACAGGGTGTATGCTTCCATTGCAATCATACCAATAGAAGCTTCTAATAATGAATTAACTCATGACACAGATTTCTGGTGATTCCTAGCTTTTAAGTGTTTGACTGTGGAACTTCAAGTTGTATCTTCTTAATGTAATTTCTGCAGGATTCTTAGCAGACATATTGGTGGTTTATCACATAATTCTTTCACACCACTACTTGATTAGTGTCAGTCTTGAACACTGCTCAATTAGTACTTTAACACAAACTCCTTGAACTAAAGCAGTTGATGGCTAATGGCAAAGCAGTTGTGTTCTGTGAATTAAAGAGGTATCATGTAACATGCCAAAAGGCTTGGGATCATTTGCACATAAGTCTAAACAGGACAAAATATGATTTAATAAATTAGGTATAAAGTATGGGCCATTTACATTTAGCCTGCCATCTTTTCTCCAGAAAACTTCAGATGGATATTCCTCAGCTGCATCTTCTTTTACATGGTCAACTCCAAGTAAATAGAAATGGGAATAACAAGGTAATCACTTTTCTCACGTATAAATCTAAAGCAAATAAGATGAGTTCATGCCCCACAATTCATATCTATATTTGTTAATATGCTAGGAATGAGATATAGCAGGTAAAAGAGAAACCCTTCAAAACCTGGAAGATTCAAGTAGATATTTATAGAACCAACCAAATTCAGGTTTTTTTTTATTACAATGCAATGTTTCTGATACATTTTAGAGATTTTTTTTTTTCACATGTAAGTAAACTTAACTATGGATAGTATGTGAAAAAAGATGTCAAAGAAGGGTGAAATAGGTACATGTGAGTAAATGCACCATACTGTTGACTAGTCCTTTCAAAAAAGAATTAGGGCTCTTGGTTCAGAGTAAGTATTAAACAAATATTTATATATGCAGGAGCTAGTTTAATTTAATTATTTGTAACCAGCATATTTTCTCCGTTGAAACAAAAAACAAAAAACAATTTTCTATGCTAAAAGCAATGAACCTAAGTCAATCTATCCATTTTTATTATTGTCAACTCCCTTATGCAAGACATGAACTGAAACAATAGAATTTTTATAGAGTTAGCAAACTTGTGTCATTTTTCTAGGTGAGCAGATATATATAGATATATATATATAGAGATATATATATATACACACACATACATATGAAGCTTGCCAAATCTATGTGCCATGATGAAGGAGCTTAATTAAAAGTTCATGGTCAAATTAAAAGAGAGAAAAATATAGAGCAGCAAGAAATGCATTAATTAAGAATACCTGTATCTTAAAAAGAGCAGAGCCATGGGTATTAGTACAGTAATAAGTAACAGCAAGGGTGACCATCAGGCAGAAGATAAAATGGAGTAATATGGGGTAAGAGATCAAGCTGGCTAGGTGTAAAGTTGTTATGAAGTCCATTAGATTATGACTCAAGAGTGGTGTTGAAGAGCTTCAACTGAGTTGTCTGAGAAAAGCTGTCTTTTACCTATGTCAAGGAAAGGTCCCATGAAAATATCTCCTGTTTAACACCAGAATTATTTTTGATTGTCCTTCTCATGGCAGAACTATAATTCTATGTTCTTGTATGCCTTTTTGGACACTTCCAGGTCTGTTCAAAGACCTTTCAGGTTATCAAGTCCAACCATTAACCTATCACTGCCACATCCAGCACTAAACCACATCCCTGGGCACCATGTCAACACAGCTTTTAAATACCTCCAGGAATGGGGAATCAACCACTTCCCTGGGCAGCCTGTTCCAATGCTTGACAACCCTTTTGGTGAAGAAATTTTTCCTAATATCCAACTTAAACCACCCCTGGAATAATTTGAGGTTATTTCCTCTCATCATATTGTTTGTTGTTTGGAAGAAGATACCAACATCCACCCTGCTATGACTTCCTTTCAGGTAGTTTTAGAGAGTGATTATGTCTCCCCTGAGCCTCCTTTTCTCCAGACTTCCCTCAGTCATTCCTCATGAGGCTTGTGCTCTAGACCCTTTACCAGCTGTGTTTCCCTTCTTTAGACATACTCCAGCATCTCAATGTCTTTCTTGTAGTGAGGGGCCCAAAACCAAACATAGTATTCAAGTGTGTGGCCTCGCCAGTGCAAAGTTTAGGAGACAATCACTTACCTAGCTCTGCAAGCAACACTAGTTTTTATACAAGGATGCTGTTGGCCTTCTTGGCCACCTGGCACACACTGATGGCTCACATTCAGCTGGCTGTCGACTAACACCCCCAGATCCATTCCAGCCAAGCAGCTTTCCAGCCACTCTTTCCCAAGCCTGTAGCATAGCATGGGGTGGTGAGTGAGTGCATGACCTGAATATATTGGCCAATAACTGTAGGTAGAATCATAGAAACATAGAATAGTTAGGGTTGGAAAGGACCTTAAGTTCATCTAGTTCCAATAGCCCTGCCATGGGCAGGGACAACTCCCACTAAACCATGTCACTCAAGGCTCTATCCAACCTGGCCTTGGACACCGCCAAGGATACAGCATTCACAATTTCCCTGGGCAGCTCATTCCAGTGCCTCACCACTCTTACAAGTAAAGAACTTCCTCCTTATATTCAGTCTAAACTTGCCCTGTTTAAGTTTGAACCCACTACCGCTTGTCCTCTCACTACAGTCCCTAATGAATAGTCCCTCTCCAGCATCCTTACAAGCCTCCTTCACATACTGGAAGGCTGCTATGAGGTCTCCATGCAACCTTCTCTTCTCCAGGCTCAACAGCTCCAACTTTCTCAACCTGTCTTCATACAGGAGGTGCTCCAGTCCCCTGATCATCCTGGTGGCCCTCCTCTGGACTTGTTCCAACAATTCCATGTCCTTTTTATGTTCAGGACACCAGAACTGCACACAATACTCCAAGCGAGGTCTCATGAGATCAGAGTCCACAGATAGTCGCTATAGTTTCTCTCTAGAGGAAAAATAGGTATTTCTAGAGATTGTTTAATTTAATTTTTCTGTATACGTATTTGTGTCTGTAATAGGTAGTTCATTAGAGATGTTTACACAGTGCCTGATGCTCATTGAGAAGAATCTCATGCCGTCTCATGCTAATGGTAAGCTGATGAAAATTTGCTGTTTCAAGGAATTAATATTAACAATTTTTATCAGAACTATAGCTGTCATTCTGCTCTGTGGTGACAACAGTTGCAACAAGTGGTAAATGCAAAATAAGCAGTGGATCAGAGACCATTTTGCAAATCCCATTAATTTCTTGCCCTGACAGCAACTATTTTATTTATGCACAGAGATGTCTATGATAATAAGTATTGTCTAGAAAATTTCAGAAATTACTTGAAACAGTTATTATTTATCCAATCAGAGCAAGAATTCAATTTTAACTGTGGTATTTTTAATGTTGTTTAATTTTAGACAACTAACCCTGAATCTAGCTGAAATTATTTGTTAGGCAGTTTCATGTAAAAATGATAATCAGCATGTGTCACTTGTTTAGGTTTTTTTTCATCACATTCTTCCATGAGAGAGACAGGATTAGAAAAGATGGCAGATGTCCCTCAGTATCAGCTATAGCCTCTTAGACTTTTTTTTTTTCCATTTCCCCTATTTTATCTGATTCTGCTTTCACTTTTCTCCATTTCTAGGAGCAAACATGAAAAATTTATAGAAAGAAAAATTAAAACTATTTAGCATGAAATTCTAAAGATATTAAGATATAGCAAAAAAAGCCCATTTTTATTTTTAAATAGGTTGAATGCAAGCCCTTCATTTATTGACACTATGTTCAGCCTGCGGTTATCGCATAAAACTGCTTCATATCTCAATTTTGAAGCAATTGAAGATCCAGCTATTACGATGGTGTAAGTATAATATTCTTGTCAGATTCCCAGGATGTCCCAGAACCTATCTTAATGTAATATTTAAAATTTCACTTCACTGTGTAGCTAAAGGAATAACAGTACTTTTGCAGATCTAGGAGGAATAATTTACTGGAGTTTTATGTTTTCATGGACAGCACACACAAAAACATCTTATTTTTTGAAGGTCATGTAACATCTATAGCAAACAGGTATAATTATAGGTGATTTGTTTTTTCCAAACAGTTTATAATTTTTTCTCCTTTACTCACTTGAATCTGATATTTATTTTAACCTTGAGTCTCTTAAGACATCAAGTAGCAAGCCTCAAAGTGTTTTAAAAATCATATCCTTTTTAAATCTTACTCATTTGAATGCAAGGGCCTTACAAGCTCAGTGTGGGTTGTTCTCATTGAAGTTTATAATGCCTTAGATATTCAAATCAGTTTTATGCCTTCCATTTGTTATGCAAATTTGCAAACTTTATATATCACATGGTTTAGCTACATTAATACAGCTTGCACTAACAGGATGTACAGGAATAGATGTACATGCTAAAGATGCACATTTTTAGTACCTTGAATTATCATAAAAACATAAAAATAGTGTCTATTGCTCTACCCTAATCAGACTCATTTTTGTGTGGTTGCTGAAAGCCCTTTACATTCCATTCTGTGTCTGGAGGTCTGTGTAAAAAATTGTTTCAGAAAAAACCAAAGTGAAGACACCTGCTGGCTTATAATACAAATACTAAAATATCTTAGAGCCTGCTGAAAGGAGAATTGGAACAATATGTCATTACTGAAGGCTCACTTGAAAGTTCTAATGTATTATAATGAAAACAGTATGACAAACCTAATGAGACAGTGAAGATGTGGGTAATTGTTCCTACAATGTATGGTAACTTTTTCAGCCATTATTGGCAAACATAAAACCTAATGAGATTTTATTAATTTAAATGCAGTACATCTGCAAAACATTTCCTTAGTTGCAGTCTCCTCTGATAATCTTCCTTCCCACATGAACTTGATCCTTTTAAGTTAATTGTTCTGCATAGTATACTTTCTAAACAAAACATGAAAAACACTTACATAAATGTGCATTAAGTCGTTTTGCCAGGTTTACTTTCTGTGGGTACACTTTCATACCAGTTGGATAGACTGTAGTTTCTTTCCTCCCTTTGAAAATGTGCATAATGAAACTTGTATATTTACTTGGAATTTGATTAAGGCAGCATCTTCACACAGAGCCCAATTTTGTCACTGTTTTTCACAGTACTCTTCTAGGAGCCCAGTGGAAGCAATTCACATTTTGGAAGAGTAATATTTACTATGACTGAGTAAGGTCAATACAGTCATACTTTAGAAGTTAAATTATTTTTTCTATACAAGCTTGTTGATAACTAAGACATGCATCATGTTTATTGTCTGGCTTTCTATTTCTTCAGCTTAATAAAGCCAAAAAGTTTTAAGAAAGATTTCATAAATAATCTACCATCTGATGTAAAGTTTAATTGTGTACTTAACATTTCTAACTCTAACCAAGCATGAAAACATCAATAACTAAATTTTGCTATTATCTTTTCTTTGAATAACAACTGATTAAACTCCACTATGAAACTGTTATAATCATCAGGGTTTTCACTGAAATGTTGATCTGGGATCATTCTGTAAGTTTTTAGAATTCTGGCATCTCTTCATGGCAGTCTCATCAGAAGCTCTAGTTCAAGATGTCTGGAGAAGAGGTCTTATCCTTTTCCTTCCAGATCTCCCTTCTGCCTATTTTAGCCATCAGAATGTTTCAGAACCAGAAATTGAATGTTGTTTGTCATCTTAATCTCCTTCTTGATATTTATATTTGGCTTATATATTCTCCTTTTTGCATATTAGTTCTGAAACAAGACCGCTTTTATGCAGCCACATCTGAATTAATTTGTTAATGTTCACATTATCTTTCTTCATGTTTGCTTTTCCTATAAACACTTTCAATCTTACACCACTACTGTCCTGTACATCTCTTCAATTAAAACTAAACGGGGCATCAGTGAAGCTGTACTATGCTTACTATGTGGAGACAACCACCAAGGATGACAATGACAATGCTCTTTTAGGTTTTTTGTTTGTTTGGGTTTTTTTGGTTTTTTGTTGGCTGTTTTTTGGGGGGAATTCAGTTGCTTTTTGGCTTGTTGGTTGTGTTTTGGGGGGAGTGTTTTGATTTTTTTGCTTGTCTGTTTCATTATTCTTTTATCTAATTTTGGAGTTGCATTTTCCCTTGGGTTAGAATTTGTTTTCCTGCCTCATGTTTGTGTTATGTGTGTACTTAAGTGATATATGTGAATTTATCTATCATAAATTACCTTAACATAGATATATAAATCTAGGCTAGTTATGCTGTTTGCTCAATGGAAAGCAATAAGCACCTCATGAGAGAGGTTTCTAGGAAACATCAGATAAACTGCCTTCTGAAAATACAATTTCTCTCCACTACCTAGAGAAACAGGCAATGGTAGCTATGTTAGGCTTTGATGTTATATTTCAGATAGATATATTTCAGGTATGCTATATCCCAAACATAACATTACAAAAACTTTCACTCTCTTCCTTCTCATTGAATTCTATACTTAAACTATTCCTGAAACCTTAAAGATATCTTTTAGATAAATTTCATTTTTAATGTGCAAACTTTCTTTTAAAAATACGTAAAATTGTATTTAATAATTTGTAATTATTTTCATGGAAACCAAATATATACAGAAGTGTTGCCCTTGCCATAATAACTAATTTGTTGCTCAGCCATGCAGAATTAAATGCACTTCAGACAGTGCTGATTTCTCAGTTCATTTTCTTTGTTGTATTTAATGCTGGATCTTTTTCAAGTTACAATGTCATAAAAGGAGGACAAGAAAAGTCTTGACTTTGCAGTCTTGGATGAAAGAGCATTTCTGGATGAAGGTTCCCATAACACACTGCCAAATCATGGCACAAAAAGCAATAGAGCTGTCATGAACTTCAAAAATTATATTGTCTCTGCTAGAATAACTGAGAAGAGATCATTTTCACTTTTCCCTTGGGTTTTGCAGGTCATTTTGGATTTATAGCATAGCTTTTTATTACAGTTTATAAAACTTTTAGGGAATGTAGTCATCTTTACCAATTATTCTTGCAGTTAGTCAGATAGTCCTGCACCATGATACCACAAAATGCACCAAAATTAATTAAATAATTTTGCTTAATTGCGTATCATACTCTTTCATGTCTTTGACACACATTCTACAAGACAGGACACAGGATTCAAAGTCAAGGTAAGATGCACACTTAGAAAGCGCACAGCACCTGGGTTTGTGAAAGGTGCTAGTAACAAGAGACTTCTTGTATTCTAATTCTTATTGGACCCATATCTGACAATAGCAAGATTCTGATATGAACCCTTCACTCATTTGGTGAAATTATTGAAAAGTAAACTCTTCTGGCCTGGCTAACTAAGACTTTATCCTAGCTTATACAAAAATCGAAATTTCTACAGGATGTCTGACTTCCCTAACTAAGAATAATTCAAACTCTGCAGTTTGAATTGGGAAGGTTTCAGGATATGATGAAGGGTCAAAACAGGAAGTGTCTTTATAGCTATCCTACTAGTAGTCATAACTGTTAAGGGGATATGAGGAAGAAATTCTTTACTGTAAGGGTGGTGAG
The DNA here is from genome assembly GCA_017639245.1 of Myiopsitta monachus. Lineage (NCBI taxonomy): Eukaryota > Metazoa > Chordata > Aves > Psittaciformes > Psittacidae > Myiopsitta > Myiopsitta monachus. Next base: position 57,267,450 of record CM029919.1, read on the forward strand.
GCACTGGAATGGGTTGCCCAGGGAAGTTGTGAATGCTCCATTGCTGGCGGTGTTCAAGGCTGGGTTGGACAGAGCCTTGGATGGCATGGTTTAGTGTCAGGTGTCCCTGCCCATGGCAGGAGGGTTTGAACTAGACAACCTTAAGGTCCTTTCCAACCCTAACGATTCTATGATTCTATTATTATACTGATTAGTAATTTACTGCTGTCATTAATGTCCTAACAGAAATGAGAGCAGCTGAAGGGAGATACAACTTTATATAAGCACTCTCAATTGGTTTGCAATGGCATATCAATATTACCATCTTTTTCGCTGGTAGCAAATTTCTTTCAATTTCTTTCCACTATTGTTTTTGAATGTTAAATTAAAATGCTAAATATTTTTTACAATAATTAGATCAATACATTTTTGTTATAATGATTATCCTTAGTTCTAGCAGCATTGAATATATTGGAAAAGACAGCTTTAGACTTGAAGTTTCAGTAGATGCTCCAATGCAGAGCTTCCCAGCAAAGTATTCTGGATATCTCAGTTTGTAATCCTGCACAATTTGTGTGACTGCATACAGCCAAAAAGGGGTGAGAGGAGTGTCTGCCTTTAGTGAGACCCTGTGGGCTAATTGTAGAGTACAGCATATTAAATAACCAGTAGGAAAATAAAAAAGGAAGATATTCTGTCAGCCAGGACAACAACCAAGGGAGACTTTAATCAGCAACTGGCAGCCTCCCTTCCCCCACCAAAGACTTCATAAAATAAGAAAGGTCTTGGAGGCCTGCCAGGGAAAGGGAGCTCTGAGATTAGTAGAAGCATGACAGTTTTAATTTTCCTCAAAAAAACACCGCTATAGATTCACAAGATATCTTTCCTATATTATGCAGCATTTAATTTACTGTTACCGATATCATGGCTGTTGTTATTATTATCATTAGTAACAGTTACTATTAATAACAATTTAAATTTTGTTAACAGACAGGAGAGTCACACCTGAAATATTTGATTTACAAAACCTGAGAGAAGTGAAAACAGGAGAGATTCCCAACAAAAGAGATTCTTGCTGGAATCTATGGAAAATATTACTCATTTTTTTTCATAGCATCAGGCTACTCTGTGTTATAAGAGACCTCTGGAAATCTCAAGGAAACATAAAATCTAACTTGAGGATCTTTCTCCCCCGTATGCCATCCTTATTTCTGCTCTCTTTTTTAAATGAAACTCTCATAGTCCCCTTCACCTGACAGATTAATTTTACTTTCCTGTTCTTCTACTTGTGCCTTGGCTGTATATATATTAATATAATAAACTTTAATATATATTATTTAATATTTTGATAACAGTGAATGTACTTATACTTTTGCATGACAAGCATCTGGTTAACACTGGACCTAGCCTTCATGCAGCCTCTCTTCACAGCACTCTTCATGACTGCAAATATGGGCTCCAGTCTGCTTTAAACTCAGTTTTCCAACCAGGGGAATCCTGACAGACTAAGAGAAGGTGCTCTCTAATATCCCGTACCTATATTTAGGCTAGAGGTAAACTGCCAACCTTATATTTCCTTTCCAACAGTGGTGCAGAGCCAGCTGCCTGGCAAATGACAAATGTTCTCTGCTATCCCTATGCAAGTCAGGCTAAACATGGACATTGTCTGACTTCATGTATTTGAATCTAAAAGTAGTAAAAATAGTCCCAGTGGTAATCAATTAGTAGAGACACTGCAGGTGAGATGATCTAAAGTGCATGATAAATACAATTTGTCTCTAAGCTCTTTAATTTATCACATAGATATTGCCACCACTTACATAATGTGTATGCGATAATATATCTCAGTATAACCTTATTTTTAATGCTAGGGACACAGATAATCTATTGTACTCTGATATTTTGACTGTATTTGTAGTAGAAAAATCAGATGCATTTAATACCTCACTTCTGCTTCCTTCCTTCCAAGATTTTAATAAGCATTTTGCCCAAGACACCAAGTCATTTGATTCTTACTGAAATCTTCATCCATGTTCATGTCATGTTATAAACTACTGAATACAAAGGACTTTATATTTTCCCCAATTCAGACAACATTTGGAATGTGTGCCTTTCTATATGTATCCCTATCATCTCTCAATCTGATACATATGTGTATTTTGCAGCATGCGGTAATACCAGCCAAGCCACATTTACTTTTCATGCAAAATCCCCAAACCTGTAAAACACAATCTTACCTCTATATACCATACATTCTTCTTTAACATGTGAAATCTTGTAGCTTTTATTACTTAAAAAGTCTGACCTTTATTAGGAAGTAATACAGTTTTGTACTTAACAGGAATGACCTACCAAATCAAGAGCAGATGATCACATGCTACAACAAAAACTTCAAAAGGGAAAATAAATTTTCTGCACATTTGCCATGAGACACATCATACCTAATTCATATGTTGTTTTTATAGTAGCAGAATAATATGAAATAAATTAATAGATTAAACACCACTCTATTCCAGAATAATCAATCAAAAAATGACAGCTGATTGATTTCTATTTTTACGTGAGAATTTGCTTATTTTTTAATTGATTTTAGCATTCTTAAAAAGGTGATTTGAAAGTTATATTTTAAAAAAGCTAGTGTAACTTTTAACAGTTATAGAATACAGAAACATGACTGATTTTGGCTGCTAGTGTCTTTTCCCTTCTTTCTAGACCAATTTCAAATTCACAGCCAGCAAATATGCCAACATAATGAGAGGACTTGTCAAGAAGTTTCAGTTTTAAAAGTTTGCAAACATTTTCTTGTTGACTACAGCTTCTTAACTTCAGTTGACATATTTCTTTTGAATGAAGTACTGAACGTCTGCTATTCCATGAAATAAAAATAGGTGAAAATCTCCCTCGGGTCCTATGATTGTAGAACTCAGGTACTATAACCAGAGAGAAACAGATGGCTCCACAACACAGAAGCATTTTAAAATAAACATTAATACAAGTTGGAATAAAATTCTTATTAGGAATGCAGTTTTAATCATGGTAACTGTTGTTGACATTGGTACTTAAAACTGCTTCATAGATCCTAATGTAGAGAAAAAAAAATCTAATTAATGCGAGATATGATGAATGTATGACATTAACTGTATTACTTACTGTAAATAGTCATCTCCTGAAAAAATGAGTATTATTTTGGTTTAATGAAACATTGTCTATAAATATTTTTAATTGCTTTCATGATGTTTTCAGTCTGCTTGTTACTCACGTCTAATCATTTACTTGCTCTAAAATATGTTTGCTGCTTTATATGTCATACTAACCTCAAGAACCTTCTGTAAGGAAAGCTGTGATTCTTCGGCTATGTAATCATAGGTGTTTCATTGACTATTAAAAAAGGCAGCCAATTCTTTATAGTCAACTTGACTAGACACAGAAAACTGAATTTGTTTTTTATTATTATAATCTAATAACTATATTCCAGTACTAGAGTGAAGCACTGTGAGAGATGTCATTGGAACTCCACCTAGAAAGTTGGCTTTGAAATTATCAAAGTCTACTGTTTTTTCTGTTTCCTCTAGTTGAGCAAACTTGGTCATGAATTCACAAACAGCACATGAAATGTATTAATCAACCCCTTTTTATAGGCTATGGAACAGATTACATTTTGGAGAACATATTTGTCCTTAGATTTCTTTTTTCTTGATTCCATGAGGAGTACAGAAATATAATCTAAACTGTTTGCATTCTTGAGATATTTGAATTCCAGTTTAGATATATCCAATAGAACTTTGGTAAACAGTTAAAAAAAAAAAAAAAAAAGTCCAGACTCACCTGTTTAATAGATATATAAATTTGTTTAATAAATACATGTAAAGCTTATCAGTTTGAAGTTCAGAGCTGGACAATAAGAAGTAGGTAATTACATCTTCCCAGTGGGATATATCAGTGCATTTGTATATTTCATTTACCTCCACTAAACTCCTGCTACACTTTACCTTCCAATCCTAACCATTTCATGATTATATGACTTTGGAATTGCAAGGTAGCCAGTAGGGAGTATAACACTGTGCTGGTTTGGGGTTTGAATCACCAGAAAACCTGGAAGCCAATGTACCAAACTCTTTGGCAGATTCATTTTCCCAGGAAATCCCTTTACTTCTGCTGACACAAGTCCTATTCATCTGAATAAATGCCGATGTCTACAATACAGATGTCCAAATCTCAGCTAATCAGGTTAGATGCTTTTATATTTAAAAGATACCTTTATTGCATGGTTCATCTTATCCTGAAGAAGATATACACATTCAATCAGATAAATTAGGCTCTTGAAGTACTTAACTGTTCTCCATTGACTAGAAAATTACCCTGTAACGACTAGCTGAAATGTAAAAGTCTGTTGTAGGTGTCTATATTTAGATGAAATTAATTTGTTCCCAATTATGCCTTTCAGCTGCCTCATAGTGCCATGTGAGATGTCTTGTATTTGCTGAAACACCACATGGTGCCATCAGATACAAACCAGGAAGACCTGAAAAATGGCATTAGGTAATCTGTGTTTGAGCAGCTGAATCCCTCCCCGAACTCTGGAATCATATACTTGTATCTGTAGATGGATTTAGTCTAGGTGTAAAAGGAAATTGGGTTTTACACAACCATTCACAAAGAATTCTGGAGCAATTTTGAATGCCAGGAAAATCCAAGCATATAAACTACCTGCCACCCGGCAAATGTCATAACTTTTTACAAATTGAAAGTTAAGGACTTTCTGGTGTTACTTTTAGTCTACAAAAAAAGACATTCTGTATATATCAACTAAAGTCAGTTTAAGGTTTCAACATAAACTATCATGCGTAACAAGACTACTTACAAGTTTTTCTCAAATTTCACATTGTAAAATCTTTTAAGATCCCTTATTGCCCTGTAACTTAAGACTTATGCAACCGATTTCCACCTTAGATCCCATAAAAACATATAGGCAGTTTACTTTATATGGACCCTTAGGCCTTTCATTGTGATACAGATTAAGCTAGATATCTCCATGAGAAGCCAACAGTGGAGGTAGTGGCAGTACCATTCTTCACAGAAAAACATTGCTACTGGGAGTTAAAATCTGTGGTTTGAGCCCTTCTCACTTTGTAGAAGGTTATTGCCAGAAAACTCACACCCAAGCTGAATGAGTTGTCCTGCATAAACAGGCATTCATCATGGGGCTGAATAGAGGGAAGTGAAAAAGTTGTCTGACTTTAGTATGATTACAAAGGCACTCAGATGTGTCTGGGAGACAGTATTAGAGGGACAGTTTTTGTTTCTGACCTGAAACAACCACTGTAAATTTCATCATATTCAAGCAAAGTAGAAAACCTTTGTCTTTCACTTGGGGTGGGCAAATATCAGTGCAAAAATTGTAGCTAGCAAGGAGAAAGAAGCTGTTTTAATTAAATACAGAGAGAACAGAAGAGTGAGAGAAATATATAGATGTTGTGAGGATTTTATTGTCAACAAGAGGTACAAAAAAGAATAGTTTTGAGGGAGGCAGCTGTTCTCTGGGACAGAGACCTTGTATGCTGTAAGATTTTAGCAGAGGCTCAGTCCCACATGATAATGTTTGTAGGAACAAATAAAGAACTGTTCAGTAGACTTGAGGTAGATGGGCGTAGGAAGGGAAGAAGTACATGGACAAACATAGGTTTGAAAAGTGAGAACTAGAAGTCATTAGCAGGAAAACTGAGATCAGAATTAGGAATTTTATAGGCAAATCATTTTGAAAGAGTGTAACACTAAATTTGAATAAAAATCTACTCCGAGAAGTAACGAAACAGAGACTGGGCAGGGGGAAGCCGGGGAAGAAGAAAATTCAGGAGATAATACAGAGTTGTTGTAGCATAGGAAAGACTGGGAAACTCTAAGAAACAGAACTGAGAAAAGAGCAAGGGTACTGCAGAGAGGAGAGCCAACTAGCCAAAAGTTTCTGCTTTTCTGGAGAAGCAAATGACTCCACAGTATGACTCCACAGGCTAGAATTTCAAACCCAAAGTGAGTTTGTTTTTTAACTAAGAAAATAACACACAGGCCCATCTGTGTTAAAGAAACATTATTATATTTGCAAAGCTGAGCAGTAAAATTTAAGGAAATGCCATAACTAACATGCTGTCTAACTTACCACAGCTGCCTTCCTATAAACAGTAAGCAATGTTTCTAACTACACAATGCAGTTTAAATGATGTTATAGCTATTACTATTGAAATATTTTATTAAATTTAATGGCATAGGCAGATAAAAAGACCTTGGACACACATGTACAAAATTTGTACTTCTGCTTACTTGTTCACATCCTAATCTCTTCATGCTAGATTACCTGTAGAAAAAGAAAGATGATCACACAGTCCAAGCAAATAAATACTACTCTGGACAAGTGGATGCTTTTGTTCTATTTCACATCTTCTGAGTGATAAAAGAATATAATTTATATTGATATCTTATTGGTTTACCAATAATTAATTAATCCCTCTTTCCAGGGTGTGGGACTTCTGAGTTGCAGTTTGTCTTATTTATAGAAGTGTAGGTTGTCCAGAATTTTGACTGAGACTATAGGAAGTGCTCTTTACATAATGCCCTACATGATATGCAAAGCCTGGTATTTAAGGTAAAAAAAAATCAGGAAAAGTAAATATTTTAACCTTTTTCTCTTTCATTCATGCAGTGTGAAAGGAAATATATTAATATTTTGGAAGTGCCATTATAACAATCTCACAGAAAAATTTTCATGAAAATTTATGATACTGTCTTCAGAGCAAAATATGCAGTAAAAAATTCCTGGGGCCTAGCACCACAATTTGAACGATGTAGAGAAAGAAAATCTTGAGTAGGTGATAATAAATTAATGTCATATATTATCTGCATTAAATGAAGAAAGGATTGTGTATTTAAGGTCTGTTGCAGCTTATGTATATGACAGAAAAATACTTAAAGTATTGTAGGCCCTTATTGCTGGCATCCATGATTTTTGCTACAAGTCCAATTTAGCACAAAGCACTGAATAGAAATACTTGAAACTGTACCACTTTTCTACCTTACACCCCATGATTATACTGGTTTATTTATTTATGCGACTAGCAGGAACTGGACCATCATGTGCTTTTCTGGAAAAAAGCGAAAGCTATTTCTCCTTTGCACCACAGAATGAAACACACAACAGAAAAAGAAGAAAAAAAGGAAAAAAAAAAAAAAAAAAAAAAAGAAGTTTCCTGGAAATTGCTTTTTCAAAGCTGTCTGTTTATAAGAGCTTAAAAGGTAGGTATAATTTCAATTTAGGATAGATCAGTTTGATATCTTTTAAATAAAATTCACCTGTTGCTTATTTACTGAAGTACTAGAATGAAGTGCTCCTTTCACTACCTAAGAGGAGGTCCACATTTGTGTATGTTTACCAATAATCATATATGTTGAATGAACAACAAATCTTATCCTTTGACACATTCTTTTCTGTTCTTCAGAAACAATAAAAAAAAAAGAAAATTGAGAGGTAATTTCTTGCATCTCTATACTTATTCTTAGTCCTTAAACTGTTGATAACGGCCAAAGTTTGGAAAAGGACATTGAGGTACATGGAAATATCTTTTGATCCACTATACAGATTGCATTCTTATGAGATAATGATAAATTCTGAAACTCCAACAATATTGTCATGTAGTTTACTATACTGATTTATTTTTATGGAATAAAATATTCCATATTCCATATTATTTCCATTCCTCAATATTTTTATGGAAAAAAAACCCACCAAATATTGCAGGATCCAATTCAGTACAAAAAATCTTGAAACAATAAAACCAGGAATTTTGGTGCAGATCACTTGATTTTTATCACAGGTAAGGCAGAAAACCAAGCTCTCTTCTCTCTCTCTTGGATATAAAGAATTCCTTCACAAAAGTTATACTATCAAATATCTATTATCAAATTTTTATGGAAGTACACTATATGTAGAAACATTTTGAAAGTACATGAAAGATTAAATCCTCAGCTGGTATAAAATGTACTTGTTCCTTGTAATAGCAGTTAATTTATAGCAAAATGTATGGTTTTGCGAATATATGTTTGCCAGTATAGTGAAGTCAGCACTGGTTAACTGTTTGCATTAACAGATTTGTCACTAATAGCTTCTGTAAATTTATACTAGGTGTACTTAGAATATATAAGATAGGTTATGTGACACTTCTGATGTTTCATACTGAACATGAAATGAAGTGAAGCAACAAACCTAGGCATGACAGTTAGATGAAAATATCTTCTGGCAATCTATTTCTTTGAGCTATGAGATTAAGATTACAATTTTCATGAAATATTGAAGGCTCTTTAAGTCAGTTTTGGACAATGGAGAGTTAAAAATGAGCAAGTTTTCTGCATTTTTTTTAAATCCTGTATACATCACATGGTGACAGATATGCTTATATTCTGCAGAAATGTGCTTCTGAGTGACAGGAGCCTTGAAATGTTGTTTATGTGTTTAGCTCTCAATATCAAGGACATGATTTACTAGGAGCAATCATGTTAACACCATTAATAGCATTTTCACTAACATTTATAATCCTATACTGAATAAGACCATTTACTTCTAAAACAGGCTGTACAGTGTTTCCACATTTGAGTCACTATTTTTTAATATGCTAACAAAAGTTAAAAGTTTCCTGATAGAACATTCAGCCCCAAGTAAAGAAATGTATTAATTGATGTGAGCCCTGCATCATAAACAAGAAGGCATATACTTTTTTGTTGTTGTTGTTGTCATTGCCAGAAATTCTGCTTGCATTTTCTATTATTAAAATGAATGTCAACACAGAGGAAAGTATGTTCTTGTTGTCACAGGGTGTATGCTTAGACTACATCTGAACATTGTTTTTCAGGGAGAAGTGTTCAATGATTTGATCACCTGTCAGACGTGTCTCTGTGAAATGTCTTGCAGAGCCATCAGCTCTCTTTCTCTTACCATCTGTGAAGCAAAGAACAAAGCCCCCATCCCTGTAAACTATGCTGGCATATTAAAAATCACAGGCATTCATTTGGGGCTTTTGCTGTCCAGGTGGAATTCTTACTTCTTCCACAGAAACATATAAAATCAGTATCACAATTTTTTTTTATTTTTTTTCTTCTTATTTGCAAGCAAATATCTAATAATATATTTCTCTAATATGTCATATAGATCTCTTCTCTGTGTTTTGGGTTTGGCTTTTTTTTTCAGAGTTTCTAGAATTCTTTGCACAGGCATATCACTACAATAACGTACAATGTGAAATTCTGTAATGTAATGTTTTACATTAAACCACTAAAGTTGGAACGTACAAGTAGTTCTTAAAGTAATGATTATCAGCTGAGTTTATTGAATTGTTCTTTCAGCAGAATAAGCTTTTGCATTTTGGAACGATGACATTGATCCATGCTGTCATGGGTTCAGCAGTAGCAGTCATTTTTCTCCTTCTTGGTAGCTGGTGCAGCGCTGTGTTTTTGATTTTGGGCCTGGGAACAGCGCTGATAGCACCAGTGTTTTCCGTTACTGCTTGGCAATGTTTTGGTCTGGCCAAGGACTTTCTGAGTCTCATGCTATGCCAGGAAGGAAGGTCATTCAAGAAGCTCATCCAAGACATAATAGGCTACTGATACTGATCTTGATGCTCCATGCATCTGTATCATATTGCAACTTGTTCTACTTCCTGGCCAGAAGAAAGTGTTTCCACTGTATCCTCTTATAGCTTACAAAGAATTCTCAGTGTTCCCTGTAGCAGAGAAAAGAAGCATATAAATATGTTTTGCCAACCCAGTTAAAATTCTACGAAGATGTGAAATTGTGTACTTCCTCTGATATGACTAAAGGATATCTTGTTGCTTTGCTAATACTAAGTCATGATAATTTATGATTTTAATATATAATTGTGCTTACTATCACATTCATCTGTATGTTGAAGTATCTGTGGTAATCTGAAAGTGATGGGCAATGAAGCTGTGCAATCAAAATTTATTCCAGTTTTTGCACATTTAGACAAATACCTAGCAAATGCATTGTTGCCAAACTACTGTCGCACTCTGTCTGACTTCCATCAGTATCTCAATATTTTTTTCAAAATAGAATATTATTTCCTTTGGATCGCTATTAATTTACTCAGTCTACTTTCATGAAGGTAATCCAAATTCCAATTTTTGCTCCAAATCTGGTACAAAAATGATATAGATCCTGCCCAGGAAATGATCCAATTCAGTGGGTAAAGGATAACAAGCTCTTACTGAAAGCAACTGAATTAATAACTGTATCTGGAGACTTTAGTGCATCTCTTGATTATTAAGGGCTTACACAACAGACAGTGGCTGTTTTCAACACCTTGACCAGTTTGCGCAAGGTAGGTTTATGTTGTCAAGTATCAGAAGGTAAACATAACTAGAAGGAGAGGTGTGAAGTCTGAAGCGTTTTGTTTGTTCTCTTGCTTTAGTAGAGAAAATGCAACTGTCTGGGGGATTTCAGTAGCTCCAGGATCAGGCAGCAGGTGAAAGAGAGTGTTCATAGAGCAGTAGTTAGGTGCCTTATTGCCTTTGTAACATCAGCCATAAAAATGTAGATTTTTAAGTCACACCAGCTATATTTCAAAATTAGGACTACAAATTTCTCAGTTTTTAACAAGGGACGTTACATCAAAGACCAAGCCACATGCCTGCATTTCTGAATACAAAAACCTTCAGAATTTTCAAATGTAAAATCATCAAATAGGATTCTCTTTATTTAAATAGACTTATTAGAAATTTAAAGTAGATGAAGATGGTTTCAATGAAATGAATAAATAATTAAGGCAAATCTGTATACTTGTCAGAAGCTCCATATTAAGTATTAAGAGCCAGTAGACAGCCTTATGACAGATCTTTCCCTTTGTTATAGCTAAAGGTAAAGTTTTTTGTTGTTTTTTTTTATGCTTGATATTCTTTTCAAGTTTACCTGATCAAATAATAAAATAAAAATGTTGCCAGGTAATTTACAGTGGTAATAATCATAACCTTTAATCACAGAGAAAAAGAATGATACAATGCTCTTTATTTAAAAAAATGTGGATTTGGTACAAAAGGCAAGATATCATGCTTCAAGCAATTTTAAAAATTGATTTGACTATGAAATACAATAACAGATTGCACTTTGCAAACTGGTCACTAGCAGTGCATTGTCAGCAGACCTGGACAATAATCCTCGAGTGTTTTAGGGCTGCTGCTGTCAATAACAGAGCTTGTTAGTTACAAGCTGGCAGACTTGAGTATTTAAGAGGATTACTGCTATAAACCTTTTTTTTTTTTTTTTTTTTTTTTTTAACATTCAAAACCTTATTCATTACAGGCTTTTGCCACAGAAACAGCTGCAACATGTGATTCTGCTCTGATAAATGGCTAGGGCCTTGACCCTGCAAATGTTTGTAGTGGGCTCTTTGAAAGGTACCTAAAAGAATCAGGTAATCAGCCTCCATTTGTGAAGTCCATAGTCTCTGTAGGGAGTCAACACACTACTCAGCCATCCTCGAGCAATGATGAAATTGTATAGATTGAGATTCTATGGGTTACAGATCTTGTCAAGAGGCATGCTTCAAATGCTGTGTTTATTACGTATTGATATATCTCATTCTTCATTAGGCAGTACACTTTCCTGCATAGCAGAAGTATTCCTTTTATCTGGCCTTGACATAATAAGACCATGAAAGGTGACAAAGACGATCAAAGGGCTGGAGAGTCTGCCCTATAAGGAAAGACTGAATAAGTTTTTTCTTCACAGGGAAGAGAAGGTTCAGGGTCTTCCCTGAGCCATCTTTTCTCAAGGCTGAACAAAATCAGTTCTCTCAACCTTTCCTTATAGAGTAGGTTACCCTGACCTTTAACCATATTTGTAGCCCTTCTCTGGACCCTCTCCACTCTGTCCACATCTTTTTTGCATAGTGAGAACCAAGACTGAGAACAGTATTCCAGCAGCAGCCTGACAAGAGCTGACCAGAGTGGGATAACGGCTTCTTTATATCTGCTGGTGATGCCCTTGTTGATGCAACCCAGAATCCTGTTGGCCTTTTTGCTGCAGCTGCAAATTGTTCACCCATATGGAGCTTGTTGTCCATGAGGACCCCCAGGTCCTTTTCCACAGAGCTGCTTCTCAGTCAAGTAGATCCCAGACTGTGCTGCACCCTTGGATTTTGCTTACCCACGTGCAAGACCTTATACTTGTCCTTGTTGAACTTCATAAGGTTCTTTTTAACCTACTCTTCCAGCCTATCCAGGTCATGCTGCAGGATGGCTCTCCCTTTCTTGCAAGCGTTCGCTTCCTCACTGAATTTGGCATCATTGGCAAACTTCATTAGGTTACATTTGATCCTATCATCCAGATTACTTACGAATACATTAAACAGTTTTGGGCCCAATAACAATCCCTGGGTGACCCCATTTCTGATAGATCACCACCTTCTGGATGCAGCCGGTCAGCCAGTTCCCTACCCGCCGCATGGACCACTTGTCTAGACCGTAACATATCAGTTTCTCTAGAGGGAGCCTGTGGGAAACCAAATCAAAAGTCTTGGAGAAATCTAGGTAGACAATGTGCACTTCTTGTCCCACATTAACCAAGCAGGTTTCTTTGTAGAAGGACATCAGGTATTGTCAAGCGTGATTTGGCCCTGGTGAACCTATGCTAGCTTTAATAAATACAGAATGCTTCATGAATTTGCATGTTATTTAAAAATATATACACAGACATTGGCATAACATGCTCAGCTATTATTTGGATAAAATGACACCATATTTAGCTTTTTAGTCAGTTATTTCCCAGAAAGATATTCTAATTGCTGCTGAGGTGCAGTAGAAGTCATACTCAGAGAAAACTTATCTTTTTATCTTAACATGTTGGTATTACATGATGCTAATCAGTAATGAATATTATAGCTAAGCTATGCTATGTGGTATGGTATGGTATGGTATATGTTTCAGCTGAAGTAACACTAAAGTTGCAAGCCTGGCAGCATTTCTGAAGTCCTGTCTTCCAGATTTACAAGTGTTTTCTGACAAAGTAATCATAAGAATTTATAACTGGCCTGTGTACGACCATCTAAATGTTACAAGAACTGAGATATTCATAAATATTCCACATCATTTAATATATTTTACCTGTTTTAAAAAAATAATAATAGAAATGCCTAATTATGTCATCACAACAAATCCAGAACAAATTGAGTATTTATTACATATTGATTAGATTTAATTTTGATGTTGGTCCTTGAAAGACCAGTACAATGAGACTTTTGTGCCAACATTATATAGAAAATATGGAACAAAGCAATGAAAGAATGTTTGAAAAGACACAATAACATTCCTCTTATAAGTGATAAATGGAATGGACTCTTTAAATATTCAAATATTATATACTTACATTACATGTGTTATATGCATAGAAATATATAAACATACATATATACACTTTATATGCAGTTTTTATATATGCACACACTTTAATATGTGTGCCTTATTTAAGTACCTGTTAATTATTAATTCCTTTAAGTTTTGACTGAATATGACTTCATTTCAGTCCAATATGGAGTAATAATAGAGTTAAAATAATTTTTTGCTACCAGTGACCTAGAAGATTGCAAAAATTAAAAAAATAGCTTCAATGTAAAATTATAATCATTAATTTGCTTAAAAATCTTCAGAAACATCAACTGGCTTTCATCAGTCTGATTGGATTTCATTCATAAATTCCAGGTAAGGAGAGTTCTGTTTTCCTTGAATAAATGTTACTTTAATAAAGATTTGGGGCAGACTTGTAACCCTTTAATACATAAAGCCATTTTAATTCTGCACACATTTAATTCTTGAGTAAAACAAATGTACAGAACTGAATTGTCATAAATGGAATATCTTCATGAACTTTGAAATCTCATTGACCTCATTAACTCAACAGAGGAAGAACTAGGTGATACATACTCAATTTGCCAGGCAAAAATGTGATTAAAAAAAAGGGAAAAATTTTAAAAGGCATAGAGTAGTAATACTAGTTCTCTGTTATGCTTTCATCCTCTACTACACTTCAATATCTGATATTTTTATTATTGGCAGAATTTTCAGGTCAATCTTCATAAAAATATAATGAGTAAACATCAGTAAGAGATGTTTGTGGTACTTGTAAGACACTGAGATGTTCACTGAAGTTCTAATCTTTCTTTTCTGAAAAAAAAATGTTTATGTAAAGCTGATTCTTGAAATCAATCTTCATTCATAGCTGTGTGATAGATTCATAAAGCACTTTTTTCTTTTACCTGAAAAAAATCAAATCTGTAACAGTATATTGATAAATATACTTGTATATATGTTACAAATGCAACTGGATATTTTGTTACAAAATCTAATTTCAAAACTTATCAATACCTACACTTAAAATAATAATGCATTCAATTGGAGCCAAAAAGAAGGTTGTACAGCATGAACAGAGAAAGATAGTGGTTTAGTACGGTGACCTTACACTCTTCTATCTGAGGTTAAACTGACTCATACAATGCTTAAATAAGACATATGGCTACAATCCATTTTAGTCTAAAATGTTAATTTTTTTCTTTTCACGCTGTTTATAAAGGCAGAAATCCCATTCTGATGTAATTATCTCCTCTTCCTGTGATAGTTTAGGAATGTATTTTCCTGTTCTAAAGTGGAACCGCATTCTGTGAAAATCAGTTTCCAAACAAATTTGAGAACCACGCTAATTTGAGGATTTAAATCCTCACTTCCAGGAAATGATTACACAATATTTAGAAAGAACCCTGGGAAGAATCCAAAAGACACAGTTTGTTATTTGAATTATAGCACCTTTTCTGCTTTTGGTTTGGTTTGTTTTCTGTTTTATTTTTGTTTGCTTAAATGCTCCTCTTCAGGTATATATTCTAGACTTTATGCCATAATAACTCACTGATTAGGGGGCCACCAGGTGACATTGTTCGCATGTAAAAGCAGAACAGGAGATTTCATCATATGCATACAAGGAAACTGATTCCATTTTGCACATGTATGAGATGAGGAACCTATTAGTAGATTGTGAGAACAAACATTTAGAATTTAGCAATTTAATGACATGCTACTTTTGATACCTACAAATCTAATGATAATTAAGCCTCTATAAATAAAATTAAATTATTGTGATCAGTAAATGTCAGAATACATATGTTGCAATGTCAATTTAGAAAATCATAATAATTGATAATATAGGATTAACATACACCCGACATAGAAGAAAACTATAAAGTGCCTACAATGTAATGAAGTTCTGTATTACCTTTTCAGTTCAACATAAAGATAAATACTGCTTATAACTGGGGAAAAAAATTTCAAACCCAAAAGCTTTCTTAGATCTTTAATGTCCACAAATAGATGTGAACTTGAATTAATGAGTTCTTTGACAGGAAGCACCTGTATCAGCTATTTCCCCTAACACTGGATCCGGAACAAAAGTAATTTAAGGGTTTTTGGGTTTACTTTTTTTTTTCCCCCCATGGATTTAAGTTGACTGGCTGCCAAGGTGTAGAATCAGCATGGTTAAATCCAGTAGGACACGAAGACAAATTAAACAATACATTACTTAAACAGACACACTGTGCTGAGTCAGTTCTGACTCAGAAGGAAGAGTCACCTGAATCACAGTGTGTTACATTATAGAAAGTTGCTCATTTTAAATATTGACAAATTTCAACCTTGCACAGAATTTAAGAAATGACAAGCTGAAAGGACAGGTTAATGTTTCTGCAAGTCAAAAAGATTAATATACGTTAATATTACCTGAGAAAAGCCGACAAGCTAGAAAACTGGGAAATATTTTTAGGACTTGAGAGGGTTTGAAATAACTGATATCTCAAAAGTTAATCTTCAAGGAGGCATGTAATTTCTCTACGTATGCATAGGAGACATTGTTTTGTTTGGATTTTTGAAAAGTATTTAAGAAAAGTATTTAGTGAAAAAATCTACTGCAGAAGGTAGAGACAGACCAGGAAAGTGGGGACAACATAAAAAGGAAAGAGATTCCTCAAAAAAGTTGAAGTACTAAAGGATGGTACAGAAGCAAACTTGAGGAAGAGAAGAGGAAAGAGAAAATCAAGAAATTTTTAACTTTGGAATACAGGAAAGACTACAAGAGAGTCTTGGTATGATCAAAATAAAATCAGTAAGCAGTGACATATGTTTCATGATCCTCAATTGCACAAGACAGGTTTATATAAAATGTTTTCCTTTGTGATTGACCAGCTAGTTTTCCCTGTAGTGCTTTAGCATTCTTTGGCACTGAATTTTTTTCTTTCCCATTTGTGGACTGGGGGGGTTGAGTATTTTGCATAATTAGTAAGTGTCAAGCCAGAGCATAGTGCAGTAGCTGGCTGACTGCCCAGAAGTAAAAACAGAATAAAAAATCTTGCAAACAGGACAGGAAAAGAAGTTAAACAAGAGACAAATCCTCTATTTTTGGCACATGCTCAACTTTTCAAACTGGGAAATTACAGATGGAGAGGTT
The DNA here is from genome assembly GCA_017639245.1 of Myiopsitta monachus. NCBI lineage: Eukaryota > Metazoa > Chordata > Aves > Psittaciformes > Psittacidae > Myiopsitta > Myiopsitta monachus. The sequence continues at coordinate 57,283,966 of CM029919.1, forward strand.
TTTTTTTTTTTTAAAAAAAGATAAAGTTATGGAAAAAATGAAAGAAAAATATGCAGTCAGATTATTTTACAATATACGTAATTCCATCAATCCTTGGATAGCAGATACAGCATATGACACTACTACATAGTAATGAAAATGGAATTCCCTCAAAGTTCCTGATATGACTAAGCCAAACAGATCAAGGAAAACATTATCAGTTACATTCATACTAAGTCAGCCTATTCAGAAAGAAACAGAAGTCAATTTGATTCTATCCTGATTGAGCAGCAAAAGAAGAAAAAGAATTTTGCCAGGTAAAAAATATAATTAGACAAAATTTTTCACAAGTTGGATAAGGAAATGAAAAATTTGGAATATGCATTTTTTTTTTTTCTGCAGAGCACTATATAGTGTAATGTTCATATTAGTATTTAAGAACTTACAAAAATAGCCTAATTTTGGTCACCTCCTTGATTTTCTCACTGTTCTGTAAGAAAAGGGAGGACCCTTCATTTTCATTGGCTTACTTCTGATCAGGAGTTACCTTGTAGGCCTACAGCTTTGTCATGGTTCAGCCCCAGGTGGTAGCTTAGTACCACACAGCCACTCACCCTCAGTGGGATGGCGGAGAGAATTAGAAGAGTAAAAGTGAGAAAACTCATGCATTGAGATAAAGACAGTTTAATAGGTTAAGCAAAAGCTGCACACACAAGCAAAGCAAAACAAGGAATTCAGTCACCACTTCCCATCAGCAGGCAGGTGTTCAGCCATTTTCAGGAGAGCAGGGCTCCATCATGTGTAACAGTTGCTTGGCAAGAGAAACATCACTCAACATCCTCCCCTTCCTTCTTCTTCCTCCAGTTTATATGCTGAGCATGACTTCTTATAGTATGGGGTATCCCTTGGGTCATTGTGGTCAGATGTCCTTGCTGTGTTCCCTTCCAATATTCTCATGCACCCCCAGCCTACTTGCTGGTGAGGTGGCCTGAGAAGCAGGAAAGACCTTGACATTGTGTAAGTACTGCTCAGCAATAATGAAAACATCTCTATGCTATCAAGAGTTCTCATCAAAAATCCGAAACATAGCCCCATATCAGCTATTTTAAAGAAAATTAACTCTATCCCAGACAAAATATCAGAGGGGTTTTTTTGGTTTTGGCTTTTAGTTTTTTGATTTGGGGTTGAGTTTTTTTACAGATCTCCTATATCAAGATATTTAAAACTTTAATGATCAGATTCCTTCGATTACTGTATCTTATCTGACTATTCTAGAAGTACAAGGGAGAAACACAGACTGTAACAGCTCTGGAATGTATTTTCTTAGTGCAAGGACAGTGCAAGGACCTAAGCACATTGTAATAGCCTAATTTATATTGTCATATTGTAAACCTTCCAACAAAGTTATCATCCAAAAGCCACATGTACCTGATCCAACAACAGGTATATATATATATGCATGCAGGCCACTTACATAAATACATCTGATGTAGATAAACTTACCCATTTTATATACATTTTTAAAGATTACAGATATAAAAAAGATAGTTATTAAACAGCCAACATGTGTGTAGGAATGACTGATCATCAGCGAGTGCATATCATCCAAAACGTAGCTTTCTGTGATCTGTTCTGTGCTTTTTAGTGATATTCATTACCTCTGTGTCAATGCTTTGATTCTTGATCTCTAAAAAATTTAACTACTTTTGTATATAGGAAGATTGCAGCAAACTGCAACGCAACTCCTGCTATGAATGAACTCATTTTAATCAGAATTTATTCAAAACTCCTGACAATTTATTGAAAAACTCCATCTGTGTCTGAAATTTCTGACTGACTTAAATCATGCATATTGTAACTTTATAGGCTGCTGTGCTTTGAGGTGTATGTTATCTGATTAGACAAACAATGAGTCAATATAGCATGAGAAGGGCCATTCATATTGTCCCCTAAATTGTTTAACAGCTACTGTAAATTGTGAAAATACTTCCTCTTTTTTAATCTTTTTTTTTTTTTTTTTTAATTAAAAAGGAATATTCTCAAAGATTACCAGCAACTTCAGATAAAGGTATTTCTGAAACACTTACAGAATCTTGGCATATGTTTTGATTCTACTCTGTCTGGTTACATTAGACTGTGTAATAGGGTGAAGGTTTTACCTGCTATCACACTCAGGAGATTAAGCACAATATGGTCCTTCCATATGGCATTTGTGCCTAAAACCCAATGAGATTAGAATGCCTATGCTGAGCATCACTCCATATGTTCATAGGAATAGCCCATAGGTCTTGATAGAAATAGTGATTTTTCAGAGATTTAAATTAATATCTTTAGCAGTGCCTCAGAAACATCCCAAACACTGTCAATAATTATTGCTTTATCCCCCCTCTCCAATTATGCTATTATATATTATGTTAATGGTTATTTAGGTTTTATCCAGTATTTATTTTCATCTGTTAAATGAGCATATCTATTTCTTTTCTATGCAGGAAATTTTCTGTTTAAGAAAAAAAAATAATCTGTTTTGCACTTTAATATACAGAACATCTGAAGCAGAAAAAGAATACAAGGAAACCAACAGTTCAGACTGGTTTCTTTGTTAGGTATTTCAGTGATCAGTAAATTGAATCTTTGCAGTCATATCTAATTTCCTACCTAATATTCTTCACATTTTATCTTCATACTGAAGTCACATGGCAACATCAACTTTATCCCTATAATTTATGGAATTAGAGAACAGGGAAACACAGGATTTGGAAAGCACACGAACAACTTCAGAAGTGATAACCACAGCTCTCCCACAGCTGAAACTTCCCTCCCATCCTCCCAGTCTTGAGTAACTAGTGTATCTTGAAACTTGAACATTATTTTCTAAACATTTTCTGATTGTCGAGCAATCTAATAAAAAATAAACCATCCAGCAAATCCCTCTTGTTTTAGGTGAAACTCACTGTCTTTTTTCCTTTTCAACTGGACCAGGATGAAAACATAGGAATACTAAAATCATGCCCTGAAGGCCAGGAGCCTAAACACAAGGCTAGAATAATAACAGTCAAAGAACATAGCTATACAGATTGCTCAAGGAAAGTAATCTTTGCATAGATTTACCTTCATATAGCTTCTAGTAAGACTTAATTTTATGCCAAGTTGTATCATTACCTTTTGCAACAGTTTAGAGTTTTGTTTATTGCTTAAACCAAGACAGGAGATAAGTCTGCTTTCTTGTTGGTCATGATTATTTGTTACTCTTTTTTCTTATTTGGTCTTTTTTTCTGACTGGATATTGGATAAACTGGTGTCTTCTGTCCTGCTGCTTTTGCCTCTCATTCTTCCACCATTATATTTGAATGACTGAATCACATAACACTTCTTTCTTCCCCACTCCCCTTCCCCCTCAATCCCACCCTCAAGGAAAAGACAGTATTAATAATATCTCCTGAAACAGAAACTCTTCATTCCTGTTCCTACCAGGTTAGGGAAAATGTTCTAAGCCCTTCTGCAGCAATGATCTTAATTTTTTTTGGACCAACAACTGAATACATAGCTCAAAATCTTTTAATGTGTGAAGATCAATTTTTAAAACATTTCAATAGACTCTAAACACAGAATAATTACAGAAAAACAAGTCAACATGTATACTTTCTTTTTTTCCATTTTTTTTCTTTCTGTGTGATATATTTTGAAACTCAGTAATGTCTTTTTAACCAAGATTGTTTAGGATACACTTTGTTAACATTCTGTCATCTCATTTAACAAGGAGCATAAATGTGAATGAACACAAGGAGCCACCGATATTAATAATGATGACTTTTACTCAAAACGCCTTTAGGTGTTTTAGGTAAGACATTTAATGGTTCTTTGATAGACATAAGAATCTCATATTTAATTTGAATTATGGTTTTCTGAATTACTATGTTGCAGAAGGAAATATCTCCACTCCATTGGCTTAAGGTATTTTTACTTTGCGCTACTAATCTTACATAAAAAAGGGATTATTTTACACATCATTGAAATCTTTATAACAACCTAAATGGACTTCCTTTCAATGCTGCTTGCAGCTATCATTTGAGAGTAATAACAGAGTGGGTTTAAAAGAGAATATCTCATCATACAGTATCTATATAGTAATTTCCCTTCTCTCTCTTGTATCTTAAGACGGATTTTCGTTTTCAATTGACTGTTTCAACTATAAGAATTCAAACTTGGTTTCTCTTTTTCACATCAGCCCGATGACACAAACTTGGAGTTATTCATGATTCTGTTCAGCAACACAGTAATTTTATGTTATTTTTCTAGCTCTAATGCATTTTTAATAGTGATATCAGTACAAAGAGATTGAAAGTAACACAAAACAACAGGGTGGTGGAAGCCAAATGCAAAATCAATATAACAGATTATCATAGAGTATTTAAATAGAAGACAGTTATCTCTGTGAGCAAATACATAAACTAAAAAAGACATTCTGATACATACGCCATTTGATGAGAAACTGAACATGATCCAGCAGTGTGCAATTGCAGCCCAGAAAGCCAGCCATATCCTGGGCTGCATCAAAAGAAGTGTGACCAGCAGGTCGAAGGAGGTGATCCTGTCCCTCTGCTCTTGTGAGACCGCACTTGGAGTATTGTGTACAGTTCTGGTGTCCTCAGTATAAAAAGGGCATAGAACTATTGGAAAAAGTCTAGAGGAGGGCCACAATGATGATCAGGGGACTAGAGCACCTCCTGCCTGAAGATAGGCTGAGAAAGGTGGGGCTGTTCAGCCTCGAGAAGAGAAGGCTGCGTGGAGACCTCATAGAAGCCTTCCAGTATCTGAAGGGGGGCTATAGGGATGCTGGGGAGGGACTCTTCATTAGGGACTCTAGCAATAGGATAACGAGCAGCAGGTGCAAATTAAACGGAGGAAGTTTAGATTAGATATTAGGAAGAAGTTATTTAGATTAGATATAAGAAAGGAGTTATTTATTAGATATAAGGAAGTAGCTTAGATTAGATATAAGGAAGAAGTTATTTACTGTGAGGACAGTGAGGCACTGGATAGGGTTACCCAGGGAAGTTGAGAACGCTCCATCCCTGGTGATGTTCAACATCAGGCTGGTCAGAACCTTGGGTGACATGGTTTAGTGGGAGGTGTCCCTGCCCATGGCAGGGGCATTGGAACTAGAAGATCTTAAGGTCCTTTTTAACCCTAGCTTTTTGATGATTCTATTTCTGGTTTGCACAATTGCAAAAATTTGGTTATTCTATTTTTAAAGATAAAATATGCCTGGTCTTTCTGTAGTGTGACCAAACTATGGAAGCTCTCTTCTTTGAGACCTTTTCTATTACATTTAATTACATTTTAGTTTGTTATTGTTATTTATTGCAGTTAAATTATGCATCAATTCAGGTTGCTCAGAACATAACCATGCCTTTAGGAACAAAAAGAAATTGTCAGACAGGTATCATATTTAAAAATCACATTTATACTTTGCCAACCACCTCAGTAAACCAGAAAATCCATCACTTAAAGTAATTTGGAACCTGGAGGTACAAGTAAATCTGTAAAAATCGTAGTAAGCATATAATGGAAAAATTTTACGGTTTGGTCTCCCTTTATGTCACCCTTGTTGTGGTGTAATTATCATATTTTTCCCCTGTGATAGGGAGTTAGGCATTCAAATTATATTAGTTATTCTAAACAACCTGAGTTTTGCTTGAAGTGCCCAATCATTTTATTTCCAGCTTTGGTTTACCCAGATGAAGTGTGGAGATGGTATTTCAAACTGGATAGGACTGAGATTCACAGATCCAGAATCATAATTAAGGTATGTGGCTTATTATTTTGCTTTAATTCAGCAAAGTACTTCATCATAGTACTTCTTTGAGACTTCACTGGCTCTTTCTGGCTGAGCTTTTTAAACACGTTATTTTCAGTAACAATCCTAACTATAAAGAGAAAAGTGGAAAGACCTGCAAAATAAAGTTTCAGGATTTGGTCTTAAGCCTAACAGGAAGTTTTTTTGGAATTAAGTACATCTGAATACTTAAAACTATTTCAGCTCTTATGTAAAGGATACAGTAAACTACAAGGTTTGTGGTGCAGAGAACTTTTGTCAGTTTAAAAGGTAAACTTTGATATTATATACACGAAAAACCTGGGGTTTAATTTTACCTTAGGCAGTGAGTCTGCCAGCAATTCAAGTGCTCAAATGCTCCCATAAAACCTGTGAAACCTCAATGTGTTCAGGAAATGGGGTCAGCAAAGCTGTTATAAAAAATTATCTTAGAAAAACTTCTTCTCTGCAAATTGACTAGCCAAGCTTGCATGTGCATATATGCAGACTTGGAAAAAAAAACAAAACAAAACAAAGCAAAACATTTTTTAGCTCATCCAAAGTGTTTAAGATTAGTGACATATGTTTAGAACAGACAGTATTTTGGATGAACATAAGAGGTAAATTCAGGGTACCTTTTCCTAGCTAAAGCACTTAAGAAAATCAACTGGGTTCTACCCAGCAGCTTCAAAGACCATTTGTACCAAGACTATTCCATTTGTACCAAGACTATATTCATTAACTGCCCTCAGAATTTCTTCCAGCTGTAGGTAATGGCAACTAAATCCTTGCACATGATTCTTTTTGCCTCATCCTTGATAACATATGAATACTATACACATGAACATAACAGAGTAGCAATCTAGATTTGTATGCACTAGGACTTTATTGTTGGCACAGGAAACATTTGTATATCAGAATTACATTAGAACAGGTTGAAGGCAAACTCTGATGTCACCTAGCCCAGTCTCTTGCTCAGGTGATGGCAAACCTTGAAGTTAAATTGATCTCCTAAGGGTTTTGTCCAGCCGAGCTGTGACTATCTCTAAGGCCAGAGTTGTTTACATGTGCAAACTGCTCCAGCACTTAACCACTCTCATTGTGAAGCTTTTTTCCCCCATCATGCTTAAGCCTGTGACTGTTGCCTCATGTCCTTCCTCGGTGCCTGAGAGGGCACTGACACTGTATACTATAATGCCACTTTAACAAGTGTAAGACTGCTATTAAGATCCATCTTTGCCTTCCCTTCTTCAGCCTATACAAGCCATTTAATTTAGCCTCTCTTCATGCCTCAGCCCTCTCCATGGTATTCTGCTGTAGCTGCTTCAGTAGTTTTATGTATTGTTCCTCTTTTTCTCTGTTTATTCATCTGTTTATGTATCCGTTTTTCTCTGACAGTAAATGAAGAGGAGTTTGTACTCAAGTGTTCTTAGAATTTTGATCAATTTGCAGCAGATTTACTTTCTTTTTCATGCCAAACTTGCTGAGATAATATATTTCAGTATTTAAAGTGGAGGCAGCACTCTGCATCATCCATTTAGTTTGACATATTTATTTGCTGATGTATCTTCTGTATAAAAATATGTAGTTACAAAAGGTTACATAACTGCTGTTGTAAGTCCTGTCGAGATTTTAAGAAGCTTATTTCACACTCAGTGCTACAATTGAAAAAAAAAAAAAAAAGGAAAAGGAGTAAAACCAAGTTTAAATAGTAAATACTTATTCCATATCTGGAAACTTGAGTAACTTCTCTATCTAGGAATGTGGTCTTAATGGCCGAAAGAGATAACTTCCAATCTTGCATATCTAAACTGTAAAATAAGACTGACTATAAGGAGGAAATAAAGGTAAGATTTTAAACCTCTTTCTGCTACCTCCACAGAAGCTTTGTTTTGCAGTTTGAGTACAAGAGCCAGTACTTCAGATGTGATCCATCCCTCATGGGGTAGAGCAGGAACCAGGCCTTCTATCTGAGCTATTATGTATGGTAGCATATACAGCATTTGCCAAAACCTAAGAAAGTCTTCTGTCATGAAAAGTTCTCATCAGAAAGCCTCAGAAACCTTACATCTATGGGCACTTTGTGTTTCATCACAGTTTCCAATTAATTAGTGAGACTACTTCGGAAGCTTTAATCTAGGCTACGGTATTAGGAAACATGCATTAGACATTTCCTGTTTGCATTTCTATGTTGCTTGTTTGAAGAGTTCTTTTACTTTCATCAAAGACTGTTGAGGGCCTTAATGTACAATATTGACAGAGAAATAAAAATAGCAAATTATATTTCTGGCTGTGTGCCAAATTCATTAATTTCTCAGTCATATCAAAACCAATATAGAAGACAAAAGAAAAACAGCCTTATTCAAGCTTAATCAGGATTGCAACTGAACTGTAATGAGGAATAACCAGTATGTTCATTTTGCACTAATCAACTGCCTTCATGTATTGCTTCCTGATTCATGTTATTATTCTGTACCTCACCTTTCCTGGATGCATGTTAAAAATCATGATCGGCAACAGTCTGCTTCCTATGGTTTGGTAGCCTAGATGTTTACATTTCTAAAAAAATGCAATACACTTCCCCTCCCAGTTATAGTGTCACAAAATCATATATTATGAGATATCAAACATTAACTCACTAACAAGTTACTAATATTGAACCTGTTGTAAATGGCAAACAGCACCTGTGAGTATGACTTACTCCATCTAGAGAACATTTTGAAGTATGAAAGTATGACCGCAAATGAAGAAAGAAACATTTCAAATAACACAGCTTAATGTAGAACTATATATCAAACCAAGATAACTTTCAGAGGCAATATTTACATTTCATTAAGGACTTCAGCTGAGAAATTCCTACAATAAGAGCTGTAAATATTAAATGAGCAAAACAAAAGCAATAAGTATGAAATGCAGGGGAAATGCTATTGTGGCGTTAAAACTTTAGAAATGTCCGAGGAAAAATCTGTTCACTTTAGGTGCTTTGGCTATTAAAGTACATATATTTTTTAATTCTCAACAGTCATTTCTAATAATATCTTTTGCTGCATATAAGCCATGCATAGGTACAAAAATACATACTTTCATAATGAAAGTGTTCAAGAAATAGGGCTCTGTACTGGGTTCAGCAGGAGCAGTCATTTTTCTCCTTCTTGGAGGCTGGTGCAGTGGTGTATTTTCAACTCTCGGCCTGGGAACAACACTGATAACACCAATGTTTGTAGTTACGGCTTAGAATGTTTTGGTCTGAGCAAAGACTTTCTGAGTCTCATGCTCTGCCAGGGAGGAGGGGAAGCCGGGAGGAAGCAGAGACAGGACACCTGACCCAAACTGACCAAAGAGGTATTCCATACCACAGTGCATCATGCCCAGGATAGAAAAACTGTGGGCAGGAACCCAGAAGATTTCAGTTCACGGCTCGGTCATCGGGTGGTGAGCAGTTGTAATCCTGTATCCTCTTCCCTTGTATTTTCCCTGGTCATCATTATTACTGGTGGTAGCAGTAGTGGTTTGTGTTATACCTCAGTTACTGGACTGTTCTTATCTCAGCCTGTGGGAGTTACATTCTTTTGATTCTTCTCTCCATTCCCTTCCCCCCCCCCCCCCCCCGGAGTGGGGGGGGAAGAAAGAGGGGGGAGTGAGTGAGCTGCTTGATTCATGGTTTAAACCATGACAGTTCTTTTTGGCGCCCAACATGGGGCATGAAGGGTTGAGATAATGACAGGATTAATAGTCACTCGTCACAATGCTGATTTATTGGCTCTCAAAGTTGTTGCTCTAGTTCTCACAGGTTCAACATATGACGCTTTACTTACAGCTAGTATTTCTTATCTTAACATTTTTCAGATCTGGGTTTTGGGTTAAGGTTCTTATTACATTGTACTTTATTGCAATGACTTTCAATACAATAGACTCAGTGATCATGAAACTGACCCGGTTTTTGTTCCCAGTGTGGTCACCAACTCTATACAATGGGAGTTATCTAATAGAAGTGTTTAGCAATTACACATCTCTTTTCACCTCCTCGGGTGGTCAGCCTGTGAAGGAGACATTCTTTTATGCTCCCAGCCCCCCCACCAGACCATTTACAGCAGCATTTGAGAATTTTAAAAGGTTTTGAATGGCCTTTATATACCCTTGAGACCTGCCGGCTGGATGTGATGGGGATTGCCACATTGGCAAGCATACCGAGTGTGTTTTACCCACGACCATTTCGTCTAGTCCCAAGAGTTACGCAGAGTCGGGTTTAGGCCTTCTCTAGGGTTAGAGGACGATATAGGAAGACCAAGAGATTTTCCCCGAGGCTGGATAGTCATGAGTGGCAGGGTGTGTGGGGTAGTATGGGCAAGTATCTAGGCCAGTGGGCCCCTCCAGTGCTTTGGAACTTCACCAGTGAACAAATGCAAAATCCAGAAAAATTTGTAAAACACTTAAAGGAGGTGTGTGGTCATTCTGGTCACACCAGAGATGGACAAATCATGGCAACGTGCTGGGGCTTGGCTTATGCTTACAGAGCCTTGTTTAACACCGTCCAGCATCTTCAAAAGGAAAAAAACGTCTCTGGATCTGAGGGCGGAGTAATGGACAGCGCAGTTAATCCAGCTCCAAGTACAGCAGCTACACCACCCCCAGGGACAAGTACAGCCACTACTCAAACCCCAGTGACAAGTACAGCAGCTACCCAAACCACAGTGATAATCACTGCTAGCTAAACCAGAGGACCAACTCATACCAATATCAGTTGCCCCTGTACGCAAGAGAAAAAGCAAAAAAGAGGCAAAAAAGGTAAAGCAAGATGAAGAAACAACGTGCTCGCCACCTGGGACAGCATCTGACCAGGAGTCATCATCACATGATGAAGAAGAAGAAGAGGTGATTTCCTTATCTCGGACCTCAACCGAGCTACAGAATATGCGAAAAAAAACTACCCGTCAGCCAGGGGAGCACATCATCACCTGATTGCTCCAATGCTGGGACAATGGGGCCGACTGATCATGAACTAGAAGGTAGTGAAGCCAAACAGCTGGGATCACTTGCCAGGGAAGGGGAATTGACAAAGCAATTGCAAGAGAGAAAAAGTCCCTCAGCCTTTGGAGGCAGGCTCTTGGCAGCTATGAAAGAAAGGTTTCCATACAAGGACAATGTTGTGAGTTGTTTGGTCAAGTGGGCTACTCTAGAAAAGGGCATCCAGTCTCTGAGAGAATCAGCCATTGTAGAGATGATCCATAATATCAAGCTGAGTAACGGGGATATACCCATAGATCCAGATGAAGTCGAATGTACAAGACCCATGTGGTGGAAATTTACACGAAATGCACCCAAATCATATGCCCATTCATTGGCAACAGTAACCTGGAATGACATAATACCACCAACAGCGGATGAAATTATTCATAAACTCCGAGAGTTTGAAGATAATATCACCCCTTCCATCATCTCAGCTGTGGAAAAACTATCCCAGAACCTCCAGCAATTGAGAGACGATCTATCCAGCTCCTCACATGTACCAACCCACATCTCAGCTATTAACAAAAGGCGTCCTACTCTTCAAGAGAGAAGATATAGAAGTTATACACCATGGGCCACCCTATGGTTTTACCTGCGGGATCACGGAGAAGGTATGACGAAGTGGGATGGAAAGCCTACTTCAGTTTTGGAAGAATGGGTGTGTGAATTGAAGAGGAGAACAAAGGCCAAGTCTGATCACCCTGTGAAAGCTGCGGCTTCATGTCTCTGGTGAGCAGGTTCCCAGATGGAGTGGAAGAGCTGAATTTCCTTCAGCTCCTGTGATAAGGAATAATTCCTGTCAACAACACATGAGTGACCAATGTGATGACTATTAGAAGGGGTCCCGCCTCCAGCCAGGTGGAGGCAGGGGACAATTGGATTTACTGGACTGTGTGGATCAGATGGTCTGGCACATCAGTCCCACAGAAGTATAAGGCTCTAGTAGATACTGGTGTGTCATGTGTTCAACAGCAGCAGCAGTCATTTTTCTCCTTCTTAGCAGCTGATGCAGTGCTGTGTTTTTGATTTTGGGCCTGGGAACTGCGTTGATAACACCAGTGTTTTCAGTTACTGCTTGGTAATGTTTTGGTCTGACCAAGGACTTTTCTGAGCCCCTGCTCTGCCAGGGAGGAGGGGAAGTCAGGGAGGAAGCAGAGACAGGACACCTGACCCAAACTGACCAAAGAGGTTATTCCATACCACAGCACGTCATGTCCAGGATGTTAAAACGGAGAGCAGAGACTCAGAAGGGTGTGGTGGTGGACTGCAGGGTGGGTGCATGGAGTGGTTGGGCTTTTGGTATTGGTGGGGTTCGCTGCTGGAGGGTGCAGTGGCTGAGTCGGGCTTGGTGAGCAGTTGTATTCTTTCCTTGTATTTCTCTTGTATTATTACTGGTGGTAGCAGTAGTGATTTGTGTTATACCTTAGTTACGAAACTGTTTTTATCTCAACCTGTGGGAGCTGCATTCTTTTGAATTCTCTTCCCCATCCCCCCGGGACTGGGGGAAGAGAGAGGGGGAGTGAGTGAGTGAGTAAACTTTGTGGTTCTGGACTTAAACCACAACACGGTGCACAGTGTACTTCTGATGCCATCAAGCTGTCGAGGGGTGGAACCCATTTCTACTTCTGGAGTGACAGGAGCATCCCAAGAGTTGACTGTACTGGAGCCTGAAATCAGCCTGACTGGGAGGGAATGGCAAAAACACCCCACTGTAACTGATCCAAAGGCTCCATCCATCCTTGGCATAGAGTACCTCAGGAGAGGGTACTTCAAAGACTCAAAAGGGTACAAATGGGCTTTCAGTATTGCTGCTTTGGAGAGAGAGGAAATTGAGCAGCTGTCCACCTTGTCTGGTCTCTCAGAAGATCCTTCTGTTGTGGGGTTGCTGAAGGTCAAAAAACAAGTGCCAATCGCAACCACAACAGTGCACCAGTGGCAATATTGCACTAACCAAGACTCCCTGATTCCCATCCATAAGCTGATCCGTAGATTGGAGAGTCAAGGAGTGATCAGTAGGACCCGCTCACCCTTTAATACCCCCATATGGCCAGTATGAAAGTCTAATGGCGAGTGGAGACTAACAATAGACTGTTGTGGCCTGAACGAAGTTGTACCACCCTTGAGTGCTACCATACCGGACATGCTAGAACTTCAGTATGAACTGGAGTCAAAGGCAGCCAAGGGGTATGCCACAACTGATATTGCCAATGCCTTTTTCTCAATTCCTCTAGCAGCAGAGTGCAGGCCACAGTTTGCTTTTACTTGGAGGCGTGTCCAGTACACTTGGAACCGACTGCCCCAGGGGTGGAAACAGAGCCCTACTATCTGCCATGGACTGATCCAGACTGCACTGGAAGAGGGGCAAGCTCCAGGACAAGCAACAAGTGGATAAAGCTGCTAAAATTGAAGTGTCTCAGATGGACTTAAATTGACAACATAAGGGTGAATTATTTTTGGCCCTGGTGTGCCCATGACACTTCAGGCCATCAGGGCAGAGATGCAACATACAGATGGGCTCGTGATCAAGGGGTGGACTTAATGGACACTATTGTCCAGGTTATTCATGACTGCTAAACGTGCTGCAATTAAGCAAGCTAAACATTTAAATACTCTTTGGTATGGAGGACAATGGCTGAAGTACAAATATGGGGAGGCCTGGCAGATTGATTATATCAAATAGCAGGAGCTGTTAAAAGAGAATGAGATAATATAGATTCAAAAATTGAAGAGAAAAAGAGACAGAATAATTTACTGTGATTGAAAAATTCAGGTAGTGACTTGAGTGCATGAGGATATTTTCTAGTTATTTTTTTATAATTAAATTAAGCCTTTCATGTGGGGGGAAATGCTTTCTCAAAGAATAAAAATTTCAGATTTTTGAGGAACAGCTTTACAACCGTTGGCTCAGTCTCACGTGTTTAACACATATTTCTAGTGCACTATTGCAGCACCCCTTTCTAGAGAAAAGTTTTGTGGATTTATATACTACTCTCATGCTCTCTTTTTAGAGAATGTATTGCAGTGATGTTTTAAGCTTATTATCAAATGGAGACTTTTTTTCAATAGTTAAAGTCTAGTGGGAAGATGGAACCAACAGGAAGCAAAATGGGCTTGGGCTAGTAGCACTTAAAAAGAATAGTCTCATAAGAAAATTCCTGAACTAAAGAACAGGAGAACCTGACAGTTCTGGCAGAAGCTACAGATCAGGAGAATATTTTTATAAAGTCATTACTATTCAATACAGAAAATAAAACTTTATTGCAGCAAGTAACACAGAAGCAAATAAAGTGAAATTCAGTATTCTAGGGCTAGTATTAAAAATTTGTTATTAACTATAAGGAAAGAGGTGCTACTACTAGTGAAAGTTTAAGAGGAATTTCGAACTATAAAGACAAAACTAACAGTATGAATGAAAATCTGTGATTATCTCCTGTACTGGGTCTGGCTGGTGGATTTAATGCACTTTTTAGCAACCTGTGTGGTACTGCACGACTAAAACAGTGGTGTGATTAAAACATTGTTAACACGCTGATGTTTTAGCTACTGCTGAAAAGTGTTGGTACAGCTTCAAGATCTACACCATTTCCCACTCTGTCCCCCCCAGTCTAGGGGTGGGCAAGAAGATGAGTGATGAGACAGCTGGGAAACTTCTATGAAAGTGGTATTCTATGTTATGTAAAATCATGCTCAGTAAAAAAAATGTGGTGCATTTTTCTGAAGTAGCCATTGCACGGAGACTTTTGGGCACTGGTTTGCTGGTAGTAGGTGTTACGTATTGCCTTACATTGCTTGTTTCTTGCCCTTTTTTTTCTGTTTTCTTTTGCTTATTAAATTTTTTTTATCTTGACCCATGAGTTTTTCAGGTTTTGCTCTTCTGATTCTCCCCCCATCCCATGACAGGGCAGAGTGTGAACAAGTGGCTGGTGGGTGCTTAGCTGCCAGCCAGTGTCAACCCACCATATGTTCCCATAGAGGCTGAATAAGTCTTACACAGAGAGATGTAATAAAGAGATAAAATACAGAAACAGAAGTTTTCTTCTGCAGGAGAATAAGAAACTCTTACTTAGTACTGACCTATACAGAAGACTTTAACAAAGTACAAACATAAAGTATAGGTCACATTCAGTGTCCTTGCCTTTACAGACAAGTAAAATAAAAAGTCTGACTTGATAATGTTTAAGGAAAATAAGGGGGGCAAAAATGAAGGGTGCAATAAAAGGATCATCAAGCTTATTCTAAGACAATGAGAGAGAGAGAAAAAAAAAAGTAAGCACATTAATATTCTTGTAGAAAAACGTGGATGAGAACTTTTCTGTAAGAGCTGTTGTGTCTTTAGTGGATTTGTTCTAGGATTGTGTTACACTTGAAATACTGGTGAACTATTTCTTTTTAATACAAAATTTATTTTTTTTTTGTCAAATACTGTGTTCCTACATGTATACTTACCTATATCTTCTGTTTCTTAATTTACTTTTGACTCTTTCAGTGTCCTCAGCCTGGGAAATGCTCTGGGAGGATGTTTCATCTTTCTTAACATCTATCAGCACTATGACTAAAGCCTTTCTGGTGAAAACATCATCTTTTTCACACTGCACCATTGAGATGGCTACAGAATAAATTGGTTTCATCTTTTCAGCCAAAGAATGTGCTGGAATCGTGAGAGATATTATTGCTATATACATTGCTGAAACTTCAACTGGAGTACTCCATAGAGCTTTTATGCTAGGGAAAGATGAAGCTGAGCTACAATAGCTTCAAAAGGGAGAACCAGAAGAGTTGGCTTTATCAACATCTGTTAATGAAAATTGTTGGAGACAATACACTGGGTTAGCTGAAAAGACTCTTAGCCTTACAGCCACTCTTATACTGGTAGGATAAAAAAGCTAAGTTCTTATTCTAGCCATAATTCAGTTAGGTTTAGACTGTCAAGTAATGCAGACATTGCAGCAGAGAGCTTAATGCAAAATGCTGTCTCCAGGGGAGCTGAAGGAATACCTGAATGATTGCCTCCCTTGCATTTTAAGCTCTGTAGTGTCTGTGATGTAAACGTGGAGTACAGTTTACTAAGCCTAAAAGCCAACTCTGTGCGCTATATGACAACTTTCACAGGAAAATACGAGCCAGTAAAAAAATGTCTTTTAACAAATGCATTTAAATAGACTAAAAATACCTTTAAGGAAGGAAAAGTTAAAAAAAGAAAAAAGCTTTATTCTTGAAAGAGGATTTTTGAACTGCTTTCTGATGAAAAACAATGGAGAAAGGAGAAGTTACTCAGTTCTAACATAGAATTTGACATGTTTAGCAAGAGTATCTTTTAAGAGGTAAGAATGGATTCCCATGAGATGATAAATTGCATTACCCAGGAGGTCCTTTGCACTTCTAGGTACCTATGTTAGGCAGAACTAATTTCCAATAAATTGTTACTAAGCAGTATTAAAATGCATTGCAATGACAGTTCACCTATTCCCAGGTTAAGACTTAACCTAGCCTGGTTTTCATCCAATTTTTAAACACATTTTATGTGCCTAGTTAAGACTGAGATTTTTAAGTTCTCTAACTATTTTTATCCCAAAGCATTCTGTGAAGGAATTGAAGAAACTTATCTGAATATTAGTCATAATATTGTACAAGAAGCTACATCATATGTTTCATTAAGGCCTTTACATGGTTAAGCTACTCACTGGATTTTTCAGTCAAGTCATAATTTGTGCCAGAGATAAGTGACTTGGGCTAGGGTTTTATTTCTGTATTTTCAAATTATTAAGAGAGATCACTCATTGACTCCTTGAAATGATAGGCATAAAATAACTAGTATGTACCTAATCGCTTGGCTGCATAGCTTTGGAATGAAAATGTTGCTGAAATGATCGGTGAATTGATTTTACCATTTACTATGGGTTTCCAGCAAACATTTCATTGATTTGATATGTAGCACTGACCCATATAAAGACCATGAGCTTTGTTCTGGATGTTTTCCTCTCATCAATTTAGAATTCCAAAGCAGGAGCATGCATCATCACATATAAAGACCAGTGGTGTCAAGTTCGCCTAAATATAGGCAGATAACCAACGTTTTAGACAGGTTTTGAGTATGCAGCTGTGGTAAATTTGCATTGAAATGACCATCTATCCCATTAATTTCAAGCTCTTGTTCCTGCAATTTTGAAAACCCACAGCATGAACATCACAGTGCTTTTGTGAGGTCAGGATGCCTCAGGAAAGATTAAACTGAGACACAACATTTTAATATATTTTCCCATGTTCTTTGAATCTGTGCAGAAAGCACTAAAGTGTGATGATTAATTCTTGAAGCACTTATTTCATAGTTAGTGCCAAAAGGGATCACTATATCTACACTGGCCTCTTATCTATCAGAAAAAAATACATTTTACTCAGCTATGTTTGTGCTGGGCTCTGTAATTCATTTTGGGGTAATATATCTCATATTGTTCAGAAAACAAGTTGTTATATACAGCAAGAAAGAGTAGGAGATGAGGAAACTGCACACATATGAACAAATTAAACTGTTGCTGAGCCCCAGCACCAAAATGTTGTTGCCCATCTTTGTCAAACTGTTACAATGATTAGAAATTTGGATTTCGATGCAGGACATTAAGCAACTTCTTACAAGATTCCTAGACATTACCTGGGAGTTTCTATGGGCAGAGATCATTAGGAAATTTGCTTATGGCTGCCCTGTACTGATGGAAAAGAGAGTTCAGAAGTTCAGATTTGAACCAGTCTGTATGCCAGAGACTGGTCCCAGCGTTTGGTTTCCTAGCATAGGCGTAACATTTACACCTCCTAGTTGCAAAGCTGATCAAGTATCCTTAGATGATGCCATGAAGAGCAAATTGTCACTGCAGCACCAGAAATAAAAAAACTTTATATGCTGTTGCCTTTCCTTCCAGTGCCAAATATGATGATCAGCGTACTCCTACACTTGCACGCAAGTCACATAAAAAAATTATTTGTAAAGAACAACACCACTTATGGTGGTTTAAAGGTAGCCAGCATAATCCCTAAATCTGAGAATATATCAGTAGGAGACTGAGAGGTAAAAAAGTATATAAAGAAAATGCCCCTGTGAATGAGATGTGATTTTAATATCTATCATCAGATAAGGCTAGAAAAAAAATTTGAGATTAAAGCATCTTAGAGATATTTTTATTTTAGATCTATGGAAGAGAGTAGGCATGACTAGAACACATTATTGTGACGGCCCAGTATGGCTGCCAGTACATCAAATATAAAACTCTTTGGAGTTTGTGGGTTTTTTTGGTTATTTTTTTTGTTTTTTTTTTTGTTTGTTTGTTTGTTTTAATATGTTGGTCTATATAACAGACCCTAAGCAACACCTATGTATCAATTGGTAAACTTACAATATTTATAGTAATTAACAGTTTGACTATGAAGACCTTTCATATTGAAAGGTTGATTTTGTCCAGCTACACCTTCCATGAACTAAATAGGTATGCTGTTTTTCAAAAAACTGATCTCTGTCTCATTGTACGCATTCATGCATATGTGATGCTTCTCTCCTATAATATACTTTATCTGTTAGATCTCCTCCCACAAAACTATGATTTATTTCTATGAACTTGATTTATGTTTGAAACAGCATTTAAAATACAGATCCAGGTGTTATACATATGTAGTTTGACTCAGGTAAGAGAAATCATTTAACATTTGTACAAAGTTAGTTCCAAACTTTGACTCTATGCAACAGCAACTTCTGCACTTCTGCAAAATCTTTGTAAAAAAATTTGGGGAAAAAAAAAAGTTTCCCTGTAAGTCACTTGGTTGTCCTCTTTCTAAACACACACCCCACATGCCCGCAAAAAAAAAAAAAAAAAAAAAAAAGGAAAAAAATCTTAGTTTGTATTTTCCAACTTTTTTAATAGTTTGAAGTATTTTAACACAACATTTTTTCTTTAAGCAATAGATCTGGACTGAAAATATTTCTCCAAAGAGCAGTAGCCTTATAACTGCTAGGACAATGATTTAAAGTCTAATATATAAAAAATAATGAAAATTTCCATAGTTCTTAAAGACTCAAGGTAAATTGTGTGATAAAATGGAGTCCATTTTGGGGATTGAGGGCTCAAGATTTATTTAACAAATATATCCCATATAAACGGGTTGCCTTTTAGACTACCCACCCCTCCTTCCCTGTGCACATAAAAGGACGCCTCTTCTGCGATTAGTCTTCCTACAAACACAACTGCATCCCATGAAAGGAAACACAGCAAGGAGTAGATAATGAATTCATGCTTTCTTTCAGAGAAATATGGGAAATTGAATTAAGAAGGACTGGCCTACTTTGCAGATCATCAGTAGTTACTTTGCTGCCTACCTATGTCACTTCTCTAAGGGCTGTGACTGGGGATACAGGTTCTGGTTAACCTGAGGGTCTCACTCAAAGGTAGGCGAGTATAAAATTGAAGCAAACAAATAAAGAAAAATGCACCACAGTGTCTCTGTGCCAGGTGTTAGTTTTCTCATTTCTGTCTTTGTTGCTTCTCTCATTAATGTTAATCTAGGTCTTTAAGGAGGCTGCCACATATTACTTAATTTGGGAGAATTTAGCTTACAGGAGAAGAATCGTTCTCCTGAAGGTCTTTTAAATGTCAGACTCAAGGGGATTCCCTAGAGCCATAATAGTTGCTGCCGTCTGGCTCCAAAGGTCCCACCTGACTTCAGTGCACTGAGAAGACCCATAAACTGACATCTATTAAAAATAAAACCTTCTCTAAAACTTTTTTCTTTTTTTTTTCTTTTTTTTCTTCATTTCTCTTTTCATTCACACCAGGCTTTCAGACATGTATTTTGCTCATTAGGAAAAAACAAATGAACAAACTAACCAAAGTACTGGGCAAAGTAATAACCAGTTCAAAATTATAATATATAGATTTCAGTGTTCAATTGAATTCAAGCATATTTTGTCTACAGCAAAATCTGACACTCATATCAGTGAAAATAATAAAATACAAGTCATCTTAAATCTCCCCAAGCCTATGTTGCCTGCATTTGATTTCTATTTGTCACATTTTTGAATAATCATCCCATGTGTTCTGGCCAAAGTTTTAGCTAGACTCTGTGATGATCATGGTCAGTATAGTTTTATATTTCTTATCTACCTGTCCTGCAGACATCTTGAATGAAATTTATCTTAACAAAATATGAGTACCTGTTATGTAGACATCTAAGCCACACATAACTGAATTACTTCTTTTTATTCATTAGAAAGGGAACTTGAATTTTTAGCTTAGGCATAGACATCTATATAAGAGATACAGAAAGTGAGGCAAGAATGTTTCAGTGGTGTCTGAAGATAAGCCCCCATTGCTGAAAGATCATGATAACTAACTGTTTAAAAAGAATTGACTCTAAAACATTTGTATAACTTCTTAGAAGATATTTTGATATCCAGATTTAACTCTGCAACTTTTCACGTATATTATACTTATAACATTTTCATTGACTTCTAACATGTTCACTCTTGTCATTGTCCAACAAGCTTTCCTCTTACAGCTCCAGCTATTCCTGCTAATACTTAGTAAAACATGCTTATTATGTTCCTTCGCCTGGAAAAGGAAAAGAAGATACATGGAAAAGTACTTAAGGGCTCAAACTTGTTTATAAGAAAACATTTCTAATTGTTTTAATGCAAGCAAAACATGATTAAAACTTTGATTAACAAAGCATATTTCAATTAATCTGATTTTATACATGCTATGCAGTATTTGATCACTGGGGAATGAAGTTCTTTTGATATTAGTTAAAGGTAAAATTTCAAAGCAGTGCAAAGATGCTTTACTCCTATTGATGTTAACAAGAGTTGCCTGACCAAAGTCAAATACATTATGTTCAAAATTCACCCTATTAATTAAGAAACTAAACCTTAGAAATGCTACCTACCTCTTTAGATATCCCAGAGTAAAAATGTCTGTTTCTATAGAGTCACTATACTGTATGCAGTGTACTTGGCATCCTTCAAAGTTCTTCCTCTTGACAATTCTTGTAATTTCTGAGAAACTGTAGTGTCCTTAAAATTACAAATGGGATCAGTTCAGTAGTTTTGCATAGAAAAACTGTGTTTTAAACAACTACTATTAAACAGAGAAAAAGAAACAAAATGGAAAAAACAAAAGAAATCCAAACAAACAAAAACCAAAAAACACCAAAGGAAAACACAACAACCTTTTGAATATATATTTTGGAAGTATCCACTCAAAACAAAATACACAATAAATTATGATGCATTTCTGAGTATTTATTTGCAACAAAAATAAATAGCAGAACATCACTTTAAAACACAGTTCCAGATAGAGAGGGAAGTTGAGTTTTATGGAATATGTAAAAACAGAATACATACAGAATTCACATAGAGAAGCTGTACTATTTCAGCTCTACAGGTAGTGTCTTAATGTTGGTACACTTACCCTGGTGTGTATACAGTGATATAAGTACACTACTATCACTTTTGTCCTATAGAAGTACTGAAAAAAAAACATAAAAGTTGTGTATGCAAAGCTAGAAATTAATCCAAAGTGATATGTCTGATGTGTCTACTAAGGCTATGTCATTAACTTAAAGTTGCACAGAAAAAAAAATTAATATTTTTGCTGGAAATAGAAAGCATGTTTTTTTCTGCTTTAATACAGAGACACACTGTCCCGGGTTCAGCAGTAGCTGTCATTTTTCTCCTTCTTGGTGGCTGGTGCAGCTCTGTGTTTTTGATTTTGGGCCTTGGAACTGCACTGATAACACCAATGTTTTCAGTTACTGCTTGGTAGTGTTTTGGTCTGACCAAGGACTTTCTGAGTCTCATGCTATGCCAGGGAGGAGGGGAAGCTGAGGGGAAGCTGAGAGGAAGCAGAGACAGAACACCTGACCCAAACTGACCAAAGAGGTTATTCCATGCCACAGCACATCATGTCCAGGATGTAAAAACAGGAGAGCAGAGACCCAGAAGGGTGTGGTGGTGCGCTGGGAGTTTCAGCTGCTGGGGGGTGCACTGGCTGGGTCGGGCTTGGTGAGCAGTTGTATTCTCTTTCCTTGTATTTCTCTTGTATTATTACTGGTGGTAGCAGTAGTGATTTGTGTTATACCTTAGTTACTAAACTGTTCTTATCTCAACCTGTGCGAATTACATTCTTTTAATTCTCCTCCCCATTACCCCGGGACTGGGGGAAGAAAGAAAGGGAAGTGACTGAGTGAGCGAACTGGCTTAAACCATGACACACATAAATAATAAAATTAAGCACATTAGACACATTAAAAATAAGCTTTAAAATGAGACCTCTAATCATCTCCCTGCTCAACCAGGAGCTCATTGTCTGTGTCTTAGACTTCCCAGCATAAATTTTCTATAAAGGGTCCATGCCATCAGTGACGCACTTGTAAGCCAGTGAGCACAAATGAATCTGAAGGATTGAATCCTCATCTGTTTATTAGTTGCATTAGTCACAGTGTTCACACTTAGATTACATCTATATAATTCCAGTCTTTTAATAAGACGTAAATACCTTAAAGTTTTTTGTTTGGACTTTGCATGCAATGTGCACGTACATACATCGCAATGGCACACCTGTGTATATTTGACTTGCTTATATGAGCTATCAAAGTAAGCAGCAACTACATCCACCTGGTCTTCCAGACTCCTTTCATTATTAATGTGATCTAGTATATAAGTTCATTTTCTGCCAGCATTAACTTTGGAATCCCAATTACAATGTCACAGGAATTATAGGGATGGTGAAACTCAAAAACTACTTCCAGAACTACCTTAACATCCTATTTTGTTAAGACTGTTTTCTAGATCATCATATATGGACCAAAGGGTGTTGTCCATAATGGAATGGCTGTTCACTACAGCAAAAGTTGTGTAAAAAGTATGAATATTTAAAAAAAATATATTGCTTCTCTATGTTTATTCCCTGGTTGGACATTCCCTGGGAACAGCAAGCATAGATCTGTGTCTCAGATACCATGCGAATTTTATTTTACCAGGATACCAGACCAGCCTTATTTTCATAGCTTTTTTTTTTTTTTTATTTCTGTAACCATATGAAAAAGAAAGGTAAGCAGCTTTTTTTCTGCTGGTAAACTGAAGTTCTCTTATTATATTCTTGTGAGTTTTGCAATATCATTTTGTCATGGGTTAAGCAGTAGCAGTAATTTTTCTCCTTCTTGGTAGCTGGTGCAGTGCTGTGTTTTTGACTTTCAGCCTGGGAACAACACTGATAACATCAATGTTTTCAGTTACTGCTTAGAATGTTTGGTCTGAGCAAAGGCTTTCTGAGTCTCATGCTCTGACAGGGAGGAGAGGAAGCCGGGAGGAAGCAGAGACAGGACACCAGACCCAAACCGACCAAAAAGGTTATTCCATACCACAGCACGTCATGCCCACGATGGAAAAACCTGGGGGCAGGAACCTGGAAGAGTTAGTTCATGGCTCGGACATCAGGTGGTGAGCAGTTGTCATTCTCTTTCCTTGTATTTCCCTGGTCATTATTATTATTGGTGGTAGCAGTAGTAATTTCTGTTATACCTTAGCTACTGGACTGTTCTTATCTCAACCTGTGGGAGTTACATTCTTTTCCCCTCATATCCTGCCCCCCCCCCCCCCCCAGAGTGGGGGGGAAGAAAGAGAGGGAAGAAAGAGGGGGGAATGAGTGAGCAAACTGCGTGACTTACAGTTTAAACCACGACACATTTGGTTCAAATCTCTTCAGATCTTTCAAGATATTTAAATGTCAAGCAGGTTATTCTTTACATTTGCTTTCAAATTCTTGTTAGAGAGGCAGAATTTGCTTTGATGCACCCTAGATATCTTCATATGAGTCCAATGAGTAAATGATCCTGTGTGCAATAATAAAGCAGATAAATCCATCTGATCAGTAATTAGCATTATGATTTGAGATGGAATAGGTGGAGATTGTCCTTCTCCTGCTCCATAACTACCAAAACTGCATTACGTACTTCTTCCATGTGGTTTTGGACACCATCAGTTAGAGTCCTGTTAAAATAGAAAGGAAAGGAAGGGAAAACAAGAGAAATGGTCTTCTGTTCTCTAAATCTAGCTGGCATGAGATTCAGTTCAACTTTCTAGTCATCTAGGGCCATTTGCACTGAGCAAGGGCATGAAGTCAGGCCTATATTTCCTCATCCAAAAGATCTGAAGTCTCCTACATCTCCACAATGTCACACCCACCCATCCCACAACTTCCTTACCATGAAGTACCTTACTACCCCAGGTACCTGTATATGAAAAGCTAAATAAACCACTAGATGATGAATTTGTACACTGCTGAAGTTAGTAAGAGTGAAGCTTATTTATTATCATATATTTATTATGAGTATTCCTAAAAGTTATGAAACCTAAATATCTGGGTTTAGATGGTAAACATCTAAAAGATTAAGTATAATGTGCTTAAGGTTTTTTGATTTCTGGGGTTTTAACTAATTTGTGATTTTCTTTCTAGGACTGCAAAACCATTTCTAATAAATGCCCAATAACTCCTCTTTCAGTGTTTCATAAGCAGCCAAAATTTTCTATAATTCTTAAAGCCCATATTTTCTCAGCAATCTACAGTTTGTAATACAAATTTTTAGAGATTCCGATGATAGAAATAATTCATTATAGTATAAGGAAGGTAGCATTTAGAGAACAAGTAACATAGTCATTTGGGGCAGATTAAGAAATGAGATTTCTGGAGAGAAAGTAATGTTATTATGATTTTTTTTAGGCTTTATATAATAATGCCTATATTTCTTTGTAATTCTAACTAAATGTCAAGTGCCTAAGTTGTTAAATTATATGAAAAGATCAAAAAAATACACAGAAAATAGTGTTTTATGACTCAAATTTACTCTTTTAAAGAATATAATTGTTCTTTGTTGAAATGCAAGGAAGTGGAATGGAAATGAAAGTTTGATTTATATTATTAAAAATCCCCCCAAATATATTTTATATTATATGAGGAAACTTAGAGAAGAGAAATGAGAGAATACAGAGAAAGAACAAAGCAGAAAGGGGTGGAAATTCTGGTGGAAATTGAAGAAAAATAAAAAGCCAAAACATGACAAAGATAAGGCAATAATGCTTTTCATTTGCATGAGGGGCAGGCAGCTATTTTAACAGTGAAGCTCTCTCTTTTTAAATGACAAAATATGATTTCTAGTGTTTATTTTATTAAGTGATATGGTCTTCATTGTTTTTCTAATCCTTTTCACCTTTTTACTTATTCACTTGCTTTTCTTTTACCTTAATTGCCCATTTCTACTCTGCACTTTTTTTCCTCACTGTTTATTGCCCTTTTATTTTTGTCCCACATTCATTCTCTCCCCTCCAACTCAGTTAGCATTCCAGAAGTGTCTAGAAGTGTCTTTACTAGAACTTTTCTATTTCTCATGTTAGAACGGCAGTCTAGAGAAACAGATGAAGAGTATATAAAATTATGTGAAGAAAGCAATATACAACATTAAAATAAAAATGACAGATATAGATTTGTCCAAGATCATGTCACATGTAATACCTGTAGGAACAGCTTTTTTATATTTTTAATATAAATACTGATACATTTACCTGTCATGGTTTAAGACTCACCCAGGCTAATAACTCACGAAGTCGCTCGCTCACTCACTCACCTCTCTTTTCTTCCCCCAGTCCCGGGGTAATGGGGAGGAGAATTAAAAGAATGTAACTCGCACAGGTTGAGATAAGAACAGTTCAGTAACTAAGGTATAACACAAATCACTACTGCTACCACCAGATAATAATGACAAGAGAAGTACAAGAAAGAGAATACAACTGCTCACCAAGCCCGACCTATCAAGCCTGACCCCCAGCAGTGAAACCCCCAGCTGCGAGCCACCACACCCTTCTTGGTCTCTGCCTCTCTGTTTTCACATCCTGGACATGATGTGCTGTGTTATGGAATAACCTCTTTGGTCAGTTTGGGTCAGGTGTCCTGTCTCTGCTTCCTCCCAGCTCCTTCCTCCCTGGCATAGCATGAGACTCAAAGTCCTTGGCCAGACAAAACACTACCAAACAGTAACTGAAAACATTGGTGTTATCAGTGCAGTTCCAAGGCCCAAAATCAAAAAACACAGCGCTGCACCAGCTACCAAGAAGGAGAAAAATGACAGCTACTGCTGAACCCATGACATTACCATAAACAGAATTGTTTTAATAAGCATATGTCCAATGAGCTGATTGTTAAATAAAATGTTTCTCATTTTCTGGTAACTTCATTTCTTCAAACTTTATGTATTTTAAAAAGAAGACTCTTTTGACATTATAAGACATAAGTTTCATGTCTTTTATAGACATATGAGTCCTTCAATCTTCTCAAGCTTAAAACTGCATTTTGTCCTTTGTGTTTGCATAACAACTGCCAATCTTGAACTAAATTTGGTGTAACAAAGCACATACACATAAAAATCAAAGTCTCAGAATTTCCAGAACTTTTTTTAATTTAGAATGCAGTGAGTTTTCTCCCTGAGTGACATTATACCAGTGGCAAACTGTCTCCAAGTGAATGAACATGACACCTTCGTCCTTCACATTTTTGTTTTTACTACCTGTTTAGGTAATCAGCACTGTCTGAATGCTGTTGCTAATATCAATTAAATCAGGTCAAAAGCATAACAGCAGGAAAAAGAGATCAGTCAGTTACCATATGAAAACCCAAGGCGCTGGGGCACCTTATGGTATGTGCAAACAATTCACTATACAATTTCTGGAGAGAGGAAACTGGCATACTGTTGAATGCTGTTTTCCTTCGGGTAAAATTTTAATTAAAAAAGCAGCATGGAAACAGGTTTTAGATCTTCACTATTCAAATAGCTGAGATAACTGTTTGAATTTTAAAATCTTATAAAGTATTTCATGAAAAGGTTCCTGTTAGCTCAGTCTTTAAACTGTTTATGATATGATTGACCAGAATTTATGAGTCAAGTGAAACCTGAAGTACATCATACAAAACTTAGGAAGGGATATTGAAAAGATGCAATGAATCCTCCTGGATCAAACTCTGAAAGCAAGCACCTGTTTTCATATGAGGGATAAGGAAAGGTAGCTCCTGTTACTCACATCTGCTGTTATTCACAGTGACCAAGGATGTCCAGAACCCTCCGATGTTTTTGCTACTCATGTGAGTGTGGCCAGACACAACTCCATCTTACTGAGGAGTCATGCAGCAGCATAATCCTATATTCATACAGCTCTATCATGCAAGGGGAACAGAGAGAAAAACTCACAGAAGGGCTACACGCCTGACTCTTGAGCTGTTATTTCTATGTAAGCAATTCTGCATGCCCTTTTACCACATTTTTGCTCTGTCTTCGAGGATGATCACATTTGTATTCATGTAAAAACAGTTCCATCAAGATATGCCATAGCCAAGGGTAAACGTAAAAAAAAATAAAACAAAATAAAAAAGGAAAGTATACATTTTCTTTAAAGATTATTTTTCCTTTCTCAGTTTAACATGGTTACTAGAGGCATATGAGCACTTAATTGAAATCTTTTCAGTTTGTGAGGCACTATGAATTTGTGCAACAAGTAAAAGCTTTGTTAAGTCTATTTTCTAGAGCCTAGAGGTATAGAAGTTAAAAAGATTAATTTTTTTTTCCTTTTCAAACAAAACATCAGCTTGTGCTTAGTTTTGGACATATGAAGATGTGACACCTGCTTAAAGACCACAGAAATGTAAATACAAACCTGGAATAGTCTTAGTAGTAAAGGTCAAGCATTTTAAAAAGTCAACAGAATAACAGCTGATATGAGGAAAAAGGAAAAAACTTGCCTTCCTACCTCTAAGAGATGGTAAAAGCAAGCCTAGAAATATCCATGAGATATGTGTAAAGAAAAACATAACTTGAAAAAATATACAACTCATTGTACTTCCCAGCTATTTTCTTTACATGAATTATACTGTTAGCATGGATCCATTAGTCCTATGTTTGACAGTTAAAACTTAGACTTCTGGTTTTGACCCAGTCATTGATGCTACATTTCTAGTAGTTAGAGGCACGAACATGCAGTTAGGAAAATCACATTGGTGTGTAAACCTACCTTTAAATTTCCACTTCGGAGAGCACCTCTGAGATATTGTGTGCATCTGAGCTTGTGTCCGAGACATATCTCAACTTCTTGATATAATTGAGTTTGATTCATGGGCTACTCTTTTTTCATTTACTACTTTTCTTTTAGCTCCTTATTTTCCTACATTTTGCTGGGGTGGGGTGGGGGGGAAGCATCAAATGCATGAAATTGGTGGGAGCTATGGAAAGAACTAGAGTTCTGATCTGGTCATTTAGTAGGCTGAGATATCAGGTCACACCCCCACATTATTGCCATCAGCTGCATATCACCCAGGTGATCTAGACATAGCTGATAATAGGCTTCTGGAGATACCAACTCCTCTCCATTGATTGTAAAGACACAGAATCACAGAGTCATTTACGTTGGAAAAGACTCTTAAGATCTGTTGTGAGTTCTGGTGTTCTCAACATAAAAAGGACATGGAACTGTTGGAACAAGTCCAGAGGAGGGCCACGAGGGTGATCAGGGGACTGGAGCACCTCCCATATGAAGACAGGCTGAGAAAATTGTGTCTGTTCAGCCTGGAGAAGAGAAGGCTGCGTGGAGACCTCCTAACAGCCTTCCAGTATCTGAAGGCGGCCTATATGGATGCTGAGGAGGACCTCTTCCTTAGGGATTGTAGTGATAGGAGAAGGGGTAATGGGTTCAAACTTCAACAGGGGAAGTTTAGATTGGATATAAGGATGTAAGGGTAGTGAGGCACTGGAATGGGTTGCCCAGGGAAGTTGTGAATGCTCCATCGTTGGCGGTGTTCAAGGCCAAGTTGGACATAGCCTTGGGTGACATGGTTTAGTGGGAGGTGTCCCTGCCCATGGCAGGGGGGCTGGAACTAGATGATCTTAAGGTCCTTTCCAACCCTAAATATTCTATGATTCTAAGTTATCTAGAAACATCATCAAAGAAGTTTAGAGATCTAGAAATCACTGTTCTCATATAGCTAAGTAGTCTGGCTTGTATACTTGGCTCCCAGTACAGTTATCATGCCTCTTTTTGAAAAAAAAAAAACATGGTACAGACATAGGTTTCTATCTGAAGAAATTATGACAGATCATCTTCTCTGCAGGTAATATATTTAAGTATATAAATATGAGCATCAATATTCATATGTGCATAAAGCTAAAAATTTGGCTAAATATGTTTTTTCAGACTTTTATCTGTATAGTGATAGTAATTACAGAATTATGGTAATAATATTATTTAATTCTCATAAGGAAACCACGTTGCATATTTGATGCCCTTAAGAGTTTTTTTGGGTCACTATTAGAAATAACTTCACTAATGTGGACTTGAGGACTTCCTAGGAGATACAGAAAATGACAGTTCCATCAGCACCTGGAGCAAATCAGGTCTCATAGATAGTTATTCTAACACCTGTAGTATTTCCTGTTGCCCATAATATATGGGATCAAGTTTGTAAGAAAGCACACAACTCAAAATTTCATCTTGTAGACAAGGCTAAATGTCCAGTTGAGGGTCTCTAATATACTAGCTTTGTTCTGTTCCAAATCCACCAATCCTTAGTCTATAAAGAACTGGAGATAAGGAAAGAGTTAATTTCTTTTAGATACTATTTAAAGTAGAGAAAAGCCATTCTTCTGTTTCTCTCACCCTTTTATTGGACCATTTTCCATCCGTTTTGTGTCTTTCTCTGCTTTTTTATTTTCCAATGTTCTGGTCTAAAACTTCTTCATAACAGCCCTCACCTTGTGCCACTCTTGTCCTAAATTAAAATCTTTCTATACAACTATTTGCTTTCTTAAAAATAGCAGAAGTTACTAAGTCCATCGCAACCCTTTCTGTATGATTACATTGTGGGCCACATATCCTGTTCACAATATATTTTACTAAAACAAAAAAAAAAAAAAAACAACAACCCAAAACAACCCAACTTATTTGTTCTGTGAGAATATTTTGCATTTCTCACCTAACTCAAAAAGTCAAAAATGGGGAAAGATATAAAGTGTTGATTTAGGGAAACCATTTGACTAATACAGATAAAGTCAATGCCTACATCCAAAATATAGGTGTGCTGAGTTTCAGGGGTGTTACAAACCTTATTGGCTTCTATTGAGTGGCTATCACAATAGAAAGATGAACTTTTTACTGATTAACCTCCGATATAGGCTTATACATAACCTTTGAATTTTAAAGCTTGTATTGTTAATTTTCTCTGTTCTTTTTGAATTTTTAGCAGTGATTTCTATTCTGATGTTTTCAAGTGAAAGCCTGATAATAATTTTCCTAGGAGAAATTTGCTTTCACAGAATTTTTTTCTAATGTATAGAAGTGCACACAATCTTCTCATGTGCTACAGGCCTTCACTAACTGCTAAAGTACCTTGCACGGCAGCATCTAAAGTACTTCCTTGTTAATAATAGTGAAAGGATTATAAGATGCTTAGTATGAGAAGTACAGATACCCAATAAAGGCAGACTTTAGTTGTATTTTAGGAATAGCATAGGTATGCTTACTGATTAAATTTTCTCACTGTTACATAAAGACAGTTTTCCAGTTAAGTAACGAATGTACATGGAATACTCTACAGATATTCCTTGTTATTCTTTTGGGTAGCGCTGTTAATGAAAGCTTTTTCCAAAATGGAAAGTGTGCCTAGTCAGAACTATATTCATATAAATTATACATACACATAAACTAAGCATACAGATTTATGTTTTCTGTGACCCTTTTAACTCCCTGTACTTGCTGTTAAGTTGTATATTTTTCCATAGGAACACTGTAACTCATAAGAAAATGACTAACGCTGAAAACTCAGTTAAGTCTCAAGAAAAGGCATTAGTTCTGAGGCCTGGCACTCCTTTTGGGAAATCAGAGTTTTTATTGCCAGATAAATTAGGGTTTCAGAAGTATGAATACAGATGCTGTTTGCAAATTTGTCACAATCTGTCTTCCAGCAGAACAAATTTATATTGTATATAGTAATGGAAAACAGAAAACTGGATATTTCACTAAATTGCAGCTGTGTATGAAAGATTTATATGGTCATTTTGTGTCAGGGAAACATGTAGGTCTTACAGTATTTCAGTTCAGTATTCCACAAAGAACTTTGGTATTCTTATTTTAAAGTTATTTTATACTTTTGAACAGAATAAATATAATATAATATTTGGTATAGAGAAAGCCATACATAATACCTATGTTTATCAATGTTTTACTGCAGAAGATGGCTGTGGTAAAAATCTTGTTATTCACTATAGCTTAAACTGACCATATATGAGAATTTCCAGTCTGCAAGCCATTTTCATAATTCCAGTGTCCACTCAGTGCAGTATTAAATGTTTTAGAGGACTTGTATGTCAAGCCAAGTGGGCAATTCTAAAAAAAATGCCCAAACTAAGCCACAGCTTCATTTTTATTATAATCAAATTAATTTAATTTAGAGATTGAATATTTTCAAATAATTGAATACTACATTCAACTAGAAAGTTTCTTTTTGCTTGCATGCCTTCACATAATGTAGCCCTACTTTTACTTTTCTTTCTTTTTTCCTTTTTGTCCTATTGTTAATTCCCTTACAGCAGCTATTCTTCAAAACAGGAGCTAACGTTTTGTGCAGTTGTGAAGTACTGGTTCCAATTACTCTCGGCAACTAAAACCACAGTTTATTTTAATAGGCTTTGCAGTAAAACAAGGCATATAAAAATCAGATGCATAGGCAAAGAATTTTTCATCTTTAATCATTAAGCTACCAGTACAAATTGAGCCCTGCAGTTATTTCATTCCCAAAGGACACCAGACATTTAAAGAATTCAGACGATTAAATATTTGTGTTTGTGTGAACACACTAAGTGTTTTTGTGGTTGCTATCATTAAAACTGTGTTTCAGTACATTGTTTTAAATGCATACAATGCACGTTCTCTCTAAATGATAGCTTGTAACTCTTCCCAGATATGGGGCATTAAGGGCATCTGTGCTATATTACCAACCTTCCCACAGATGCCAACAGTTTGTTTTCTAATATATTGTTACTCTTTGTCAATACAGGCAATTTAAACTTAGGTTTTTTTCTTCGGTAGCAGAGAGCTACATGCTACAATCTGTTATTTCTATGACAAAAAAAGATACATTGCTGGAGAAAAGTGTGGTCTTCCTCTGAAAGACACAAACCCTTTAAAATCAAAGTATGTTCTATGCAAATTATTCACAGTATTTGCCAAATGTGAAAGACTTGTTTTCCCATAGGAATGTAAATGTGGAACAGGTGAAATTTTTATCACACTGCTATTGAAAAAACTAAGAAATTAAGAGGAAGATAACAAAATCCCTAACCACTGTGAGAGAAATGGGTGAGAACTAATCTCAGATACAGAGACAAATTGTTATGTGCAATGGGCCAAATTAAAGTTAGACACATAGGGTTTAACATTTTTCAGAATAAATGCTTCTGGATGCTGCACACCAAATAATGTTTTGATTTCTGCATAATGAGTATATTTCTGTATGCACCAAAGATGTGTCAGGGTTGCTGGCTTCCAGATTAGCTATAGCACCGAGTACTCTGTTAATCTAACATTTTAATTTTGTTTAAGCCCATTCCTTACTTTCAAAATCTCTTTTCCTCCCAAGTGTTTCAGTTACTGCTGTAATCTATGTTAGATCTTTGGTTACATATAAAGCGTGATGAAGTCACAATTTCCATGGTCTTGCAGGATCTTTCCATTTAACTTCTGAAGACTATCAAGTTAGAGAAGTGTCATGGGTTCAGCAGTAGCAGTCGTTTTTTCTCCTTCATGGTAGCTGGTGCAGCGCTGTGTTTTTGATTTTGGGCCTGGGAGCAGCGCTGATAACACCAGTGTTTATAGTTTCTGCTTGACAATGTTTTGGCCTGGCCAAGGCCTTTGAGCCTCATGCTATGCCAGGGAGGAGGGGGAAGCCCCAGGAGGAAGCAGAGACAGGACAGCTGACCCAAACTGACCAAAGAGGTTATTCCATAACACAGCATGTCATGTCCAGGATGGGAACACAGAGGGTGGAGACCCGGAAGGGGTGTGGTCGTGGACTGGAGGTGCACAGCATGGCCAGGTTTTTGGTACTGGGGGGTTCGCTGCTGGGGGTTGCACTGGCTTGGTCGGGCTTGGTGAGCAGCTGTATTCTCTTTCCTTGTATTTCTCTTGTATTATTACTGGTGGTAGCAGTAGTGATTTGTGTTATACCTTAGTTACTAAACTGTTCTTATCTCAACCTGTGCGAGTTGAATTCTTTTGATTCTCCTCCCCATTACCCCGGGACTGGGGGAAGAAAGAGGGGAGTGAGTGAGTGAGTAAAACTTTGTGAGTTATTAGCCTGGATGAGGCTTAAACCACGACAAGAAGGAAGTTAGGAAATGCTTCCCAGTAAGGAGCTACAAGTTCCTCTGTTGCTGAGTCTGGCTTTTTAAGAATGAAAATGAAAGATGTAAATTTACTGTAGTCTTCTGAATTTTAGCACTTGGAACTTATTCAGAAGTCTTCTATGGATGCATTCATGACTGAGACTTTTGGGTTCTAGAAATAAAAACATGCACTATTTACCTTAACTATGCCAAGTAAACTAGTGAAGATGTCAGCTGGACATTATGTAGATCAACATTTAGTATGCCTATTTTGTATTTGCTTCAATCTGTACTCCTCTTTTGTTGTAATTAATTAAAAATTGAGACAAATAAAATTACAAATACATAAATTACTTCTGTCTTTTTTTTTTTTCTTATGCTACTGTCCTGGGTTCAGCAGTAGCAGTCATTTTTCTCCTTCTTAGTAGCTGATGCAGCGCTGTGTTTTTGACCCTCAACCTGAGAGCAATGTTGATAACACTGACATTTTTAGTTGTTGCTCAGTAATGTTTACTCTGAACAAGGACTTTCTGAGTCTCATCCTCTGCTGGGGAACAGGGGAAGCCAGGAGGAAGCAGAGACAGGACACCTGACCCAAACTAACCAAAGAGGTATTCCATACCACAGCACGTCATGCCCACTATAGAAACTGGGGGGCAGTTACCCGGAAGGGTTAGATCACTGCTCAGGTCAGGCTGGGTATCAGTCGGCAGGTGGTGAGCGGTTGTATTCTTTTCCCTTGTTATTTCCCTTTTCATTATTATTATTGGTTGTAGCAGCAGTGGTTTTATGTTTTACTTTAGTTACTGGACTGTTCTTATCTCAGCCCGTGGGAGTTACATTCTTTCGGTTCTCCTCCCCATCCCTCTGGGAGCCGGGGGAAGAAAGAGGAGGGTGAGTGAGCTGGCTGCTGTATGGTCCTGTGTTGCCGGCTGGCCTTAAACCACAACAGCTACATAATTTTTGTCTTTGTAACACAGAGTAATTCTAATTCTCTTACACATAATGTTTATATGGTCTTCTTAAAACCCTGATACACGAAGTGGACTAAGTATAATATCTATACCTGAATAAGGGGTTGTACCCATTTTCAAGAATAATTTCTCAAGTATTAAATAGCTATTTACAATGGGAGAACTGAATAATAACCTAATTTTGCCAGTTCTGTCCAATGATTACAAAGGCATCCTGGTTGTGTCAGAAATTGCATGCCAGTGATATTACTAAACCAAAAGCTGTGTATAGGCTATATATTCAAGATTGCCTTTCCTTGAGCCACAAGTTTGCCCATTCAGGATTACACATGCACTTCAGTTGTTCAGAGTTCCTAGTGTCTACAGTATTGGGCATCCCAATAATATTTTGTGGTTTGGACACAAACACTCAAGACCTAACTAATCAGAATCTGGGGTGCTTTAAATTCCAATCCCTATATTTGAAGTTTCAAAGCTGGTTTGGAAAACATTCCCCTAAAAGTTCACATACTGTCACCTCAGCTATTGTCTATATATCACTGACAAGAATCTCTAATTAACAAATGTCTTGAAAAGCATTAGCAATGTACACTTGCAATGGTATCATCCTTTCAAGAAGGGAGTGGATTTGATAGGGTTATCCAATTCATGAGTATGTATTTTGTGTAAAGAAATCCAGATGGACTGGAATGCGTACATGTGTAAGAGGGCAAGTGCAGGGTGTGCCTGAGAGAGAGGGGCTGCAGATGGTGTTTGACTGTTGAACTGAGAATATGTATCTGTAACTTATCTGAAAGATGAGGTAAACAGCACATTAATTAAATTTGCAGATGATACCAAATTGGAATGCGCTACAAACACCGCTGTGGAAGACGTAAAGCAAAGTGACCTAGAAAAGGTTAGAAACATAAGTGGGACTTTAAAAAGTGATATATAGTTTTTAGAATTGAAGTTAATATATTGAAAATACAGATACTAAATAAAACAACCATAAAGCAAGAATATTAATATAACCAGTTCTGAATTTTCACCTTCCCTTCCCATGTTCTTATTTGTATAGTATATGCCATATTTTCGTCAATTGTACTAAAATTTGCAGTTTGTATCATAATGTAGGGCAGAGAGACACTGCACTACATTGTTCTCTCACTGGCCCAACAGTCTGCTGCTGCTGTTAATAAAAACAGTGACATTGGATGAAAATTGTTATTGTCTTAGAGACTATATAAAAAAAAATACTTTTTAGTTTAAAAGTAAGATAGGGTTGCCTCAATTGGCTAATAAGGATAAAAACCCTATCAGAATTCTACGCCGCACAAGATATGTATTCTAATGTGGGCAGTGTAACCCAGGAACTCAGAATCCTGAATTTGGTCATATAAACATTGTTTTAGGGACCCCATTCTGAGGAAAAATAAAAAAAACAGACAAAACACTTAAAAACCTCATCTTGTCATTGCCTCACTCTCTGCTAGCATCGCTTCCATCTCACAGGTGAGGGGTATCTTTCCCTCCATTTAGGTCTAGCCAATGCACATCTAATTAAACTCAGAGTATATTTAGCTATGTGGCAGTATTTGGGATACATTACGCTCATGTTCCTGGCTGAATAGTAGCCTCAGCTTAATAGGTGGATTACAAGTACTGCCAATTAATTCCATCTGTTACTCACAGATTTGAAAGATGCAGCAAGTTTGGTCTTTTCAGGCTTAGAAATAAGTAAAGTCCAGGAATCTTTCTAGCAAATGGGTATGCCATCTTGCAAGAGGATCTATAGTATCAGATGTTGTATGCAGAAAGTATATTTGGTGATCAAATAATAAATTGCCATGTCTAACTGCAGACAAGAATATGTGTTTATGAATCCAGTTTCACAGAAGAACATTTAATAAGGTGCTTCTTAAGTGGGAAACTAATTCAGACATACCTTTTCCTCTGTTGTCTCCTGTCTAATTTGTACCTTTCCAGTCTGCAGACTGGCTGTTGAGAATCCTGTTGTTGTATTCCTATTATAGTCCTTAGGCTATCAATAGCTTGCCTTAACACTGAGAAGGCAGCTGCCTCTCTTCTTTTCCTTACCAAAGGGAATATATTTACTTTTATTTTGTCTGGTGAATCTTACCAGTTAAACTCTTAAACTGATCATGGTGGATAGACACAGAAGTTTGCCATGCTCCTAAGATTCCTTTTTACATCTGGTTGCAAAAAGAATGCTCTTAAAATCCCAAACAAACACCTATACAAATGACACCTTAATCAAAACTAACAAAATCTCAGTAACAAGCCCCTAGAATTTTTAGAGAGATTGTAAAATATATAAAACAAACAAACAAACAAAACCATTCCTGAATTATTGGCAAATTTTAAGACCAATATGCTTGGGAAACATCTCTGAAGTACACTGAATGCAACCTCTTGAGTAAATAATCCAAATGAATGTGTCTGTAGTTCAAAGTATTAGAATCCATTTTTATTTTGCTGAATACATATAGAGTTTTTCCTGTCACACATGAGGAGAAACTCTACTTGCAAGAATAAGCAAGTGAGCAGTAACATGAGACTATGCTTTCGTGTTCCATTTAAGGAGATGAAAATTAAAGGTTCTGGTTATGACTTTGTAGCTATTTATTCTCCTTTACACAACTTTGGTGGATCTCTGTATCTTGGAGATGAAGTTTAGACTCTATAGCCAGAATAGAATTCTGTGATGCCTATAAATTAGAAGTGTATATATCAGGACGTAATTGATATTATTTTGCTTTGCACCCAAATAAAAATATACTAAGATAACACAACAAACAATATTATACAATGATATATTGTAAAACTGTTTTAGCATGTTTAACTGCAATTATAAGCATTTTACATAAGTATATGATCAATGGGATCTGAACAAACATCTAAATAAAGAATCCTGCCAAAGGGCAATATAAGCCCAAAAGACTGCAACTTCGCAGAACACCCTGCCAAACAAACCAAAATTGATATAAGCAGCAATGGGAGTAGAGGAGACCCCTCTTTTTGAGGGGGAAAGGGGCAATGGAATACAAACATTCTGTATCAGTGAATAAAACTGCAGAAAAAAAGGACTTAAGACTTCAGCTAGAACTTGCCTTAAAGAGCTCTAAAGCCTGATCAACATCAGCTCAGTGAACCACCAGGGATCATAGGTGTCAGTGCTAAATAAACATAATAATATCGGCTCAGCATTACTGTATACTTGGATCTAATATAAGAAGTAAATCTAAAAGACTAAAGGTTTTGTATTCATGATGCTTATGATGGATAAGGTATGAGACCTAACCGTTAACAAGAAGTTAGTGCATTGTTAATGAATGAATCCAGTAAAGTTTAAAGTTTCAAACTGTCCTGATGAATCAATCTTATGACATCATAAATTTTTAATTTTCATATATATATATATGTATACATTTATTTAAGGGCAACACTTCTCTCTTAAATAACAAACTCAGCAAGTTTTTAAGCACTGAACAATTTTGTTTGCGAGACTGGGATACTTTTTATTCTACTATTACGGTATTTTCTTCTCTTTACTGTCATCACATGTTCCCCCCAAATGCATTTACCATTAGGCAACCAAGTTTTGGTTAGGGTATTCTCAGTATGCCTCTGGTGAAAATTAAGCCTTGAGTTTTCTGTTGACATGCAGTATGCTTTTTGATTTTTGTGGGCATATGAAAGCTCGTTTTTAAACAGAGGTAAAGTCTAGAAAAAGAAAGCCTAGATAATGTTGCAGAGATATATAACTAAAAAGAAAGCCTAGATAATGTTGCAGAGATATGTAGCTAAACCAAAATCTTTCTTTTCTAAATGATTATCTGGTTTAAAGTAACTATGAGATAAGTGCTGAAAAACTAATTGCTATCAGTAATTTATAACCACAATCACAATCATTCACTATCAGTCTTCAGAGTGAGATGATTTGAAATAATTTTCTTTTGAGCAGTTAATGTCCCATGAGTTTTCAACAGTGTCTGATGGCAACAGTTTTCAAGAGAAATCTTTTTTCTTGTAAGAGACAAATAAACAGTAGACTTTTATCAGATGACAGCTTACACAGTGGTGAAAATAATAATAATAATAAAAAGATTCTGTAAATCAGATAGATGTAAAACTTTTTTTTAACCTCTTTTTTTTTTTTTCCCCCCCAGCATCATTGACTATACTAGAATGGTCTGAATTTGAAGAGTTTTAAACTTATGGATAGCACATAATGTTCCTAGCTTTTCCTTTTGGCTCCTTTTTTCTCTTTTGGTTTGGTTTGAGTTTTTCTTTGGGGTGTTTATTTTTTTGGGTTGTTTGGGTTTTTTTTTTAACCTGTATGGTTAGACCCTCAGCTGGTGATCTGAATGGAAATATGCCAATTTTCATTAACAGTGTTGACAAAAATTTTTGTCCTGATGAAATCCATCCATGGGTACTGAAGTAGCTGACAAATGAAGTTGCTAAGCCACTATCCATCAAATTTGAAAAATCTTGGCAGTCGAGTGAAGTTCCCAACGACTGGAAAAAGGGAAATATAACCCCCATTTTCAAGAAGGGGAAAATGGATGATCCAGGGAAATACAGGCCAGTCTGTCTTGCCTCTGTACCTGGCAAAATCTTGGAGCAGATTCTCCTGGAAGGCATGCTAAAGCACATGAAAAACAACAAGGCGCCTTGTGACAACCAGCATGGCTTCACTAAGAGGAAATCCTGCCTGACCAATCTGGTGGCCTTCTATGATGAGGCTATGGAACTGATGGATAGGGGCAGAGCAGTTGACATCATCTACCTGAACTTGTGCAAAGCATTTGATACTGTCCCGCACAACATCCTTGTCTCTAAGTTGGAGAGACATCAATGATAGGCGGACGACTTGGTGGATAAAGAACTGGCTGGATGGCCGCACGCAAAGAGTTGTGCTCAATGGCTCAAGGTCCAGCTGGAGACCAGTAATGAGTGATGTCCCTCAGGGGTCAGTGTTGGAACCTGTCTTGTTCGACATCTTTGTCAGTGACATGGACAGTGGGATTGAGTGTGCCCTCAGCAAGTTTGCGGATGACACCAAGCTGTGTAGTTCGGTTGATAAGATGGAGGGAAAGGATACCACCCAGAGAGACATTGACACACCTGTGAAGTGGGCAGATGACAACCTCATGAACTTTAACCATGACAAGTGCAAGGTCCTACAGCTGGGTCGGAGCAAACCCAGGCACAGTTATAGGTTGGGCAGAGAAGAGATTCAGAGCAGCCCTGCGGAGAAGGACTTGGGGGTGTTGGTCAATGAGAAACTGAACATGAGCCAACAGTGTGCGCTCGCAGCCCAGAAAGCCAACCGTATCCTGGGCTGCATCAAAAGGAGCATGACCAGCAGGTTGAGGGAGGCGATCCTGCCCCTATATGCTGCCATCATGAGACCTCACTTGAAGTACTGCGTGCAGTTCTGGTGTCCTCAACACAAGAAGGGCATGGAAGTGTTGGAACAAGTCCAGAGGAGGGCCACCAGGATGATCAGGGGACTGGAGCACCTCCCGCATGAAAACAGGCTGAGAAAGTTGGGGCTGTTCAGCCTGGAGAAGAGAAGGCTGCATGGAGACCTCCTAGCAGCCTTCCAGTATCGGAAGGGGGCCTGGAGGGATGCTGGGGAGGGACACTTCTTTACGGACTGTTGCAGTAGGAAAAGGGGTAATGGGTTCATACTTAAACAGGGGAAGTTTAGGTTAGATATGAGGAAGTTCTTTACTGTGTGGGTGGTGAGGTACTGGAATGGGTTGCCCAGGGAAGTTGTGAATGCTTCATCCCTGGTGGTGTTCAAGGCCAGGTTGGAAGGAGTCTTGAATGACATGGTTTAGTGGGAGGTGCTCCTGCCCACGGCAGGGGGGGTGGAACTTGATGATCTTAAGATTTTTTCCAACCCTAACTATTCTGTTTCTATTCTATGATTCTATGATTGGCAGCTGATTGCACTAGTGCATTTTTCATCTCATATATCTGTCCCAGCCTTTTGTTGGAGGCTTGTCCCCATAGAAAGAGAAGATGAATGAAAACCTATTTCTTAATCAAGGATAATGTGTTAAAGAAACTTGAATTCAGCATTAGCTTACCTTAATGTGAATATCTGTAAGTTCATGAAAATGTTGAATAGCAAGTCCATTGTTCTTGGGGTGGCATCTTCCACAAGTGGTGTAGGCAGCTAGGGGCCGGAGACAGATGAATCTGTCCCATTTTAACACACTGTGATTTTGTCTTTCTTGACACAAAGTCTTTTTTAGGAGAAAATCTACTTGCAGCTGATAGGAATAGAAGTTTACTGTTCCTCATGGGTCTGCATTGTTCACCTGTCTAACCCTTCTTTGAGTGAGAATGCAAACTGAGAAATGAAAAACCCCAAGCCAACAAAACACAATGATACTGAAAAAGTGTTAACATTCCGTTGATGGAGAGGTTGATAATGGAAGAGCATTATCACTTAGCATTATTGCTGCCATGACTTGAGCTACAAAAAGGTTAAGTATTAGATGAGTCTGATGAGTCCATTTGGCTTTCCTATTTGATGCCAGGTTTTAGATGCTCATTCTCATATTTAAACTGCAGTGATACGAAGAGATACAAGATACTGTTAAGGATGTTAAGTATCTTTTATTTTTAATCCAAACATGTATTTCCAAAAATACAAGTCAGCTAATAAAGCATAGGAAGTTTTTCTGAGCCTTTGATGAACAGTCTGAAATAATTTTACTATCAATATAGTATTACCAACCTCAGCAAAAGTTGACTAATTTTGTAGAATCAGTCTTTGCAGTATTCAAAATAAAATATACTTGAACTATTTGAGATTGAGAGAAGACTCTAAATAATTCTCTACCTAGTGAAAATGCATTTTCAATAGTAGGTTCTCAAATATAGGTCAATAGAATTTTACCAATCTTTCCAAAATACTTTGCTGAGAGAGGGAAAAAGCATGAGAAATATACTCCTGACAGGTAGTGAAATGAAAAGTGTTTGAAAAATGCTGCTTAGAATGAAAATGCCATTCCAGCACTAACCATATCACATTACCAGCTCTACAGTCACTTGCTTCCTTCTGAATATCCCTCTGCCTTTGAACATAAGTCTTTTATTATTCATTCAGCACCCTTCCCAGGATGTTTATTAAAACACAGGGAGAAATAGGGATTTAAAACAATAAGTAAGTCACCTCAGTACCACTTGGTTGTAGATTAAGCACAGAGGCTGCTGAAAGTAAGAACAAGATTTGACCTTCATGATTTCAGTACACGTTCAGAAGACCCATGAAAAGCAATGTGACCTCACAGTTTAAACAGGTGTTAGGACGACAACTTGCAAAAGTAGACAAAGGTGCCTATGTCTTAGCCATTCACAACTCTAGCAGGGAAGCATGTATATTTTAAAAATTAATTTCACTGTTATGCTTCATGCATTATAGTTGTGTATGATACTGTGGATTGGGCTAAATGAAGAATGGAAGTAAGGTCTGCAGGTTCTTGTGGTGGTTGCTGTTGTTGTCTTGGGGTAGCTTTAGAGTTTTTTTTTTCCCTCCACTCTAGCTCTGTGCCTGCTCACAGGCAGTTAAGGGCACAAATATTAAAAATAGTTTTGGCAAGTTTGAAATGTTATTTTCTTACCTAAATTCCCTATTCTACCAACAGCAACTATCATCCTTAATGTAGTAGCAGCAGAGAATGTAGTGTATCCAGTTGTTATCTATTCCTTTTCT
Organism: Myiopsitta monachus; assembly: GCA_017639245.1. NCBI lineage: Eukaryota > Metazoa > Chordata > Aves > Psittaciformes > Psittacidae > Myiopsitta > Myiopsitta monachus. The sequence goes on from CM029919.1 coordinate 57,325,928, forward strand.
TGTTTCTTCTTCACGTATCCCCTTGTCTGCCATTTCTGCTAAAACAGTATGTGTTTTTTCTCTTTTGTATCTCTGCTGCTACATCTAAGAACATCTGAGAAGCAGAAAAAACCCTTTAATTGCCACAGCTGCCACAGGAAGGCAATTTCCACCAGAAGTGTAAGTGAATATAGTTAGAGAAAGAACTTTCAGTTCTTTAGTAGAAGATATGTTTTGTTTTCAGTATGGTTGGTTTGGTTTTAACAGAATGGAATGATAACTATCCACATTTTGTTCATCCCTCCCCTCCAAATACAGATTATAACAACAAAAAGTATTGGCAAATTCGGGCATAAATTAGCTAATATTTGCAGTTAAGGGGAATTAGAGAAGGAATTTAAAGGCTGAAATTTTTGGGTTATCCTTTTACAAGGAGTATCTGAATTCTTCAATTAAATTATCTGTCAGAATCACTACCCCATAATCAGTATTTAGAGGGTTGTTGAACAACTAGTTAATGCCTTGTGTTTAACATAATAGTTTTTTTTCCCCTGTTCCTAGTTTTAGGTGTCAAGAATTTAATTACTTTATACATTTCTATTTAACTGGTGTTAACTTTTTTGTTGATATTCAAAGCTATGTGATTATTTGGGAATCCAAATACCCTTCAAAAGCTGCAGAAACCTTGTTGTTAGTCAAACAGCAATAGTGGAAAAAAAAATATTTCCCTTAAACTCTGAGTGATGAATGCTTCATAACCACACATGCAAAGAACTTGATCCACAGCAGGGACTATATTTGTTTGAGAATGCATTGCTCTACTTCTTACCTTTTACTCTTTTTTTTCTGTGTGCTTGTCACCTCAAAACCTTACAAATATATGAACTGGAAGCCTATCACCTAGAATATACTTTAAATATATTTGTACGCAACATATCACTCTAGCTTCTGTGAGTTTTTTGTTTAGAGCATATTCCTGGAATGCAAAACAGGTTTTTTTAAATATTTTTCCCTAATTTATTGTTCTGGGCTTTAGAGAACAAAGCAAATGCTGCTCTTGATAATTGTACCCACACCTACAGAAAACCTTAATGACATACTTGGATGATTATTCAAGACAGAGAACTTTCTTTTTATTTGAATGTCTGTGATGGGTTAACCTTGGCTGTCTGCCAGATGCCCACCAAGCTGATGCTGTCTCCATAGGCTGCAGCTTCCTTCAGGGCACATCCACCTGATGCAGCATGGGGTCCAGTGGGAATACTTGCTCTGACATGGTCCTCCATGGGCTGCAGGGGAATCTGTGCTCCGGTGCCTGGAGCAGTTCCTCCACCTCCTTCTTTCACAATGGTGTCAGCAGGGATATTTTTCTCACATTTTCTCACAGCTCCTGGGTAGCATTTTTTTTTTTCACCCTTTCATAAATACGTTTTCATAGAGGTGCCATGAGCACTGCTGAATGGCTCAGTTTTGGGCAGTGGTGAGACCATTTTGAAGTCAGCAGAAACTGTTTAAGATGGGGCAGCTCCTGATGTCTTCTCACAGAAGGCACACTTGCAGACGTTCCACCACCAAAACATTGTCAATTTGCAAACTATACAAAATCCTTTGTTGCTGTTCATTTCTGTCATTTATTTTACCTTGATTAATATCTAATTACATTCCTGTAATTTAAAAAGAAGAGTTTTCTTTCTCACATTTCTGTCATTTATAACAATATTTGTATGTTTCTTTGGCACTGAATCCTTATTTCCTTTTCTATCATTGTCAGGTCAAAACTCATTCTTACATTATACATATTGGTCAATATGTTATAAAGCAAATGCCACTCTGGGCACCCGCATGCAAGAATAAAAAGAAAAAAACCACCAAAACAAATAAAATGAACAAACACACACAAAAGAAAAAATTAAAGCATTGCAGGAGATCTTATTGCATTATGTCTTATTATTGAGAAGTGCACTTTTTATTGCCTGGGGATAGCTGGGTGTCATGAAACTTTAGAAATTTTCCTGGTTTTGTGGAGTACGGTTTGCCAATCTTATCTGTTCCATAGCAGCTGTCATCATAGGGAACAACTGAATACACTTGATTTTCGATGTCAAACAATAAGTAAATAATTTATAATGAAAAATGGAGAAGGCATTTACAGTATAACTGTATACCTTAAATATGTGAGGTGCATCACATCACTTTGCTAGTTTTTCGCTATCATTCTCAAATGGGAAAACAAACTGGTAGCAAAACCAAATCCCAGATGGATAATAACTACTAAATTTACATTCACCAGAACACAGTTCCACATATGCTGCCCATGTAGAAGATACGGCTGTGTTGGTTCTTGCTGCAGGAAAACAATCAAACAAACAAAAGGACTCAGTGGGAAGTTTAATACAACAGTGTGCCTAATGTATGATTCCTTCTGGAATTCCTTCTTGTCCACCCATGTGACAAGAACTGGAAGTGGAAATCTTAGTAGTTCGGTCATCCCCACTGAGCTGAGAAGGCCTAACTTCATCACTCAAACTTTATCAAAATTAAGAAGGCCACAATTGACATCAACTTATACACACACAAACTCAAAAACTTTTTTGATCAAAAGTTGCACTGTGTTATGTACTTATCTTCTAGTACAAGATAAGGACATATGCAGATATGCAATTGAATATACATTTTGAACAATATTTAAATGTCTAGCTTCCTTAGAAAACTCACAGGACTACCAGTGAGCAATGGTAAAAATTAGCTGATGCTGACTTCTCACTCTAAATTCTTCCTGAAAGCTTGAGACAAAGTCCTGGTTGAATACAAAGCCTAAGACTGGAAATTAATACGATGTCCCATATGTCTAAGATTTATGAGGTGCCTAGAAGTTCTTTCTTCATGCTAAAATAAGCAATGAGTAACTCTAAGACTGTCCTAATGGGCAGTAAATGCAGGTGTTTGCGGAGTCTGATCTATCTCAAACAAGTCTCAGATTGGTATTTATCACTCTTTAGAGGTACTAGTCTATTACCTCTAGCTATAGAGATAACAACTATAATTAGCTTGGGTTAGCTGTTTCAGGTAAAGTTAGTAAAATGAGCATTAGCCTAAACAAATAACTATCCAGCTTTCAACAGAGAACTTAGAAGAGCCATTTGTCTGAGGTAGTATAGGAAAATTCTGGAAGCTCTGGATAATGAATAATTAAACAACTAAATTTATACTTTCATCAAAGTAAGCCTGGTATCATCAAGATAATGATGTGAAGTATTTTTAAATGTATACAGCATGAGAGTTACATCAACAGCAGAAAGCTGATAGAAGAAAAGCAAACAAGCAATTTTTGACTTGTAAGGGTTGAGTGTCAAAAGAAAGTCCATATGCAATAGCTGTGTTTCAGTGAATGAATGAGATATGCTTTATGAACATCATAGAGAGATCTAATCTATTGTTCTACCTTTTATGTGTTTTTGTACATAGATGTCTAATATTTATTATGATGTAGTTGAGTATCATTTAATATAAGGAACGTAAAGAAAAGAAAAAAACAGGGAAAAAGCATAAACATTATTTTCATGCAAATAAAATAATAAAACTAGTGGTCTCCTCTAATTTTAATCATCAACATAATACTTATCTAAGTTGCCTCTGTACTCCAAAGCTTTACTAATCCTATCCTAAAATAAGTGCTTAGCAATTTGGGATGAGTTATCCTTCAGGAGTGGCACTTTTTCCTCCACATATTTGAATTTGGTTGCTCAGTTAGGTACTTCATGTCTAAGGAAGTAAGACGTCCATGTAAGAAGGGTAGTGATGAAAAGAGGTCTATGGGAGATGCATGTTTGTCTGAAACAGGAGCTGGATGCCAGGCAGGATAATGTGAATTTCAGATGTCACTGGACACCTATGCTTAGTCAATTGTCAATTGACTCTCACTTTGATGCTTTTTTCTGAACAGTTAATGGTGCTTCATTCAGCTGCACACTCTGCAGAAGTGTCTCATGCTATTTACAAGCTGCAAGCATACAGTGTCAGTGATATCTGAAATACCCTATATTCTTCTATTTGGCCTGAGGCTGCTGGTTCAGAACAGAGTGGATTTTCTTTTGTTTGTTTTTCTGTTTTGTTTTTCTTCCTTGTCTAATACAGATATTTCAAACATCCCAAAAAGTTCCAAGTAATACCAGACAGCAATATTCAGTTACTCTGTGAAACCCTCAAATCCCTTTGGTTTACGGTGGTCATGAGATTACACTGGACATATTCATAAACGCTCCATTAACTGTAATGAGAGCTTAAAAACCTGTAAGTGAACACTTACAGTGAAACACCTAAATTTTAGAATCAACAGTCTGAGGCTGGATTTCATCCTTACAGCTTGATTTGGTTACCTAAATACAGGCATGTTATCCAAAATGCCATAGGTTATTGAAAACATCTGAATGTAATGGCCTTTCCATTTACAGATAGGCCAGATCAGATAAGATCCCCTAAAATTTATCAAACAACAAAAAATATTCACAGTTCCAGCAATTAAATTCAGTTCTGAATGCTGAGTAACATGAATCTTTTTATTCCTTTGTGGCCAGGATTTTACATTAGTATGTGAGAAGTTCTTGATAAATATTACTAAATAGAAACTAGATAAAGATTACTGAAATATAAAAGCATTTTGGAAACATATATGTAATAATACTCCTTGTAAATACCTCCTTAATTCTGGACATTTGTATATTAATTTATCCTTTAAAAATATATCTAAATACACACAAAAAACTTTATTAACATTCCATGCATTTAAAAAGCTGAATTTGTTTTCTGTGTTGTATTTCTTTGCTATTAATAATTTATATGATCATTATTTTGTTTATCTTTGTTATTGTTGTCATTGCACTCTTTGTAGTGGATAAATGTTTTGAGGTAATTCTATCCTTTGAGATCATAAACAGTAACAAATGCTTTTTGATTCACTTACAAATTATAAGAGAAGAGCCATGAAATTTTCCTAACCTTTTCTGCAGCTCAATAAATCACAAACAGACAAGAAAGTTAAGCACTGCTTCAGTGGAAAATCAGCAGACAGATGTAGCACACATTCCCCTCAAAATAATTCAGAACCTGTTCCAATTTATCAAATGCCTACTTTATCTGTCAAAACAATGTCCTTTCTCAAATAAAGGGCATTGTTTCTGCAGCAAGAAAAAGGTTCTGATGTATTGTTATCTGCAAATGGACGGTGGAATAATGGAAAAACAGGCAGCATTTCAAGCTAAGAGATCAAAGGGCAGAATACATTACAATTCTTGTTAAAATAAATTCAGCTGAAATAGTAATTTTAATAAAGACATTTATAACCTTAAACAATATTTAGAGTTTACAGATCAGCAGAAACAATAAGAAAACCCCTTTCAATATATAAACTGATGTATTTCTTCATATTGTGAGAACTTCAAATTTCAGAGAAACCAAGATTTACAGAGCTGTAACCTACTGGTATCTTGTGCTTACATTTGCAGAGGAAATATTTTCAATAGAATTCTTAATTTTTTAAATTTATTTTCATATTGCCATAACACTACAAAAACATAGATTTCTAGATTAAGAATTTCTATAAGCAAAATTTATTAACTTGAAATCTTCCAAGACCATTTTGATATCCAAAAGTTGTATAATGTGTTATGATATTAAGTCACAATATTACTCAAACTCCTCCTTAAAATTAGCCATCCTTTCCAAATTCCACTAACAAAATTAAATTAAGAATGAAATAACTTTTAAGCTCAATCCTCTATAAAGCAAATTACAAAACAAAACAAAACAAATCTATTAATAATTCTCAATTAATTGAAAAAGCCCAGCAGTTATAAGTGTTCAGCAAATCTGTAAACTCAAACCTGGTTCTATTACCAAGTAATTTTAATGCTCAGATACTTTCTTTAACCTCAACATGTCAGATATTTACTATGATTCCTGTAGCCAGCTTGAACCTGACCTGAACTGTGACAACTTTGCACTGATGTATGTGTCTCCTTCATGACTGCATGTAGCTCTTTCGTATATTCTTCCATTTTTCAACTCTTTTTTATGTAACTGTGACCTCTGTCAGTTATTAAGGGTTTTTTGTTTCTCCTTATGATACATTTTTAATATCAGAGTGTCCTCTAAAAAAACCCATGATTGAATCAATTCTTTTTTAAAAGTATTCATTTATGATCAGCTAATGGCAGCTTCAAAAGTTAGCAATTTCTTTTTTCAATAAACACTTTCCTTACACCTTGATATTCATAGGCATCCATCACTCTAGTAAAAGAAACTCCATTATCAGAATGATAGCAACATAAAAAACATTCTGCTCAATACCCTGTGATATGAAGGTTGGCTTCACTAGTTTTTACTTCAGTGACACTCCAGCGCAAATCAAAAACTAGACCCAGCATCTTGAAATCTAGGCATCTGTTAAAGCTTAGTTATGCCAGCTCTTACTCAGCTGCATAAGTAGATGTCTGTGTTTACAAGCTGAAATCAATTAGTATTTGTAGAGTACATTATAGCTGATGAGGAATTCTAGAATTGTCTAATTAAGACTGGACTAACTCAAAAAGGCTACTAATATCAAAACAAGGTTTGACCAGTGTGAAACAAAGTAGAATTGTAGAAGAATAATTGCATTCCTAGGTGCACATTGCTAGTCCCTTGCTAGAGGAAGTTCCACATAATTTTGCTAGCAGCACCGTGTGAGAGCACTTTCTGATCTGTTGCGGGTTAGTTTGAATGGCTTCATTAAGAAATTTGCACCAATACAACTGACTGTGTCTTTGCTGTACTAGGGAACACCCACAGAACAATGTCACTGAGCAAAAAGCTGCAGGATAACTGCCAGCTAGTGGGTAGTGAGAAGAAACTGACTGATTTTCTCTTCAGCACAGCCCAAATGAGAAGGGGTTGTGTATTTCAGTCTCAAAGGTACGTATGATTAGGCTAGAATATTGTCCTGGTTTCAGCAGTAGCAGTCATTTTTCTCCTTCATAGTAGATGGTGCAGTGCTGTGGTTTTGACTTGCAGCCTGGGAGCAAAACTGATAACACTGATGGTTTTAGTTGTTGCTCAGTAATGTTTACTCCGACCAAAGACTTTCTAAGTCTCATGCTCTGCCAGTGAGAAGGGGCACAAGAAGCCAGGAGGAAGCAAAGACAGGATACCTGGTCCAAACTAGCCAAAGGGGCATTCCATACCACAGCGCATCATGCCCAGTATAGAAACTGGGGGGAGTTACCTGGAAGGCCCAAATCGCTGCTCGGGTCAGGCTGATATCAGTTGGTGGGTGGTGAGTGGTTGTATGCTCTTGCCTTGTTATTTCCCTTATCATTATTATTACTGGTGGTAGCATTAGTGGTTTGTGTTATACCTTAGTTACCTTAGTTACTGAACTGTTCTTATCTCAACCCGTGGGAGTTACGTTCTTTCAATTCTCCTCCCCAGCCCTCCAGGAGCAGGTGGAGAAAGAAGCTCAGTAGTGAGCAAGTGGCTGTGTGGTTCTGAGTTACCGGCTGGGCTTAAGCCACTGTTGTGAGTTCGGCTTCCCCGCCCCCCCAGAGTCTCATGTTACACCGGGAAAGAGGGAAAAAAAAGCTGGGGGAGGGGGGACAGGGCACTTGACCCAGGCTGACCAATGAGGTTATTCCATACCGCAGCACGTCATGCCCAGGAGGGAGAATAGGGGGGGAGCTCTCGCTGGCTCGGCGCGCGTGGTCTCTTGGCTCGGTCGGGCGGTGAAACGGTTGTATCCTCTCCCTTTGTATTTACTTTGTCACTATTATTGTTATTGGTGGTGGCAGTAGTGATTTGTATTGTATCTTAGCTCCTGGACTGTCCTTATCTCAACCCGTGGGAGTTACATTTTCTTCGGTTCTTCTCCCCATTTCCCCCCCATCGGGGGGGGGGGGTGGGTGTGTGCGGAAAAGGAGGGAGAAGGGAAATTTACGGCTTAAACCACGACAGCCACAACACATATGCAGGCTAAAATTCTCTGAGAAATATCCAGGGACATTCTTTCACTACTCTTTGATGCTGAAACAATTCAGAACAGAACTAGTTTGTCTTAACCATCAGTAGACCAGTGTTCATAATAGTTTTGTCAGATTAATCAAAACAAATTGAAATGGACAAATAAAAAATCCTGCTAGCAGAGTAAATAAATACTAATGTTTCGAGAGAGATAGACCCATAGAGTATTATCGAATATTTGAGCAGCACTTTAAAATCTTCATTCCACCTATTTCTTTTTCAAGAAAAAGTTGACAATAGTTACCAGCAGAAAACTGGGTTTCAAAGGTGAATCTAGTGAAGGAATTATGAATATACACATTCTTATGGCTCATATTGACACTCACAATATTGATGAAAAGTAAGAAATGAGATACTACTACAAATGTTAATTTAATAAAGGTATTCTGTAACTATTGACAGAAGGAAATGGTAATTAAATAAAGATCAATGAGGAAGTGAATTAAATTCAAAGAATGTATAGCTAAAATAAAAATAAAATAAAATAAAAAAAAAGAAACCTACCTGGAAATAATATCTGGAGGAGAAAAGTTTGGTTTATCAATCAAAATCAGACACTAAACCTAAATCTGCCTAAATCTCTAGGCAACCAAAATGCTCGCTGAAATTACTGAGGTTTTCAGATGCACAGATGATGAGGAATAGGATGATCCCAGATCAGCACAATTTGTACAGAGGACCAGAGTATCTACTGAAATCTGACTTTGGATTGCTCTGAAAGCAAACAGGGAGAAAACACCAGTTTGAATATCACCCATATATGCTATCTTGAAATCAAAGAACACAAATACATCAGTGTGAATAGTTTGCAATGAGTAAATAATTTGCCTCAATTCTCTGCAGAGCTGCTCCAGAAACTTTTCCTCAAAATAATTTTTGATGCTGAGAAAACAAATTAGGACCTTGTTAACACCAGTATCTGCTGTCTTGTCCATTACAGCCTCTCTCCCATCCATGAAATTAAGAAGTTCAGAATCATGTTTCTATATGACATTTTTTATAATGACATCACACAGGATTTTTGGTTTGGCACTGTTTCTTTTAAATACATCTTTCTTTTGCTTAGAAGAGAATTTCTCACTAATAGTTCAAAAATACAGTGCATAAGAAACAAAGTGAGAAATTTTTAAATGAAAGTGATCAAAACAATAAACAGCACTTTCTGTGAGCTATGTGAGAATGAATGCTGACAGGAAAAAGAAAAAGCTTTCTGAAGGAAGTTCAAGTACTCAGGAAACATTTTATTCACTGATAGCAAAAAAAAAAAACCAGGACCTTGACTCTTCTCAATACGAAATAATGGAAGAATAAAATAAATTATATGCAACCGATTTGACAAAGCTCTTCCTAACTGTAATAAAATTTCACAACATGGTCAAAAACCACATTGTTATCAACACTTCCTACCAATACAGTTCTGCTCAACTAACATCTTTGCTTTGAAAGACAGATTAAATTTTTGCAGAGGTGAAAGGAAAATGAAGCTATGTGTGTCTCTCTGCTTTTAAGAAAAAGTGGTTTGTGGTTCATATTTTCATCATCTTGTAACAGAAATTCATAGGAAATACAGTATGAAACTGAGCAGACACATACATTCCTTATGTTCCACTTGATATTCACATGTTGTTCTTATAATTAGGGAAAGAAAATCAAGACAGTTTACTCTAGCTTTTCCCTGGAAAATTGCTTGAAAAAAATGTAAACACTTGCAAACAGTTACTAATATAGGTGTTAACTACGACCAATACATGAATAATGAGGCTTATGAAATCTTGATCTCATCTGCTATGTAGTTTCATAAAAGGTAGTCACAAATAGAGTTCCTTTTCCATACATCATTTAGTTGAAAAAGGCAAACCAACTCATTTCATTTAAATTTCAACAAATTATGTTGTCTCTAGTAGTGTAAAGTATCAAATTAAATTGCTACACATCATATTTTTCTCAAAAGTTAAAATTAATTATGACATTGAGTAGATACTTAAACATACAGTAAAAATGACAATTTTAAAATGAAATATTTCATGCATAATTAAAAAAGGTTATGAAAAGCTTCCAATTTGAGTGTTTTACTGTTCTTAATCATTTAATATACACATCAAAACATGGAAATTCCAAATTATGGATCTTCCAATCTAATACACAGCTTACAGTAAAGGGAACTTTGAATATCTCCTTAGAGATTTCGGCAATAATTTTCCACTCCATTACACCAATTTCATACTGGGATAAGCCCATTGATGTCAACGGTGTTATATCAGCTTAAAAACAATATGACAGAATAGAAGATCAAGGTTATTCAAGTTCTTATTTATGGTTATGGAAAATTACACATGTCTGATGTACATGTATATAACAAGACTGTGTTGTTTTGTATTTCTTTGATAATGAAAATGTCCTCATATATAAAAAGCAGAAAAACTGAAGCTGAAACATAACAGGTATTTACCAGCTAAACATACATAGCTGTAGACAGCAAGTGCTGGTTATAAAATAAATACACAGATGACAGCTGCTCAGTTCCACTAAAATTAAATGTGAGAAAGTTTGAATAGACTGAATTTTCAGGAATGAGGAAGTCCCAGGAAACTATAAATCAGGAAGGCAATAGGTTTAGAGTTGTGTCTACTCCTGCATTACCTCATATTTTATTTTTATTTATGTTATGATTCCAGAGAAGTAACTGGACTCATTATTGAGAATTTCTGAAATATTTTACTCTTGACACAATAGCCACATAAGTAAAAATGCTGTCATAGTCACAAAATTAACTATAAAGGCAAAGTTCTGTTAGGAGCACAGAATTGGTTTGGCGGTCTGAATCTTCATTGTAGCTGAGAGCATGCCTGAAAGCAGTCTGAACAGCTAGTTAATTCCAATAAGAAGTGCTGCTACAAATACATCACATAAGTCCAAGCATTTTAAACATCTCATCTTTCCTGTGTCAAATCATGTCTGAGCTTTCTTTGAAAAAAAGTGGGAAGGCCAACACCTGTGGAGGGGCATCAGCTTCTCTGTTCTAGATCTTATTGCTTTCCACAAGAATAAAGGAGATATCTGGAGGCATATGACATAGGATCCTCCCCATCCTGGTAAACACTGCAAGTAAATCCTTGATGGAAAGGCAGTGAGCCCTTGGGGACCTGCAGATATGCTCCCAAAACTCTGTGAGGAACATAAACAGGCAATGTGGATGGGTAACTGGTTTATTCTCAAGCTGACCTGGGTATCAAATTTTCTGAATCCTATGCTGCCTCATTTCGCTTGTCATTCATTAAAAAGATTCACATTCACTTCCAGATTTTTTCTACTGAAGTAATAGCAAAGGCAAGGTATCACACTTGACCTTCAGCTGCAGAAGGGTATTAACTTCCAGTACCTCCTGTGTCCTGTCTGTCTGTATCAGAAGTCTTGATCTATTTGAATGTATCAAATTGCACTGGATACTAAGTATCCTACATCTCCTGTATATAATGGAGCTTGGACCTGTAGACTGCTATATTGTAAATACCAAATTTAGGGATTTTGAACCTACACTCGAATCCCAACCAAGTTTCAGATTAATTTAAATGACCTATCAAAAATAAAACTTAAATATTGTTGAAATAACAACCCAAGCAATAATCCAAAACCTACGTATAATGCCATAATGTATAAAAAAAAATGAGAAAAACATTGATAGAAAAAAGAATGGGACAAGTCTATAGGAAAGCATACCAGAGAGAACTTGAATATGAATATGCATATTGAAGAAAAAAAACTTAGTTTGAGTTAGTACAGTAGAATGGAAAGGAAAACAAAGAATGTTTTATGCTGGATGCACATGTGACATGACTTGATGAAATTAAGTGTCTTGTAACACGTAAAAGAGATGTGGTTTATTTGTCACAGACCACTGGCCTTCAAATATCTGAATCTATCTACATATTAAAAGAAACAACCATTTATTGGGAAATAGCAGTGAATGATGGACTTCCATTTGCATGTCCTTTGACTTTAAACAAAGCCACTGAAGTCAGTAAGAATATTCCCATTGACTTTGGCAGTCTTTGGATACAGCCTAAGGATCTCTAATGGGATTCTATGTGTGTGAAGGACTCGCAGGAACTGTCCTTCAAAGAAAGGCCCAGAAAGAGTCAGCTCTGCAAGCAATAAGAAGGCAATGCAATTCCATAGAAAGGTCTTTCAATACATATGGATCTCATGGTTCCACAATGAATATAAAAAATAGTCCACATTATTTAATAATGAATTGTTGTCATATAGTAAATGCAAAGGATCTAGTTAGTCCTTTTAATCATCAAAGCGTCACAGAAGGCATATTATTTACCCAGAGCATACTTTCAAATGCAGCAAAGGATTACTTACATACTTTGCAGAAGATACGCTTCCAAATTTTGTTGTCTTTATCAAATGTTTTTAAATTTGAAGGAATATTTGTTTTGTGACCAAAATTATTTCTTGTAAAATGCATGAACACTCCAGAAGAAAATAACAAAACTCTTGTATACTTCTCCAAGGCATGTTCCTTAACTACCAAAATAAGAATCATGTTCTGACTTCTGTGGGACTTTCATTTTTCCCTAGAGTGATACAGCTTCATCAGAATTGAAATAGTCACCATGCTTCATAACTCCTCCTCACAATTCCTGCTCTATGTGATGGTAGGTAGGACACTACTGTGCTATTAGAACTATTGGTTTAAAATCCCATAAGCCAAGCAGCAAATGAAGCCCTTTTTTCTCACTTTATGAGAAACACCACTTACCAGTAGCCTAGATAATCTTGTTTTATTTTTTTCTCTGCTCCCTCTCAGATACAATGTGGTGCTAGATGAATCCTGCTCATGCACTGCATTTATCATGTGCTTAATTACTCAGAAGAGTTCATATGGAAAGTGTTCCACTACCTTGTACTATACAATAAGTCTTCAATAGATTGATAGTTATGAGCTTACCCAATATAGGTTTTGGCAGGGGGGAGGGGGGTGGTGGTGGAAATTATTCTGAAATAAGTGACAATTCTGGGGCAAACTGGGTACTTTAAACTCTCTTTTGCCTTCTGGTTCTTCAAAGTTTTCCTAAGTATTTTGTTTCCAGTGACTTCTGCTGCTACACTCTTTTTTCTTGGAGTAGAGCTAAACCAGTTTTTTAATCCAGCAATACATGTATTTCTTTCACACCATTACAAAAGTAAGCTTGTCATCTGGTTACTTACATAGACACTTAATTTATTCCCTTAGTGGAATTCAGAAGAAAAAAAATATTGGTTCAGCTCAAATCAAACAAGAATATTTTTTATTATAATTTTTATAAAAAAGGAGCTGGAAGAATTACTTGGATCAAGTTTTACCTCTTTCAGTCATTTTTAACCCTCTAAGCTTTATTGTATTTCTTTTTAAAAGACATTTATAATTTAAAATAAAATTCTGTGTTGCTAAAAAAACAAGTGAAAAATTTAGACATGTACCTTAGCAATGCCATATTTCAATCACTGTAATAGTGATTTCTTTGTTTCAGTCTCCAGAAGATTAATTCCTTTTCACAGAATTTTGTAAAATTCACGTGGCTGTAAGGAAACAGGTAACCAGTATGTTTTTGAGAGTTATCAGAAATACTGCAGAGATAGAAACTAATGAATTTTACCCAGTATTTTCAGCATGTCTCTGTGGCTTTCTAATGCTGCATCTAATGCCAGCCTCGAACTAATTCCAAACTTAAGATCCAGGTACATTTGGTGGATCTGATCTACTGTTTCTGTTCTCATGTTTATTTCAGATCCCTATAAATTTTTCTTATATAACTTCTCAAAATTTCAGCATCCTTTGGCCTTAAACATGATATACTATTTCAGTGTTTTTATATTTTCTATAGTCTCTAATTAAAACCATATTGCTTGTTACATTTTCTCTTGTAAAGCACTTCTCCCCTCTCCTCTTATTTTAGGAATACAGTTTTCATTAGCTCCTTTGTCTCATTTAACATAAAAAAAAATATTAAAATACTCAATAGTTTTAGAATGAAAGATTAAAAAAAAAAATAAGTAGTTTTTATCTTCTCTTTAGCTGGCACCCATTATTTTTGTATAAAGAGTGAAATGTTTTCTAAATGACTTCACATTATTCTTTTTATGAGGTAACAGCTTCAGAGGTCTCAAGGTAATTTTCTTAGTTCATAATACTCAAGTTACAATGTGTCAAAAATTACTCAAAGCCAGGTACTCTTACAAATGTCTGGCTATGGGTCCTCCTAAGAACAGCTCATCTTCTCATAAAATATGCTTGAGGTAGGTGAGAGAAATATCCTCTTGAAAAGACTGGGGTTTAGGTTGTTTTTTCTCCTGCACAGACAAGGCTTCATGCAGTTGCTCACACTTCAGCATGAATTTCTATTTGAGATCCCCAGAAAGTATCCTTTGTGGTCCTATGCTGTCCACACAACTCTTGTGTCATATATTCAATCTAGTGCAAAAATCTAACATTTTTCCAATGGCACTAGACAAGTATTTTTTGGCTGCTTTATAAATACTGTAGTCCAAACACTCCAAATTGGCGGCTGCCTTTGGTCAGATTATTTGGCTATACTGACTAAAAGTGGGACTCAGTTTCTACTATCACTTCATGATTTTTTATTTTATCGTTGATTCTTAATTGCTCTCTGAATGCTGATATTTAGCCAATATTCTTCTCATTTAGTTATAAATAAAGAGAAGCTCTCATAAACTGGGAATAACATCCTGGCTCCACAAAAGTCAATTGGGATGAGATTTATTTTTCTTAAAATTCAGCGCTGCAATAAATCACTTAAACATAGATAACCAGTGGTGTGAGATATCTGAGGGTATCTAACCTGAACTGCAGTTCCTTACCAGAAGCATGTGAGTTTCCCATAGATCTTTCATCATATATATCATCTGTGCACAGAACACCTCAGATGTTATGATCATCTCAGATAGTTCTGAAGTTTACTAAAAACTAATTCTACAAAAAAAATAAAATTATTTCTATGAAGTTTGTGTAAAACCTCCATTAAAAGTAGCTCCTTCCAGTTCAAGTATTTTTTATACACTGATGATACAAAAAATAGTTTGGTCTGTACTGGAATTAAGTGATCATACTCCTCATACTCTTTTTCGGGGGTCAGTTATTCATCACATGTGAACATTTTGATTTAAATTAGTACTTTTCCTATGCACTTAATCAGAAAGTGACTTGAAACATGGGAGAGAAATTATGATTACTTTTTTTTTCAAACTTAATTAGAAATCCCATGGAGTCAGTATGTCCGTACCTTGAGGGAGGGACTGACTCATATCAGTTAGTAAAAAGCCATCTGGTTTCTTTAGAAGAAACATTGATAGAGTTTCCAAGTTTCCTTGATCAGAGGAAGGGACTGTGGGGTTATTTATTTCTTAAGACGCAAACATCACTTTATCACTAGAATCACGCTGTTTATGCAGTTCTGTTTAAAACTCCACTTCTGAGAAAGAGAAGTTTCCAACACTTTAGTTAGCATTCTGTATCGTACAGTTACCTCAAGCCTGGATATGGTCTGACAGTTGCCTAAAAAGAGAAAGGCATGAACTGATTGTCCCCCTCCCATACAAACACAGCCTCTGTGATGGCAATATCCATAGACTTGCCACTGCCAATCTGTACCAGGGTATGAGTTTTGGCAACAAGGAGACCAGGAAAATGTCTGGCTTATGTCAAGGCAGAACTAGTGGTACAGAGATGTGCCAGCTCACTGATGCCAGCAGCCTTTGAGGTAAAGGGAGAAAGCCATTCCTTGTGATTTGAGTGCTTCTACTTCGGTCCCAAAGGAGACTATTGAGAAGCCAGTTTTTTAAACCATATGGGTAAGCTGTATAAGCATGTTAAGACAGAGAGTAGCAAAATGATCTTTTGGGCCCAAAAACTCTGTCTCCAGTTGTCTGCTAGAATAGCAAAAGTTCCTTAAAAATTAAAACAAGGTTTTGATTTGTATTTATTTTTTTATCCAGTGAAACATTTCTGTAAAGCTTCTGCTATTGTTTGAAATGCTTCAGGCTTTGGTAAACTGGTTTGAAAAGAAAGAAATGCTTCAATTCAAAGGTTATGACTACACAGCTAAGAAAAGAGAACAAGATACCAATCCCTGTCCCTGTGGCCCAGTGGCATTGATAGGTCACATTCCACCTGTTTAAAGATAGCACCTCTGTTGCAGATTTATCTCAGAGAGAGCTGACTGCAGCAATTCAGACCTGAAAATTCAGCTGGGTAAATAATCAAGAATTTTAGTGTTCAAGCTTACTCCCTAGCCATCTTTTTATTTTGGACATCTTTTAATATGGACTGGAACCAAGAGAAAATTGTTAGAATTCCTTTCATTTTGTGTTAGAGATGAATGAGGGAATTGAGATTTTCATGTTCAGCATTTTGTACTTTTTTTTTTTTTTTTGGTGGCAGAGTGATAGAGAAAAAGTAGTAATAAATTAAAAAAACAAACAAACAAACAAACAAAAAAAAGCAATCCAGTGCCACCAAACTATATTTTTCCTTTAAATGGATTTGAATTGTATTTTTTTCATTTAACATTGTTTGATGAAAATTACATAAATATGTGAACTAAAATACTTTATTTCATTATAGATTATTAGACAAATATTTCTCAGTAATGTTAGTAAATGATTCCCTTGAAAAAGAGGAAAATAAAGTCTTAAAGGAATTCCAGTATAAAAATTTTCCATCTAATACATCTCTGTGTTTGTCAGGGTTTAGGTGTTATTGATGTAGAGAGCTAAACAATTGCTGCATTCACAGGTGGAAGCAATATTAAACTATTTCTAAATCTTACCTTTTTTTTCCTTTTTTTTTTTTTTTTAAACAGGACAGAAGCAAAGAATGTAGTCACTTTCGACATTCAGTTCTGAAATTTACTGAGACTGAGGAGGATTTCAAAATCACAGCAGAGGACCACATTAGCTAGCTATATGAGGTCTCCATTCAAAGCTGTAGCCAAGGGAACAAATATAACCTTAAATAGAAATAGGATGTCAGAAGTGTTTAACAGAATCACAGAATCGTTAGGGCTGGAAAGGACCTCTTGAGATTGTCTATTCCAACACCTCTGCCAAGGTATGGCCACCTAGAGCAGGTTACATCTATTCCAACACCTCTGCCAAGGTATGGCCACCTAGAGCAGGTTACACAGGAATGTGTTCAGGTGGGTTTTGAACGTCTCAAGAGAGGGAGACCCCACAACCCCCCTGGGCAGTCTGTTCCAGTGCTCTGCCACCCTCAATGTAAAGAAGTTCTTCCTCATGTTGGGGTGAAACTTCTTGTGGGTTAGTTTATGTCCATTTCTCTTCATCTTGTTGCTGGGCACCACTGAAAAGAGTCTCGCACCATCCTCCTGGCACCCACCTTTGGGATACTTACGTGCATTAACAAGATCCCCTCTCAGTCTTCTCTTATCTAGACTAGGCCCAACTCCCGCAAACTGTCCTCATAAGTAACTGTCCTGGGTTCAGCAGTAGCAGTCACTTTTCTCCTTCTTAATAGCTGGTGCAGTGCTGTGTTTTTTCTCAGTTGTTGCTCCGTAATGTTTACACTGACTGTGGGCTTTCTGAGTCTCATGCTCTGCCAGGGAGGAGGGGAAACCGGGAGGAAGCAAAGACAGGACAGCTGACCCAAACTATCCAAAGAAGTATTCCATACCATAGCACGTCATGCCCAGTATAGAAACTGGGGGGAGTTACCCGGAAGGGTCAGGCCACTGCTCTGGTCAGGCTGGATATCTGTCGGCTGGTGGTGAGCAGTTTTATTCTTTTCCCTTGTTATTTCCCTTATCATTATTATTATTGGTGGTAGCAGCAGTGGTTTTGTGTTATACCTTGGTTACTGGACTGTTCTTATCTCAACCCGTGGGAGTTGCATTCTTTTGGTTCTCCTCCCCATCCCTCTGGGAGAGGGGGGAGTTAAAAACAGGGGAGTGAGTGAGCAGCTGCATGGTTTTGAGTTGCTGGCTGGGCTTAAACCACAACAGGAAGATGCTCCAAACTCCTGATCACCCTTGCTCTCCACTGCACCCTCTCTAGTAGCTCCTTGTCTTTCATGTGCTGAGGAGCCTACAGCTGGACACAATATTCCAGATGTGGCCTCACCAGGGTCAAGCACAGGGGGAGCATCACCTCCCTTGACCTACTGGCAACACTCCTCCTGATGCACCCCAGGATACCATTTGCCCTCCTGGCCACAAGAGCACAGCTGGCTCATAGTCAACATCATCTACGGATACTCCCAGGTCCTTCTCAGCTGAACTGCTCTCTACTTGAGCATCTCTCTCATGAGGAAAGGCTGAGAGAGCTGGAAATCTTCAGCATGAAAAAGAGAAGGCTCAGGGGAAAATCTTTAATGCATGTAAGCCTGATGGAAGGGAATGAAGAGAGAAGCAGGTCCATCACAGTAGTCTCCAGTGACAGAACATGAGGCTCATATTAAAGTACACAAAATTATACCTGAACACATCAAAATATTTTATTTAATATGAGGGTGATTAAATACTGCAAGACTGACCATAGAGGTTATGAAGTCTCTATCTGTGGAAATGATCAAAACCCAACTGGTCACATCCAGAGAACAGTAGTAAATGGCTCAGTGTCTCCGTGGAGATTGATGATGAGTGGTGTCCCCTCAGGGTGTGTACTCAGGACCCCTTAGGACCAGTACTGTTTTATATCTTCATAAGTGACACACACAGTGAGATTGAGTGCCCTCTCAGCAAGTTTGCAGATGACACCAAACTGGGTGGTATGGTTGACACAACTGAGGGACAGGACATCGCCCAGAGGTACCTGGACAAGCTTGAGAAGTGGGCCCACGTGAATCTCATGAGGTCTGACAAGACCACCTGTGTCACAGTAACCCCTGTTGTCAATACAGGCTCAGGGACAAAGGGATTGAGAACAGCCCTGTGAAGAAGGACTTGGGGGTACTGGTGAATGAAAAGCTGGACATGAGCTGGCAATGTGTATTTGCAGCCCAGAAAGCAACTGTATCCTGGGCTGCATCAAAAGGAGGTTGACGGAGGTGATTCTGTCCCACTACCCCACTCTTGGTAAGATGCCACTTTGAAGTATTTCATTCAGCTCCGAAATCTTCAACACAGGGAAGACACAGACCTGCTGGAGCAGATCCAGAGGAGGGCCACAAAGATGATCAGAGGGATGGAACACCTCTCTGCAGAAAGGTTGAGGGAGTTGGGGTTGATCAGCCTGAAGAAGTCTCTGGGGAGATCTTATTGCATCCTTTCAGTACTTAAAGGGTCTTATGAGAAAGATGGAGACAGACATTTTAGCCGGGCCTGTTTCGATAGGACAAAGGGTAATAGTTTTAAACTGAACAAGTGTGTATTTAGACCAGATGTAAGGAATATATTTTCTATGCTGAGGGTGGTGATACTCTGGAACAGATTGCACAGTGGGATGGTAAATGCCCCATCCCTGGAAACATTCAAAGCCAAGCTGGATGTGGTTCTGGGCAATCTGTTCTAGTTGAAGATGTCCCTGTTCATTGAAGGGGACTTGGACTAGATGACCTTTAAAGGTTCCTTCTAACCAGAGCTATTCTATGATTCTATGATTTTATGGTTGTGGACAACTGGCTCTAGAGCTTTGTCAGGTAATACAAGCAGTATCTTTAAATCTTCTGGCCAAGTATCATTAGATATTGTGCTAGAAGAATGATCTGTCATTATTTGAAATATTTCTGCCTTGGCTGGGTATTTCCACAGCTGAATATCACATGTAATATTTGTAGCTGTCTCTGTATGTATTGCATTGCTGAAATATGAAGAAGCTAGAATTGAACTTTGTTAGCAATATTTAAATTACATAAATTATCTGTATTTATAAATCAAATACATAAACTTAATTTGTAGTGATGGTGGTTTTACTTCTGCCTGCCCTGTGGAAAGTGAAAAGAAGATGTGATTGAAGATCCTCATTTTTCCTTTAAAAACTTTATTTTAGAAGAATTAGTCCTTGCATCTGAGAGGTTATGAATAGGTGGCTTCAGAAGCTCATAAAAACATTTGCTGTTGAACGAAGAAGCTTTGTATGCTGAGTACCTCAGATTAGAATCTCTCCCAGTGTTAGTGTATTCAGCTTGTAGAGAGCCTTCATCATTTCCCCTAACGAAAAGCAGATTCTTTGCACATTTGTTCTGTGATAATTTTTGTGGTTTGATCCACGCACCAACTGGAGTGCAAGGACATTTGGTTGGATACACAACTGAAATATTCTTTGTAGTGGATGTTGTTTTTCATTAAATAGGAGAGGATTTATTTTTTTTTCCCCTGTAATAGGTTGATAAAATGAAACACATTTCGGTGTTGAATTACACTGTCACAATCACCACAAAAGTAATTGCCATTGGGTACCTGCGCCACTGAGGATCTGCAGAGGTGAACAATGCACTTTAAGAGTACACTTTTGTCTTTTAAGTTGGGCTTCTTCCATAAGCTATCAGAAGATCTTTAAACAAGTTATTAAGGTCAGGGTTGTTTTGAATAATATTCCAGTGTTTCCCTGATAATTGCTTGGATTCCACCTACCCATTCTTTAACCTAGTGACATGGCTAATAGAAAGTTATTTGTGTTTTGGTGCACAGTTGTTTCGATAAAAGCTCCACTCATGCTTTCCTAACTCCAGGTTTATTCTAGGCATGAGGGAATTGTACTTAAGGAAAGAACCTATAAAATAAAAAAAACTTCTCTCTGAGCCTATCAGACCTTTTCAATAAAGGCCTTTATGTTAGAGAATCTCTTGAATATAAAATGTTATTTAATCAGTAAGTCCTAGCTTTTCTTAAAGCTGGCAATTTTTGTAGTATTATTATTTTTTGCTTGTGATTAGGTGTATTTTCTGCAATAGGCAATATTTCATCTTGAAAATTGTTAGCAAAACCATGCATCAAAATAATGTTCTATTTCCCATTACATCCAATATGGAGATGAAATATTTTATGATTTTTTCTCTGCATCTGTAAAAATAAACAAAATATAATTTCCAGGATAATTTGTAATGAATTTTAAAATTTGTATTTTTCTTAGCCTGTTATATTTTCATATTTTCAATGTGGAAATAAGGAAGATTCATATTATGTCTTTCTTTGCATATAAAACCTGTCCCTTTGACTGGAAAAAATTGGAAAGCTTATGGAGTAAAGTATCATTTGCTGCAAGTCAATGTATCACAGTGTGACCCTCTGAATTTTGCTCCAGTAAGATATGTAAGATCTACTAAGTAACGGAGAAATTATTATGTGTATATATTTTCAAATGATGTAACTTGCATTTTAATTACAGTTCCCACTTATTTAAATACTATTCTCAATATATTTGGTTTTGTAAGAGAAACTCCATTTAAAACCTGTATTCCTGTATTTTGATTTATGATGACAAAAATCAAGAAAAGATCAGTAAATTTACTCCAACAGAAACAGCATTTTATTCTTTATTCCAGTACTAGAATTCCACTTCTTCGTTTGAGAGAGACCCCCAGAGATGTCCATGTGGAATGAAGAATGTGCTCTTCATTGTCTTAACATGAAAAAAACACCCCAAAGTGCAGAAAGAGAACAGTTCTAAGTGATGTGAGTAACAGTTATGGCTAAAATGCTTGCAGAAAGTATACAGAAGGGCAAAAAGTTTTGAAAGAAGCAACTTAAATAAAAAAGGTATCTATTCCCTGATTTCTAAACCTGTTATTAAGACTGAGACTGTCTGGAATCTTTGGATGTATGACATAAACCAAAGACTCAGATGCTAAATTAAATTCTCCAAACCATAGCGGTCTTAGTCAAAAACTAATGATAGAGGAAATACACCTTCTAAATACAAAACTGGGAGATGATTTATCTTCCGAAATCCAGAGCACAGATTAATCGTTGGTGTAATCTGAATGCAGCCAGTTGGAATTATCCCAGAAATGAATATAACCCAATTTGTTAATGATACAGTACTGTAAATACTGCGCTGTATCAGCAGTACGTCTGTTCAGCAAGCACCACAGCTAGATAGATAAAAGACTCTTTCCCATTAGCTAAAAGCAACCTAAACACTTGACTTGGACCAGCCTATTCTGTCAGGGTGTAGAAGTGGCCTTCAAACAAACCATCTCAGTATTTTTCACTCGGAGTCAGGAAAAGCATCTGAAATTAGATTTAAAAAAAAAAAAAGAAAAATTACCAAAGCTCAGAAAGGAATAAAGAGAGGAGGGCAGCATGAGGGGTATTCAGAGTACAACATTCAGTCACTAACAGTCTGATCTTCAAAGGATTTCAACCAAGTCATTAAAATAGGAGGTTAGTTTTTAATGAGAAGATATACAAATGCCCAGTATAATTAGACAGTGGGCTCTGAGGATTTACAGGACTTGTGAGTTTTTGAAAGAAAAGAAATAGCTTAGCAAACTGAGTTTTGCAAGTACTGTCCCTAATATTGTGCGCAACCTGCATCTGCAAGTTATTTTAATATTGTTATGGTTTAACCCCAACCAGCAACTAAGTACCATGCAGGTGCTCACTCGTTACCTCTCTGGTGGGATGGAGGAGAGAATGAGAAGGGTAACAGTGAGAAAACTCACAGGTTGGGAAGACAAAACACCGTCACCCTGAATGTCCCCTCCTTCCTTTTTATTCCCCTGGCGTTATACTGCTGAGCATGACACCATATGATATGGAATATCCCTTTGGTCAGCTGGGGCCAGCTGTCTTGCCTGAGTCACCTCTCAACTTCTTGTACATCCCCAGCCTAACATTACACCTGACTTTGTGAAAGCACTGCTTAGCAATAGACAAAACATCCCTGTGTTACCAACAGTTTCCAGCAAAAATCCAAACCATAGCCCCATACCAGCTGCTATGAAGAAAATTAACTCAATCCCTGCCAAACCCAGCATGTTCTTCACCCCTTATTCCATTCCATTTACATCATGCTTAGGTCCCACACTTTCAATAGATCGTTATTATGCACTTACACCCTTTCCATCCCTTGATATAATAGGCAGATATCATTTTCTTAGTCTATAGACCACTCCAGTGAAATGTCAGTGAAATGTCTGTAAAATTGTCCACAGTTGTCTGCAAAATGTTCATTGAGTTCAATTAGTCTATGACATTGGGCTCCACCTGTTATTGGGCTCACTCAGAACAAGAGAGGTGATGTGCTGCCTGGAGTTACTGGCCACCAAAGCCGGGTCAGGTCAGGTCACTGCTGCATTTGCGCTGCTTCTTGTTAAGGCTTGTCCTCCATTGGTTCAGGTGGTTCCTGCTATAGTAAATCCTACAAAATGCAACTCAGATCATGGGTTACGTCAGTCTAAAGGTATGCCCACTACAATCTCCACCCCTTGTCCCTTTGGACCAGGTTATAGGGTTTAACATTGTAATGAACTCCTCCCCTTGCTCTTAGACTGGCTAGAAACAAGGGGTTCCTTCTATTCTAGTTCCCATAACCTGAACTCAAGTCCCAGATTACAATAATTTCAAGGTATTTCAATTACAGTTTCCAGCCATGGCCTCTTTGGACCAGACCATTGGGTTTAACATTACAGTGAACTTTTCCCTTCACACCTGCTTGGGCTTGGATTTATCCACAGACTGCAGTTCCTTAGGGGTACACCTGCTCCAAATGGAGTCCTATCTGTGACCCACAGTCACTCCAGAGGTATACCAGCTGCGGTATAGGCTTATCCACAGCCAAATTTGACTTGAGGTGCGCCTGTTTCAGTATGTGGCTTTCTCCATGAGCCACAATGCCTTCAGAGATATTCCTGCTCCCTCGTGGCCTTACCCACAGCCACCATTCCTTCAGAAGTAGACCTGCTCCATCATGGCCTTACCCCTGGTTGCAGTCCCTCCAGGGGTATCCCTCCTCTGTCGTGGGCTTATTCATGGACACATACTCTGAGGTGCTCCAGCATGACCTCATACACAGCCACAGATACTTCAAGGTATACCTGCTGCAGCATGGACATAAGCACAACACTTGGAGATGCACCTGCTCTGGCATGGGCATATCCGTGGTCATAGATGCTTCAGGGTTCCCTACTCCTGTGTGGACTCACCCACAGATCACAGCCCCTTTGACTTGACTTCACACTGGAGTTCCAGCTTGTCCAGTACAACAGCAGCAAAACAGCCCTGGCATCAACCAGCCCTGTTATATCACTACTGCTGTTATCCAAGTGTTCCCACGCACAGGAGAGCAAAATGCTAAACAGTACAGCAGTAAGGTAAGCATTGTAAGCAAGAAGAGCAACCACCAACAAGCACTAAATTATACAGTAAGGCAAGCAATACCCATGGCAAGCACAGAAGCTTGACAATTAGTTGCTAAGCAGCAATAACAGGTATAAATTTGCTTTAGGACATTCCAGACAAAGCTATTGTTAACTCGAACCCTTCAAGCCCCACACTGAGTGCCGAAAAGGGCTATGGTGGTTTAACCCCAGACAGCAACAAGCACCACACAGACACCCACTCACTCCCCAGCAGTGGAATGAGGGAGAGAATGAGAAAGGTAAAAGTGAGAAAACTTGTGGGATGAGATAAAGGCAGTCTAATAGGTAGAGCAAATGCCACAGGCACAATCAAAGCAAAACATGGAAATTAATTCACCACTTCCTATTGGCAGTCAGATATTCAGCCATCTCCAGAAAAACAGACCTCCATCACACATAACAGCTACTTGGGAATTCAAATGGCATCACTGCAAATGTCCCCCCTTTCCTCCTTCTTTCCCCAGTTTTATATTGCTGAGTATGACACCATATGGTATGGGATATCCCTTGGGTCAGCTGGAATCAGCTGCCCCTGCTCTATCCTCTCCCAACTTCTTGTGCACCCTCAGCCTACTCACTGGTGGGGTGGGATGAGAAGCAGAAAAAGCCTTGGCTCTGCATAAACAGTAACTAAAACATCCCTGTTATCAACAGTTTTGATCAGAAATCCAAAACACAGCCCCATACTAGCTACTGTGAAGAAAATTAACTCTACCCCAGTCAAAACCAGGACAAATATGTGTGCTTTGAACCTTGCGAGGCACTGAAAAACAACAGTTCCTTCCTCACTAGCTGTTTCATCAGACAATCTTGCCATGAATTGTACTAGAACCTTTCATCTTCTTACTCCACCACTCTCCCACAGTGAAAGCTATCCTTTTTATTTACTAGACAAACTGCCATGTATGGTTTACTTATGTGGAAAACAGTTTAGCAGGGTCAGTAAGTGAAAGCAAGGCAATGCTTTCATGGAAGATTTTTTCCCCTTTGTTTACTACTATGCAGTTAAAAGCCTCACAGTTTTGCACAAATGCATCTTTTATTTGAAATGCTGATAATTCCTTCTACTGAACAAGACCTCTCAGCTCTAGAAAGAAAGAAACACAGTGGATTTTAAAAAATAAAGTACTTTTATAGACAGGCAGAACCTCAAAAAGATATTTTACTCATGCATATATGAAGCTTATTGCATTGTTAGACTTAACTATGTTTCTCTCTGGCTTAACTAGCTCTTCAGCTGTGGGGTTTTTTGGTTTGGTTTGGTTTAGGGTTTTTTTGGGGGGGGGTTCCTTTTTTTTTTTTTTTCTGTCTCATTTCCCTTTTCCTTTACTTTGCTTTTGTTTTCCAAGCCTGGATCAGGTGGCCTCCTTCCTGAGTTCACTGTCTTTCTCTCTTTCTTTCCTTATGAGAAGGTTTTTGCATGTAAGCACTTACCAACTTTTTTTATTTTTAGGAAATGAAAGAGCTGAATGCATGTTTTAATATATTTTTAATGGCCATTGCTGACAGACAAGACATTCTGCTGGTATTGTCTTGCATTGCTATTATGTTACAAGACTTTTATTTTTATCAATATCTATTGTGCCTTCCAGTTAAAATGACAAAGTCTCCCACGCTGAGCAAATTGAACAAGCTTTTCACTTCATTGAAGAAAAGGACTAGTTCTGGCTGCAATGGCTTTTTTTGGAGAGGAAGAGTCATTGTTCATATTCTATTGACTCTATAGTTCCCCTTAAATAATGTTCGTGTATTATTAAGAGAATATTCATCTCTAGTGTAACTAGATAATAAGTTTCTTTAAGCGCTGTTCCATTTGGTATATTTGCTCATGAGGCTTAGTCTTCTGCTGCCACCTATGGACACGATGAAGTATTGCTGCATGGTGTGCCTTGTGCGTAACGTAAGTAACGCTGGGGTGCATTCAGTTGGTAGTTTCAGAGTCAGTTCTTCAATTTCCTGTATCAGCATATTTTAGCCTATAAAATGTCTCGGAGAAAGCCCGTCATGTAGAGATACAATTAGGGAAATTGAAGAACTGGGCAAAATCATTCTCACTGTTTACTTCTACTTAAAAACTTTTCTGTATAGGATGAATATACATTAGTCCATTTATTCTCTCTCCCAAAGTGAAAAGTGTTCATTCATTTAACTGTATACACCAGTTCTGTTCTGTGTTTGATCTATTGCTTGTAGTGACTTTCATGCTCAATGCAGCTCCTAGTAATAGGGTTTTTTTCATCTCACTCCAAGCCGGTGAAATACCCTTCCATATGTCCTTCATGCTCACTGTTCTTTCGCTGTATCAGCCTGGAGGAAAAATTAAGTACAGTGGTTTCCTTCTCTTATTTGTAACACATAGTGCAGATTAAATTCTGCCAGAGTGAAGTATTAGTGCACAGACCTCCTGGAGCTGTAAATCTCACAGGAGGCACTGCGCAGATGTGTGTCGGAAGGAGTATCAACTTTTGCCTCACTCTGCTGAACCTCTGTGGGTAATGGTGAAAGGAACCTCTCCTAAGAAATTGTACAGTGGAATGAAGTGTTTAAAAAAAGGTGTAAAAATGAGGAAAACTCAGTATATTGTCATTTATTCAAATGCTATGATCCACTATCCACTGAGGCTTGAGATCAAAAAGGGTCTTATTTACCTGCTTCCATCTATGGAGTCTTACTTGTTCCAGTGGCAGGAACAAGCTCCTGATACTCATTCAGACCAGAGCATATTGTAGTAAAATAGCCACAATGCACCTTGATTGTAAACCCTTTCCTAAGAAAAAACCCACCCAGACAAAGAAACTGAACACTGGAAGGCAACAGGCAATTTGGGTGTGTGTGTTGAGGGGGAAGTGGAGGATGAGTGTCCAAAACTGAATTTTTGATTTCTCAAGAAGCCTGCTACAAGCTAGTTTCAAGTAGTATGGACTAGTGCTAAATTTTATATAGCTTGGACTAAACAGAAGCGGCACTTCTTGAATTCTTCATTTAGTAAAAAATGATGAGACAGAACCACCAGCCAGGACACTAAGCAGACACTGTTTCTGCAGATAAACTTTTTAGATAGGGAAAGCTGGAGATAGGAGGTTCTGAAAAGTAAAGAAGGAGAAAAATTAACAATGTCATCAAAAAGAAGAAGAGGCTTCAGGGAGCAGGAGGTGACGTGGAAAGAATAAGGTGAAAATCCCTGCTGGAGAAGCAAGAGAAGAAGATCCTGGATGTAAGACATTGAAAAGAAGGAGAAGGTGGCATGGGAATACTCAGACCTTGCCTAGTGATCCCCAAGACTGGTAACTGTCAACAGCAGCACAGAGCTAAGATAGATGACTTTTTGCCTGATCTTCCCAGACCAGCATGTACCCCACTGAGGTGGGGGGTAGCTGAGTGTGACACTGGTGAAATAGATCAATCATGTGCCATAAATGAATGAAGAGAAAGCCCTAATCCTGCTTGTTCTTAAATAAACCCCTGTAAAAAAATTCACCATAAACTAAAGCCACTTAAATAAAATCATCATATTTCAAATGTGCACTACAGATTAAATCATTGTAGTCACTGTAATGTCAGAGAGCTTCTGAGGAATCTAGAGCTGAAGAAACTTAGAGATGTTACTAGATGTCTCTCTGCTTGGTGGGTATAGAGAAACTCAAAATATGGTGAATTCACAGACATTTTAATAAAACAGAGTTTTTTTTCTGATGAAAATGTAATTGTTAGTGACATCTTTTTAGTATTAGACCTTTTTTTTTTTTAATTAATCAAAAAAAGCTAAATTTAAAATAAACCCCCTTACTTTCATCTTAATTTTTTTCCTTTCTTACCTTCTAATTTTTGCAGATTTCAAGGCCAGAAAGACCCATGAAATTTCTGAGTGACCTTTTGCTTAGCACAATTTTTAACTCTGTTCAGTGCCTTCTCACACAATAACACATTTTCATAACTATGTGTTGTAGCTTAATCGAGTTTGCTCACTCTCTCACTCTTCTCTCTTTCTTTCCCCAGACGGAGGGGGATGGGGAGGAGAATTCAAAAGAATGCAACTTCCACAGATTGAGATAAGAACAGTTTAGAAACTAATGTGTAACACAAATCACTACTGCTACCACCAGTAATAATACAAGAGAAATACAAGGAAAGAATACAATTGCTCACCGAGCCTGACCCAGCCAGTGCACCCCCTCAGCAGCGAACCCCCCAGTCCACCACCACACCCTTCCGGGTCTCAGCTCTCTGTTTTCACACCCTGGACATGACTGTGCTGTGGTATGAAATAACCTCTTTGGTCAGTTTGGGTCAGGTGTCCTCTCTCTGCTTCCTCCCGGCTTCCCGTCCTCCCTGGCATAGCATGAGACTCAGAAAGTCCTTGGCCAGACCAAAGCATTAGCAAGCAGTAACTGAAAACACTGGTGTTATCAGCGCTGTTCTCAGGCCCAAAATCAAAAACACAGCGCTGCACCAGCTACCAAGAAGGAGAAAAATGACTGCTGCTGCTGAACCCAGGACACTGTGTTTATCAGCTACAGTGACCTTCCTCTTGCCTTCTACTTGTAATTGTAATTTAACACAAGAGGTGTTTCAAATACTACAGATTTTAATATGCATTTTTCTCAAGAAGGGGTTATTTGTAAACACAATTGGAATACTAGTTTCTTGGTTAAATCTTACTTACAGATGTGAATTTTTGTCTAACATTATTTCAATATTTCCATTCGGTGTTTTTTGTTTCAAAGAACATTTCTCCTACTTAGAAAATGACCCTTTTTTTTTTTTTTTTTTTCTTTCAGTAAAATTTAAGAAAAATTAGTTCAAGACCAGAAATAACAGATTTGCCACCAGCAGGCTCTTATAAACATAGGTATAGTGCTATTACTTTCTACTTAATCCTATACTCAAAGAACACGAAAGAGTATGCAGAGTCAAAGTAGAAACAAATCTCATCAAAGCGTTAATAGGGCAAGACAGTATTTTCGACATTATTTCTAGATGTTAAAATGTTACATGTGAAATAAAACATTGCTACCTTTTAATAAATTTATCCTTCTGTTGTGTCGTTGGGGTTTTTTGTTTATTTTTGGTTTGTGGAGCTGTTTTTTTTTTTTTTTTTCCAAATGATACCATTCGCTATTTATTCTTGTGAATATTTATTAAAGGCTGATAAAAATTATAAGGGCTAATTGCTGTATATTTTCATAAACACATATACCACATATTTTGATTTTGTCATTTTTAAGTCAAATGAACTGCTACATGAGAATGAGTAACATGTACAAGGAGGGTCTGAACTATCCACTTTGATGAAACAATGAAACCAATGTTATTTTCAGAGGCAATAAATATTTTGCAAATTTGCAGTAATGAATGTCCAGACTCTGGTTCTTTTTTCAGATGATTAACACAAATTCTTACAGACTCTTCAAGAAATGCTTCAAAGGTCAGGTCAAATATAATATGCTTAAATTGTATTTGGTCCTTTCATGAAGTGAATCGTTTAAATCTATATTAAAGCTTTTGTTCCTTACCAGACAAAATGCTCATTCATAACTCACCCCTCAACCATCTCCTTTGCCTGAGAACCGGTGTCTCTATTAATCTTAATGAAGGAGTTAACATTATTTCATAGGCATGGATTGAGGTACTCCTATCTACTGTGAATAAGGTCTGAGAAATCAATCCTGGAGTAAGAACTGCAGGATTTGGCCCAACACCTATAAAATATGAGGAGATAACTCTTTCACAAGGAAGAAGAATTATCATCTATTGTCTGTTGATGAACTCTGTGATGGCTGCATTACACAGCACTCTGGATAGCAGTAAATGACTATTGCACTTGAGAAGTCAGATTTATTTTGCACATGTAAGACATTATTTTCATTCTTGGTCTTCAAGGACTCTTCATTCAGAATCTAAAATGTTTCATCAAACAACGTAGCATCTGTTAAAATTATAATCACTCACATCAAGAATCCATATCAAAAGATATACTGTACTTTACTTCCTCTGTATTTATTGCCCCCCAGAATAGGTGTCTCAACAATTTGGGAGATATATAGCGGGCTTATATGGCAGGAAAAAAAAGTGTTCTGATATTTTAATTTTTTTTTTTTTTTTTTTTTTAGTTAACATCAGAAGTGCAGTCATGTTAATTTAGAAAAAGAAGTAGGTTTTAACTGGTTTTATGGGCAATGCAGAGACAAAGTAATAAAGCAGGCATGTGGGCTTTTTTCATCTACCATAAATAGTGATATTATCATGAAATATATTATGCGGACTTCAGTCAATTTTGATTGTGATTTGTGAGAAATTAAACCACTGCTTATTAGCATGAAGGTGGAGAAGGATCTTAAATTTTAGTAGGCCATGCTGTTGAATCTTAACTGTAGGTTAAAGATTGAGGAAGCCAAGAGGAGATGAACGAGATGACCAAAGAATGCAAAAGATGTCTATTAACGTATGACAATTGTCATTTTGGCATCCAGTAACCACTGTTTTTTTAAAACCACACTGAATCTCTGAGTCTCCTTTTCACTGTTGTCCTGGGTTCAGCAGTAACAGTCATACTTTATTTTTTTTTTTTTTTCCCTCCTTCTTGGTAGCTGGTGCAGTGCTGTGGTTTTGGCTTTCAGCCTGGGAACAGCACTGATAACACCAGTGTTTTCAGTTACTGCTTGGTAGTGTTTTGGTCTGACCAAGGACTTTCTGAGTCTCATGCTCTGCTGGGGAGGAGGGGAAGCCAGGAGGAAGCAGAGACAGGACACCTGACTCAAACTGACCAAAGAGGTATTCCATACCACAGCATGTCATGTCCAGGATGTAGAAAACTGGGGGCAGGAGCCCGGAAGTCTCTCTCTCTCTCTCTGCTCAGTCAGGTGGTGAGCAGTTGTATCCTCTTCCCTTGTATTTCCCTGGTCATTATTATTATTGATGGTAGCAGTAGTGATTTGTGTTATACCTTAGTTACTAAACTGTTCTTACCTCAACCTGTGGGAGTTGCATTCTTTCGATTCCTCTCCCCATTCCCCCCTCCCCCCCCCCCCCACACCATCGGAGTAGGGGGGAAGAAAGAGGGAGAAGTGAGTGAACGGGCTGCATGAGATTTACAGCTTAAACCGCGACAACTGTCTGTTATTGACTGGACCATTCCGTGCATATTTATTGTTAATTCTGTGACATGCTAATAAATGACGAGTTAAGAAAGCAAAACCTGCTCTTTTTTCATACTTCTTTCTTCTTCTCATATGTTTGTTTTTCTCATTTTCTGTTATAGTCAGAAGGTCTTTAAAATTTCTTTCTGGAAAAGCAGTATAATCTGGAAACATACTAACTTTCCAACTGAATTCTCCTTGCATCCTAGGAAATCCTTTGTCTTGAACGGAGGGAGAGAGGTAAGGAGAAATTTAGCCTTATAGAAAATCTTCAGGATTTGTACAGTCCCTTCATTTAAGTAACACAGCAAAATGACTTCATGTGTCTGTGTGAGAAACATGAAAATATGTAAGTGCACAGTTACGTTGGGGGTCTAAAACTTCTGATGTCTTGAGATTAGGAAGGACTTGCATAGACTTCAAAATTAATTCAAATTAAATTAAAATGTTTAAAGCATATTTCTAGCCCAGTAAATCAGTACAGAAGCTACATGTCATTTTTGGGACAGACAGGGAAGAACAGGAAAAGCCTAAGAAGAAAGAAATGATAGCATTTTTTATTCCCCCCCCCCCCCCCGCTAAATAACTTATTTCATTAAAAGACTTCATCAAAGAATGTTGTAATTTCATCTGTGGTGGCTAATAGGTCTTTTACACCTCCTGGAAAGGAATCAGAAGCCTTGCTTGACAAAGATCCTGAAGTTCATTGAAACATTAACGACCAGCAAGGGAAAACCGAGAAGAAAGAGTGGTTTTGTGGCCTAAAACTCAGTGCTTTCCATATACAGTGATGGACATGAAATATATCACACTTTTAAGGTTCTTTTTTCCTACTTGAGTATTACACATACCAAATTAGGTCAATCAGTTTGGAATGGACCTAAGCATGGTACAATGAGTTTGTATATAATCCTGTGAAGGAATGAGTTTATTTTCTACTTATTCCAGATCACAATTTTGATTTTGCAAACCAATGTGTTTTTTTAAAAATTTAAGAAATGAATGGGTGCATCAAAATTTTAAAAATAAAACATGCTACAATTAAGCTGTACACACGCTATATTAAAACAATTGGAAATGCCTCCCAAGAGAAATAAAAAAAAAAAAAAAAAAAAAGCCACAAAATATTACGGACATATTTGGAAATACATCACTGAAACAATCAACTATCATTTAAACAAACAATATAACACCATAGGGAACCCTAAATTAAAAATCCTTCATACTCATAAGTCAGTACAGATAGTGTTGCCAGTTGTACACTTGGGATTATTTTAATTTGCTATAGGATTTAGCTGTTTGGTTGATGTGCATAGTTACCCCTTTGATCAGCTATAATTTGGAATTTCCTCTTTTTTATTTTGCAGATAATGTTTCCTGAGATTTTTCTTCAGTCCCTTGTGCTGATGGAGGGATAATTATTTATAACACAAAATAGTTATAGCTCTTAGAAAGACAGAATTACTTCATCTTTTTTTTTTTTTTTTTTTTTTTGGGGGGGGGGGGGGGGGGAGGGAAGGGGTGAAAGGAGAAGAGACAGTTTGTCATATTTTATATTGCCCAACCGTTTAATAGTAAGGACATTTACCTGAAGATGCTTATTAGTGGCAACACTTTAACTAGCCAGGGTACAGATGAAAGTAAGCTTGTTCCAACACTTCACTCTGGGATATTTCAGTATCAATACATAGGAAAATGAATGTAATTCAGTCCTGGCTTTACTGAACTCAAAAGGAGCCCTGGTTAGTGGATTCAGGATTTAATCGGTGTCCCTACTTCAGACACTGTTTTTGTGATTTTATTTTATTAATTTTTTTTTAGCTTAAGCAGAAATTCAGTGAAAAAAGAGGGGAGTATTTTTCTATTTTAAACCTGATACATTTTTACTATACTCTTGATATTGTTGCAACATTGTATCCAAAATACTTTGAGATGAATACAATTTCCATTAGAGGTTTTGTATTAACTTCACTGTCTGTATGAAGTTTCAAGACTGAAATTCCACAAACTTTCGAAGAACAAAAATCTACAGAACAAATGATAATGCACTAAAAATTTTGGTGCAGATATAGACTTTATAATAAAGAGACTGTAGCAAGAGAAAACAAGCTTGAGAAATGTTCTCAAATTTTATTGTTTCATTTCAGTTACAAACAGGTAATGCTGATGGGAATTTTTGAAAGGAGTAAATGACATTAAAAATTATGTGATTGAAATAGCTGACATTTGTTGTAACAACTAAATCTAATACTGGCACAGTCAAGTCTACAGTCACTTCAACTCATCAATATTTGGTGTTGGGACAGAAACATCCAGGATTTCATTTACTATTATTGTGACATTAAAAGTTACAAAAGAAATGCTGGAGCTGGCACTTAAAAAAATAAAACACTTTCTGCTTGTGTTTCTGTTTTGATACTAGGAAGTGCATTCTGCAAAGAATAGGACTGAACCTACAGATAGGTGCTGAAATAAATCCTTAATGCTGGCCCCTTCTGCTGCGAAGAGCAACAATGATCTCTAGTGGCAGCAACTTTTATTTCAAGCTTAGTGATAATAAAAAGAACATGGCAAAGATATTCCATATTGTCATATAGTTAAAGTTGCTGTTAGGGTAATTCTCTTTAAAAAAAAAAAAAAAAAATAAAATAAGAAAACAACTTGGTGTGGGGTTTTCTTGTTTGGTTTTTATTTTGCTTTGGTTTTGCTTTGTCCTGTCTTCATTTACAGATGACCATTTCAGATTAGAAATTTGAGGCTAATAGTGTTTCCTAAACCTTGTATTTAATTATGTTCTGAAAATGTTCTTATTCTTTTATATCCCTTAAGAGGTGAGGCAAGGAAAGAAGATGTAAGTCAAAGTAAGGCATTCAATACATAGGTTTAAGAAGGAATCTCAACTATTTGTGTTACTGAAACCTATTTATGTAGAATCTGTGGCCATTTATGCTGAGGAAAGGGATGCCATCCAGAGAGACCTTGACATGCTTGTGAGGTGGGCTGATCCCAACCTTATGAACTTTAACCATGCCAAGTGCAAGGTCCTACTTCTGGGTCGGAGCAATCCCAGGCACAGCTACAGGTTAGGCAGAGAAGAGATTGAGAGCAGCCCTGTGGAGAAGGACTTGGGGGTGTTGGTTGATGACAAAATGAACAGCAGTGTGCGCTTACAGCCCAGAAAGCCAACTGTATCCTGGGCTGCATCAAAAGGAGCATGACCAGCAGGTCGAGGGAGGTGATCCTGCCCCTCTACTCTGCTCTTGTGAGACCTCACTTGGGTATTGTGTGTGATTCTGGTGTCCTCAGCATCAAAAGGACATGGAACTGTTGGAACAAGTCCAGAGGAGAGCCCTGAGGATGATCAGGGGACTGGAGCACCTCCCGTATGAAGACAGGCTGAGAAAATTGTGTCTGTTGAGCCTGGAGAAGAGAAGGTTGCGTGGAGACCTCCTAGCAGCCTTCCAGTATCTGAAGGTATCTATGTCATGGTTTAAGCCATAAATCACGCAGTTTGCTCACTCACTGCCCCCTCTTTCTTACCCCCACTCCTGGAGGGATAGGGAGTAGAATTGAAAGAATGCAACTCCCACAGGTTGAGAGAAGAACAGTTCAGTAACTAAGGTATAACACAAATCACTACTGCTACCACCAATAATAATAATGACCAGGGAAATGACAAGGGAAATAACAAGGAAAGAGAATACAACCACTCACCACCGATACCCAGCCTGACCAAACAACGAACCACCCCCTCTTCTGGGTGTCTCCCCTTAGTTTTTTCATCCTGGGCATGATGTGCTGTGGTATGGAATACCTCTTTGGTCAGTTTGGGTCAGGTGTCCTGTCTCTGCTCTCTCCTGGCTTCCCCTCCTCCCTGGCAGAGCATGAGGCTCAGAATGTCCTTGGTCAGACGAAAACATTCTAAGCAGTAACTGAAAACATTGGTGCTATCAGCGCTGTTTCCAGGCTGAAAGTCAAAACCACAGCACTGCACCAGCTACCAAGAAGGAGAAAAATAACTGCTGTTGCTGAACCCATGACAAGGGGCTACAGAGGAGGGACTCTTCATTAGGGACTGTAGTGATAGGCCAAGGGGTAATGGGTTCAAACTTGAACAGGGGAAGTTTAGATTGGATACAAGGAAGAAATTCTTTACTGTGAGGGTGGCGAGGCACTGGAATGGGTTGCCCAAGGAACCCAAGGATCCCTGGTGGTGTTCAAGGCCAGGCTGGACAGAGCCTTGGGTGACATGGTTTGGTGGGAGGTGTCCCAGCCCGTGGCAGGGGGGTTGGAACTTGATGATCTTAAGGTCCTTTCCAATCCTAACTATTCTATGATTCTATGAGTCTATGATTGGACATCTGGTCACAGATTCTGTGGAGCCACATAAATATATGGACCTTTAGTATCCAGAGCACAATGTCTATCATTTTCCTTAGGTCATCTTCAGTATTTTGGAAGACCAGTGTGAGATGCATGTCAGAGCACTGCCCAACCTACAATGAGCTGAGACTTTCAAATTGGCATTGAATCATAAAACCATAGAATAGCTTGGGCTAGAATTGACCTTTAAAGATCACCTAGTTCCAGCCCCCCTGACATGAACAGGAGCACCTTCCAGATGGGTCTAAACCCCAACCAGCCTTACCCTGACTCAAAACCCCAACCAGCCTGACCCTGAACAATTCCAGAGATGGGGCATCCACAACTTTTCAGGACAACCTGCTCCAGTGCCTCACTGCCATCACTATAAAAGAATTTTTCCTTATGTCCAGTCCTTGATAAGGAGTTGTCAAGGTTTAAACTCAGCTGGCAATTTAGTCATGCAGTTGCTCTCTCACTCTCCCTCTTCCTCCCCCCAGCTCCAGGGGGATGGGGAGGAGAATCAAAAGAATGTAACTCCCATGGGTTGAGATAAGAACAGTCCAGTAACTAAGGTATAACACACACCACTGCTGCTACCACCAATAATAATAATGATAAGGGAAATAACGAGGCAAGAGAATGCAACTGCTCACTACCCACCGACTGATACCCAGCCCAAGTGATCAGTGATCTAACCCTTCTGGGTAACTGCCCCCAGTTTATATATTGGGCATAACGTGCTGTGGTATGGAATATACCTCTTTGGCTAGTCTTGGTGAGCTGTCCTGTCTCTGCTTCCTCCCGGCTTCCCCTCCTCCCTGGCATAGCATGAGACTCAGAAAATCCTTGGTCAGAGTAAGCATTACTGCTCAGCAACTAAAACACGGTGTTATCAGCACTGTTCCCAGGCTGAAAGTCAGAACCACAGCACTGCACCAGCTACTAAAAAGGAGAAAAATGACTGCTACTTCTGAACCCAGGACAGGAGCCTCTCTCCATCTTCCTAGTAAGATCCCTTTATAAGCCATCAAGTTAGTTTTCACAGTAAGACATCTGAGTGCTTGTTCAGATCACTTACTTGGCCAAAGTGGAATTATATGTTTCGTGACTGTTGTAATTTAGCTTACTAATGACATGCTCTTGCCTGGAATTAGTCAGTAGAGAAACGAGAGTTACAGAAAAGCTTCACTCAATATTTTCAACCTAGAAATGTTTCTCCTCTTCTGTGACGCGATGCTGTTCTGTAAAAGCCTAGAAATTTCTCCTGAAAGCAGGCAATTCTATTTCAGCTTATGCCCCCTTGTTGTATAGTAGCCTAATAGTTTGCCTATCGGCCGAGATAATGAAGACTCTATAAGCTACATTGCTGTAACCTGTCTGAACAGTATTAATACACTATTTCTTTTTTTCTTGTAAGATTTCCAAACTGCAAGCTATTCTAGACAGAGGGTAACTATTATCTCTTAAAAGTCATACTTATTCTTGCATCTTCTGAGTAAGAAAGAAGGTGCATAAGATAGAATGCTTTGCTAGTTTAGCCTCATGACACAGTTATAATGATACTGGTTTCCTGCAAGAAAAAAGAGAATCAGGTTTGTATCTTGGTCCTATTTTTTCCACTGACGCACTGACACTGCTGATAAGAGAAATTTATCTTTTGTAAAAGAAATATGCAGCATGAAGTTTTATAGTAGCAACCTGATTATTTTATTTGGATTTGGATTCATGTAGATTTGGCACAAATTATGATAGCTGCTCATTATATAAAGATGTACACAGCCATTGATATTTTTCTGGCTTTCACACTGCATGACTATACAACCTTTGCTGCTTTGAAAAAGATGGGAAAGCTACAGCTGGTAAAGCAGCTGTTGTCTTGCTTAGAAGTTGTCAAAATTAGCACATTACTTCAGGGCTTCCAAGACTGCACTCTCTCCATATATGCTTCTGGGTGCAATTCCGTGTGTTACTATCTAATTTCACTTTAGTATAGTGCACGCTTTAGGGCTTAGCTGCTTGGAAGACACTTTCTTTGCCTTTGAATTGATACAGCAATATAAATCAGTTCAGGTAATACGATTCTAGGTCCCTGGATATGCACATTTTGGATGTAAAATAGACTATTTCCAATAAAGTTTGTTTCACTAGGCTTATATTTTCCTTGTGAATCTTCCAGCCAGCCATTTTTATTCAGGATTTAACCTGAAGCGAACTGTGACCTTTATCAATGGAATGTTCTACAGTATGAGAGCACTTTTAAATACTTTTGTCAGAATGTTTGCATTTATTTTTAGTCTATGCACACATAGGTTATGCGTATAGGGCTGGCAACCAGAGTTGGGCAAAAGGACAGAAAGGGACTAATATACTTTCCATTTACTCAAATTGCCCTGAAGCTTCCCTTTCCCTACAGTAAACCTTCAACTCCGCCCCAATCACCTCCTGTCATTGTAGCAGCAGGTGAATTCTTCTCTCGCAATAAAGACCTCCTCCTTTTCCTTCTTAGTCTTTCTCTCTACTTCAGCATCATCACGTCAGACCCAGTAAACTCCTTCCATCCTTCCACATCCAGCACCAGTTCTGCCACCACTGCCCGCACCACCTGAAATCCTGGAGCTGGCTCTGCCAACAGCCTTTTGTCTATAATATTTCTATATAAACTTTGTCATACTTTGCAACAGAATAGCTGATAATAGCTTGTTGTGTTGGCAGGCACTAAGCACATGTGTGCCTATATTTAATTATACATATTAGTTAATTATTGCTTAGATCCCAAAAGAAAAATATTTGAACATGGGCAGCATACCACCATCTGGGATAACAGTGTGGAATCTGTGGCAGCCATTTCCCACTGGAAGAAAGTCTTAAGGCCTAAAGGGTTGCTAATACTTCAATTAAAATATTCTCCAAATTATTATTTAAAAAAAAAAAAAAAAGACAGACACCCCAAATCAAAATTTAACAGATGTTAAACCCCTTTACCCTTTGGAATTCTGGAGCTACAAATCCCAGATTGCTATGTCAAAGAACAGGCCTGCAGGTGTTGAGGAGCAGGCTCAGGGGAGGAATGGTGTATCTCAGAGTTTCTTGTTTGCATGGACCATAGGGTTGGGAAATTGATGCACCTGATTTCATAAACACTAATAGCAATGAAAAAAGTTACTTGTAATCATGCAGTCAGAGCTCAATTCAGGACAATACTGGAACATCAGTTGTCCTCTTCTTGACTCATTCAGTAACTGTACATGGTCAAATGATTTAACTTCCCAGTTAATTTGTACAATGTCAAGGCACTTAATTAGATAAATATTAACAAATTACACACACTATGTAGACATTAAATCACTCTTTAATTTAATTTTCAAGTGAAGCAACTAGTTGCTTCTGGAAGAAAAATTGGTAGAGATTTAGTAATAGTTCACTGCAAAGGTTGCTTTCAAGGGACATTATAAAAAATATTGCTTCAGATTCGGCTATCTTCATTTTACATATTTCAGTGCTACCTTAAAGGTGTTGTTTCTTTAGATCCTCCCTTTGTCATCACAAGGTATGCAGTATATGCACTTGAATGCATCTCAGTTGTAGGGTATGATGTCATCTTTACAGCTTCTTCAGATACTTCAGGCACATTTGTCAGAGTTTCAGATAGGCCAGTTCAAAAGCTTCAGGCAAGCTCTTCAGAGCTACAGATGCTTTCATCTGAAAAAAAAAAATAAGATACAGTAAAAATAATAATTATGTCTTAGATCTACAAGTATGCCACAAGATGCCTCCCTGGTCAAGTGGTCTGAAACACCAGAGCTTCATGCAGTCATTCTTCATCATTTCCATTTGGTAAGGCATGGATATACACTGCTACAAAATGTATTTGCTAAAATAATCCTGAGAAGATCCTGCTCTCTCCTCTGAAAATAGTACTTCAATCAGATCCACATCATCTCAGATTCTTTCTATGTTTTTTAAAGGCATAAACAAGAGTGAAAGCATCACCAGTAATTTTGTTTACTTATGGACAGTAATTTTGTTTACTTAGGGACTAATGTTGCCCTCTGGAAAAACCTGTTTTTCCTGTTGTCTGTGTAAGCAGACAAGTGGAGTCCAAAGACTCAGGTTATATTCCCATCTTTGTTCATATTGCATGGTGAGTTAATCATTAGGAATAGGATTCACACAAATCAGCAGGATGAGCAGGGTATTGCATAAAAGTAGTGTGAGAGCTATTACTTATTGCTGGCCATGAGCTCCCCCTGGAAGAGGCACTTAGCTGTGTCAGTCATTTCTCACAAAATGCACCTGAGGGATCCAAATTAAAGTCTTACTTTTGGAAAAGGGATTTAAAGACAGATTTCCTAAGCTGCTTCCTTATCGCATTTTATTTTAAGGTGCTGTTCTCATAATCTTACCCAAAGTCATTCCTCTCTATAAATCTTAGCATTGGATCAAGAGACATGAGAATGGCTAACACAGGTTTGTGCTTTGAT
This sequence comes from Myiopsitta monachus, assembly GCA_017639245.1. Classification (NCBI taxonomy): domain Eukaryota; kingdom Metazoa; phylum Chordata; class Aves; order Psittaciformes; family Psittacidae; genus Myiopsitta; species Myiopsitta monachus. The sequence continues at coordinate 57,366,262 of CM029919.1, forward strand.
GTATATTTGATTATTTACAAAATAGCAGGGATCTGAATAGAAAAGAGTGTGCAGAACACACTCTGGATGTCTTCTTTGCAGCACAGGCATGTTCTGAGAATTGCCAGTCCCTGAAGATAAATACATAGAGGCAAAACACCAAGGATGTCTTAAAAGTACAAATATAAAAAATGCATAGTCAGCCAATATATGCATAACTAGGGATTTAGGCATACACAGGATTAGCAGCAGCCATGGGAGAAGGGGTTGTGAGTTCTTTCTGATGTCTTCGGTTAAGCACTTAAGGAATTTAATAACACTTAGGTACAAATCCTGAAATTACTCTGGACCTAGATTGTTTGAAATGGGAGCAAATATCACAAGTTCCTCTCCCTTAGCAGAACACAGGAAGTTATTTAAGGAACTGTAATCTTAAATATTGTGGTGAAAGTTCGCTTTGGAAGGTAAAACACACAAATTCGTAATTGCTCTTAAAAAAATTAAATTGAAAAGTAAGAGGAGAGTCTTGAACACTATTCTATAAATCTGGGTATTTTTCTCAATGCTGCTAGATACACCCTCCTCCAGTCTGGATTCTCAGTCAAAACTCATTCTTTCAAGTACACCTATAATTCTTTTCTCAAAGCCAGAGGTTTCTATATGAGAATCAGCTTGTAAGATATTTCATCTTGAGATCTAGCAGCATGCTAAAGTTAGGGATGAAACTCTGGGTATTACAATGAATGAATTAAAGAATTACTAGTACACTGAGTAAATTTAGGCTTTTATGAAGATATTATATCATAATTTAGGCCTGGTAATCATGAAATTGTATCACTGAGCTAGGAATTGGTTCTGACACAGACTGTAGACAAGGGAAAACATGCAGGCTGTGAATCAAAAACTATGTCTGCCTTGTAACCCTGTTTAAAGACTATGGATAAGCTGTCTGATTTACAGCATGGATGACTTTCCAGTACCACAGAGGTAGAAAAGTTTAGTTTATCTGAAAAGATGGGGAGTGGCAGCCCCATCTAAATTGGTTTGGCTTCACTCTTATGCAGCTATTACCATTACAGTTAATTGATAATGAGTAAAAAGTTACCTTCCTTGAGCATAGGCAATTAAAATATCACTACCAAGACTACTATAGTTGGTTTACAGCAACATTATTTTCCAGGTGAAATAACAATGTCCACAGTTACAGTTTATAGATGCCATTAAAAACATTACAGGACTATCATGTAAAAGAAAACATTCAATGACAAAAAAGACAAAATTAATATTTTCCTCTTTAAATAATTTTTAACAACAATTATAAAAGCACCATGATGATACTTTTAAAAAGGACATGCATAATTTTCCCCAAAGAAATTTTAAATTTATTTTTTCTTTCTTCTGAACACTTCAAATCTGATACCAATTTTTGATTTTACATTATTTTCAAAATTATAGCATGCCCTTTTTTCAGTACTTGTTGCAATGATTTCAAATAAAACTTAACTAATTGTTTTGATCAAAATAAGACTTGGCTTTAGTGCCACAGTTTCATATCAAGAGTTCATAATTTTTCTAATAAAATTGAGCAGTCAACAGGGAGGTTGAAGATCAGGATTAAAGGGAGAACAGTGATGGGAGACATTATTGTGGGGATCTCTTACAGACCACCCGACCAAGAGGACTTGGTGGATGAAGCACTCTACAGACAGATAGGAACAGCCTCGCGCTCACAGGCCCTCTTTCTCATGGCAGACTTCAACCACCCTGATATCTGTTGGAGGGATGGGATGGCCTGGCACAAGCAATCCAGGAGGTTCCTCAGTTGTGTGGAAGACAATTTCCTCCTGCAAGTAATAGAGGAGCCAACAAGGAGAGGTGCCATGCTTGACCTCATGCTCACCAACAGGGAAGAGCTGTTTGGAAATGTGATGCTCCAGGGCAGCCTTGGTTGCAGTGATCATGAGATGGTCGAATTTGAGATCCTCAGGACAGTGAGACAAGTGTGCAGCAAGCTCGCTGCCCTGGACTACAAGACAGCAGACTTTGGCCTCTTCAGGAACCTGCTCAGTAAGGTTCCATGGGATATAGCCCTAGAGGGCAGAGGGGCCAAAACTGTTGGTTGATATTTAAGGATCACCTGCTACAAGCTCAGGAGTGTTGCATCCCACCTAGAAGGAAGTGCAGCAGGAGGGCCAGGAGAACTCTTTGGATGGATAAGGATATGCTGAGGAAAATTCGAAGGAAAAAAGAGGCTTATAAAAGGTGGAAGCAAGGACAGGTGGCCTGGGAAGAATAGAGGGATGTTGTGCAGGAAGCTAGGGACCAAGTTAGGAAAGCAACTTGGCTAGGGATGTTAAGGATAACAGGAAGGGAATTTATAGGTATGCAGTGAATAAAAGACAAACTAGGGACAACTTGCGCCCCCCCCCAGAAGCTATGGGGAGAACTGGGCTCCCTGGATTTGGAGAAGGCTGAACTTCTTCTTAACTTCTTTGGCTCAGTCTTCACCGGAAAATGCTCTGACCATACCACCCAAGTCTTGGAAAGCAGATGCAGGGACTGTGAGAATGAGGACGCAGGGCCCACTGTAGGAGAGGATCTGGTTTGAGACCATGTTAAGTACCTGAATGTGCTCTATGGGACCAGATGAAATCCATGTGTGGGTCTTGAAGGAGCGGGCAAATGAAGTTGCTAAGCCACTATCCATCATATTTTAAAAGTCATGGCAGTCGAGTGAAGTTCCCAATGACTGGAAAAAGTGTAATATCACCCTACTTTCAAGAAGGGAAAAATGGATGATCCAGGGAAATACAGAACAGACAGTGTGACCTCTGTGCCTGGAAAATCTTGGAGCAGACTCTGCTGGAAGGCATGCTAAGGCACATGAAAGACAACAAGGCGCCTTGTGACATCCAGCATGGCTTCACTAAGGGGAAATCCTGCCTGACCAATCTGGTGGCCTTCTATGAGGGGGCTATGGAACCAATGGACAGGGGTAGAACAGTTGATGTCATCTACCTGGACTTGTGCAAAGTGTTCGACACTGTCCCACATGACATCCTTGTCTCTAAACTTGAGAGATCAATTTGATAGGTGGACCACTTGGTGGATAAAGAACTGGCTGGATGGCCGCATGCAAAGAGTTGTGCTCAATGGCTCAAGGTCCAGCTGGAGACCAGTACCGAGTGGTGTCCCTCAGGGATCGGTGTTGGGACCTGTCTTGTCCAGCATCTTTGTCAGTGACATGGGCAGTGGGATTGAGTGTGCCCTCAGCAAGTTTGCCGATGACATCAAGCTGTGTGGTTCGGTTAATACGTTGGAGGGAAGGAATGCCATCCAGAGAGACCTTGACATGCTTGTGAGGTGGGCTGATCCCAACCTTATGAACTTTAGCCATGCCAAGTGCAAGGTCCTACTTCTGGATTGGAGCAATCCCAGGCACAGCTACAGGTTAGGCAGAGAAGAGATTCAGAGCAGCCCTGTGGAGAAGGACTTGGGGGTGTTGGTTGATGACAAAATGAACATGAGCCGGCAGTGTGCGCTTGCAGCCCAGAAAGCCAACTGTATCCTGGGCTGCATCAAAAGGAGCCTGACCAGCAGGTCGAGGGAGATGATCCTGCCCTTCTACTCTGCTCTTGTGAGATCTCACTTGGAGTATTGTGTGTGATTCTGGTGTCCTCAACATCAAAAGGACATGGAACTGTTGGAACAAGTCCAGAGGAGGGCCACGAGGATGATCAGGGGACTGGAGCACCTCCCGCATGAAAACAGGCTGAGAAAGTTGTGTCTGTTCAGCCTGGAGAAGAGAAGGTTGCGTGGAGACCTCCTAGCAGCCTTCCAATATCTGAAGGGGGCCTATAGAGATGCTGGTGAGGGACTCTTCATTAGGAACTGTAGTGAGAGGACAAGGGGTAATGGGTTCAGACTTAAACAGGGGAAGTTTAGATTGGATATGAGGAAGAAGTTCTTTGCTGTAAGGGTGATGCGGCACTGGAATGGGTTGCCCAAGGAATTTGTGAGTGCTCCATTCCTGGCGGTGTTCAATGTTCAAGGCCAGGTTGGATAGAGCCTTGGGTGACATGGTATAGTGTGAGGTGTTTCCGCCCATGGCAGGGTGTTGGAACTAAATGATCTTAAGTTCCTTTCCAGCCCTGACTATTCTATGATTCGATGATTCTAAAACAAATCTCTACTTTATTAATAGCTCTTAGATACAATTCAGGAAAGATACTGGTGGAATTTAAAAGAGAAAGCTTAAAAATTAATTTATTCATTATTAATTTATTATGCATTTCATCTTTCCTTCATTAGATGAAAACAGTTAACTGCCTTCATAAGCAAAATTTGCGTTGACCATTACACCCATTTTGATCTTGATGCCCTGGGAAAGCCAGCTTATAACATCATAATATGGAATTGATGTCACATGAAAGGACATATAGATTGTCCAGTTGCTTATTAGTGCTAGTCGTGAAAACTATGTGGTTCTAAGAAATATTATAAACAGAAAAACCAAGACAAAAACTGACCAAGACTTAAAGAATAAGTTACACAGAAGATTTTTGTCTTGTGCCACAGATATTTCTTTTTAATATTCTGAAAATTAAGCTTAATCTTAATCCTATGAAACTCTAGAGAGCATAAAGATTTTACCTTATATGCATGCACTGAATTTATGATGCTATAGTTCAATATTGCACAAAATTAATATGAGAAGACATAGACCAGTCACAATTTACCAGGAGAAAGAGATCTAGTCCAAGAATGGTACTGCAGTACACATTCCTTTACCTCTAACCCGCAGTTTATGGTCATTGGCTTGACCCTGAGTGGTCCTAAAAGACACAACTGTTATACTTAAGAATAAAAAGAAGGCAATTTAAACTCAGGTTTCCAACTAAGGCTGTGTGTTTCTCCTCCTAGAAATTACACTCGTCAAGATCATGTTCGAAATCAGTCCTAACAAGCTGAAATGCAAATTTCTTCCCGTGATGTTTTAAACCACAGGGCTACAGGTTATCATACAAGGTTATGGGAGATTTAGTTGGGTGAAGCAGATGAGAATCAGAAGTTAAATAAAAAAGAGGAATCACTGTAGTAATATATGCAGGTGCCAAAGGTACTTACACTGAACTGCTATTTAAAAGAACAGCAAAAAAAAAAAAAAAAAAAAAGGTTGATAACAAACCTAATCAAAATACTTCAGCTTGGACAAATTTACCTGAGTTGAAACACTGCATTTATATGTTCCATATTTGGAAAAAGAACGTAGATAAAACCATAAAATTTTCTGATGAGAATGATGAACTTTTGTAGAAATGGCATGTTTCTTGTTAACTGTTTTCCATTGTGAATGTTTGTTTTGAAGATACTCTTGTGATAATGAATGCCAACAGTATTTCTTATCATAGTTTTATGAAATACAATACTGTTTGTAATATTAGAGCAATATTAGAAGAAGAAATTTATGCATTATGTGTACTATAATCTCTTTGCACTGTACACTGGCAACTATCCTATACATTATAATAAGCTTTAAAAGGTATCATATAAAACAGTAGAATAAATATGCACACTCATTCCCAGATTACTGCTGTTTATTTGTCACATTGCTATTCCTTTAAAGTATTTTACTTTCTTTTGTAATTTCAGTATTGCTTTAGTTATTAATTTTTATTAGACAAGACAACTACTCTTCATGAATGACTCTGGTCTTATCTGTCATTATAATGACCTTTCATGCCTCACGCTGGGCACTAAAAAGAACTGTACTTGTTTAACCCCAAGCTGACATATAAGTACCACATAGCCCCACACTCACCCCCTACTGCCCCAGTGGGATGGGGGAGAACTATAAAAAAAGTAAAGCTCATATACTGAGATAAAAACAGTTCAATAATTGAAATAAGAATAATAATAATAACAATAATAAAGTAATAAAGAATAATAAGTAATAATAATAGGAAATAAAGAGAGATAGGAGGATAACCCCCAAATAAACAAGTGATGTGCAATACAATTGCTCACCACCCATTGTCCGATAGCCAGTCCAATCCCGAGCAGCGATTGGACCGTTTTGGTTGACTCCCCCCAGTTTGTATACTTGAGCATGATGTGATGTGTATGGAATACAGCTTTGGCTAGTTTGGGTCAGGTGTCCTGTCTCTGCTTTCTCCTGGCTTCTTGTCTTCCTCCTCACTGGCAGAGCATGAGACTAAAAAGTCCTTGATCAGGATACAGTGCTACTTAGCAACAGCTAAAACAATTGGTATGTTATCAGCATTATTTCCAGACTAAAGCCAAGACACAGCACTGCACCCGCTACTGGGAAGAAAATTGACTTCAAAACCAGGACAGGAGGATAAAAAAAATTGGCAGGAAGGCCATACAAATTTTCAAACAGCTACACAGAAACCAAAACTAGCATGCTGGTAGGTAAGACTATGTGATGATGACAGAATAAATTTTGAAAAATATGGGAAAACATGCCTGTGGAACTTTTTCACCATTTTGATTGTGTCTACTGCTGAAATACATGCAACCTAATAAGGACAGGTAGAAGAGAAGAACAAGTCCTGTTATTAAGCCAATGGATAATATTTCACAGAATATGCAGAGAATAAGCAAAATATGGTCCTCTAAATTCTTTTGTTGTTGTGTGCAGTACAGGAATATTGATTCTGAATTCAAACAAAACCATTGTGAAATCAGACATTAACTTAAACACCAGTAATACTGGAGTAAAAGTGGAAGATTTATATATATTATTGCTACTTAGTCACAGTTTAATTACTAAGAATGAAATCCTCATATAAATTGAAGTAATTAATATTGTTAAAAAATGCTGGAATCTTAAGTAAGTGATGTATTACTACAATCAATAAAATGAAAATTAATAAAAAGATTAAAAAGCACAAAGCCAGCCTACTATCAAAAATAGAAAAGCACAAGAAATCAAATAATATCAATCACCTCATAGCTATGATTTATGCATTCTCACTGACCTTTTGTACTTGTATTTTGACTGAATCTACATGAACACAAGCAACTCACTTCCAGTAAATCCAGTGGTGTTCAGACATGAAAAAAAGATTGCACTTTTAGCCAACACGATTTTCCTGTTATATGTTAAGGTCCTGGAAGAACAAAACTGGCTGCAGTGGGTTGATCTTTACTGGATGCCAAGTACCCACCTACCCCTCCCCAACATCAACTCTACAGAGGGAGAAAAATATCACAAAATCTTCACGATTTGAGATAAGGACTGGGAGATCTCTCACCAGTTACCATCATAGGCAAAACAGATTTGACTTGGGGAAATTATTTTAATTCATTAGCAATGAAATCAGAGTAAGATATTGAGAAATAAACCTAAATCTTAAAACACCTCTCCGCTACCCCTCCCTTCTTCACCTTAACACATGATTTCTCTACCTTTTTCCCCCAAGCAGCACAGAGGCATGAGAAATGAGGGCTGTGGTCAGTTCATTACATGTGTCTCTGCCACTCCTTCCTCCTCAGGGGTAGGACTCCTCACACTCTTCTCCTGTGCCAGCATGGGGTCCTTCCACAGCAGACAGTCCTCCATGAGCTTCTCCAACATGAGTCCTTCCCATGGGCTGCAGTTCCTCATGAACTACTCCAGTGCGGGTTCCTTCCACAGGGTGCAGTCCTTCAGGAACAGACTGCTCCAGTGTTGGTCCTTGATGGGGTCACCAGTCCTGCAGAAAACCTGCTCCAGCATGGGCACCTCTCTGCACAGGTCCACAGGTCCTGCCAAGACCTGCACGGGCTTCCCGCAGGGTCACAGCCTCCTTCAGGCATCCCCCTGCTCTGGTCTGGGGTCCTCCATGGGCTGCAGATGATATGCACCACTGTGGACGTCCATAGGCTGCAGAGGAACAGCCTGCCTCACCATGTTCTACACCACGGGCTGCAGGGGAATCTCTGCTCTGGCAAATGAAGCACCTCCTCCCCCTCCTTTTTCACTGACCTTGGTGTCTGCAGAGCTGTTTCTCTCACATATTCTCACTCCTGTTTACTAGCTGCTGTTGTGCAGCATTTTTTTCCCCTTCTTAAATATGTTACCCAGAGGCAGTACCACATTGACTGATGGGCTTGGCCTTGGCTGGTGGTGTGTCTATCTTGGAGCTGGCAGGCATTGGATGTATTGGACATGACATCTTCTCAGAGAAAACATCCCTGAAGCCCCCCTGCTACCAAAACATTGCTGTATGAATCTGATGTGTTAGTATGAGAATATTCTACTACTACTCATAATCCAGCAAAATATTAAAGGTGACCTCACCCCACATAATACCTATCTTAGAACAACTCAAATTTAAATTACTGTCTGATTTTCAGATCATCAGCCACTGCCTGTTACTCTGCATGGTGATCCTTCAGCAATTAAGGTTTTATTTTGCTTTTCTCATATACTTATATCATACTTTGGTGCCTTCTTTTTCATGATCCCACCATCAGACATGTGACATAGTACCCAAAGATTCATAGCTGTAACTGGGGCAAAATGGAAAAAGTAACTCACGAGAATCAGCCAAAGAAGGTCACCTAATTTACAAGGAACAAGTAAAATCTTAGTGGCATGAAGATTTTGGTTATAATTTCTTAAGCATAGTTCTGATACTGCAGTACTGAACTGTATAAGTAGTTGGTAATGTGATTGGCTACATGCTTATTCTTTTACTTAATCAAGATTCATTGCTGTGCCTAAGCCTCTCTGAAGAGCTTGGTTTGCTCTGCGTTCTGAATTCATTACCTCCAGCCTGTGCTGAATGTGTAACTTCTCACTGAAACCTGTGCTGTTTCAAGCTCTAAACCCAAGGTCTGATAGATTTAAACTGTCAGATTAGATTGAATTAAGGATCTTTTTCCTCTTTTTTTGTTGTTGGTTTTTTTTTTTTAAATACTGATTGTAAGACTACATGTATTTGCTTTGACTGTCTAAAGCACTACAGTACAATGGTCCAGAGCAACCTGCATCAGTCCTGCTCAAGTCTTTTTATGCTGCAAAAGAGTGTGTTGCTCCCACATGATTTAGTAGGCCTGGTCCCTGTCCTGTGCTATTTGTAGTAATTCAACAACCTAAATGATTGAGACCTAGATCCTGAGAACGTGTCCTGATATTGTTTGAGTTACTCATATAGATGTACCGATGTGTGCTAAAATTAATCTTAACATATATGTGAATATGTGAACATTGAACATTGAATATGTGAACATGTGAACATTGAACTGAACTGGATATTTGACCTTCAAGAATGGCAAGCTTGTGGCACAAAAATGTCAAATCAAATGCCAGTTAAATTCTGCATGAAAAGGCTCCAGAAATACTGCTTGATGATCATTAGAAGTGAATAGCACAACATTGCCGTCCCCTGAGTAGAAGTAAATGGATAGGTAGATGAATGCTGAGGACATGGCAACAGACATGCCCTAGTACAGTATCACTGACATATTGTTTACTGGAAAAAGAGGTTGCAGGGTTTTTTTGTCACTGGCCACCTGCTTCCGTAGTAGTCCAGTGGGAAGAGCACATCACCTTTCAGCATATTTGTGAAATATTAGATGCTTAACTTTTAGATATGCTACATAAATTATCACAGATTAAGTCCACCTCAAAACACCTGTGCAAACAGAAGCATGCATCTGTGTCCTGGTTTAAGCCTCTAAGCCACGCAGATTTTTATCACTCAGTCACTCACTCACCCCTCTCTTTCTTCCCCTAGACCTGGGGGGATGGGGAGGAGAATCGAAAGAATGCAACTCCCACGGGTTGAGATAAGAACAGTTTAGTAACTAAGGTATAACACAAATCACTTTTGCTACCATCAATAATAATGACAGGCGAAGTACAAGGAAAGAGAATACAACTGCTCACCAAGCCCGACCCAGCCAGTGCACCCCCCAGCAGCGAACCCCCCAGTCCACCACCACACCCTTCCGGGTCTCTGTCCTCCGTTTTCCCATCCTGGACATGACGTGCTGTGGTATGGAATAACCTCTTTGGTCAGTTTGGGTCAGGTGTCCTCTCTCTGCTTCCTCCCGGCTTCCCCTCCTCCCTGGCATAGCATGAGGCTCAGAAAGCCCTTGGTCAAACCAAAACATTACCAAGCAGTAACTGAAAACACTGGTGTTAGCAGCACAGTTCCCAGACCCAAAATCAAAAACACAGCACTGCACCAGCTACCAAGAAGGAGAAAAAATGACTGCTGCTGCTGAACCCATGACAATCTGCTAAATTTTTTTTTGTCTAAATGAAAGTTTCTGTGAAGCTAGAATTTACAGCATAAAATCACATACAGGACTTAGTACAAAAGTTACCCTGCTCAAGGCAAGGAGTGTACAGTTCACAGTGTGAATGTTTGCTGTTTACTATATATTTATTTAATCTAAGCATCTCTGGGACCCAAAGATTAAATAGTACCACATGTTCATGCACTGGCTGCTGATCCTGGAGCTTACAGTCCAAATTGGCTTCCTGACTCATGTGCAGGAAGCAGTGTTCAGTATAGAGGCTAGCAGTCACAGACATTTTTATTAAAAAATCACAGCCAGTAATGCTAGTTGTTTTTTATGAGATGTCAAAAAGCTGACAAATGGTTCTGGAACACTTCTTCAGAAAGTGAAAAATCTGGATTCAGTCTATTGCTCTTCATAAGGCTTTCCAAACCAACAGCTTTCATCTCCCATTTACTGAAGTGGTGTCATTAGGGCAGTCTGGCAAAAACTCAAGATTCAGCAAATTAGTGAGAGGAGAAGAAAACCAGATGTGATTCTGTAGTGTGATAATCAGGGAAATTCTCATTGAAGGGTATTACTCAGCCTTCTTAACGACTTCTAGAGTTGGGGAATAAAACATGAGATCCTTCAATTACACAAGCACATTATTCATAAGGCCACTTTTATTCAGTAAGGTCATGGAATTAAAGATCTGTATTTTGTCTTTTCCTGTTCTTACAGTTTTTATTACAGCTGGCCACACTTTTCCTTAAAAAAAAAAAAAAAAAGAAAAGAGACAAAATTTTGGGCAAATTCTTTTAGCATCTACCAGGGACTGCTGTTTCTGCATAGCATACTGGTTTAAAGGGGTTTTTTTGGTGGTGGTGGTGGGTTGGGTTTTGGCTTGGTTTTGGTTTTCTTTTTTTTTTTTTTTTTTTTGCTCATTTTGTTGTTGGCCTTATTTTTTGGTTAGTTGGTTGCTTTTGGGGGTAGTTGAGTGGGTTCTTTGTTGGGGGAGGGGGTTGTGACTTTCTTGTTTATTTTTTGTGAAACTAGTCCTAAAATACTCAGGTTTGCCCATATATTATCCAACAAATCTGAAAATTCAAGCTGGGTCTACCTGTTCCACTCCTCCAGTCACTGGCTATGAATTTCAGCACAGATAAACATTGTGGAAGAAAGGTGAATATGAAATGAACTAAGGCAAGATGGTCAGTGACAAGGAGACTATGCTAATCAAGGTATGAGATTATAAACAGCATAGAAACACTTAAGATGGTTTAACAGCATTTGGTTACCGTTCAATTTGGTTTACTGTTCAATTTTACTTGTCGATAAATAAAGAAAAACATTAGAGAATAGCAGATAGGGAATTTTACTGAATCATAGAATTATAGAATCATAGAATAGTTAGGGTTGGAAAGGACCTTAAGATCAAGTGCCAACCCCCTGCCATGGGCAGGGACACCTCACACTAAACCATGCCACCCAAGGCTCTGTGCAGCCTGGCCTTGAACACCGCCAGCGATGGAGCATTCACAACTTCCCAGGTGTCATGGTTTAAGCCTCACCCAGGCTAATAACTCACGAAGTTTTACTCACTCACCCACTCCCCTCTTTTTCTTCCACCAGTCCCGGGGGAATGGGGAGGAGAATCGAAAGAATGCAACTCCCACAGGTTGAGATAAGAACAGTTTAGTAACTAAGGTATAACACAAATCACTGCTGCTACCACCAATAATAATACAAGAGAAATACAAGGAAAAAGAATACAATTGCTCACCAAGCCTGACCCAGCCAGTGCACTCCCCAGCAGTGAAAGCCCCAGTGCACCACCACACCCTTCCAGGTCTCTGCTCCCCGTCTTCACACCCTGGACATGACGTGCTGTGGTATGGAATAACCTCTTTGGTCAGTTTGGGTCAGGTGTTCTGTCTCTGCTTCCTCCCGGCTCCCCTCCTCCCTGGCAGAGCATGAGGCTCAAAGTCCTTGGCCAGACCAAAACACTACCAAGCAGTAACTGAAAACACAGGCGTTATCAGTGCTGTTCCCAGGCCCAAAATCAAAAACACAGTGCTGCACCAGCTACCAAGGAGAAAAATGACTGCTACTGCTGAACCCATGACACCGGGGCAACTCATTCCAGTGCCTCACCACCCTTACAGTAAAGAATTTCTTCCTCATATCCAATCTAAACTTCCCCTGGTTAAGTTTGAGCCCGTTGCCCCTTGTCCTCTCACTACAGTCCCTAATCCCTGAAGAAGAAGGACATGTGAAGGAGCTACTTAGTTTTAAAGCATGTAAATTGCTGTAGTGGATATAATTTAAGGTTCACTTTTCTCAGAATCCTGCTATGTGCCATTGCTGGGAGATCTACATTTTCTTCAAAGAACAGAAAGAAATATTGGCTAAAACAGTTCTCAGGAAATTTGTGTCTTAGAAACATTTTACTCCCTAATTGAGATTGCTGTAAATTCTGAGGGTATAGTTTAGAAAACTGAGCTAGAGGAAAAAAAAAAAAAACATTGTGAGTTCTGTTGAAACTCAAATATACAAAACACTCAAGTTTTTGGGCTCAGTTTCTCATTCTCTTCAAACAACAGACTATTCTGTATTTGCCCACAAGATGGCACCAGAAGCTTGACTAAATTTAGTTCTGTTCATGGCCACGCTCACCTTGACATTTTTGTTTCTCTGCCACCGAAGTACCAGAAATATAGTAAGTATGGCACAAACCCAGAAATCTGCCTCTGCCAAACAATTTGAGATAACCTATAGTTTTTACAAAGAGTAAGGGCAGTACACATCTCATTTTGATTCAACTAGGCATTTTGTTTAAGCATCCAATGCTTAAACTTTAAAATATTTATTTTCTGAACCTACCTTACTAATGATCTAAAAACATAGACTAATTCCCAGGGAAGACCACTCATACAGTAACATTTGAGTTGACTGCTTCATACTCTTTTAAAGATAGAGTAGCACACATTTTATCAAACAACCCAAAGTTTCATTTTAAAAGATCTTTTAAGATTGATAGAGGTTAATATAACTTTAAATTGGTTTCTTTCTAAATGGGAAAAAGTTTATAGTGTGGCTATTACAGGTAAAGCTAGTGCTGCTGATAGTTTGCTTAAATTCTACATTTATTTACCAAATCTTCAGAAAATATTTAGTTTCTGTAGTAATTTAAAGCATATAATGAATGTTTGCACTAATCTCCTCTGGGAATCTTGCACATAAAATTATTTATGAATTCAAATAATGCCCTTAAGAACTATCCATTCATTGGTATCTGCAACAAAGAGATTAAGAAAGGATTCTTTTAAAATTTGAATGGCAAAACTTGTAGAAAAATCTAGCCTTTGCAAAGAAAAAATTATTTACTTTGTAAACCCTAGGTGAATAATGAAGTTGTAAAAATAATCTAATTCACTTCTGAACTCACATGCATGTCCTTTATTCTCATAAAAGATACAGTTTACATATATAATAAAAATATGCATGAAACGTACAAAAAAAGTAAGATTCTTAGAAAAGAAAATATTGTAATTTTCAAGACAAGACAATTTTAAAACTTATGGCACAGAACACTACAAATGCCAATATGTCCTGGGTTCAGCAGAGCAGTCACTTTTCTCCTGCTTAGTAGCTGGTGCAGTGCTGTGGTTTTGACTTTCAGCCTGGGAGCAGCGCTGATAACATCGATTTATTTAGTTGTTGCTAACTAATGTTTACTCTGACCAAGGACTCTCTGGGTCTCATGCTATGCCAGGGAGGAGAAGAAGCCGGGAGGAAGCACGGTTAGAACACCTGACCCAAACTAGTCAAAGAGGTATTCCGTACCACAGCATGGCATGCCCAGTATAGAAACTTTGGGCAGTTACCCAGAAGGGTTAGATCACTGCTCGAGTCGGGCTGGGTATCGGTCGGCAGGTGGTAAGCGGTTGTATTCTTTTCCCTTGTTATTTCCCTTATCATTATTATTATTGGTGGTAGCAGTAGTGATTTGTGTTATACCTTAGTTACTGAACTGTTCTTATCTCAACCTGTGGGAGTTACATTCTTTCGATTCTCCTCCCCAGCGCTGGGGAGCGGGGGGAGGAAAAAGGGGGGACAGTGAGTGAGCAGCTGCATGCTTCTGAGTTATTGGCTGGGCTTAGACCACAACAGTTCTTTGGGGCACCCAATGTGGGGCCTAAAGTTTTGAGATAATGACAGATCTGACCAGAATGTGTCTACTCATATTTGTGACAAGCATTCATTGTTTCAGATTAATAGTCACTCATCACAATGCTGATTCATTGGCTTTCAAAGTTGTTGATCTTGATCTCACATTTTCAGCATGTTGTAATTTACTTACAGCTGGTATTTGCTGTTTTAGTGTTTATTGGCTGGGGGGCCTGGGCTAAGGTTCTTGTTTCATTGTACATTATGGTAATGACTTGTAATACAATAGACTCATTGATCATAAAACCGACCTGGCTTGAGTTCCAAGTGTGGTCATCACCTCTATACTTTGAGAGGTATATAATAGAAGTGTTTAGCAATTAAAATCTTTTTCAAACTCCTCCAGTGGTCAACCTGTGAAGGAGACATTCCCTTATGTTCCCAGCACCCCCCTCCCTCCAAGACTATTTAAAGGATCATTTGAGAGTTCTGAAGGTTTTGAATGGCCTTTGGGTACCCTTGAGACCTGCCTGCTGATTATGATGGGGATCACCATGTCGGCACGCAGAGTGTGTTCTACCACGAACATTTCATCTGGTCCCGAGAGTTAAGCAGATTCAGGTTTGGGCCTTGTCTAGGGTTAGACAACAATATAGGAGACCAAGAGATTTTCCCTGAGGCTGGACAGTCAGGAGTGGCAGGGTGTGTGGGACAGTATGGGCAAGTATCTAGACCAGTGGGCCCCTTCAGTCACCCAGAACTTCACCACTGATCAAGTGCAAAATCCAGAAAAATTAGTAAAACACTTACAGAATCATAGAGTAGTAAGGGTTGGAAAGGACCTCAAGATCATCTAGTTCCAACATCCCTGCCATGGGCAGGGGCACCTCCCACTAAACCATGTCACCCAAGGCTACTGTCCAACCTGGCCTTGAACATTGCCAGCAATGGAGCATTCACAACTTCCCTCGGCAGCCCATTCCAGTGCCTCATCACCCTTACAGTAAAGAACTTCTTTCTCATATCCAATCTAAACTTCCCCTCTTTAAGTTTGAACCCTGTTACCCCTTGTCCTATCACTACAGTCCTTCATGAAGAGTCCCTCACCAGCATCCCTATAGGCCCCCTTCAGATACTGGAAGGCTGCTAGGAGGTCTCCACGCAACCTTCTCTTCTCCAGGCTGAACAGACACAATTTTCTCAGCCTGTCTTCATATGGGAGGTGCCTCCAGTCCCCTGATCATCCCCAGGGCTCTCCTCTGGACTTGTTCCAACAGTTCCATGTCTTGTGATATTGAGGACACCAGAACTGCACACTATACTCCAAATGAGGCCTCACAAGTGCAGAGTAGAGGGGCAGGATCACCTCCCTCGACCTGCTGGTCAGGCTCCTTTTGATGCAGACCAGGATACGGGGGGCTTTCTGGGCTGCGAGCACGCACTGCCGGCTCATGTTCATTTTGTCATCAACCAACACCCCCAAGTCCTTCTCCACAGGGCTTCTCTGTATCCCTTCTCTGCCCAACCTGTAGCTGTGCCTGGTATTGCTTCGACCCAGGGGTAGGACCTTGCACTTGCTATGGTTAAGGTTCATAAGGTTGGCATCAGCCCACCTGTGCTGTCATTCTGGTCAAACTAGAGAGGGACAAATCATGGCAACATGCTGGGGCTTAGCTTATGCTTACGGAGCCCTGTTCAATGCTATCGAGCACCTTCAAAGGGAAAATATGTCTTTGGATCTGATGGCAAAGCATCAGAAAACACAGCTACTCCCAATCTAAGTACAACAGCTACACCAAACCCAGTGATAAATACAGCAGCTACAGATAACGCAGATGCTCATGCTACTCAACCCCCAAGCACAGCGGCTGCACCAACCCCGAAAACAGATACTGCAGCCACTCCAACCCTAGCAGCAGACACTGCAGCCGTTCCAACCACGGTGATAGTCTTTGCAGCCAAACCAAAGGACCAGTTGATGCCAGTATCAGTTGCCCCTGTACGCAAGGGGGAAAGCAAACAAGAGGCACAAAGACCAACCACTACAGTGAAAAAAGATGAAGAACCAATGCACTTACTACAGGGGACAGCATCTGAACAAGAGTTATTATTGTGTTGATTAGAAGAAGAGGAAGAAGAAGAGGTGACTTCTTGACCCTGGACCTCAACTGAGCTATGGAATATGTGAAAAGATTTCACTCTCATCATCCAGGGGAGCACATCATCATGTGGTTGCTCCAATGCAGGACAATGGGGCAAACCTGTCATGAACTAGAAGGAAGGGAAGCCAAGGAGGTGGGATCGCTTGCCAGGGAAGGAAGAATTGACAAAGCAATTGCAAGAGAGAAACTGGTCCCTCAGACTTTGGAGGCAGCTCTTGGCAGCTGTGAAGGACAGGTTTCCTTCCAAGGGCAATGCTGAGTCGTTCAGCCAAGTGGATTACTCTAGAGAAAGGCATCCAGTCTCTGAGGGAATCAGCCATTTTAGAGATAGAATCATAGAATAGTTAGGGTTGCAAAGGACCTTAAGATCATCAAGTTCCGCACCCCTGCCACAGGCAGGAACACCTCACACTAAACCATGTCGCCCAAGGCTCTGTCCAACCTAGCCATGAACACTGACAGGGATGGAACATTCACAGCTTCCTTGGGCAACCCATTCCAGTTCCTCATCACCCTCACAGTAAAGAACTCTTCCTTATATCCAATCTAATCTTCCCCTGTTTAAGTTTGAACGCGATACCCCTTGTCCTATTGCTACAGTCCCTAATGATGAGTCTCTCCTTATTATCCTTATAGGCCCATTCTCTGTGTGGATATGTATACATATATATATATATATAGAGATAGAGATGATCTATCATAGGCTGGATGTTGGGAATGCATCCGTTGATGAAGATAAAGTTGAATGTACACTTCCCATATGGTGGAAATTCACATGGAATGCACCATCATCATATGCCCACTCATTGGCATCAATAACGTGGCATGATATAGCACCACCAACAGTGAAGTGATCCATCAGCTCCAAGAGTTCAAAGACAATCTTACCACTTCCATCATTTCAGCTGTGGAAAAACTGTTCCAGGACCTCAAACAATTGAGAGATGACCTATACAATCTGTTCAGCTCCCCACATGTACCAACCCATATCTCAGTTATTAACAAAAAAAAAGGACACCCTACTCTTCAAGAGAGAAGATATAGGAGGTACACGCAATGTACAACTCAATGGTTTTACCTGCAGGATCATGGAGAAGACATGAGAAATTGGGATGGAAAACCTACCTCAGCTCTTGAGGAACAGGTGTGTGAATTGAAGAGAAGAACAAAGGTCAAGGATGATCATCCCATGAAAGCTGCAGCTTCCACCTCAGATGAGCAGGTTTCCAGATGGAGTGGGAGAGCAGATTGTACTCTAGATCCTCTGATAAGGAAGAATAATCCTTTCTACAAGACTTAAGTGTCCAATGTTGTGAATGACTATTAGAGGGGCCCTGCCTCCAGCCAGGTGGAGGTAGGGGACTATCGGGTTTACTGAACTGTGTGGATCAGATGGCCTGGCACATCGGTCCAACAGAAGTATAAGGCTCTAGTAGATACCAGTGCACAGTGTACTCTGATGTCATCAAGCTGT
Source organism: Myiopsitta monachus (assembly GCA_017639245.1). Lineage (NCBI taxonomy): Eukaryota > Metazoa > Chordata > Aves > Psittaciformes > Psittacidae > Myiopsitta > Myiopsitta monachus. The sequence goes on from CM029919.1 coordinate 57,384,289, forward strand.
CAAGGGGTGGAAACCATTTCTATTTCTGGAGTGACAGGAGCATCCCAAGAGTTGACTGTACTGGAGCCTGAAATCAGCCTGACTGGGAGGGAATGGCAAAAACACCCCATTGTGACTGGTCCAGAGGCTCCATGTGTCCTTGGCATAGATTACGTCAGGAGAGGGTACTTCAAAGACCCAAAAGGATACAGATGGGCTTTCGGTATTGTTGCTTTGGAGACAGAGGAAGTGGAGCAGCTGTCCACCTTGCCTGGTCTCTCAGAGGATCCTTCTGCTGTGGGGTTGCTGAAGGTCGAAGAACAACAAGTGCCAGTTGCGACCGCAACAGTGCACCGGTGGCAATATCGCACCAACCGAGACTCCCTAATTCCCATCCATAAGCTGATCCGTAGATTAGAGAGTCAAGGAGTGATCAGTAGGACCCACTCACCCTTTAACAGCCCCATATGGCCAGTGTGAAAGTCTAATGGGGAGTGGAGACTAACAGTAGATTAGCGTGGTCTGAACGAAGTTACCCCATCCTTGAGCGCTGCCGTATCGGACATGCTAGAGCTTCAGTATGAACTGGAGTCAAATGCAGCCAAGTGGTATGCCACGACTGGTATTGCCAATGCTTTTTTCTCAATTCCTCTGGCAGTAGAGTGCAGATCACAGTTCGCTTTTACTTGGAGGGGCGTCCAGTACACTTGGAACTGACTGCCCCAGGGGTGGAAACACAGTCCTACCATCTGCCATGGACTGATCCAGACTGCGCTGGAACAAGGGACAAGCTCCAGAACACCTGCAATAGGTTGAGGACATCATTGTGTGGGGTGATACAGCAGAAGAAGTCTTTGAGAAAGGGAGGAAAATAATCCAAATCCTGCTGACAGCCGGTTTTGTCATAAAATGGAGTAAGGTCAAGGGAAATGCACAGGAGATTCAATTTTTGGGAATAAAATGGCAAGATGGATGCCGCCAGATCCCCACAGATGTGATCAACAAGATAACAGCAATGTCGCCACCAACTAATAAGAAAGAAACACAAGCTTTCTTGGGTGCTGTGGGGTTCTGGAGGATGCACATCCTGAATTACAGTTTGATTGTAAGCCCTCTCTATTATGTGACCCGGAAGAAAAATGATTTTAAATGGGAACCCTGAGCAACAGCAAGCCTTTGAGCAAATTAAATGTGAGATAGTTTGTGCAGTAGCCCTTGGACCAGTCCGGACTGGGGCCAGATGTTAAAAATGCACTGTACACTGCAGCTGGGGAGAACGGTCCTACCTGGAGCCTCTGGCAGAAAGCTCCAGGGGAAACTCGAGGTTGACCCCTCGGCTTTTGGAGTCGGGGATACAAAGGATCTGAGGCCAGCTATACCCCAACTGAAAAAGAGATATTGGCAGCCTATGAAGGGGTTCGAGCTGCTTTGGAAGTGATTGGCCCTGAAGCACAGCTCCTCCTGGCACCCCGGTTGCCCGTGCTGGGCTGGATGTTCAAAGGCAGGGTCTCCTTCTACACATCATGCAACCAATGCTACATGGAGTAGATGGGCCGCATTAATTACACAAGCTCGAATAGGAAATCCCAGTCACCCGGGAATTCTAGAAGTCATCATGGACTGGCCAGAGGGTAAAGATTCTGGAAGGTCACCAGAGGAGGAAGGAGTGATGCGTGCTGAAGAGGCCCCACCATATAATGAACTGTCAGAAAGTGAAAAGCAATATGCCTTATTTACTGATGGGTCTTGTCGCATTGTGGGAAAGCGCCGTAGATGGAAGGCAGCAGTATGGAGTCCTCAACGACAAGTTTCAGAAACTGCTGAAGGGGAGGGAGAATCGAGTCCATTTGCAGAAGTGAAAGCCATCCAGCTGGCCTTGGACATTGCTGAACGAGAAAAGTGGCCAGTACTTTATCTCTCTACTGACTCCTGGATGGTGGCGAATGCCCTGTGGGGGTGGTTGCAGCAATGGAAGCAGAGCAACTGGCAACACAGAGGTAAACCCATCTGGGCTGCTGCACTGTGGCAAAACATCGCTGCCCGAGTGCAAAACCTGGTGGTCAAAGTACGCCACATAGATGCTCACGTACCCAAGAGTTGGGTTACTGAGGAACACCAGAACAACCAAAAAGTGGATCAAGCTGCTAAGAATGAAGTGGCTCAGATGGACTTAGATTGGCAACATAAGGGTGAATTATTTTTGGCCCGGTGGGCCCACGACACTTCAGGCCATCAGGGCAGAGGTGCAATATACAGATGGGCTCGTGATCGAGGGGTGGACTTAACAATGGATACTATTGGCCACGTTATTCATGACTGTGAAACGTGCTGCAATTAAGCAGGCTAAACGGTTAAAGCCTCTTTGGTATGGAGGATGATGGCTGAAGTACAAATATGGGGAGGCTTGGCAGATTGATTATATTACACTCCCACCAACCCGCCAAGGCAAGCGTCATGTGCTTACCATGGTGGAAGCAACCACCGGATGGTTGGAAACATACACCGTGCCCCACGCCACTGCCCGAAACACTATCCTGGGTCTTGAGAAACAGATTTTGTGGCGACACAGCACACCAGAGAGAATTGAGTCAGACAATGGGACTCATTTCCGGAACAGCCTGATAGATACTTGGGCCAAAGAGCATGGCATTGAATGGGTATATCACATCCCCTACCATGCACCAGCCTCTGGGAAAATCGAATGGTACAATGGGCTATTAAAAACTACACTGAGAGCAATGGGTGATGGGACTTTCAAACATTGGGATACACATTTACCAAAGGGCACCTGGTTGGTCAACACCAGAGGATCTGCCAGCAGGGCTGGTCCAGCCCAGTCAGAACTTCTACATACTGTAGAGGGGGACAACGTTCCCGTGGTGCACATAAAGAATTTGCTGGGGAAGACAGTCTGAGTTATTCCTGCTTCAGGTAAAGGCAGACCCACTCGTGGGATTGCTTTTGCTCAGGGACCCGGATATACTTGGTGGGTAATGCGGGAAGATGGGGAAGTCCGATGTGTACCTCAAGGAGATTTGATTTTAGGAGAAAACAGCCAATGAACTCAATTGCATGCTGTTGCTTGTTATATAATTTGGTTTTTTATAGTCCATCAACTAGATGCCTTCAAGTCATCCGTGACTGACCCTCAGACCATCATCCCAACAAAGAACGAACTTTGATGAAACCGGACGAGTTTTGCAGTAAAGGAACAATCAACATCAGCAGGCAGCGATCCCACACTGCACACAGCCTCCCCTGCTCTGAAAGACTGTTACAAAAGGTGGAGCCTGACATCACAGACTGGATGAACTCAGCAGCTTTATAGGGATTGGTCCAGGCACTAAGGGATTATATCTCACCATCTGTGTGTGTGTGTGTGTATGTATATATGTATATATATATATATGGGATGATATTTTGAAAATGTGGGATCTGAGCATGATGTGAATGGTATGGAATAAGGGGTGGATTGTTATTCCCCCCCGCAGAGTCTCATGTTACTCTGGGAAAGAGAGAAAAAGCTGGGGGAGGGGAGACAGGGCTCCTGACCCAGGCTGACCAATGAGGTTATTCCATACCACAGCACGTCATGCCCAGGAGGTAGAATACTGGGGGGAGGAACCTGGAAGGGTGGGGTTTGGGGCGGGCTCTCACTGGCTCTCTCTCCGCGCTGTCTCTCGGCTCAGTCGGGCGGCGAAACGGTTGCATCCTCTCCCTTTGTATTTACTTTGTCATTATTATTGTTATTGGTGGTGGCAGTAGTGATTTGTATTGTATCTTAGTTACTGGACTGTTCTTATCTCAACCCGTGGGAGTTACATTTTATTTGGTTCTTCTCCCCATTTCCCCCCCATCGGAGTTGGGGGGGGGGGGGGGAGGGAGAAAGGAGGGAGAAGTGAAATTTACGGCTTAAACCACGACACTTCTTTCACACATTTTTTAATTAGGCCAGCCATTGTGCTGGAGACTTAAGTCTCATCTGTTTGACAGTGGCTTGAATTAGGGTTACACTTAGGGTTAGGGTTCAAAGATCTACAAAGCCTACAACTCCAGGGACACTGGGAATGTTAAAAGACATGCCAAGGGGGGCTTGGCGCAGCACCAATAATACACCTTCTGCACATTCCTTAACTGGGGCATACGCCTTATCTCCATTTAGGTGATGTAAATTAGTGCTAGGCTTAGTGTTAAGGTTTAGAGATTCACAAACCCTACAGCTCCAAGGACACTGGGGCTGCAAAAGGCAGGCCAGAAGGAGCTTGGCACAGCAACAGTATTATTCCTTCCACATACTGTTCATCTGGGCTAGCCATGGTGCTTGAGGATGTAGGCCTCATCTCCATGGTGGCAGCTTATATTAGGGTTAGACTTAGGGTTAGGGTACAGAGATCCTCAAGCCTACAGCTACAGGGACATATGGCTGTAAAAGTCAAGGAAAGGAAAGCTTGGCACAGCACCAGCATTACTCCTTCCACACCTTTTTCATGTGGGTCAGCAATGGTGATGGGACTGTAGGCCTCATCTCCATTGCAGCAGCGTTAATTAGGGTTAGGCTTTGGGTTAGGGTTCAGAGATCCACAAAGGTTGCAACTCTGGGGACATTGGGACTATAAAAGGCATGCCAAGGAATGTTTGGTACACCATCATCATTACAACTTCCACACCTTTTTCATGTGGACCAGCTATGGTGTTGGGGATGTAGTACTCATCTCCATTGCGGCGGCGTTAATTAGGGTTAGCCTTAGGGTTAGGTTCAGAGATCCACAAAGTTGACCGCTCCAGGGACATGTCTACAAAAGACATGTCAAAGGTATCTTAGCACAACAACAACATTACCCCTTCCACATGTTTTTAATAGGGAAAGCCATGGTGCAGAGGAAGTAAGCATTACCTCTATTATGGCAGTTTAAGTTAGGGTTAGGGTCAGAGATCTACAAAGCCTACAGCTCTAGGAACACTGGGGCTGCAAAAGGCATGCCAAGGGGAGCATTCCTCAGCACCTGTATTACTCCTTCGACACTTTTTTCGTTTAAGCCAGACTGGGCACTAGTGGATGCAAAACTCACCTCTATGGTGGCTTCTTAAACAGGATTAGGCTTAGAGTTAGGGTTCAGAGATTCTCAAAGGCTACAGCTCCAGAGATCCTGCAGATGTAATAGTGCCGTGGTTTAAGCCTCTCACGCAGTTTGCTCACTCACTCCCCCCTCTGTCTTCCCCCCCACTCCCAGGGGGATGGGGAGGAGAATTGAAAGAATGCATCTCCCACAGGTTGAGATAAGAGCAGTCCAGCAACTAAGGTATAACACAAAACCACTACTGCTACCACCCATAATAATAATACTGACAAGGGAAATACGAGGGAAGAGAATACAATCGCTAACCACCTATACCGAGCCTGACTGAGCAGTGAAACCCACTTTTCCGTGTCCCTGCCCTTAGTTTTTACATCCTGGGCATGACGTGCTGTAGTATGGAATAACCTCTTTGGTCAGTTTGGGTCAGGTGTCCTCTCTCTGCCCCCTCCTGGCTTCTTCTCCTCCCTGGCAGAGCATGAGGCTCAGAAAGTCCTTGGTCACACCAAAACATTCTAAGCAGTGACTGAAAACACTGGTGTTATCAGCGCTGTTCCCAGGCCCAAAATCAAAAACACAGCACTGCACCAGCCTCCAAGAAGGAGAAAAATGACTGCCACTGCTGAACCCATGACATTATCCACCCCTTATTCCATACCATTCACATCATGTTAAGAATCCCACATTTTCAATATACCATCACATGTATATGTATACATCCACGCACACACACACAGAGGGAGAGAGATCATCCCTTAGGGCATGGACCAATCCCTATAAAGCTACTGAGTCCATCCAGTCTGTGATGTTGGGCTCCATCTTTTGTAACAGCCTTTCAGAGCAGGGGAGGCTGTGTGCAGTGTTCACACTCATGAATAACATGGGCAATAGTGTGCATTGCTAAGTCCACCCCTCAATCGCAAGTCCATCTGTATGTTGCATCTCTGGCTTGATGGCCTGAAGTGTCTTGGGCACACCAGGCTCAAAATAATTCACCGGTCCCTTCAGCAGTTTCTGCAGCTTGTCGTTGGGGACTCCATACAGCTGCCTTCCATCTCTGACACTTTCAAAGCACTGGAGGGACCTAGTCGACTAGATACTTGCCCATACTATCCCACACACCCTGCCCCTCATAACTGTCCAGCCTTGGGGAAAATCTCTTGGTCATCCTGTATCGTCGTCTAACCCTAGACAGGGCCCAAACCTGAATCTGCTTAACTCTGGGGAGCAGACGAAATGGTTGTGGGTAAAACACACTCTGAATGCATGCCAACATGCTGATCCCCATCAGAATCAGCAGGCAGGTCTCAAGGGCACCCAAAGGCCATTCAAACCCTTCAGAACTCTCAAATGAGGCTGCTGTACTTGTCACTGGAGCTGGTGTAGCTGCTGTGCTTGCTGGCTCTCTCACCATCAGCTGCTCTTTGTCTGAGTCCAGATCTTCCTCTTCTGCCTTGCTGGGAAGTGCTGTGTGGTCTCCTGCATCCTCTTAGGGTTCAAGCTCGCACAGCTTGGTGGGCAGCTGCCAGGGGATGCTCTTGGCCGCTGCGGAGCTGGGCTTGGCCGCAGTGCTCGTCTCCTCCACCATCTCCTCCCAGTGCTTGGCAGCCACCGGGCTGGGCTCGGCAGTTGGGCTCAGCTCCTCTGTCGCCTCCTTCCTGGCCTCCTGGTCCCCCGGGCTGCACTCCTGGGCCGGTTTGGTTGCTGGTGGTTCCTGGTTCCACCCCCCATTGGCTCCCCACAGCCTCACTAAGACAGAGGTGAGGACGAGGGCCAGGACGGTGAATAGCAGCCGGATAGCCAGGTACAAGTCCATGTCCATATCCGTCCCCCCCTGCTGCAGGAGCCTGTCCGTATTACAAGTCATTACCACAAAGTACAACGAAAAAGGAACCTTAGGCCAAGCCCCCCATCTGATAAACACTAAGACAGTAAGTAAGGTACAACAGGCTGAAACTGTGAACTCAAGAGAATCAAGAGCAACAACTTTGAGAGCCAATAAATCAGCATTGCGACCAGTGACTATTAATCCTGCCATTATCTCAATCCTTCAAGCCCCATGTTGGGCACCGAAAAGAACCATCATGGTTTAAGCCTCTCATGCAGTACACTCACTCTTTCCCCTCTCTTTCTTCCCTCCTACTCCCGGGGGGATGGGGTGGAGAATCAACAGAATATAACTCCCACAGGTTGAGAGAAGAACAGTCCAGTAACTAAGGTATGACACAAAACCACTACTGCTACCACTAATAATAATAATGACAAGGGAAATATAAGGGAAGAGAATACAATCGCTAACCACCTATACCGAGCCTGACTGAGCAGTGAAACCCACTTTTCCGTGTCCCTGCCCTTAGTTTTTACATCCTGGGCATGATGTGCTGTGGTATGGAATACCTCTTTGGTCAGTTTGGGTCAGGTGTCCTCTCTCTGCCCCCTCCTGGCTTCTTCTCCTCCCTGGCAGAGCATGAGGCTCAGAAAGTCCTTGGTCACACCAAAACATTCTAAGCAGTGACTGAAAACACTAGTGTTATCAGCGCTGTTCCCAGGCCCAAAATCAAAAACACAGCACTGCACCACCTACTGTGAAGGAGAAAAATGACTGCTGCTGCTGAACCCATGACAGATACATAAAGTGCTGATAAATTCTTACACATGCCCTTAGCAATGCTAACCATGTAATATTTTACATTTTGCCATTTTATTATAATGCAGAAAATAGAATATGAAAATGAGTTGATATAATCACTTGTCTTAAAACTCAGTAATGATAAATTAACTAGGTTACTCCTAGAAAAATTTTGTAAAACTTATGTAAAACTTTGGCCTAGGCCATTTCAGACAGGTACAAGAAACATTTATAAGCATTTGAGAATTAATTCAGGCTTTAGATTCAAATATCAACTAATCAAACAAGATTCCTTTGAATTTTAAATATTAGGGGTTTTAGACATTACTTTGAAATTGTTTACAGGCAAAAATAATTCACAAAAAATATTTTCTGAACACTGAAATAATAAATACCTTTGCTAGTTTTTCTAAGTCACCCATAGAGAATTCCAGAGCAGGGAGAGGCAAAATTCAATGAATAACTTAGAAAAAAACTTTCTCTAAGTTATAATTCACAGATCAGCAAATTTAGGAGCCTCTTTTCAGTGCTTACATTGATTAAGACACCATTCCCGCATTTTCTTTAACTACCATATTTTTAGGGATGTTGCTTGCAATTGTTAATGTGTGTCAGTCATTTCTATGGTATGTTAATAATTGTCATACTCAGTTTACTCACTGAGAAAATGAACATGAGCTGGCAGTGTGTGCTCACAGCCCAGAAAGCCAACCGCATCCTGGGCTGCATCAAAGGGAGTGTTGACCAGCAGCTCGAGGGAGGTGATTCTGCCCCTCTACTCTGCTCTCGTGAGACCTCACTTGGAGTATTGTGTGCAGTTCTGATGTCCTCAACATCAAAAGGGCGTGGAACTGTTGGAACAAGTCCAAAGGAGGGCCACAAGAATGTTCAGGGGACTGGAGCACCTCCCGTATGAAGGCAGGCTGAGAAAGTTGGGTCTGTTCAGCCTGGAGAAGAGAAGGCTGCATGGAGACCTCCTAGCAGCCTTCCAGGACCTGAATGTGGGCCTATGGGGACACTGGGGATGGACTCTTCATGAGGGACTGTAGTGATAGGACAAGGGGTAACAGGATCAAACTTACAGAGGGGAATTTAGACTGGATATGAGGAAGAAATTCTTTACTGTGAGGGTGGTGAGGCACTGGAATGGGTTGCCGAAGGAAGTGGTGAATGCTCCATCGCTGGCGGTGTTCAAGACCAGGTTGGACATAGCCTTGGGTGGCATGGTTTAGTGTGAGGCATCCCAGCCTGTGGCAGGGTGTTGCAACTAGATGATCTTAAGGTCCTTTCCAACCCTAACTATTCTATGATTCTATGATTCTATGATTCTATGAAATAAGGCATCATAATTAAATTCTAAGGTTACCTTGCTGATATCATTTACATCAGGTAATTTATTCAAGTTACCCACTGATATGACAGATATAAATAACTGAAAAGAACAGCAACAAAAAGAATGTTGTCATTTCCTAATTATGCAATTTGTTCACATAAAGTAGAAAGACATCTGAAGTGCTGAACTAATTTCTGCACAGAAGAATTCAAAAAGCCCGAAAAAAGAGTAATTTGCATACCCTGATAATGCTTGAAGTGTTGCGTGTCTTGGGTAGAAATCTCCTTAATGCTGAGTGCCTAGCTGAGTGTCAGTTAAGGCCTATTTTTAGGTGGTAATTGGATTGTATGAAAACCTTATGCTGAACAACTGCACAAATAATTACACTTTTTTAAAAGAAACAAACTATTTCCACTGAAACTATTTTCACTTCCATCTGCTTTGGTGGCTATAAATTATTAAACAAATCTGAACACACATTTGACAGAAAGAACATGACTGTCCTGTAAAAGTGCAAATTTTATGAGCATACAATACAGCTTGTAAGAATACAAGCAATATGGGTCAATTAGCAAGCATAGATGAGTTAAGATGCAAAAATGGAATCTTACCTCCTTAATACTATTCAGAGACAAAGAGACACCTTCTGAGAATCATGTTGTTTTCATGGTTTGGAACTCTGCTTAGGAATAATTACTACTGGGGGGAATATACCCCAAAACGTCAACAAAACAAAACAAAAAAATCCACCACAGGTGGGATGCCTCAAACTTAAAGCTAGTTTATGGGTAGATTTTTTCTACAATATCTCATTAATTCATTAAGTATAAACCTAGCTGAAGGTTACAAGACCTTGAGATGAAGAATCAGTCTGTAAACGCTCAGCAATGCAACCATTTAATGATTTTTTAATGATACATGTTTAAATGCTAAAAGCTATGTTTCTGTGTGATTGGTAAGAGCTCTAACATCCAAATCCATCTTGGGAAATAGTTAAAACTTTTGTGCTCATTCACAGGTATAAAGACTTAGACAAGTCAACTATTTAGCTGATTTAGCAACATGATTACATTGTCAGACGTGAAATATGATTATAAGGGGAAATTCTGTGATAAATGAAAAGACCAGTTACTTGGCATATACATGCAATTAGAGTATAAAACAAAAGTTAATTTATGGACACACATGGGTATTATCTTGCTTGAAATATTTATCGGAATACCGTGTTGTCTAAACTTGACGACAAACAGTTCTTGGAAAGCTGACTTGTCATTCTGTCCAGTTTTCAGTGTATGACTCTCTTAACCTTGAATTCAGGATGTCAGCAGTCTTTGTGCTCTCCTCACATAGTACAGAAATGTTTCATCTGCACTACGGATACATGAAGAGATCAACAGGGGTTTTCAAGGATATTGACATACATGAAAAAGTAAAAAAATAATCTCCTATGGAACGTTAATATAACAATGGTATGACTACAAATTAAGCTAAAGTGTGAGGTCAGATTCATTTTGTCAATTACAGAAAGAGAAATAGAGTCGGTTTGTTTGGTTGGATTTCGGTTTTCAAAAACAACAGAACTGAAGAAGGCTTGGGGATATTAATCATTGTATTACTCTATTTTATTCACTGGAAATCTGAATAGGACTTAGTAATAAGTTTAGTCCTTATAAGTAATAAGCTAAAAAAATTACATTGCTCAAATCCAAGCAAATTGAATACTAGCTTATACTAACAGACATTTGTGTCATTGAAATTAAAAAAGACAACTCATGAACAAGGTATTTTAAATCCAAAAGGCTATTTGACACACAGAAATCAAAGAAAAAACATGCAATACCACTGCCAAAGCAAAAAGTACAGCATAAGCAGCAGACGAACAGAATGGGAAGGTGTTGCAGATGGAGAGAGAAGCAGCAATATGTTCAGTGAGATAAAGCAGCAATATAGTGTAGAAGCGTTTCTTGCTGAGAACGGACATGTGAGCAATCCAGACAACTGTTTGACATTTGTAAAGTAGTAAGCCAAAGGCTTTGAGGCCTTGCTTGAAGGTTACTAAAGGATGTGTAGAGGTTACTATGGGACGCGTACATGCAGAAGGTTTCGAGAAAGTTGGCAGAGACTGTCGTTGAGAGGGATGCGTATGAAGGAACTGATAGGTATGTCCTTGAAACAATCTGCTGTTGTAACCACAATGTTTGAATCGTTTACTGTTGTAATAACCAATCGTTAAACTGTTGCTAACACTTGGCTAAAGAATGTAACCAATTAGATGTTACTGAATGCTCCAGTGTTCTGAGGCTTGTTCTATAAAAGACGCTGCTTGCCTGTAATAAATTGTCAGCACTTGATCATATTGGTCAGAGTTCGTTGTCCTTCATCTCTCACAATATAGAATCATAGAATCATAGAATAATAGAATAGTTAGGGTTGCAAAGGACCTTAAGATCATCTAGTTCCAAACCCCCTGCCATGGCCTGACACACCTCCCTCCAAACCATGCCACCCAAGACTCCATCTAACCTGGCCTTGAACACTGCCAGGGATGGAGCATTCACAACTTCCTTGAGCAACCTGTTCCAGTGCCTCGCCACTCTCGCAGTAAAGAACTTCTTCCCCATATCTAACCTAAGCTTTCCCTGTTTAAGTTTTAACCTGTTACCCCTTGTCCTACCACTACAGTCCCTAATGAAGAGTCCCTCTCCAGCATTCATGTAGGCCCCTCCAGATACTGGAAGGCTGCTACGAGGTCTCCAAGCAGCCTTCTCTTCTCCAGGCTCAACAGCCACAACTTTCTCATCCTGTCTTCACACGGGAGGTGCTCCAGTCCCCTGATCATCCTTGTGGCCCTCCTCTGGACTTGCTCCAACAGCTCCATGTCCTCCTTACATTGAGGACACCAGAACTGTACACAGTACTCCAAGTGAGGTCTCACAAGATCAGAGTGGAGGGCAGGATCACCTCTTTCGACCTGCTTGTCATGCTTCTTTTGATGCAGCTGTCACAGTCCGACTGGACGAAAAACGCAGTGCCGGACCCTGTTTTAGTTCATGATCCCAAGAGTGAAATTAAGATGCAAATGAAGTCAAGTACCATAATCGGACAGTTTGTTTATTGCAAATTACAAAAAGACAGTTATTAAAAAAAGTAAATTACTGAAATAAAGGGGGTAGCAATAGAACAGATAGGAAAAAAAAGGTAGAAAATGAAGCAAGAATTCAGGGTGCAGAGAGATAGCCACCACCATGGATCCAGTGGTGTCCTGGGGATCCGTTGTTGTCGTCATTGGTGGTGGGAGTTCTTCAGGATTCATAGTTGGTATCGGAGCAGAATGCCCCCCAAGAGCCCATCCGTGGTGGCTGTCTCATGGAGGTGTCCTTCTGGAGTCCCCTTGAAGGTACCCATTTTGGTGATGTCTTACTCCCCCTTTTATCATGAGTTGGGGGGAGTACCTATGTTCTTCATGTCACATGTTCCTGTTCCTGGTGAACCAGTTTTTCTGGTCTTGCTGTCAACTGCATGTGTCTGCACACACACAGGTGTCTGCAGCAATTCTTGGGATAATGGACAGCAATTCCTCACACCAATCCTCCAGGTAAAGGATGGAAGAGTTTTATCAGCTCTTTCTCATTCATCCCTCAGGCAATGGATGGTAGAGTCCCAATTCAGTTTCTCCCACCCTTCTCCCAGGCAATGGATGAAAGATTCTTAGCTCCTTCCCACTCATCCCTCGGGCAGTGAATGTTGGAGTCCCATCTCAGCTTCTTGTACCAATCTTTGAGACAATGGACAGTGGAGTCTGATTTCAGATCAGTCTCTCACAGCAGCCTGGGGCACTGTTGGCTTTCGGGGCTGCAACTGTTTTATTGCTCTTTCTTTTTTTTATCTCCCTTTAAGTTACTATTGTTCCTGTTAAATAACAGTATTATTTCAATGATTAAACTGTCTTGTCTCATTCCATAGGTTTCACCTTTTCTCGATTCTCCTCCCCATCCCCTAGGAGACAGACAACAAAAAAAAGAGTCCTTTAGCCCCAGTGTTTGCTCTGAACCGCAGAAGCAACAGAAACTGTATGGATAATACTCCCACTAGGTCTCAGCTGTGGTGATACAGGATGCAAACCCTCTTGGTAGAAGAGGGAACTAAAACTAGGGTGGGATTTGGCTCACTCTAACTTCCGCTGTGTCTATGTTTGGACTAGGTGTCCACACAGCCATTAGAGTGAGAGAACACCAAGGGCTTGATGCAGTAGCCTACTCTTTGGCATAATTTGGGTATGATCTGAGATTCTGTAGGTATGTCCTCTGCCTTCCAGCTGTCCCTTCTGAAGCGCATGTCTGTCCATAGAATTTGATGATCTTAAGGTCCTTTCCAACCTTAAGTATTCTATGGTTCTATGATTCTAAAGTGTAATGTCCACTGTGTAGAGTAAAAGGGATTGGACTTTATAGTCCTTACCATCAGGGATGATGTGGTAGAGAGCCTGAGGGTAAGGATCAGGGGATGGAAAACAAAGACAAAGTCCTTGTGGGTGTCTACTATCAATCACCCAGCCAGCAGGATATCTTTGGTGAGTTATTCTATAGGCGATTAGGAGAAATCTCTGGATAGATAGCCCTTGTCCTTACGTAGATTTCAATTTCCAAAACCTCAGCTGGGAATATCATATTGTCACTGCTCAGACAAGTAAGACTGGTAAATTCCTGAAGATTGTTGAATGAAATTTCTTTTCACAAGCACTCAGTGAGCTGAATAGGAAGAGTGCACTCCTCAACTTGCTCTTTGTGAATCAAGGACTCATGGGAGATGTGACGGCAGAAGGCTGTCTTGGCCACTGTAATCCCAAAGACCTTGAGTTTAAAATTTTGGGTGTCATGAGAAGAAAGTTCAGTGTAATTGCTACCTTGGACATCAAGAGAGCAAAACTGAAGCTGCACAGGGAGCTATTTAGCAGGGTCCCCTGGAAATGAGCTTTTGAGGACTTAGGGGTCAATGAGAGCTGCTCACTTCAAAAGAAGTGTTTTGAAAGCACAGGAGCAGCAATCCCGTAGTGTCAGTGGAAGTCAGCAAGTGTGGCAGAAGACAAGCCTGGAACTCCTTCTGAAACTAAGGTGAAAAAAGAAATTGCATGCCATCTAGAAGCAAGGCTGAGCTTCTCAAGAAGACTATGGAGCTGCGGCTCACACATGGAAGGAGACATCACAAAAGGCCAAAGCTCAACTAGAGATGAAACTGGCCAGTGTTCTATCAGAAAACAACAAAAGGCTTTCTGAAGTATGCTAATAGCAAGAGGAGGCTTAGAAAAGTATCTGACAGATACGTGATAGAGATGGTCACAGAAACCTGGGAATGAAGACAAGACAGAGGCATTTAATGCCTTTGCTTTGCCTCAGTCTTCAATCTGCATAGCAGACCTGGGGGTCCCTGATCCCATGAGTCAGAAGATTATGGCTGCAGAGACGTGACTTTCCACTGGTGGATACTGCAGTTGTAAGACAGCAGTCCTTGGGGATGGGGCTGTACATGGGCAAACTGGGGAGAGCTCCACAAGGCCCCACCCTACCTGGGCCCCCGAATTCCAGAACTGAGGTCACCATGGTGTTCCGCTATAACCCCGTGCTGTCCTGACAATGGCCCCAGTGCCTGCCACACTGACAGTGCTGCCACACCAGCAGCACTGGGAGTGCCCATCTATTGTAAAGGCACACTCCTGTCCTGTGTGTTTATGTTAACATACGTTTTTACACTCAAGTCGTCCCCGGCCCTGTCATGATGGTGAGTGCTAGAAGGGAGCCAGTGGGCTCAGCCACCTTCAGATGACTCCCTGATGCTCCTCTCTGCAGATGTGGCGGCACCCTGCACCCACAGCTCTGCCTGGCCATGGGCCTGTTGCAGGTGTTGAGCTGCGGGATGGGCACAGCCGGCGATGCTGCCGAGGAGGAGGAAGGGAAGACCAGCAGCTCCCTGATCTTCATCTGACCCTGTGGCTGCTGTATCATCACCTTCTGGTGAGTCTCAGTGCCAGGTCCCACCAGACGGCTGGGCAGCACCTCTGTCCTGCCTCATGGGGCATTGCTCTGTCCCTGTGGCCATTCCGACAAGCAAGGTTGTGCCATCACCCTCCCCTGCCTGTAGGCTGGAGCACAGTGAGCACTCAGGCTACTTCTCTTTTCTTTTGCCAGCTCCTGGGCAGCGAAGAAGCTCTGAGTCAGCACTCTCCTTGGGTAAGCTCTGCCTGGCACTGCAGCCTAGGCAGCCTGTGCTCCCATCACAGGGGATGCTCCACACTTGGCATTCATATGATGAGGAAACACCTCTTCTGAGCTGGGAGAGGTGTTCCAACAGCTGCAGGCAGAGGTGCCCCACTGCTGAGCAGGCACATCTGGCAGAGCTTCTTCACCCAGCTGTATCCAGCCGACACCTGCCCAGCCCCATCCTTACCACAGCTGCTGCTCCGGCTTCACTGTCGGGCATTTCCGGCTGTTCCAGGCAGCACGGAAGTGCTCCCCAGGCTGGCAGCAGAGGGAAGAGCTGGCTTGGGTCCCACACAGCACTTTCTCTGCCCCTTCCAGGTGCACAGACCACCTGAAGGAGTGGAGGTACCCAGCTGCTGTCCATCATGCTGGTGCTGAAGAAGCTGAGCAGCCACAATGCTGTGAGTGTCCCTCCTGCCACTGCTCTGCCCCCAGGTGCTGCCCCAGCCCAGAATCAGCTGCATCGCTCCTCACCTTCTGCTATTTCCCCTTGTCCAGGTGATGACACTACACACCAGCAGCCTGGAGAAGCTGCTCAAGTGCCAGGCTCAGGTAAGGGTCACTTGGGGTGCAATCTCACCCATCCCCACCTCTCAGACACAGCCGAGGGTCTGATTCAGCTCAGTGCACTTGGTGAGTGTAGCACATTTCTTGCAGGAGCCAAGCAGTTGCCACCTCCCATCCCCTCTGGCAGTGAAGGTGGACGTGACCACGCAGCTGATGAGTTTGGGAGAAGACAGGGGCAGGATGACCCTTCTCTCCTGGTCTTGCAGGCAGGCACGTACACAGTGATGGGGCTGCCACTGCCCTTCCCGCAGGGAACATCCATCCTCATCACTCTGCGACAGAGAGGAGCTGAGCCCCAGGATCTCATTCCCAAACAACGATGCCTCTCTTGCCCCTCAGTGGTGGAGAAACAGCAACGAGGGAGTTTGGAAGCACTATCTTGGTGCTTCTCCTCCATGGCTCTTTGCTCTATTTCTCTTGACAGCAGGCAGGACCTGCAGGAGGAGGTTGCCATGGCCATTTGCATGGCCAGGGACCTTAGCTGCAGCAGAGACGCCAAGGCTGTCGGGCTCTCTTGAGGGGGGAGTTCCTTTCATCTGGCCTCTGGCAGGTCTCTGAAGCCAGGATGGCATGCTGCCCCAGCCCGTCCAGGTAAGCCAGTCTGGCCAGGGGGTCACCATCCCATCCCATCCCATCCCATCCCATCCCATCCCATCCCATCCCATCCCATCCCATCCCACCAGCACCTCCACAGAGAGGCTGTCCTCAGCACCTGCCTCAGTGCCTGTCTCCAGCCCAGTAACTGCTTTCCTCTGTCCCCTTAGGACCCACGGGCTCTGCTCAATGAGCACTGGCCATCCACAGAGGGGATCTTCCAGCAGGCAGCCAGCAAGAACACCTCCTGTGTGATCAGGGCGGCCCTTGATGGTGGGCTGGAGGTCCAGCTCCAAAGCCAACCTGTGCTGCTGCTGGCTGTCATCTTCAAGGTGAGCCCTGCTAGCCCAGCAGCTCCAGGCTCTCTTGGTGCTGATGGGGACATGCAGGAGCACAAGCGGCAACCCAGCCTCCTGCTCATGAGCCAGAGGGCTGGGGATGCTGTGGGTGCTCCTGGGGTAGCGGCCAAAGCCTCAAGCAGAGCCCTTGGCACTGCAGGACCTCCACTGGAAGATCCCCTCCTAGCTCCTTGATGTCTAGCTATACAAGGAGTGGATAAGTGCCCTGGAGAAGGCCAACAGGCAGCAGAGGCTGGCAACGCTGAAAGAGTAAGTGTGCCAGCAGCCTGCTTTCTCTGCAGGGACTGACACAGGCCAGGACTCCAATGCAAAGCAATGGCCTGCCTGAAATAGCCATTGTCTCTGCAAGCCACCTCCTGCAGCTGTGAGGTTTATGTTTGGAGGGAAAGGGGCACAGAAAACTATTTCTCCCCATGGAGCACTTTGTGCAGGCACTGGGGCTTGCTCCAGCAAGGGCTTCTTTCTGAAGGGCAGGGAGGAAAGGAGGCGGCTGTTTCTCAGTGAAGGCAGTCCCTCTGCTGTAGACCAGGCGGTGTCCTTGGGTGAGATCAGCCTGGGAGACCTGTGCTGTCAACACTGACTTCACTAACATGCTCCTGTTCCATCAGGGTGGCCTGCAAGCTACCTGAGGCCAACCTCCTCCTGCTCAGGCACTTGCTGTCCCTGCTCAGCAACATCAGCAGCAACATGGCCACCAGCAAGATGACACCTGGGAACCCGGCCATCTGCCTAGGGCCAAGCCTCCTTAGCCCACCCCATGAGCTGCCCCTTGATGACCTGGCGCAGGAGATGGCTAAGATATGTCATGTTCATCGGCCAGCTACAGCCTCCCAGGCCCAGCTTTGCTGCTCAGAAGGCCCTGGCTGCCTCATCCTGTCAGCAAAGCCATTGGACATCAGTCTGGAAGAGCTCAGCTGGGAAAGGCTGAGCCCTTACCAGCCACCTTTGTGAAACCAGCTGTTTGCCTGTGCAGGTGACACAGCTGGTGGAATTCCTCATAGACCATCAAGAGAAACTTCTTGGGGAGGAGGTGGCTGGCCTGGCCAGGGCATTGGGTGAGGAGCCACCAGCACCGGGAGCAGCACCAGAAACAGCAGAGGCATGTGAAGCGCACAAATAGTGTGACAACTAAAGCCTCCCCCTGCAGAAGGTGGGGCTGCTGCTACAGGGACAAGCACAGTCATTCATCAGCTTGCAGCTCTGCCAATAGTGCACAGCAAGGCTGATGCAAGTTGGACACTGTGCTTTGTGTGGCGATCCCACCACAGCTTGCTCAGCTGAGCTGAGCAAACCCATCCAAGGGATGTGCCTTTCAGAGCCAGAGTAGCAATTGGGCAGGGAGGTCCTTGCCCCCTGCTAACTTGCACATTGTCATTGCAGGTGCCTCCCGTTGCTCCCAAAAGCGAACACCGGAAGAGCTTTTCCGGGGAGAGAAGGTAAAACTACCTAGCTTTGCTGGGTTCAAAGTAATCATGGCTTCATCTATCTAAAAATACTATTGAATGGGAAGGTTACCAGGCTCTGCAAGAAACAGCAGAAAGTGACAAACAACCTGTGAAGAGGGCAGTGATGGGTAACCTCGCAGAAAGAGGAGCAGGCTGTCAACTGAGTTCTCAGGGATGGGCAGCTGAGGAAATCCAAGCAAGGGAAGAACGAGTAGCCCCAGTACGTAGCAGACCCTGTTTTTCATCTGTCCTGGGTTCAGAAGTAGCAGTCATTTTTCTCCTTCTTAGTAGCTGGTGCAGTGCTGTGGTTTTGACTTTTGGCCTGGGAACACCGCCGTTAACACCAATATTTTCGGTTGCTTCTCAGTAGTGTTTACTCTGACCGAGCTCTTTCTGAGTCTTATGCTCTGCTGGGGAGGAGCGGAAGCTGAGAGGAAGCAGAGACAAGACACCTGACCCAAACTGACCAAAGAGGTATTCCATAAAACAGCACATCATGCCCACTATAAAAACTGGGGGCAGTTACCCAGAAGGGTTAGATCACTGCTCGGATCAGGCTGGGTATCGGTCAGCAGGTGGTGAGCGGTTGTATTCTCTCCCCTTGTTATTTGCCTTGTCATTATTATTATTGGTGGTAGCAGCAGTGGTTTATGTTATACCTTAGTTACTGAACTGTTCTTATCTCAACCCATGGGAGTTACATTCTTTAGATTCTCTTACCCATCCCTCTGGGAGTGAGGAGAGGAGAGGGAAGGGGGGGGGGGGGAGTGAGCGAGCAAGCTACGTGGCTGAGTGGGTTTAAACCACGACACCATCTTTCAAAGATCATTGAGTCCAACCGTTACCCAAGGGCTGTCAAGCCCACCACTAAACCTTGCCATTAAAGGCAATCTGATCTCCCCTCATGGCTGCCCCTCATGATCTCCAGTCCTCCAGTCACAGCCACCCCTCATCTGCCCCTTATAGTGGCCCACATTCCATAGCTGTCACCTCTACCCCTCATGGTCACCCTGCCTTTCCCCTCAAGATCTTCCCGCATGGGCCATGTCTGCCCCTGCTCTCACCTCACGACCTCACCTCTCCCCTCATGGCCACCTCTCCTGTCCCATGATTTCCCCTCATGGCTGCCTCTCCTGTCCCCTCACAACTGCCCCACCTCTCCCCTCATGATCTTCCATCATGGCTGCCCCTGCTCTCCTTTCACAATCTTCTCTCACCTCTCATGGCTGTACACTCACAGTCTCCCCTCAACCCTCATGGCTGCTTCTCCTGCCCCCTCATGACCGCTCCAGCCCTCCCCTGATGATCTTCACTCATGGCCGCTCCTGCTATCCAGTCACACATCACAAAGATCTAGTTGCATTTACCTGTTGGAATTTGTAAAGACCTTCCATTTATACCAAAAACATATTAGAAACCTTTAAGTATATCATCTTAGAAAACTGTGAGAAAACAATATACTATTGTACTAAATATATGTATAATATACTAAAGTAGTCTGTGTCACAGCAGTGTGAAACATAGCTATAAATGCATAAACTACTAGATTTAAGCCACGAAAACTTCCCGTAACATGGGAGTTAGACAGTACTGAAGTACTTGAATTTAAAACACTGGCTCAGCCAGCCTGCTAACCAGTTCAGACTAACCTCAAGGGAGTTTTAAATTAACTGGCAGCTCATTTTTGGACAGCACAGGATCTCAAGACAACTAAACATGTATTTGCACTAGTGCTCCAAGCTCAATTGCTAGAAACTCAACTCCTGCTTAAATATCAGAGCCATACACAGACAGCACAAGGCATTGCTTAGGCTCACAGGGGAACCCATAACTTCGATGTACAGAGCATTCCTAATGTATAGTGACAGTCCTAAGTTTGTCAAGACATACAGCAGTCACAATCACTTTACAAAGGACATCTGTTGGCACTGCCCTCGCCATCTAGCTTTTATATAATGGTGTATTGTTGACATTAGTTACCCAGCAGGTATAGGACATGGACTCTGAATCCTCCACTGCATGTCAATCCATAGCCAAACACTAAGCTCTCGTCCTCCAGGCAGGCTAGAACAGTGACACTCTTAAGCTGAAGCAGTCCCATTTTGAGATTCAAAGTTCACATTAACCTCCTGGCAGGATGCATTATGGATACGTGCTTCTGTTTCAAAAGGAATTGTATAAAAGAGGACTTGGACCAGAGAATATAATAAAGGAATTTCATCCCAAATATATACTATTCAACTGAACAATCTAAGCCTTTCCCTAAAATTATGTCAGCAAGGCTTAGTGCAGTGAGAATCTCAGAAGGATATCAAGCTAGTCAAAAAGTACCTAGAGATCTCCAGTATTCAACATGCAGATAAATATTTAAGAAATTTAGGGACAGAGTAACAAAACCCTAAATAATGATTAACCTGCAAACACGTGTATGCCTGCTCAGAAACCGGAATCACTGACTAGAAAGAGCACTGTATGGAAAGGCCTGTAGTGCTTAGTGTACTCTAGCCATGCCTCTTATAGCTACGCTCTTGGGGAATGCTCAGATAGGGTTCACAACATCACTCAGCTGTAAAGACAGGAAGCTGCATGAACTTGTGAAGTTGCGCAATAAAGCTAATGTTGCAAGAACTCCATCAATGACAGACACTGAACCCTTGTCTCTGGAGCTCCAAATTTACTTTCCACATATGGATAATATCAAGGATAAAAACACGATTCATTTTTAAGTTGCACTATCTTTCTCCCCCACCCCCACCCCCTGTCCCCTCCCTTTTTCTCCTTTGTAGTATTTAAAAATAATTTTCAAGGAAATATTCTGGTTTTCTGTTTTGGCGAAAATGTAATTTTTATATTTTATATTGTTGTGGTTTAAGCCCCCCATCCACGCAGTTTTACTCACTCACTCACTCCCCCTCTTTCTTCCCCCAGTCCTGGGGGGATGGGGAGGAGAATCAAAAGAATTCAACTCGCACAGGTTGAGATAAGAACAGTTTAGTAACTAAGGTATAACACAAATCACTACTGCTACCACCAACAATAATACAAGAGAAATACAAAGAAAGAGAATACAACTGCTCACCAAGCCCAACCCAGCCAGTGCACCCCCCAGCAGCGAACCCCCCAGTCCCAAAAACCTGACCATGCTGTGCACCTCCAGTCCACCACCACCTCCACACCCTTCCGGGTCTCTGCCTTCCGGTTTCACATCCTGGACATGACGTGCTGTGGTATGGAATAACCTCTTTGGTCAGTTTGGGTCAGGTGTCCTGTCTCTGCTGCCTCCCAGCTTCCCTCCTCCCTGGTATAGCATGAAACTCAAAGTCCTTGGCCAGACCGAAACATTAGCAAGCAGTAACTGAAAACAATAGCGTTATCAGCACAGTTCCCAGGCACGAAATTAAAAACACAGTGCTGCACCAGCTACCAAGAAGGAGAAAAATGACTGCTACTGCTAAACCCATGACATATGTTTAAAAAATGAGTCAGGTTATTCCTTATGAGAGGAGATGCCTTTAAAGATTCTCTTTTCAGTTCAGAGTTCTCTTTTAAAAAATGTGAAGTCAAGCTGCAGTATCTTTGTAGCAGATATGTTTCACAATCTGGGAATTTTTTTTCTACAAGCTTCAAGCAGTGTTTGGCATGAAAATCTATTAAACACCTTTAGCACCTCTGAAAATCTTTCCTTCCCTTTGAGTATCTTGTTTGAAATTTTTATTAAAGCATTAGCAGGAAACTGGGAACAAAAAGAACATTTGACCAGAATGGCTAGAAAGCCTCTGATTTTTGTCTCTTGTATTTTCAATTTCATTTTGCAATTTTTTTCCTAACAATTAGAACCTCCAAATTCTTCCATATCGTGCAAGTTCTTCCTGTAACGTGGTTATAATAACGGGATATCCTGATTTTTATGGTTTGAAGGCAGGAAGATATGTATGGAGTTTGAATTGTCATCACTTCTCCAGTTCACAGGGGAAGTGTTTACCTTTTCCATAATGCTTTTAATTCTGAGTCAGAAAGAGTATGAAGTCCTGTTTAGATTACTTACATATGCACACTCACTCACACAGAAAACCACAATATGCTCACATTTTTGTCTCCCTTGAGTTTCAGAAAACATTTATTACCAGCTTAAGTTTTAATAGCTTCAGATTCTTTGAGTTTTGACTTAATAAATTTAGTTCCTTGCTAACTGTTATGAAGGTGAAACACAAAACTGAACCCAATTTATGAGGTCACCAGTACTTATTCCTTCAACAAATCACCACCTATTACCTGTTTGGTTTCAAAACCAAAAATAGTCTTAAGAGTACAAAGTCAGTCTTAAAACCCCTGTGGCTACACAAGGGTAGCAAAACCCTCAAAGCTACACCAACAGCCTTGCCAGCTCTGCAAAAAAAATTAGTAGAACTTGCCTTGGTTTTCCACTCTGAACCTCCAATTTGCACTTTAAACTGGGAGAGTTTCATGGGTTTAGCATTTTTACAGAAACTTCTCAGACCTATGGAAGCGATCTATGTGCATATCATTGTTGTGCATATTCATCAATAAAAAAACTGTTTATTAAAAAATGGGACCATTTTAAAAATTAAAATTAAGTCAATGATGAGTATACTGTTCTCATCACTGGGATTAGAATATTTTACATTCACTTTGTCTTGGAGCAGAAGACTGCATGCAGAATGCACAGAAACAGGGCTTTTCTTACACTCCTCTTCAGCCACTGAAGAAAAGAATTCTGAGTCAGGGGACACAAAAGTGAGAGCAGTTAGTCAGTTGTAGTAAGATTGCCTCTCACCTATTTCTGAAACAGTCCATGAGATAAGCGCAGATACATTAGTTAAACACAGTATTTGTGTAGGTATATTTTTTCTGTTGCAAACTTATTATTTATATTTCCTTATTATTTAATGAAATACTATCATCTGATCGACATTAAGCAATACACTGTCATACAAAGAGGCTGAGAATCCACAGCTGCCTCAGCAGCTAGCAGTTTGCAAGGATTAATGAGACAGTTCCTACTTGGGGAGTAAATTTCTCCTGTCATCAGCCTGGGGACAGAAAGGGTGAAGGCTGTGACAGTTGTCAACGATGACAAAAATGTTAGGTTCTAGGAGGCAGGAAGTTTATTGTCACACACTTACACTATTTGATAGAAATCCTATTAATATCCTAATCGTGTCATTATTCATACAATCTAAAATTCATAGTACTTAATTGTATTTAACTTCGTCATGAACATCCTAATAAAAGGGAGCTGTGAGTTACTAGCCCATCTGCTTTAGTGAACAATGGCATACAATGGGTGATTTATCAGGCATCTGTCCATAACACTGAAAACATTTTCTGAGATTAATTCATATGTTTTTCTAGTTCCAAAGCAAGCAAATTTTAGGTGGTTGTGCCACATAGACCTGTCAACACATATGGAGGAAGAAAATGTAACATTCAACGGTTGGAAACACTTCAAACAGAAAAATGTAAAATGAAGATTCAGTCACATAAGAAGGCAGAATCTACTTGTTTTCCCACTGAAAAAAACACGTGAGTCTTTCTTAGGTGCCTCTACACTTGACTCTGGGGATAGGCACTCCCCACCTCTGCTTTGAATCAGCTCTAATACTTGTTAGCCATATATTAAACTAGCTTAATTTACTAGAAATCTACCTGATAAAAAAGCAGTATCACTGAAGAAAAAGAGTAGAATTTTACACTTCACTGCATCAAAACCATCTTAATTTATGACTACAATCACATCTGATTTCATGCAGAAAAGTCAGATTTAGTCTTGGCATAAATAGCTTAAGTAATTTTACTCTTCAATTTCTTCTATTTGCATAATTAGCAAAATGTTTACTATAAAGATTTTTGTCTATTCTGGATGTGGGCAACACTAATATTTCTGACCTTTTTTAATTCATTTGGAGTTAGCTGTAATCTGAAAGAAAGAGGATGACCTCCAAGTCTCTGCTCACTAAAGCACTAATAATTTTATGGAAGAGGGTACCCACAGCAAGTGCTTTACCATTTTAACATACTTTGCATAATGTTAAAGTTTGCTCAGGCCATTCTGTAATTTGCTTCACAGGCTCAAAGTAAGAATTCCTCAATCAACCAAAAAATTTCCTAGAACACAGCAATGTATTGGTAGCATACCTTAATCCCCTGCAACAGGCAAACTGCTCCCATCAGGATCAAAGGAACCTAAACTTCACAGCCTTGTGCGTTTGGATAGTTGCCATAAGCACTGGCATTGGCCACCTAGGTTTTCTGAATGTGCCATTCTCAAGGGAATGGCAAGGCTGGGAATGGCAAGGCATGGAATGGCAAACATTTCCTAATGGTTGCACATGTCCAGCCAATTAGAGCTTGCAGATATACCTGAATACCTCCATTAAGTTTTTAGAAAATAAAGTAGTTATGCAAGGCAAACCGGATCATACTTCTTCACGCTCCTATTTTTCAGTGTGACAGCACTAATGTAATGAATCACATCCTTCATTGAATCAGAAAGGTGAAGCATTTTGCATATGCAGTGTTGCAGAATGTATTTTGTGATTTGAGAAGTATTTCTTTATTGCCAAATATGTACTCAGTGTAGACAGGGACAGGTTGTTCCATTATAAACCAATACTTATTTCCTTGTTTTATGTTATTTCTAAAGTCAAAAGAATGGGTTTTTTTTTTGTTGCGAGTGAACAGCACCTGCTGTGCTTGAGATGCAGTCACCTGTATTAACACTCTCAGTGTCATTCAAAACAATGAAAACAGCCCAAGAAAAAGTAATAGTTTGAATTATTGTTACAAGCTCTGTTAATTTTGATGTTTAATGCAAAAGTTAGAAACACTTGAACTTTAAATGGTACACTTGGTGTATTCTAAAGAAAGAAACACAATTCTCTCATATTAAGGTTGAAATACATTCAGTTTTCCAAAGTAATATCTTGCTATCTGGTCTTCTTAAGCTGATTTCTGAACTGACTTAATTGACACTTGACAGTTTAAATATGTCTGTGAATGTTGTAATTAACTATAGTAATTGTGATTATTTAGAAAAAAAACCTGCGCCACTATATTTAACTCTTTTTCAGATACTGAAAAATCTTGAACTATGTACAATTGATTATCAATATCACTACTTTTGCTATGTAAACATTTTTATTTACTGTGGTTTTTATTCTTTCCACTTTAGCTAAGCATGGCATAATATATTGTATGCTATTGTTCTAAGTTTGCAAAAAACCATTGCATTCTTAGTTAGGATTTACTTAATATTTTAAAAATTAACTGAAAAGGAAACAATCTCGCACGGTAAAAATTAACTTTATAGAATTGGTAGGTTTTTCCTAGCAAACATTGAAGCTTGAACATCTGTGTTGATGTGTGTGCTAAATTATTGATTTAAAATGTCAAAATATAACATTTCTTGTTCCAACCGAAAGTATATGCATTTAATTATGGATCAGCATTACAGGTGTTTAAATGATCACAGAAGGAGCTTTTTCCTATATTCATTACTTTGTCCATGGTTTCAGTCTTTTGCCTTACCACTAGAAATAGCAGCAATTTAAAAATTAAAATAGCTAATTGTGTATTATTATTGATTTGGTATAAATTTCATCATCATTTGCATTTAACCTTTGTACTTCATTGCTTTGTTTACAATTCTTGTCTCCGATACCAACTTGCATAAAGAAATGTATTTCTGCTAAAGCAATAATAACAAGTAACATCAACGTTACATTTCAGAGGTTTCTGTAGAATTCTCTGAACAAAAAAAATGAATTAGTTAGAATCTGACGCATTGACTAGAGATTTCAGATTTCAACATTAAGGTATGTACACTGCCATCAATTCACTATATTGGTAATTTCTGAAGGAAATCCTTCTCACCTAACTTTAGTAATCTGTTATGTTAATGTGTGTGCCTTAGGTGATATCCTTAGGTTTCTGGTTAGAGCTTCTGAACTGAAATAGGCATTTTTAAAGTATGATTTACCCATATCATACTGTTAACATCATAATGTTAAATGTCTGTGTAAGAATAAAATAAAATGATCTTTACAAAAGATTCTTTTCCTCATTAACCATAAAATGAGCCTTGGGTGTCTATCTGAGGTACATATATCTGTCCTATCTCCTAAATTAAAAAAATGTACCCTAAATGTCAGATATTTTAAGAAGTTAGCATAGCCTCAGAATATTATCACTGGTAATGTTCCATCTTCCTAATTCACTAATAAATAATTTCAGTGTATATTAGTGCTTTTTTGAATTCAGTTTTTGATAGTGGCAGGATTAAAATTAACCTTAGAGCTTTATCCTTTCCTCTCTAATTCCAGCAGAAATTTCAGGGACAAAAGGGATTTGCTGTGACTCCAGTGTTGACCAGAACTACGTCTGTAAACATCTTAATGTAGGCATCTGCCTATGAGCTTCACCTGCCTAAATGCAAACATGGATTTAGTTGCTAGAGTTTTTAAGTAAGCCAGAGTTTAGTTGCTGTAAGTTGCTAGAATATATCCTTGGTTTCTAGATGCTGGCCAAGGAGAACGTGGGTCTCTTATAGTTCCTGTGTTGTATCTTCATCCCTGTAGAAATGTCTTAATCATCCTAATAAAGCTGACATTAGGTACCTAGACGTAGGTGAATGATCTGAGTCTGAAATTTCATGTTTAGCTTCTTATTACAGTCAACACAATCAGTGGACTCCTATAGCTACTCAGACAACTAGGCTGCATTGCACTGACTGTAACGACCAGATCTTCACTGACTGTGAAGGAGTCTAAAAACCTATCACTCTATAGGCAAATTGACCTAAATTCCAGCTCAAGGGCTGTAGTCAGATGCATAAACACAGGCATCTAGTGTTATTTTAGAAGCCTTAGATTGTCCAAGTTTTTTCCACACAGTTCACAGATAGGGCCTAGGTTAAGTGTGATACCAAGTTTTCTGGGGCATTAACTAGAAAGAAGTCAGGGTACTCTTTGACACTAATTTATGTTTTCAGAAAGTCCATATTCGAAGGTATTTATATTGTTAAAGGGAAATTTCTTAAACCTACTGTGATGATCAAGAGAGCCTTTCGGTTTTTGTCTCAAAACAACTCAAAAGGTAGAAGGAAATGACAGCCCATTATCGCTTGGGCAAACGGCACAGGGGCGGAGGATACTGCTCCATGAAGGTGGGGGATGGTTCTCTTGTGTTGTCTCCTCTGAAGCCATGAAAGTAATTGCCTGCAGACAGCCCTACAAACACTGGGGCGTCTGCCATAACACAAAGTTAACTGGCCTGGGGGTTCATCAGCTCCCCTGCAAAAGCGACTCCAGTTATAGGAGGATTCCAAGAGAATCTGAATCCAGAAAAAAAAAAAACGTCCTACAGCCCTGTAGCCCTGAACCACAGCAGACTGACTACAAGGACTGAAAAGACCACAATGACTACAACTGAAAAGGACTTCCACTCTCTGACAGACAAGACATCGCTAGATCCATGAAGTGGTAAGCCTTTTTCTCGTTTTCTATTTTTTTTTTTTTTCTTGCTTTCTTTAATTCCTTCTTTACTTTTTGCCTTTCTCCCCCTACTTCGATCTTTTCAAAGAACTTGCCAGGACTTTTATTCCTTTTGACACAGTTTTAGGGAAGTTTACAACAGAATTAATGGTTGCTTCCTGTTTCAACTTCTGGAGGGTGTGTGGTTTGTCCTAACAGTGTGGTAAATGATCAGCTCTCCCCCTCACCCACCGGGTGCATGGGACACCCACATTTTCAAAGTTTCAGGAAAATTCATTTCAAATCTGGGCTGAATGACTAAATGCAGTATGTTGACCTTGGGCAGCAGCTAGACGCCCAGCTGCCGTCTCACTCCTCCTCCGTAGAACAGGGGAGAAAGTAAGATGAAAATGCAAATGTGGGGACATAAGGGCAGGAAAATAGCTGACTGCCATTATGGGAAAAGCAGACTTGGCTTGGGGAAAATTAATCTATTGTAAGTTAAAATAGAGATGGACAGGAGGGGGGGAAAAAACCCAACAAAGCCACCTCTCTCTCTCTCTCTCTCTCTCTCTCACACACACACACACACACACACACACGAAAAACAAAACACCCCCACCTCCGCCAGCGTCTATCATCCCCTTTTTTTCCAAGCTCAACTTTACTCCTGGCTCTTTTAGCTTCCAGCACACCAGCAGCACTGGGTGGCCAGCAATGGGAGCTGCAGTCAGTCCCCAACAGCTCCTCTCTGTTCCTCCTTCCTCCTCACACTTCCCCCTGCTACAGGATGGGTTCTCCCCAGGCTGCCGTGGGCTATCTGGTCTGTTTTTTTTTTTTTTTTGGTTTTTTTTGTTTGTTTTTTTTTGTTTGCTTTTTTTTTTATTACGGTGTCTTAAACACATTTTCAATACAGCGGCACCATCTTCTCTCAGCGGACTTCAGGTGCGCCCTGTAGTGGCGTCGGCTCCAATTGGTTGTGTCCGGCAAGGGACAGCCCTGCCTTCTCCTCGCAGAGGCCGCCTGGCACCCTACGCTCGCAGCGCCGGGGCTTCTGAGCCAAGTACACTAAAACTGAGAAGCCAATGCGATTCTCTTTTCCACAAAACTGTAGAAGATTGCCTCACTGCAAATCTTTTTTTTTTTTCCCTTGGCATTACAGTAATCAAAATACCCCTGTGAAACAGGTGGTGCCTGACGAGCCTAAAAACATTTAAAGATTCAAGTGAAAATATTTTTGTGTGTCACTCCGGTGATTTTGCCATTTTAATATTCTTAAATACATGCTGTATGCTTTCATCTGTTTAAATTTGTATGAAAAGTAGTGAGTATTCGTGAGACACCTTGTGAAACACATCTGAGGAGTCATGGATTTGAAAAGTGGGAAAATGAGAAGTGTCAGGAAGAAAATCACTATCTTGAAATGAAGACTCCAAATTATTCTTTGCCTTAACTAATTGTAGGCTCTGTATTTGAATGAAGGGTCTTAGCCTTCTAAGATTCACATTTGTCAATATTACTTTTTTTTTAATTAGAAGGTGAGTGCTGTATAATAATTTTGTGCTACAGCCAAAGCATCCTAAGTCAGAAAACATGTATTTATCTGCAATTAAAAATGTGACACACAGAAAAATCAAAGAGATTTTCTTTTTTAATCAGAAAAATGTTAAAGTTTGCTGCACATATTAATTTTGCAGACCCACAGTATAAATATCACACCTAACTATAAATGGTGGGCAGCTGAAACATCCCCAGCAAGTGACTGGATGCAGTGCCTAAGACTAGCAATATGTTGACCACCTTAATGTCTAAACAGCACAATAAGAAAGTTTATAGTGAATGAGAAAGTAAGAGCAATGTATTGAAAATTCAGTACATGAAAAAATGGGAATGACAAAAAGCCCCCAAATCAGGACACGTACATGCTAAAGTGTATGCAGAACTCAGAGGAGAATTTGCATTGAGTGGAAATGATGTTGCTGTTTTGATTGTGCCTACTGAGTAGCTGGTGATTACTTCATGACAGAGAAGAATGCCCCTTCTCTCCCTGGTCTCTCTAGGCAGTTTCATAGCTGTCATCACTTCAGTACATGAGTGCAGTTTCCTTTTCCTTCATTTATACAACACGTTATTTATCTACTTTATGTACACCATTTAGACTTCCTAACAGGAAGCCTCTGTGACAACCTTTGGTTGCAATTAGTTACTGTCAAGTTAATTGCAAAAGTTACAAGCCATCCAAGTTTTTCTTGCATTTCCTCACAACCAAATCCCTTTAGGATACTAAAATGCACTTACAGAAAAATATTAGCACAGTGTTCACTAGGATAAGGTTATTCATTATAATTTTTGGCAATAGAATAGCATAGATAAGTAGATAGTTAGAAGACACAAATTATTTGTCATTGGCAGATGTTTGCAGTTTCATTTTGTGCTTGTTTTGGCTGGGATAGAGGTAATTTTCTTCATAGGAGCTAGTAGGGGGTTATGTTTTGCATATGTGCTAAAACACTGTTCATAATTGTGGGGTGGTTTAGTTACTGCTGAGCAGTGCTTACCTTACCTTGCTTACCTTCAAGGACTTTCCTGCTCCTTACCACCTGACCAGTAGTAGGCTGGGAGTGCACAAGGAGCAGGGAGGGGGCACAGCAGGGACAGTTGATCCCAACTGACCAAACAGATGTTCCATACCATATGAATGCATGCTCAGTGTACAAAGCTGGGGAAAAAAAGAAAGGGGGTATGTTCTGAGTGGTGGTGTTTGTCTTCCCAGGTAACTGTAGATGTAGTGGAAACCTGCTTTCCTGAATATGGCTGAACTTCTGCTTGCCAATGAGAAGTGGTGAATCAGTTCCTTTTTTTTTCTTTGCTACTGTTTCTGGCTTTTGCTTTGCCTATTAAACTGTCCTCATCTCATCCCATGAGTCTTCTCACTTTAAGCCTTCTGTTTCTTTCCCATCCCATTGGGGATGGGGTTTGGGGTGAGTGAGAAGCTGTGTAGCATTCAGTTGCCTGCTGGGCTTATATTACAACAGTTTTACAAACAAATCATAGATATATAAAAAGACTAACAATAAAGATTTTTTAACAATTTTAACAACAATTTTCATAAGTCAGTCTCAAAGTCCTAATACACTGTTAGAACACCTAAGAAAAGGGAGAAACTGATAATAATCATAACCATTTTCCATTACTGAACTAAATCAGGTTATTGGTAGATATCATACTAGTCACTCTTGAGAATAAAACAACCAAAATAAGTGTAATGTTGCAAGATTTACTGTATATTAAAAGAATTCTCTGGGTTTAATATTACACATTACTTTATGGTGCTTTTTTGAGATTTTCTGCCGATTTCATCTCCCTTGTGGAAATGCACTGATTTCAGGAAAGTTTTACAGCTTAAGTGAAAAATAATGACACTAACAAAGGTACCATGCTTAAACGTTAAATATTAGATATTTAAAACTCAATCTCTCCTATTTTACACTCGTTTAATAGTAACAAAAGTATGTTTTCATTTGAGTAAGGCCCCCTGAATTTTCGTACTATGGCAAGAGACTATAGGCAATAGATTATTTTTTATATTATTATTAAAATTTATCGCTTACTGTTATTGGGGAAGATTAAAGGATTGAACAATTAAGTTCTGCTTCATATCTGGCCTTTGTTCCACTGTTTATCCACCTTGGTAACAAAGTGAAGTTGATCCAAGTATGAAGACATAATTTATTAACTGTGAAGACATAATTTATTAACAACAGCTAGAAGCTGTTGTTAATAAAGTGTTTGTACATTGGTTTTATTTTTAAGTATTTTGAATTCAAGCAATTTATCCTCTCTGCAACTTTGTCAAAACCACAGTAGATACCATGGTTTCCTCAAGATACCCTTCAAAATTTCTTTTCCTGTACTTACTAAGCATTAGTCTAGGCATCCTCTTCAGGTGTTGTTTATTTAAACTGGAATTGTGTTTTCCTGATGAACTCAAACGAAGCATGTGTGTATATATATGTACGTACTGTTTATATATCTGACATTCAGTAAAGCTGAAGAACTTTAGAAACCAGGATTTGTGATTGGACTAAGGAAACAATAGGCACCTTTAAAAAATTGTTACGATGAAAAATGAAGAATCCCTTTTTGATTAAGCCACAATAATTTACAAAACCTAAGTGTGCTGGACCCAGGAAATGAGCAGCCTGCAGTTTTCTTGTACATGGCCTTTCAGCTATTAAACTGTATACAAATTTGTAGCTGCCAAGTGTCAGGTCATTGATTTTTCTCCCTACTAGGCAACAGCTGCTCTACTCACTCTTTAAGAAATCTTCCTCTCTAGATGACATCACAAGTGTAATAAGAGACTTCATTACTGATGAAATAAAACTTTGGACTACTCCAAGTAAATGACAAAACCCCACACTTTTAGTATTAATGCACAAGTGCAGAAGAGATTGCTAGGAGCAAATATAGTTACCAGTTGCCCTATCACACGAATAACAATTCCTAATATGCTCTCTTTTATATAAAAACTTACTTTGCCTACTAATAAAAGAAAGATTCTTCAGATATTGTGTTCACTCTTCTGTTGAATCTTAAAGGATATTGTTAATACTGTCACCTAAGATGGGAAAGGATATTTTATCTGTGACCTGTTAACTGTAGAATTGAAAAAAAAAAAAGGCAATTGGTTGACAACATGCACAGGTTCAATGAGTAAGTTTACTCTGGTAAAGACTAACATATGGGTGATTTTTATAGCCTTTTAATAAAAATTTTAAGATTAATCCTACCTAAATAGGTCAGACCATGCCTAGATTTTTCTGGTGTTTCTTGGGATGTTTTGGTTCATGCATTAATTTGTGACTTTCTTAATCAATGTAAGCATTTTTTTCTTCAGACCTTAAAGATTTTACAATTTATTTAACAGCTAGTTCTCATGGAATGGAAATTAACAGGAGAGTTTAAGAAATAAAGCCTATATACAAATATCGATATTTAATATATATATTTAATATATTAAACATATAGAACCTTATATAAAAATATTAATACATATATATTCTTATATATAATATATATTTATATATAAATATACATTTTATGTATTTATATATATGTATTTTGTACAAAATTGTCTCTTAATCTTTAATGAGTAATAGACCACAAAAGTGTGTTCACACTTAAAGTCAAAGCAATTCTCATTCTGAAAAAAAGGGAAAAAAGAAACCCAAGTCATAATCCACAGCACACATCTGTGTTCATCAACAAAGGTAGAGAAAATGAAGATGTTAATTGTAAGTCTCCACATCCTGATTAAATATCGTGAGATGTGATTACTTCTTCCAGTGTTTGCTGACTCTTCACTTAAAATCTTTCACTGGAAATATTTCCAATGACATTTTCAAAGGTATAGATACAATGCCCTAAGTATTAGTTTATAAAAACTAAGTTTACATAAAAAATAGATTATTTAATTTGATTCAGTTTATTTGATCTGTGTTATTTTGCATTTTATGGTGTTTCAGAATTAGAAATAATCTTGACTTGTATTTAAAAAAGCTGTGTTATCTGATAAAAATTTCCGGGAATCTACAAATCCGTTTGTAGTTTCCATCAAGAACTTTTAGGCCGATAGATATCCTATCACAGTAAAGTAAAATATCTGAAGGTCCGAGAATATAAGTGTATAGTTTCTCTGCATATTCTGCCATCATACTTTATTACAATGCAACATAAACGAAGATTTCAGATGAGATGAGAGCATTAGTATATTATAAAAAGACTGTCTTTTTATGTAAAAGATCTTTTGAATGAAAGGAGAATGTAAAGAAGTAACAGAGAGCATTTACATATTATTAAATACGAGGGTTAATAGCCACTCTACTTGAAAAATCTGCTTTCAAATTATAATGAAAAAAGCACAATTAATTTAAAACCATTAAAAATCATTCTTCCAGATCCTAACACACAAGTGACATTTTATTACCTATGATTACTTTATCTCTTTTGTGAAAACCACAAAACCTCTTACTTCCAAATATTGCTGCGTAATTTCAGTTTTGCAGTTCCCATATGTAAATCTTCAAGCAAAATGCTACAAAATCTATCAATTTTAGTTGTGTATTTATTGTCATGTCATCTTAGGCAGTGTTCCCTGAATATAGGAACAATTAGAGCTGCCATCTTAGCTAACCGTACAGAATTAATATGTTCTTAGCAAGTTAAATACAAAAGGGTTTAGGCAAAAGAAAAAGATGTTATAAGTGTTCAATATGCTATGTATTTATGGACAAATAAAATCTAAGTGATGAGTAACCGGTTTTTATTACTGCTATTTTGAAAAGAGT
Source organism: Myiopsitta monachus (assembly GCA_017639245.1). NCBI lineage: Eukaryota > Metazoa > Chordata > Aves > Psittaciformes > Psittacidae > Myiopsitta > Myiopsitta monachus. Next base: position 57,418,365 of record CM029919.1, read on the forward strand.
TAATGTAGATCCTGTGGGAGAAAGTTGTACCTCAGAAATTTTTTAGTCAGTGAGCTTAAGGATAAATTCTCAGTTCACACCTGGATTCTCAGAAACTTTCAACACTGTCCACGATAGTAGTCTCCAGTGGAATGGAATGAAAAATTTCAGGATTATTAACATTAAAAATTGCTGAACAAAAGCTACAGGGAAAAAAAAAATCTGATTTTCAAACCAGAGGAAAGCTACCCACTGGGTAATGCGTTATTTTCTATTTCCATGTAACCTGCTATGTAGATGGGGACCACAGAAAGAGCTTAAACCAGACCTCTGGCCAACCATATATTACTTAATTACAAATTTACTCAACATTTGTCGACCAGAACACTCCAACTGGCTCTGTGAAAGCCAAAGTTTTTATTGGAAACTTTCGACAGTGTGGATGCCTGTCAGTCAGCCATGGGCTAGTGGTCAAGCCAGGTCCTCTTAATTTTTGCATATGAATATAGACTACATGTCTGTTTATAAGGAGAGGCAGAGGTATACAGTTCAGATGCCTGTGCCCTAAGCCCCTATCACTGGTGGATGAACATAAATAAAAAATTTAAATAGTTCAGTCATTCCACTGTCCATGGCAGGGGGGTTGGAACTAGATGATCTTAAGGTCCTTTCCAACCCTAACCATGCTATGATTTTATGATTCGCCAGTCTACTTACACAGATTCAGTATTTACTCTGCAATACATATTCTGAAAAAAAAAAGAGTAATTAATGTGAGCTAAAATTAAAACGTGCAAAAATTAAGCTATGTCAGTTTGATTAAATGTCATCACTTTTACGACATAAAATTATAAATGTGGCTCATGGATTAGAAAACCAAAGGGAAGTAGAAATGACAATTTACTTTCCATATGCGTCTTGTAGCATTAGAAATTATTAAGGAGCTAATGAATTAATATGTCAGTTAAAATTATTAGTTGCATTTTTGATAAAGTCAGTTTTCAAATTTTCAGAAAAGTATGAAAGTTTCAGGTTAGAAACACAACCCCAGACTTGTTCCCACCAAAATGATGGGACATGCATAATAAAGGTGAACCTCTAAAGGGTGATCATATTTTCATGATTGATACGTGGTACAGATTAATGAACAGCAAATCTTCCAAATCATACTTGATCTCTGTTCAGATAAAAGCAAAAATTGGGGAATGCAGCATATGAAATATACTCTTTAAAAAGAATGGTATATTCATCATGAAAAATACTACTTGAAAATTAATTGTAATTGACTTACACGTTAAAGCTGTTCATAAATTGAAAGCTGTCTGAAGAATAGTAAATGAAGGAGAACAATGAACAGCAGTATTTAGAATCTGGATATGCAGTGTAAAATTAGGAAAAGTCTGGAACGGGCAATAAGCTGCTATTTAGTAGTTACAAATTATTCTAAACTGGAAAATACTGCAAATGATAAATACAAATGATAAATATAGGGAAGAGAGAGAATATGTTGTAAGCTAATAAATTTAGAGTGTGATCCCAAAAGCAATAAAATGATGAGATTCTTACAGATACTACCTGAAAATATGTAGTTAAATAACTTCTTTTAAGAAAGCAGTCAGGCTGGAAAGCACTGATTGAGAGTGTGTGTCATCTTCATGGGGGGGGGGGGGGGGGGGGGGGAGGGTAGCCAAGGACAGACTTGTTGTTGCTGAAATGTAGAAATAGAAGAATTCTTCCACCAGCAGGAAGAGAGTATTGTCCTGTTCTTAGGATATCTGTTAAGACAAATCCGAATAAGATGCCACTGTGAGCAGTGAGGGAGGGTTCTTTAGTACAAAATAGACTTTTTTTGTCTTACCTCCTGAGATGAGAGGGGCAATATGCTTTACCAAAACTAGTGAGATAAATGTTTTGAGTGACAAGTTCGCAATTCATTCCAGGAGACAAATCAATTATATACTTATGAAGGTGAACTCTGTGTAGAGTACCAAATGCAAATTACGTTTCTGACCCTTGGCCAGTCAGGTATTGCTCTGAATTTAAAGCAAAAAGAAAATGTTCTTTATCCAAAACTGACTGAAAGAGAGTTAGGAACTCGTGCCACAAAACTGCCTGAAGACAAGTATCACATTATATAAAAGAATTAAGGCAGAACTTGGCAAGATGACTCAGCCTGAGCCCAAGAGCTTCAACAGATCAACAGAAAAGGCTTCTAGAAATCTCAGTAAAATACTGAGGTTTGTATTAATCTGGAAAGGGCTAGAGCACAACCTTGTCATCAAGTTCATTCCCGAGTTCTGTTCCTTCAAATTTCATAAAATATTCATCAATGATTATTTAATACTTCTGCATTTCAACTGTATATGTCCCTATATACTGAATGAAACAATTCTAAAAAAAGAGCACCTACAAAGAGAGATTCTAATGATGATTGCCCAAATCAAAAATGAGTATTCATGTTTCACATTCTTGCATTCACAAATGAAGTGTCTCTTTTGTCCCATATTTCACTGAACAAAAGTATCTGTTAGCTAGTTCTGGCAATAAGGTGGGTCATGCAAAAGCACCTTTGCAAAGAACTTTACTTGAGGAGCTTATTAAATGCAGTTAGGGTAAGAGCAGAATCTTTCTGCTCTTCACTCTCACTAACCAATGTATTTTCAAATACGAATTTTTTATAAAAGGCCCAGGAATGGGAGACACCTATTGTGATTCTTGCAAAATAGGACAAGGCTATATTTCAAGTACGTCTGCAGAATCTGTATGCAGAATTCTAGTTCTTGTTAGACCATCTCAGAAAGTTAGCTTTCGTTCTTTATTTTCCACTTAGAAATTAGCACTTACATTACAGTTATTTTTAAACAGTTAGTGGAGGAAAAAAAAAAAAAAAGTAAAAGTTTGGAACCTTCCCCTAGCTCATATGATTGGTAAAAGCATGCAGTTTAGAATGCAAAAATTTTGCCATCTTGGCTCAGCATGTCTTTAAAAAAGAAAGTATTTCATGTCTGATGTACATTAAATGAAAGGTTGCAGTCCTCTACATAACCTCTCTAAAGCTGTAATACATTTACTTTGGTGATATGCTGAAATAAATACTTTCAAATAGATCTCAGATAGAGATTCTCTTTGCCTTTAGTCCAGTCAAGTACCTATAATTTTCCTCCAAGGTCAAACAGTAGAATGTTCGATCTGAAGCAAAAGCACATTTCTTTCTGCTAAGTCTTGATTTCCTGAAGCACTGCTGTTCTGTGTGAGCACCAAGACCTAAATCACAGGTTCTGTGTTCGTTTTATGAGTCCAATTTCATATCAGATGCTATTCCCTTAATGTCTAACTTCAGGAAGTTAACTAGAATTAGGCAGTTATTTAAGAGATTAGATGGTATCATATGTTATTAAAAAAAAAAAGCCCCAGTTTTAAATTATGGAGCTATAATCTAGCTAATGCTTAGAGTTTGTAGAGGCTAACAGTACAATAGGAAAATCAGGACGGTTACCAGCTGTATCACAATGTCAAGTGATACTATTTTTACAACCAGATATTTCTTTCAGCCTAGTTTCCAAACCATACATTAATTTACAAATATGCTTCCTTGAAAAAGACTCATACCTGTGTCCAACATGAGTTCTCTTTCCAAGATACATTTAATTAGATGTGTTACATTTTATACACCACTGAACCAAGCATTTTCATTTTCATTCAACATAGTTTGGAAATAGTTTCATAGCTTTCAGAGCAACAGATGAAGAGTATTTAATGTAGAATTTTTTTTTTATTCTTTGAACAGTATTCCTAGCAGTCCAAAAGTCTGTAAGGGTTAAAAATTTTATTTAAATTTAATTTCTGAAAGGTTTTGCTTCTGTGCAGATTTAGAATTAATCACAGTAAAGAATAAAAGGATACATAACCTTTAGTGTCTAAAAGAGATTAAACAAAATTTGCAATTAATAAATATTAATTCATCATTAAATGGCATTTAGGATGACTGTTCTATAGCCATATTAACATTGATGGAAAATATCAAAGTATCTAAATGTCAAGTTGTTTTTTTTAGGTTTCAACCATTCCATTTTAATAAGTAGCAAATTGGTCAAGCAACAGCACTTAAATAGCAAAAATATTGTTGAGGCATCAGTATAATCCTATTCTAACCAATTATTTACCTAGGTTGAGTATTCTTGATATATGTTAGTGTTAAAAAAACGTGCAAAGCTATGTTCAAGTATACATATCATATCTGAGCACCTTCAGATACTGCAGTTAGGCATAGTTATATGCATACCTCAATCTGGAATATTTATTTGTACGAAGGATTTGAATCTTTCCTCAAATAAAAAAGAACTAAAAACCACGGTATAATTTTAGACTGCAAATTAAACGTAAAATGAAAGGAACCACTCATATTGGTCTCATTTCCTCCACTGTAACATTATGCTGAAGAGATATGAAGCTAATTCTTCTTGTAAACCATGAATAATTACTGTGAAACAATTACTAAGACCTATATGGAAACATAATTAGGCATATAATTCTCAATTTATCATTCATTTGATGGGTAAAGTTTCTCAATTTTTCAAAGAAATAGGTAGTACAATATATCAACTGGATGGATTCCTCCATCCATCACCCCCTGGCTCAGAACTTACACTCTTCAGCCTTTTAAAGCTCTTTAAAATTCCCATTTATGTAGAATTATTAATACAGAGTATGATTATGACTCAGAAAGCCACCTCCTTCAGCCTGTCCATTCTTTTCAAGTCAGCATAGTTAGGACAGAGGAATTTCAACTGAGCCTGCTCACTCACACAACACATTTTCATATGGCTTCAGTCTCATAACATAGCCAAGAAAATTATTCGTCCAAAATTTAAATACAAAAGGAAGATGCTAATTAAGAAGAATATGAAGTTATTCACTGGATGTTAAGAGACTAATCATTCCAAGGCACATACTAAAAATGGTTGCTCTTTGTTACTGTTTCTTTATATGTAATTTTTTCTTTAATTGAAGTGAAAAGTCCTTGCTTTTTAGCTCAAGGAGTATTTTATGGCTATATTACTAAGTTGTTCTAAGACTCAACTTCCTTTTTGTTTTTCCTGTCAAAGTGGTAGTAAAAGTCCTTCTAGCTAGCTCCCAGGACTGGACTTCCGTACTTTTAATTTCCGGGGCACTCCTTGAAGATATGGGTGCTGCTGCCTCCTGGTGTCGGACCTTTGAGTTCCATTCCTTTCAAGATGAAGCAAAAATCTCTCTTATACAGTCTGTGAGGTAAGGCTGCTGTTATAAACACACACAAGGAGATCGTAAACATTGTCTTCTGAGGCATCCATTCCCAAGGAGAAATATGGACACTGCTTTTCAGTGGGTGAGATACTGGTACTATTTCCTACACTGTATCAAGGAAAAATCGAAAACTGGCATAATGACAGAGTTGCAGATATGAGTAATTCTTCTCACTGACTGAAGGCAGAAGTTGTGCATTTATTTTATTGTGCACAAAAATTATTTTACTTGCCCAGAGTTGAAACTTTAACATGATTTGGGTCCTTTTGAGAAGGTGTCATGACGGAATACACATATTGCTTTGAATGATTGTGGAAGCATGCAAAGCTTGGGATACATTCAGTACATTCCAAAGGAGAAATAGCTGAAGTATGTTGTCTGCAAAATAACAAGATCTTGTATGAGGTACCAAGTGAGATTTAAAATGGTTCAACTTGTAGAGCAAGTAAAAGAAAACACATTAAAAAAATGTAACTCAAGTTAAAACCTGCCATCAACTCAAAAACCAAAGGCAGTACTCGAAATGCATCCATTTTTATGTAACTTAACAACTAATACTATTCAGATTAATTTTTGTGACTTCACAGAATTACAGAATAATTGTGGCTACAAAAGGTATCTTGTCCAATACCACTGGTCAAACAGGGCCACTTAGAGAAGACTACTCAGGACCATGTGCAGACAGCTTTTGAGACTCCACAACCTTCCCGGGCTATGCCACAGCTCAGTCATCCTCACAGTTACAAAAAAAAAATAAAAAAATTTGTTTCCTGATGTTTAGAGGGAAGCCTCCTGTGCTTCAGTTTGTGACCATTGCCTCTGGTCCTGTCACTGGGTACCACTGAAGAGATCCTAGCTCCATCCTTTGCACCCTTCCTTCAGGTATTTCTGTAAATCGATGAGACCCCTGAGCCTTCTCTTCAGGCTTAACAGTCCTAGCTCTCAGCCCTTCCTCACAGGAAAGGTGCTTCAGTCCCAGCATCATCCTTATGGCCTTTCATTGGACTTCCTGAAGTATGTCCATGCCTTTCTCGTACTGGGGACCACAGAACTGGACACAGCACTCCAGATGTGGCGTCATCTGCTGAGTAGAAGGAAGGATCACCTCTGTCAACCTGTTGTCCAATACTCCTCTTAATGCAACATCAGCCTACTTTGTGCAAGGGTGTGTTGCTGACATGTTTTAAAGGACATATAAACTTTACCTGACTGTGCTTAACACAAAGAATTTGATTAATAACTGGTTCCTAGGTAAGAATACAAGCTATTATGCTCTTTTAAGGTAAAGTAGGACATCTAAGAAATTAAGGCTGTCATAGCTCTGTATAGGTATTTTTAAAAGATGATTTATTTCCTAGTAAAAATAAGGATATATAAGCTAATATAAGTAAATATAATGATATATAATAAAATTGAGCCTGTATTTCATATGTAAAATTACTCCTTTTTTAAAGAAGCATTTCATCTTTTTATTTTATGATAATGTAATAATAAGAAGAACTGGTTACCTGGAAAGCACTCATACAAGCTTTCTGAGTACTTGTATTTCCCTAGAATGTTCCTGGAATGTAATTGTATCATGTATTCCACTACAAGAAAAAGACTATGAAATTGTGGCCTCATTAGATTTAGGATATGGAAGTTGATTTTTCTGTAGTGCAACTCTTTTACAAGAGAATAAGAAACAAAACTAGCATACTACTTCACAGATATTAAAGAACAGTTTGTTAATCTTTCTTCGCATTTCATTGAAATACAACAAAACCTCGACGGCTCCAAAGTTAATACTTTGCTGATTACAGCATCTTTTAATTTTTCAGTTTGAACAAATTTGTTAGTGTGTAATGGTTCTAGTCTGTATAACAAATAGAGATATGCTAAACTCACCGTGTTGCATCTGTCTGTGCAGCTATTTATAGTAATTGTTCATTCAGATTCATAAATGTATCCTGCAGATTTTCATGAGGATCACATTGCATTACTACTGTAAGCTACATAAAATTTCACTAAATGAGCTGCTAAGAGATTTATGTATCTATCTGGCTCAATATGAATATGAAAATAAAAAATTATAATGCATTGTAAATATTCAGTGAACAGAGACACTACACATTTAATTTGACACAGGCACTAGTTCTAGTCTTCCACTGTTCCATATTATTAAGCCTTTCCTAGCATCCTTGAAAAATTCTATGATTAATGAAATTAGTACTTCAAATCCTAACCCTTTGAATTTCAGGGGCTTAAATATCTGAGTCTCAATTCCACCCAGTCTTTTTTCTGTTTCACTTTGATTTTATCTGATTCTTTCAGAGTAGATTATTTTGTGTTCCTAATTCCAGTAGACTTTCATTTCTCCAGATCATGTAATTAATTCTTTACATGAATGATCTTATTGCTTATTTTATAATTTATGTGTTTAATTGTTTATAATTTTTATTTTGGCTTAGCTGTTGGAATGCTTTTAATTAATTAGAATTTGGTTTTATATTTTTTTTTTTGCTTAGTCTACCTGAGTTTGCAGTGGGAAACTTTATAATCTGAGTGTTACGATTACTACTTGAGAGTGAAAGATAGACTGAAGAGATCCAAGCACAAGCTTGCTTGAGGACCAAATGATAGTCTCAGTTCTGAATAGGAAAGGCAATCATTCCCCCTCCAAGCAATGAGATCAGAATTCCATCTGAATTACATAATGCTATTATATATTATTTTAAGATCTCTGTTCTGATTGCTTATGAAGTTGAAAACTAAAGTAGGTGATCTTAAGGTCCTTTCCAACCCTAACTATTCTATGCTTCTATGATAACACCATCTAAAGAAAAGGGGTTCAAAGAGCAGACTGCACCCCACTGCTTATGCTTGCATGTTTCTTGATTGTTCTCTCTGACCATGACAGCAGGCAAAAAATATAAATAAAAATATTACAAAAATGAAGATCACATGACATTTTCAAGGGAGAAATCATAAAGGAAGTGAGGGAATGTTTAGATTCTGGCAAGGAAGTGCAGAAAAGATACGAACTATGCCAGAAAAGGTAGTCTCACCTGATTGGAAGTGAATGTGTAAAGGAGAGTGGTAAAACTGCCTGGAAATAGCCTGTTTCCTCTTGCTAGACCTAGTTTGCTTCTTTTATTTGTAAAGAATGAAGATTCAAGTGAAAAATCAGTGAGATAGAAACTGTTTTGAGATGTGTTTAACTGAGAGCGATCTGACCTAGATGAGTGCATGGGGGAGGCAGTTCATGCATGACATTTGACAAGTACAGTATTAAATAAACGTCAGTCATCCATATAGCATCAAGGAGCTTCTGAAAGCGAAATCTAGTGTAATCCTTATGACCCAAAACTCCTTTGAAGGGTTCTGGGATAATTAAATATATGGGAATGCCCAATTTGCCTCATACTGTAAATTGTTTAATAAAGATAGCCTGAGATGATCAGGAAAAATCTCTCAACATATGGAATAGAACTGGAATTACTTAGAATCCTGGAATCTTCCAGTTATATGCTCCTTGACCTTAAACAAGTCTGACTTGTTTAAAAGCAAATCCTGACTCAAACTTTCTTCCAGCACTGTCTGCTAACCTATTATCACTACCTACCAACCTGTTAACACAACCTGAATAAAAGTTATAGAAAGACTCAAAAATATGAAATATCATTTCAAATCTGGAAGGAACATGCCTTTTCAACAGTAGGCAAGTCACAATACAAATTGCAGCATTTCTCATGTTATTTCCACATAAAAATAGTAATTAAATAGTCCTTTATATTTTAATGGAAGCAACTATAACTGCCTCATCTTTACCTGTTTTTTCCAGTCTCTTGACATTTTTCTAGCTAATATGTTTTCTGCAAAACAAAGAATTCATCCCAGTTTTAGTTTATTATACTAGAAGCCATTGTAAAATACATTTTTGAAGTTTTCCTATTCAGTGATGACACATTTCTGAGGAAAAAAACCCAACAGAGTCCACTTTGTTCTCCAGCATTGATCAAATGTCTTCATCTTGTAGAGGTTATTATAGGAAATTTGTTTAAATTAGAACCTTTTTTCTTCATAACTTTTCAACATACAAATGATTTATCTTGATGTGAAATCAATAAATGTTTCATTTCCACTCCTAATTACCTCTTGTTCTGGTTATAACAATTCCCTTTAAAACAGAGAACCTGAATTCTTTATACAAAATCCTTTGAAGTGCTGGCAAGGAAGAGATTAAAAAAAATGTCCTGTGAAAAACCCAGTCATGCTGTGGATAGTGTGCCTGAATCCCTGATCCTGGGTGACTGAAAGCGTTTATTATATCCGTAGTGAATGTAATTGCGTGCTAATTGAACACATGGTGACTCCAAACTATGACTTTTGTGTTAATATGGCACAATCAAACTGATGAGGCAAAATATTTGTTGAAAGACAGATTTTGTTTCCATTACAGCTCCAGTAATAAGAAGTTATAGGATATTTGAAAGACATTGTACAATTTTTGGTTTTCAGAAGAAAAAGATTTTAGTACAAGAATTATATTTTATGTATTTGTATTGAGGTTATGAATTCATTATAATGTTTTTAAACTTCTAGGTTCCAGTGTAGAAACTATAACAAAACCCTGCAATTTTAAGGCCAAAAGCATGTATGAAGAAACAACTTGTGCTTTGTTTCTATTATACTTCGTCCTTCCAGATACCATAGTGGAAAGTCACAGTCTTTGCCTATGCCTAATAGCTTATTGATTGACTTTCCTTCTGCCCTGTTTTGAAGGACAGGTGAGTGGTGTGATTTGCTAACAAAGATGTTGCTCAAAACAGATACAGTTGGATTAGCATATTGTAAGGTTGTACCAGGAATACTAATCACATTACAGTGGAAGCAAAGACTGGAAGGGCTACAATGTAAGAAAGCCTAGGTGATAATGGGAGAATGTTTGCAATTTTTGCTCATGCCTGCCTGTCATCTGCAGTGCACAGGTATTATAGTGCACAAGACACTATTGACCAAAGTTTGCAAAAACAAAAAATAGATGTTGTAATAATAAATCAATGCCAAAGGTATGTCTATATTTAATAACTATGTTGGTTTTTTTAATTTACCTGTTACAAAATTACTGTGTTACTCCATCAATGGTGGCAACAGGAAGTGTGTCTGTACAAATAGTTTGCAGCAACAGAATTGTTATGTCATTTTTCTATGTTCATAGTGTATCCATAACTACCACAGCAAAGTCTGGAAGCCTGGAAAAGTTGATTTTGTCCTTCTGAGTTCCTCAGCTATCTGTACGAACTTTAAGAGGACCCTTATGCCAACTATACTCCTAAGTTGTACACCTTGATCAGAAACATAAAACTTAGTTTAGGTAAATTTTGGCCTTCATCTTGTTCACACAAATGCTTCCAGTGATGCAGATGCTGTATAGCTGCACAATATACCAGTAAGTTCAGAAAAATGTTCAAATAGACAGACAGGATAGGAAACCAGTTAACGTTAATTTAGGTGTCTGCATAAGACTAGACATCTGAACATCAGATGAGATGTTTGAGTTTACATTATTGTAGTTGGTGATGTAATCTGCGCCGTCAAGCAAGGTGAAGGTTCACCCTACCTATCTGATCTGTTAATACCACTCTAGAAGCCAAGAACTATATTGACCAGATTCTTACCTCCAGTAATGGGAGCTCAGGTATCAAAACCACGTAATAGGCACCTATCATGTAGACACAGTAATTCTGGCATTGCTTAATCCCAGCTGAAGAGCTACAGTCTTGGTGTATAAAACCCTGCAATAACTCTAAAGAATGTGTAGAATAGGGTATTCACAGTGACCCACATGAGTATATGCTTAGGCTTAGCTGACCACAAGAACTGGCAAATTTACTCAATGGATGGGGTCCCAACCGTGGGAGACAGTCTGATTCCCATAGGTTGCAGTTCTTCACAAACTGCTCCAGCATGGGCCTTTTACACAGGGTACAGTCCTTCAGGAACAAACTGCCCCAGCGTGGGTCCCCCACAGGGTCACAGTTCCTGCCAGAAAACCTGCTCCTGCATGGACTTCTCTCTATGGACCACAGGTCCTGCCAGGAACCATCCTCTCCTCTCCCCTGCACTCTTCCCTTCACTCTGCTATCCTCTCCCCTACCCTTCTCTCTTCTCCTTATGGGAACCACTCTAGCAACTGTTCTGCTACCAAAACATTGCCACGGTCACCCAATACACCTATGTACGCACAAAACATAAGCAGAGAGCATTTTCTGCAAAATAAAGAGGGAAAACAGAATTAAACTTTTCTGTGTTCCACATTATATATTCCAAACAGCATAATATTACAAAGAGGCAGTTTCTTATATTTAGTGATCTTTGTTAGATAGCACAAACATTGCAAGATAAGCACTGAAATAAAAGAGGAGAGTGCATGCCATGCTGGTGTATTCAGTCAATGCAATTTTTTGATATTATCAGAAAGCAGGGTAGTGAAGATTTATATGAGCTGTTCTAATGCTATTGTATAATTCTCCTTTAGTATTTTCACTTTAGATCAGGAGAATAGCTTTGAAATTCACCTTCTGATTGTCTCATATGAGTCACATGCTGGAGTTGTTTCAGACAGGCAGTTACTGAGTTCCTTTTGGCCAAAACCTAAACCACTGGATTCATTCCAGGGGCTCATGTAATGCAGTCCAGTTTCTCATAAGTGCACATTGTGGGACCTAAATAGAGCTGGCCCAATGTAAATGCTCGAGACACACACGATGGTTGCCATTTTCCTGTCTTCATTTGTTTGCTCTGTAAGTCTGATAAAATTGTATTTCGCCACTTGCAGATGTGGATGTGGTCCTCATTGTCATGAGTCTGAGGATCAGAGGCAACTCTTAGCAGTACAGCAATATTTTGGAATTGGGACAGGCTAGTTTATATATAAACACACATATATGTATACACACAAATATATATAGGCAAGCAAAGAATAATAGAATAACAATAAAAGAATTCTAACAACAGAACAAATAACTGCATATAACTACCTATTAGCTTTTTTTTTTCAAGCTAGATCATTGAACACAAATTCACCGACAATTTAAGGTGTGATATAGTGTCCTGTTTTCAGCTGTAACAGTTATTTTTCTTCCTAGTAGCTGATGCAGTGATATGTTTCAGCTTTAGTCTGACAACAATGCTGATAACACACTGAGATTTTAGTTATTGCTAAGTAATGTTTACTCTGATCAAGGACTTTTTAGTCTCTCATGCTCTGCCAGTGAGGAGGGGTATGGGAAGCCGGGAGGAAGCAGACACAGGACACCTGACCCAAACTAGCCAAAGGGGTATTCCATACCACAGCACATCATGCCCACTATATAATCTGGGGGGGAGTTACCTGGAAAGCCCAGATCGCTGCTCAGGCCGAGGTGGGTTTCTGTCAGGTGGTGAGCAATGGCATTGTGCATCACTTGTGTTTGATGTTTTTTTCCCTTTTCCTTTTTAGTTTTATATTCACTTCCCGGGTTATTTCCCATATCATTATTAGCAGCAATAATTTTGTGTTATACCTTAGTTACTGGACTGTTCTTATCTCAACCTATGGGATTTACATTCTTTCAGTTCTCCTCCTCATCCCACCTGGAGGTGCAGGGAAAAGGAGGAGGTGTGTAAGCAAACAGATGCATCGTTCTGAGTTATCGGCTGGGCTTAAATGACCCAGTCCTTTTCCAGTGATTGTGCAGTTCCCTTTGAAGTGACACAGTATACAGGACTGCTGTTAAGAACTGCTGAAACATCAAGAGTATTCACATTTGTAGATGAGGTGTGAGCTGACAATACAGAAACTTCACAGCAGAATGCATATGTAACTCTAAAGTACAGTTTTAGGAGAAGATATCTCCAGTAAGAACTAAAAAAAGGTTGTAGCAGTCACTCAAGAAGTGGGTGATCATAAACCTTACTGTAGCTAGCCCTTTGTCTTCCACCAGTCAAGGAGTTCTTGTGAGGCTACGGTTTGTTTCCTCTCCTCCTACTGAAAAGAAACATGCAAGCTTCCTGGTGTGAGAAGGGGAATGTTAAGTCCAACAACATGTATCTCCAAGGGCACTCAGTTGTGAAGGGGTGCATTTGGCTTTTATGATTAACCTTCAGTAGAATCGTATGCAGTATATGTTTAAGCCACTTAGTCTGAAAAAAAAAAGAATGATTATAAAATAAAAAAACCAAAACAACAAACCACTCAGGACAAGTGGCATCTATCCCAGCCAAGATCTGTTTACATTGGTGCACTACCTTCTTCAAGATCTGTTTACATTTGTGTAATACCTTCTTCAGAAACGATGCAGTAAAATCAGACAGGCTGGTTAAAAGTCACCTGGATGATAGCTGTCTTTGGAATGGGAGCCAAGGAATTTTCTAAGGACTATTAGTCTATAGATGTCTTCAGGAGTACCACCTTATTAGTACCCCAGTGAATAACCAGGAACTCATGTACTGGTTTCTGTAATTATTTCATAGGTGGTTTATGTATTCAATTTTAACCTACCTGAGTTAAGTTCTAGGAAGTAGAGAAGATGGAGGACAAATGACAAATAAAGACAGCAGCACAAGGATTTAATTGCTGGGTGATGTCTCTGATTTTTCTCCAGGAATAAGAGTAAGGTTTTACTCTGGCACGTCTGAAGGAGGCTGAGTCTAGTAAGTAGCAAAAGCCTTTATCTAAGAAAGGGGCTTTACATGTAAGCACTAAACAAGCTAAGTTAGCCACCAAAGGTACCTGCTTGAGCAGACTGTGGGAGAGCTGCAAGGAAATTCTGGCAGAAAGACTGAAATGCACTTTTTCCTAACTGGAAGACTGAGTAACATGACTGAAAAAATGTTATTAAAGGAAAAGATGAAGATTTAGATACAAGAAAACAATTGCATGAGGGCCTAAAAAAATCTTTAAAGTATTTCAAATGAATGAATAACATTTTAGGCTATTATAACTAAATTAATTGGAGAGTATTTTCTGTGCATTAGTTCAATCCTGACACGACAGAACCTCAGTGAGAGGAAAAGATAGCAGTCTCAAATAGCCTCTTTCTTTGTCTTCCCCAGCACACGAGATTATGACTTCAATATCTTTGCTTGGCGCTCTGTTACTATTGATGTTACCTCTATGCAGCCCCAATACAAATGAGTACTTCAGAACTTTCTTATTTTGGGTTATCCATCCACTGTTCTATTTGCCAATGAGGAATAAGGCTCAATGTGTGTGACTTGAGTTCTTAAAACACCTTAGGTTTGCACTGTCCTCTATTTCAGTGTTTAAAGTTACCATTTATGCTGTGACTGTACCTTTTCAGTTGCTTGGTTAGTTTGTTTTGTGCATCTGTAAGTATTGAAGTAAACATGTTTAATGACTATAGAATTATAGAATATATAATATAGAATATAGAATATAGAATATAGAATATAATGACTATAGAATATAGAAACTAGTTTAATGACTATAGAATTTAAGTAGCAAAAAGAAGTGATATAATTTTGAACCTACCTGACTGACAACACTATAAGCCAGCACACATAGATGTCAAAACAAATTCCTATTATGCAAACTTTGAGAAGCAATTTGGCTTCTGAAGAATAATGAATGTATCTAATGTGCTGTTAGGCAAGGGTATTCAAGGGAAAACACTGGAATCATTCAAGAAACTGTGATTATATAGGCCAATGAAGAAAATGAAATACAGAGAAGGGAATGTGCTGTGACAGGCTAAATGCCCTTTGCTCTTTCTTCAAAAAATGTTTTGTTCTTATTTATGGCTTTCCTTAGGGAAATGTGTCCTTGTTGCATATTCCTTTTTAAATGCCCTGTAAAACTATTATGACACCAGCTGTAGAACAACTTGACTGGTTTATGCTTACACAGATAGAACTGTGGTGATGTAAATCTAAGAGCTGCCAAACTGTCCATACACACTATGCTGGAATTGCCTGTGATCCTCTATTATTTGTCTTTAAATATTTTATGCTTCTGACACATATCCAATATTGCTTGCTTGGCTGGATGATGTTTTCAGATTCCAAGGTCATTTACTGTAACCAATAGTTCATGAACGCTGTACACAAACATTTTGTAGCACTGTTTCTTGTTATATGCTATTGTATTTAAAAAAAGATATCTTTCCCAAACATAATCCGGCAATTCTGACATGACCATGGAAAACATCAGTGAATGAAATGGAAACAGTCAGGTAATCCTGTATTCTTGTTTCCATTGGCAAAGCTGTTACCTTTTTTTGTCTGTCACATGATTATGAAAAAAAACACCTGAAAGTCAAAAAGTGACTGTTTAGCCTTCTGTATGCGACTCTAAAAAGATCATCTTCTTCACATGCATGCTATGCTATGTTTTAATTAAATCCTAACACTCAATGCCTTCCCATTCCATTAAATAAAAAAGTGGTCTTAGAAGACTCCAGCACTGCAGCTCAGGGGTCAGCCCACACTGGAGCACCCCAGAGGGAGGGAGGGAGTCATATGGAGAACACATACTGGAGCATCGTAAAAGAATGGAAGGAAGGAGCAGCCAAGAGGAGCTGCTACATCCTGACTGCAGCACCCACCCACAACCCCAGAGCCATTTATTGGCTTACTGAAGGGACTGAGCGTAATCCATGATGACAACAGGGTGTGGAGGACAGGTGATTGGAATGAAGTTGAGCCTAGTTTTGTATATCGAATCTATCCTTCAAATACAAAAGTGGGAGGGAGTGGAGAAAGATGTAAATGTCTGTTATTATTTATGTATTATTATTGCTTTTTTTTAAGCACTACTGTCCTGGGTTCAGCTGTAGCAGTCATTTTTTCTCCTTCTTAGTTACTGGTGCGGTGCTGTGGTTTTGACTTTCAGCCTGGGAACAGTGCTGACACCCATGTTTTTAGTTGTTGCTAACTAATGTTTACTCTGACCAAGGGCTTTCTGAGTCTCATGCTCTGCCAGGGAGGAGGGGAAGCTGGGAGGAAGCAGAGACAGGACACCTGACCCAAACTAGCTAAAGAGGTATTCCATACCACAGCATGGCATGCCCAGTATATAAAATGGGGACAGTTACCCGCAAGGGCTAGATCACTGCTTGGTCGGGCTGGGTACCGGTTGGCAGGTGATGAGCGGTTGTATTCTCATCCCATGTTACCGCCCTTTTCATTATTATTATTGGTGGTAGCAGTAGTGGCTTGTGTTATACCTTAGTTGCTGGATTGTTCTTATGTCAGCCCATAGGAGTTACATTATTTCGATTCTCTTCCCCATCCCTCCGGGAGTGGGGGGAGGAAGAAGAAGGGAGTGAGCAAGCAGCTGCATGGTTCTGAGTTACCAGCTGGGCTTAAAGCACGACAACTACCCAAATCAGTAATTAATATTTATTCTAAATGGCAGTAAATAATGTCAATTACGCCATGATGGGTCTGTTTTGCCCACTATAGTAATTGGTAAGTGATCTGTTTGTCTTAATCTTAACCCTAGAGCTTTGTTGTTCCTGTTCGTGCTGCATTCTCCGTGCTGTCTAGCTTATTTTCTCCAAATAATTAGGACACAGCGTTTTTTTCAGAGTTTTGTGGAAAATGTGGAACACTTTTTAAGAGGTCATATGATCCATAAAAGAGCATGATTAATTCAAACTGTTTATCTTGGTGTGCATCACTGCACTTACACACTGAGATTCAAGGGCTATCATAGAATCATAGAATCATAGAATACCGGTCCCAGCACCGATCCCTGAGGGACACCACTCGTTACAGGTCTCCAGCTGGACATTGAGCCATTGAGCACAACTCTTTAAGTGCGGCCATCAGCCAGTTCTTTATCCACTGAGTGGTCCACCTCTCAAATTGGTGTCTCTCCAACTTAGAGACAAGGATGTTGTGTGGGACAGTGTTGAACACTTTGCACAAGTCCAGGCAGATGACATCAACTGCTCTACCCCTGTCCATCAGTTCCGTAGCCCCATCATAGAAAGCCACCAGATAGGTCATGCAGGATTTCCCCTTAGAGAAGCCATGCTGGCTGTCACCAAGCACTTTGTTGTTTTTCATGTGCCTCAGCATGCCTTCGAGGAGAATCCGCTCCAAGATTTTGGCAGGCACCGAGGTGAGACTGACTGGTCTGTAGTTCCCCAGCTCATCCATTTTCCCATGTGGTCTTTAAATGAACAGATTGAACTGTGTCTTATCACTTAATGTATTTCTTTTTTTCCCCAAAGAGAATAGTGTATCATAAAATCTAGTAGTTAACTTGTTTGTTTGTTGTTGTTGTTGTTTTCTTTCTTTCTTAGTTGGTCCTTGTATTTACTGCACAGAGGTTCTATTGAGTTGTTCCAGTTCCTCAGATACTCACTTTTTTTTTTATTTGATCCATTTGATTGATCGATTGCACCTCACACCCCCATTTTTGTTCAGCACAAGTACTACTCATACTCTGTATGGTCATCTAATATTTTACAGCAATCGTTCTATTATGCTTGTTAGCCATTGTCTCATGAAAGCAAGTTTTCCAGAGTCCTGGGGCTCTCATCTGTGTCTTCTGAATGTCACGGTCATTATTGGCTCTTAATGAGTGTCAGGGAGCACCAAAAGCAGGGGAGCTGTGAGTGATGACAAGGCCCCCAGGAGCAGGGCTCCATCCAACATCCCAGAGCATCCAAGCAAGAAGAGTGGGACCATAGCATAGGGGCAGTAGTCATATTCAGCAGAGTCCAGATCACCAGGCAAGTCTCTCTGTTGATGGGGCAAGTCCAGCAATCAAGCCAGGATGTGGAGCCAGTGAGTCATTGTCAGGTCCAGAAACTCCAACTGGGATCAGACAGTGCAGTGGTCACTAGGCAAGTCCTTAATGCTGTGGCGCGTCTGAGGTCAAGTTAGTGAATCTGCTAGTCAACCTGCTAGTCAAGGACAAGGGTCCAGACCAATGGGGTACATGGCCAGGCATGGGTATGACTGCAGCACCATTTTAATGTGGCTCAGGTTGGTATAAAAACTGAGAGTCTGCTTAAAAGCAGCTTCTAAGTGCAAGAAGGGGAGCTCCTGCTGAGGCTTCCTAGCAGAGCAGCTCAGTGGGGCCTTCCTGAGGCTTCTTTCATTTTTTGTTTTCCTCCCAAGGCTAGCTGAGGCTGTTTCAACAGCTCTCCCTCATCAGCACATTTGTCTTGAAGGTCACCAGTTGAACTCATAACAAGGGTGTACTTATGTACTTGGCTGGGATGGAGTTAACGCCCATTTTTTAGGTGTTGCTGAGCAGTGCTTAAACAGAATCAAGGCATTTTCTGCTTCTCAAGCTGCCCCACCACTGAGTAGGCTGGAGATGCACAAGAAGTGGGGAGGGGACAGAGCAGGGACAGCTAACCCCAACTGACCCAAGGGATATTCCATACCATATGGTATCATGACCAGCATATACAACTGGGGGGGGAAAGGAGGAAGAGGAGGGTGTTTGGAATGATGACATTTGTCTTCCCAAGTAACCATTACTTGTGAAAAAGTCCTTCTTTCCTGGAGGTGGCTGAGCATGTGCATAACAATGAGAAATGGTAAATGAATCCCTCAGTGCGCTTTGCTTGCGTGCACAGCTTTTGTTTTACCTGTTAAGCTGTCTTTGCCTCAACCCATGGGGTTTTCTGTTGTGGCCCTTCTGGTTCACTTCTGCATCCCACTGGGTTAGAATGAGTGAGCAGGTGTATGGTGCTGAGCTGCTATCCAGCCTGAGCCCACAACAAAAGGAGTGCGCTCCAGGCCCTGACAAACACTTCATTATTGCATGTTTTACAACATAAAAATGGAAATGTAAGAAGTTAGAATTAAAGTCTAAAAGCATAAAACCACAGTCAACAAGCATTTCCAAGTATGCCACCTGTTTTGTAAGAGCAGAAAGAATAAACCTAAAGAGGCAGTAGATCAATCTTAACATGCATGCATTCAACAACCCAAATACTTACATTCCTGGTCATCGCTTTTCACACTCAGACTGAAAAAGTACTTAAACTATGTGATTTTACTAACAAAAGTGTAACTTACCAGAACAATTTTTGAAACTAAATAATCTTCTCTCATTTTGCATGCTAAAACTAACTTGCCAGGATGCGTAATATCTTTACACTTTAAGTTCATATGAACAGATTCGAAATCCGGGTATGTTAAATGCGCTCAATGGAATCTTAGTTTGAAAAATACTAGGGCAATACTTAAGTTTCTCTTAAAGCTGTCTTTTTAACCAGCAATACAAAGAACTGCACGTCTTTAAATGTCATTGATTATAGGAATAGTTTGTAGCTCAGGATTTTTTAAATTATTGCAATATTCTTTAACAGAAAAGAAATATGGACTAAAATAATTCACAGAATAATGTGAAAGCATGATATTGCATGTATTAGGACTCACAAAATGGAAGTCTCTACTGTGTAGCAGCAGTTGAAATAAAGCTGATTTATTTTCAGAGGTATCACCCCCAAAAAATGGTTTGCAATGCTAAGTAATCAGTCATTTCTGCTGCAGAGTTCTAATGACATCATAAACCGTAACAGAACATTGTATGTGGGTATTTAATCACTATCATCTATAGCTGAAATTTCATAGTGAAAGAGAGGAGATAGATAAAAAGGGGAGCTAGAAGTGGTAGGGGAGGAAGTGTACAATGTCTCTGTACAGTCCCTCTTGAGACAGCAGGATGAAATGGGGTCATTCAGGGAGTGTTATGGATTATTTTATGCTACTGGGTTTTATTTCACCACAGATTTTTGAAGAAGCCCACACTTTTTAATAAATCCACTGATTGTTCCCACTTCTATGTTGAGTTCATGGAAAAGTTTTGGTACATGTGAATTGGATTCGTTGTTAAAACCTGGATTATTTCTTTAATGCATTTAAAACTTTTTATTTGTAATATCACTTGTTGTTATGTCTACTGAAACATCAAGTAATTTCTTACCACTTTTCAGTTCCAGTCAGAATCTATTTCTGTGGGAAACTCTTGGCTGTCTCGTCAAAATTATTTTAGTCTATTTATAGTGTTTATGACCATATAATCTGTACTCAAAATTGTTCAGAATGACAACAGACATGAGTCTGCATGAAGATAGAGCATATAGTAAGTGAAAAAAATCACTTTTCTTATGATGGAAGACCATGAGAAAAATACTTAGTCATACATCAAAGAACATTTTTCTTCTTTTGCTGTGGTTTAAGCCATGTATTACCTTCCTACTGAAAAAACATTAAGGCTACCAAAAGTCCATTTTCTTCCACCTGCTTTGAAAAGATGACTCACTAGAAAAAAAGCATTTCTAGGAAAGCAAGATGAATACATTTTGCTTTCTTTGTTGTTATTGTTGTTAATGCTATCTGGCCTATCTGATGAAAGAAATTTAGCCAGAGGAACTACATTTTTGCTCATTTTTTGCATCATCAAATACATTTCATTTTGAGAACAAAACCAGTTGCATTTTAGGTATTCAGGCTAGATGATAAATAATCAAAACTACCAAGATTCCCTTTCTTAAAAATTATTGAGGGTGTTTATATTCTTTGGGGGATTTACTTTTCGTTTTGTAAAAGTGTGCTCAGAATGTGTTTCCCAAGCTGGATGACCACTGGAAACAAGATAAAAAAGTTAACTGAATAGAATCTGGAATATTAATAAATATAATTTCATAGTTGCCTACATCTTGAGACACTGCTGAGGGGATTTTTTTCCCCTGTTTTTTACTAAAAGTAAGGGTTCTTTCTTTTATTTTTTCCCCAACAAATCAATTTTCCTTTTTCTTTTTCATCTTTTGTTAGATAAATGATAATTTCCTCTGAAAAAAATTCTGATATCTATTATATGTTACGATAATTTTCGTGCTTTACTCAAATTTAATACCCTAATTAGGACACTAATATATATTGATTGAAATATTTTAACTTTTTTTTTTTTGTGATAAAGCAGATGACACTTTTCATAAAAAAAATAATTCTATCATTTCACCAGGGGTAATTGAAAACTATTGCATTTAAACATTTGTGATTCCTGCTTTTCAGTAACCTAAAGGAAATAACAAAATGTTCAAAATTGTCACTTTAGATGTATTCTTATATAAAGGCTTTGTGAAGTGATAAATGAAAATCTGATCACTGTTCAACAGACTAACTCCATGATTTTAATGATTTTGGACTTTTTCATAAATTGCAACAAAAGGAGGTGAACTGTAATTTCAACATTTTAAATCAAGAAGGCATAGTGAACCTGTATAATAAAAAATTCTATGTTGGAAGCCAGTAGCTAGGAATAATATTTAACCATATGTGGTAGGTAGTTATCAGAATAACTTGTCAAACTTTGCTGTGGAATATGTTTAGAATTTTTTCTGTTTCTCCCATAATACTTTCTTTGACAAAGAAACTGATTCAGGAAAGGCTGGTGACACCAAGCTGTGTGGTTCGGTAGATACATTGGAGGGAAGGAATGCCATCCAGAGGGACCTTGACATGCTTGTGAGGTGGACTGATGCCAACCTGATGAAGTTTAACCATGCCAAGTGCAAGGTCCTACACCTGGGTCAGAGCAATCCCAGGCACAGCTGCAGGTTGGACAGAGAAGAGATTCAGAGCAGCCCTGCGGAGAATGATTTGGGGGTCTTGGTGGATGAGAAAATGAACATGAGCCGCGAGTGTGCACTTGCAGCCCAGAAAGCCAACTGAGTCCTGGGATGCATCAAAAAGAGCATGACAAGCAGGTCGAGGGAGGTGATCTTGCCTCTCTACTCTGCTCTCGTGAGACCTCACTTGGAGTATTGTGTGCAGTTTTTGTGTCCTCAACATCAAACAGACATGGAACTGTTGGAACAAGTCCAAAGGAGGGCCACAAGGGTGATCAAGGGACTGGAGCACCACCCGTATGATGACGGGATGATAAAATTGTGGCTGTTCAGCCTGGAGAAGAGAAGGCTGCATGGAGACCTCCTAGCAGCCTTCCAATATCTGAAGGGGGCCTATAGGGATTTTGGGGAGGGACTCTTCATGGGGGACTGTAGTGAGAGGACAAGGGGTAACAGGTTCAAACATAAACAGGAGAAGTTTGTATTGGATATGAGGAAGAAATTCTTTAGTGTAGGAGTGGTGAGGCACTGGAATGGGTTGGACGGGGAAGTCGTGAATGCTCCATCGCTGGCAGTGTTCATGGCTGGGTTGGACAGAGCCTTGGGTGACATGGTATAGTGGGAGGTGTCCCTGCCCATGGCAGGGGTGTTGGAACTAGATGATCTTAAGGTCCTTTCCAACCCTAACTATTCTATGATTCTATGATTGTGGAAAACCGAAGTAAGATGTTCACTGTGTTTTCTTTATATTTAACAATCAGAATTATAGCATGATTCTGTATTATTTTTCTGGTTTCCAAAATGCCTATTTTTCTGTTTAATCAAAGTCAACAAGAATCCATTTTTGAAATCACATTAACCAACTCCTGTTCCTTTCTTTGAAAGCATCTATTTTTTCTTATATTTTGATTGTATTGTATTCCATTCTGGTGGATTTCAGTATTATTTCCTAACAGCCTTTGTGTTTTATATGCCTTAATTAAAACTTGAATTCTTCATGACACCATGATGCTTTGCTTTCACTGGGAAGCTTACAATTCTTGAATGATGGGCACATACTAAATTCACTTTATTTCTAAAAGAAGTAGATGCAAGATTTATTTTTATTTTATAAAAATCCAGCATTATAGTTTCTTTCATGTTTCATGGTTTTCCGTATTTATTGCCCAAGAAATATCAATTTATTCATAAGTTCCAAAAAAAAACCCTGAGTTTCTGAGCATGCGAAAGTTAGTTAGTTTGAACAAACCTAGTTTTCTTTTTCTTTCCGACTTCATCATTTATGTCGGTCACACACTGCAGTTTCTTTTTTCTTCCAGTCTATGTATCCCAGTTCATAAAAGATTTACCCTGGTAGTTACAACTACTGTTCTGTAGCTTGCTGGGATTGTAGATATTTTTTATTTGCTCCGTAACCATACCTTTCCGCCTTCCTTTTACATAGATTGTACTAATCTCTACTGACATCCCAGTTATAAGAATCTTCTCACCAGGCTTCAATTATGTCCAAGACCACCATCATTTAGGGGCTTTTTTTTTTTTTTTTTTTCTGAGTCTCTTTGCTTGTTTCTCATCCTTCTAGCAGTGTCTACAGGCACTCTAATACAGATGACTTTTCATTATTCATGATTCATTTGTTTGAAAAACATGTCTTCCAGTTTGTTACCATGATACCAAAAGTGCCAAAAGCCTAGCAGAACTCAAAGGTCTAGATTTTTATAATAGATAATATTTTACAGTAATTAAACTCTACAGTTATGTAACATACAAAAAAAAAAAACCGAACCCAAAACAATAAAACAAACCCAGCCAAAACAAACCCCAAGCCTTCTTGCTTCAGGGTTTAATTAACTTCTAGCTTTCATTTTAGACATAAAATTCCCTTAACATGGATGTGTCTAAAAATACTAAGAAGCATGTAAAATTTACTATTGTTCCTAATACAAGCTGTGGGAGTATTCCGGCACTTAGGAAACTAAGATTTATTTAGGTGCCTAACTTCAGGCACCTATTTCTAAGAATTTTCACCTACAAGTTGAAAAGTCCTATTTTGAAATTATACCGTGAAATTAACTGACAGCATTGTAAGTTATGCTGTGATTGGAGATGAGAAAAACTTGACACTGGCATTTTCTTTCTCAAAAATAGTTTAGATAGCATTGTTGGTGCCCTATATGCAAGATCTCATAACTCACAGCAAAAGGTAGAAAGAAATGAGCATGACAGAAGGCCGAATTCTGTATTAGTAAGAGTTTCTCCTAAGCAACATCTACACTGACTCTGCTCAGTGATAAGGATAAAGCTCATGTTTCTTTAAGTATATTCACTCCCTTAATTATATTTACCCTTTGTTTTAATTTTTTCTCAAATGCAGTGTGGGAGTGAATTCATTAAAATGTGACTGTATCAAGTATCAGTACATATATCTATGTCTTGACTATCTCTTCTGCTTCTTGTCATGGGTTCAGCAGCAGCAGTCATTTTTTCCCCTTCTTGGTAGCTGGTGCAGCGCTGTGTTTTTGTTTTTGGGCCTGGGAACAGCACTGATAACACCAGTGTTTATAGTTACTGCTTGGTATTGTTTTGGTCTGACCACGGACTTTCTGAGCCTCATGCTCTGCCAGGAGGAGGGGGAGCCGGGAGGAAGCAGAGACAGGACGCCTGACCCAAACTGACCAAAGAGCTATTCCATGCCACAGCACATCATGCCCAGGATGTAAAATACTGGGGGCAGGAACCCGGAAGTCTCTCTCTCTCTCAACTCGGTCAGGTGGTGAGCGGTTGTATCTTCCCTTGTATTTGCCTTCTCATCATTATTATTGGTGGTAGCAGTAGTGATTTGTATTATATCTCAGTTACTGGACTGTTCTTATCTCGACCCGTGGGAGTTACATTCTTTCTGTTCTTCTCCCCATTCCCCTCCCCCCATTAGAGTGGGGGGGGGGGAAGAGAGAGTGAGAAGTGAGGTTTACAGCTTAAACCACAACATTCTTCTACATAAATAAGTTGTTTTCACACTTAGGCCTCTATTCACTGTCGAATTTTTGCTTCCTACTGTGGATGCTGGTTATGTCAAAAAAAGTTTTACCCCGAGCGTTGGGGTTCATTTCATAGTCAACATGTAGTAACCATTCAAACAAGCAAAAGCTTTTCATACAAATTATGTAATTTACATTCTTTACCAGGGCCCTTCATTTACAGATGAGGGTGTCACAGCTATAGCAGTCAAGTCTTGCCTGGTTGACCTAATGGCTTTCTACAGTGGCATGATCACATCAGTGGAAAAAGATGAAGAGCTACAGATGTCATCTAACTGGACTTCTCTAAGGCCTTTGACAGGGTTCTGCACAACATCTTTCTCTTTAAATTGGAAATGGATTTGATGGCTGGACTATTCAGTGGATAAGGAATTATTTGAATGGTGACATCTAGAGGCTTGTGGCCAATGGGTCAATGTTGAGATGGAGATGGGTGGTGGGTGATGTCCCTCAGGGGTATGTACTTGGACTACTGCTATTTAATATTTTAATCGATTTCATAGACAGTGAGATTGAATGCAATCCTCAGGAAGTCTGAAGATGACACCAAGCTGAGTAGTGCAGTTGACATGCCTGAGGTATGGGATGCCATCCAGAAGCACCTAGACAAGATCATAAAGTGGACCCATGAGGCTCAACAAGGCCAAGTGCAAGGTCCTGCACCTGGGTTGAGGCAACCCCCAGTATCAATACAGGCTGGGCGATGGATGCATGAGAGCAACTCTGTGGAGAATCACTTGAGGTTTCTAGTGGTTGAAAAGCTGGATATGACCTGTCAACGTGTGCTCTAGGCCCAGAAAGCTACCTGTATCCTGGGCTGCATCAAAAGAAGTGTGACTGGCAGGTTGAGAGAGGTGATTCTGCACCTGCGCTCCACTCTGGTGAGATCCCACCTGGAGGACTGTGTCCAGGTATACAGTCCTCAGAATAGGAAAGACAGCAACCTATTTGAGTTAGTACTGAGGGCCACAGAAATGATCAGAGGGACTGAGCATCTCTCCTATGAGGAAAGAGATAGTTGGGTTGTTAAGCCTGGAGAAGGCTTATTGCAGCCTTTCAGTACTTAAAGGGGACTTACAAGAAAGATGGGGACAAATTTTTTAGTAGGGACTGTGAGGATAAATGAAGGCGTAATGGTTTTAAATTGAAAGAGGGCAGATTCAGACAGAATATAACAAATTCTTTTGTTATGAGTGTGGGAAAACACTGACACAGGTTGCACACATAAGTGGTAAGTGCGCTATCCCTGGGGACATTCAATGTCGTGTTGGATGAGGCCCTAAGCAACCTCATCTACCTGAAGATGTCCCTGATCACTGCAAAGGTATTGGAATAGATGACCTTTAAATTTCCCATCCAAACCAAAATATTATGTGATTCTCTGATAATGGTAAGCAAAAGCAGGCAATGGCACAGGAGTCATACTAGTAACTCTAATTTTCAAAGTTTTATTTTTTTCATTAAAATATACAATCTTCAGTGCTTGAAATTTGCAGTTAATAACCTTTGTTTATTTGGCTCATACAGCACATTTTTTCATATCATGAGACAAATGCAGAAATCAGACACTGAGTTAAATGACTTTGCTTTCTCTTGTTACACTTGGATCTCTTATAGTATTTACACAGTAGGCTTTTTATTTCTCTATTTAAAAAAATAAAAATCTAACTACTATCATCTGAACTGGTTAGCTCTGTTTATCACATCATACACAGTGTAATCCATATTCTGTGTGTTTCCAGTGTTGGAAACTAGAGAAATCAGGTGCTCTTTGATCTGGTGATGCTTGATCTGATGACCTGTAGGACCAACTCCTACAGATACTAAAAGGCTGACACTCCTCTTGCTCCAGTTAGCTGTACTATAATAAGTTTCAACAGGCTTTGCCACTGTTATTCTGCAGGCAACAATAATAGGGATGATGGCCCCAATTTCATGATGTAACAGCTAATACTGAAAAAAAAAAGTAAAACAAATTTTAGTTATTTGTTAAACAGAAAACAACAAAACTAACAAAACCAAAACAAAACCAAAAATCCCTGAACAAACCCCCAAATAACAAAAATATTTACTGTTTAGGTTACCTTTTCTTATCTGTAGGGATCTTTCTTTGTCAGAAATTAAGTAATAACCTCTTTTTCCAAGAGAAAACATTTTTTTTTTTCCACTGCTGTTATTCAGGCCATTTGTTTCTATTTGGGATAGTTTGTGCTTCTTGGTCAATTTTGTGATTGTCCTTAGGATCATAGCCTTTAATCCAATATGCATTTGGCTCTGCTGAATTTAACTCGTGTAGGGAAAAACTCTAGCACTGAAAATAACTCAGCCTCCTCTCACAGGTCAAATGCCCCACCCTCAACCATTCGTCTGGCACTTGCTTAAAATTGCTCCAGTGTATTGATAAATTCCCTGTATAGAAAAACCCCAAATGAGTCCATAGCATTATTACTTGGTAATTTCACAAAACTGTCTTGAAGCAATACTTTTAAGTAACACCTGACAGTACTCCTTGGCAGTTTTGAGGAACTAGTTTGATAAAAATTTATTCTGCCCTAAATTCTCTTTTTAGTGTCATTATCTTTCTGTTAAGAATTAGCTTATTTCATTGAGATTTTAATAGTGTTACATATCAGTATCTTAACTAGAAAACAATTCACTTATCTTCCACAAAAGGACTTCCATTCATCTTCCTCATTTTTATCTTTCAGCACTTCAGTTGGTTTCTATACCTATGTTAAAATCATCATTTGTCAATTACCACTTGTGACTAGTCCTCAGTTTAAGAAGAAAATAAGGATAACCAGTAAATAAATCTACATTTACCCATCTTGTTGAAACCATGACCAACAGTAAACATTTTATTTCAGCAATAAATACCAAATACTGTTTGGGGTTTTTTTCCTGGCCATTAATCTTTCTTCATTTATTTCCTTCCTTTTTTGTACTCCTGGGTTTTCATAGCTGATTGAACCTTTGATTAGAGGTAGTAGCTCATACAAGTTGTATTTTAAGTCTAAGGCAATATATAGAAGCAGGATTTCACAGTTTTGTCAGAATACAAGATAACATTATGAAATTCCTCATCCAAATTGTTATCAAAATTACTGATTTCAGTGTAGAAACGGCAATTAAAATCTGGAAATATTGTCTTTGATTGCTTATGTATGCAATATTCCAGCAGAAGTCTGTTAGTTTTGAAGTAATTACTTGGTTTGTGGAATTGCTTTGCTTTGGTTTGGGCCCTACAGTTGCCTCTATTTTCTTCTTGTAGTATTGTATAAAGCTATGCAAATCCTACTTACATGACAGGGTTCAAACTTGAATTGCATTTCCCCATCCAGTAGGCAGCTGAATGTTGTCTCATTAGCAGTTCAGCTTAAATCATTGAAATATTCATGCCTGCTCATACCCGTAGACATTTACATCTTACTTGGCCTTTGGTTTGCGTTATACGCAAACAAATAAAACAGTAAGGTTTTATTTATAAACAGCGAAGTAAACTATTAGACCTTGAATATCTCAGAAAAAGATGGATTTTAGTTTGTTTTTTTTTTTTCTTTCTAGTTTACTTCTCTGAAGTCCAGTAGTTTGGCATGCCACTTTCACAGTTTGTGACAGTCAAAGCGAGGTATGGTCTGGACCCTATCAGGTCACTTTTTAGGTCATGTTCAGCAATTATTCACGAGCTTCATTAATCACAATTACATTAGCACTTCCATTAGCAAAAAGTGCATACTTCCCTTTTCCTTCCTGAATTAAAGGTAAGCCTCTGAGATGTCAAGGCGCATTGCTGTTATTGTGGTTTAAGTGTCCCTTCAATGCAGAATCATAGCTTTTATAGATATTAAATCCATAGACTGATACTCACTTTTTTCTGTTTTATATTGCCATCATTTTGTATTTGTTTGACATAGTCATTGATCAGTTTTATGTGTTGCCTTTGACTTGTGAAGGATGCAGCTTTTATATCTTTTTTGTTTAACACATTTCTGGCCAAATACTTGGAGAAATTTTACTGATACATCTTTTAAATGATACATCTTTCAGATAATGTACTGTGTAATTATGTGTATATTAATTGCAATGCAGTTTATATCTATTTTGAACCTCAGATCTCATGATGTCCAAGGCTCCATTTGTCTATTTAGTTTAACAGACATTGTTAGTATCATTCCTGTGGGTAAATGTCATTGCCCTGTGAAGCATTATTCAGGTTATGATGTATATGAAAATGCATGCATGCATGTAGGTACATGTATGTGAATCTGTCCTTATTAGAAAAATATAAATCAGATCTCCATTATTAATCCTCTGTAAAAAAAGTTCTTTCTAATGCCATTTCTAATGATAGCAAATATACCTCTCTATTTTATTAGCTTAAAAAGGATACTTGTTCTATTGCAACTTGAATTCTATTATCAGTTCAGGAAAACACAGATGATAGAAGAGAGTTAGCATGGAAATTAAAGAAGAGCAAGGAGGATTAACTATAAAAAAACCCTGACTCTAGTTTAAATTATGAGCATAGTCCTCTCATAAAGTATTGCAGGATGTACAAGTTCTGGATGATGACAGGACAGGAATGAGAGACAGACTCTTAAATACCGACACAAGCTGGCACAGAGATAGTACTTTTTTGTCGTTGTTCTTGTTTAATTGTCACTCAGTAGCTTCCTTTGCTTGTGTTGAAACGTGAAGACTGTAACTGAAGGCAGAAGAAAAAGGAAGACTCAGAAGAATTAGAAACTATAAGGTTTTAGAAGGTTCTGAAGATTCCTATAATGCTTCAGCTAATGGTATAATGAATAAAGAAAACAGTAAGTAGTAAAAAGTACATTCTTAAATAATGGAAGAATTCTATCAGCTACCTGCAGCTCAGAATATAGAATCATAATTGGAAGTCTGAAATAAAAAGCTTTAGCACAATTCTGTTCACCAAGAAATAACATTTGAAAGGAGAACATCCTTCCAGGTACTGGTTGAAAAGGTATTCTGTGTTCAGCCATTCTAATCTTATCTTCTTTTTACAGTTGCTACTTGTTGTGGTTTAAGTCCAGTCAGTCACGCAGTTTGCTCACTCACTCCTCCCTCTTTCTTCCCTCTCAGCTTCCAGGGGGATGGGGAGGAGAAGCAAAAGAATGCAACTCCCGCAGGTTGAGATAAGAACAGTTTAGTAACTAAGGTATAACACAAACCACTACTGCTACTACCAATAATAATAATGACAAGCGAAATACAAGGAAAGAGAATACAACTGCCCACTACCCGATACCAAGCCTGACCCAGCAGCGAACCCCCCACCCTTCCGGGTCTCTGACCCTCGTCTTTTACATCCTGGGCATGATGTGCTGTGGTATGGAATACCTCTTTGGTCAGTTTGGGTCAGGTGTCCTGTTTCTGCTTTCTCATGGCTTCTCCTCATCCCTGGCAGAGCATGAGGCTCAGAAAGTCCTTGATCAGACCAAAACATTACCAAGCAGTAACTGAAAACACTGGTGTTATCAGCGCTGTTCCCAGGCCAAAAGTCAAAACCAGTGCTGCACCAGCTACCAAGAAGCAGAAAAATGATCGCTACTGCTGAATCCATGACACTACTGGTATTCCTGGCACCTATGCCACAATTACGGGCTCATAGTTTCCCAGATCCCCGTGATCCTTTTTTTAAAACCAACACCTGCTCAAAAAGATTTACTGAAGGTCTTTACTTAACAGTGGACACCAAATCAAAGAATTTCTTTTGCAACCCGGCAACATCAGTGACATATCTGAGTACTACCTTTCTACCCTGGTCAACAATTGGATCTGCAGAATGTCTGATAGGCTTTCAGCTCCTGATGAACTGGAAGGAATTATTAGTGTTATTTATTGCATTGCCTAGTTTCTTGACCTAGTCACTCCTAGCCAAATGTTTGATATCGCTATGTCCTCGTTTCATCTCTTAACAGTTTTGCTTTTTTTTTTTTTTTTCTTCCTAGTAGCTGGTACAGTGCTGTGTTTTGGCTTTAGTCGGAGAACAATGCTGATAACACACTGATGTTTTAGTTGTTACACTTACCACAATCACGGACTTTTCAGTCTCTCATGCTCTGCTGGTGAGGAGGAACACAAGAAGCTGAGGAGAAGCAGAGACAGGACACCTGACCCAAACTAGCCAATGGGGTATTCCATACCACAGCCTGTCATGCCACGTATATAAACTAGGGGTAGTTACCCAGAAGGGCAGATCACTGCTCGGGTTAGCCTTGCTATTGGTTGGCAGGTGGGGAGCAATCATATTGTGCATCACTTGTATTTATTGTTTTTTTTTTTTTTTCTTTTCCTCTTTTAGTTTTATATTCTCTCCCCTTGTTATTTCCCTTATCATTATTATATATCATTCTATATTATTAATAGTAGAAGTGGTAGTTTTATATTATACTTTAATTATTAGACTGTTTTTATATCAACCTATGTGGTTTATATTCTTCTAGTTCTCCTTCCCATACCACCCAGAGGTGCGTGTGGGGGGAAAGGTTAGGAGGGCACGACACCCTATCAAGTTTATTTAGTAATTTAAGGACAGATATGCCCATTCCTCTATCCCTACGTACTCATCAGATTTTTAGCAGTCTTACAAATGCACTTTTCAGTATGCTTCTTGTCATATTTAATATCACTTGGTTTTAATGTCATATTTTAGTCTCTGTTTTCTGAGTTTCCTTTATGTTGAGGATACTCATTTTTCAACACTTTATTGTCAGAAATGATTTTACAGAGGTCATCCCAATGACTGTGCTTTGAAATTTCATTTCTAGCAAGATCTGTAATTCAAAGTAAAACACAGATTTGGGGAACAAACTTTCATTGATACTGTGCTAAGTCAGCAGGACACAAACTGTCAATTAAAGTAACATGCTCTATGAGGAAATAATTTATTTGACTCAATCCCTTGTTCTGTAATGTAACAGAATGCAAGTCTGTCATATACCTCTATACACGCTCAACCTATCATGACATGCAATATTCACAAAGGTATGCTTCAGGACGCAACAAGAACACGTAATGCCACTGGATGTATAGTAATCCAAAGGGATAAATATGTCATATGACCAAACATGTATGAAACTCTGACCCATATGACCTGCTTAAGAGTGCTTACAATGGAGCTTCAAAAGAGAAGAGAATTGAAAAGGTAGAGGGTCTTAGAATGTCTGGCTTGCAGCCAGCTGCCTTTTTGTCTTTGGGGTAGATATAAAAGAAGAAAAAATGAAGTATAATGAGACTTAAGTAAATAATTCTGACAAAGTATATCTGAGCAATGCACTAATAGCTGATTGCTCCTGAATTTAAATTTCCTGAAATCTGCAATAAAGTCAAAATATTTTTTATTCCTTATTTACCAGTGAGTGTAAAACCATAGGCTAATCTGAGAGAGTTATTGTGTTGTTCCCACAGAGTGTGGAAATGGCAGTTAATTTTCCTAAATAACATTCAGCTGAATAAAGTTGTTACAATACTCAAGTAGCACGCCCTATCATTTTAAGCCATCCGGAATCCTTATATGTTTTTTTTTAATTGCTCGTGTACTCTTTGGGCAGGCATTGGTTAAGGAAGCAAATAATCAGTTTGGTTATCTTAAAAAAGCAATAGGAAGTAATATTGAAAATATTATTTTCATATTGCTTTACATTTTTAAAAGCAACTAAACATCACATTTACCTTTGTAAAGGCATATATATTCTACATAGCCACGAGTTAAAATAGTAAATATGATACTTTTTTGCTTTAGGAAGGAATTTTGCAAATACACCACATTTTGCATGCTGTCATGCTACCTAATCCATGAAAGTAAATAACTGCTCACATTTATCCATGCTGTTACTCACTGAAGTGAATTGGGATCTCATTCAGCTTTCTTTACCCCTGAAGCATTACTTATGAATTAAAGTGCTCTTTAGCATGAGAAGAGATGTCAGAATTTAAGAATACAACCCTCCTTTAATCTTTTTCTAAACACCTTTTTTTCTATTAAAGGAGAGAAGGAAACCATATTGATTCACTTACTCTATTTATAGGTATTTGCACATTTAGAATCTTGAATGTCTGGAATCATAGGTTGGGGGCAACCTTGGCTTCGCTGACCATGAGATGGTACAATTCAGTATCCTGAGAGAAGGGAGCAGGGCAAAAAGCAAGAACACAGCAATTCAAGAGAGCAGATTTTCCTTAGTTCGGAGATATGCTTGCAAGTGTTAGCGAGCAGCAAGGGTTGGCTGCCATGCAAGGAAAAGTGAGTCAGGAGCACTGTGTGATAAAAAGGCAGGTGAAAGCAGTGACCTCACTACTGAGGTCCCAGGATGTAGAATGGCAAGTCAGGGTCAGGATCAAAGCCTGGGATAGTGGTCAGGGTCAGGTATAGTTTAGTGATCAACCAATTAGGTTGCAGTGAGGAAGCAGGTCTGAGGTCACGCCAGGAAGCTAAGACAGGGTCAGCTTTGGGGAGGTATGAGCCAGAGCACAGATGCAGCTGCTGCATAGCTGTGACATAGCATTGTCAGGATTGAGCGTTACAGCCTCAGATCAAAAGTGGTTCCCAAAGGAAGAAGAAGGATGCGGTCTTACTTTCTTCACAAAAGCACTTACCAGCACAGGAGCTGACCTCGTACTCAACCAACTAAACTCTTTAAATTTACCAAATAAAATCCTAGAAGGGGATGCAGTACATAACTGACAGCAAGAATCCCATGGGATATATCCCTGGAGAGGAGAGGTCCAGGACAGTTCGATTTTCAAGGGTCACCTCCTTCAAGCCACAAAACAGTCCATCTGGATCAGCTGAAAGTCAGGTGAAGGTGGCAGAATGTCTATGCTTACTGACTAAAACTCAGAAGGTAGAAAAGTGGGAGAAATGATTGATGCACTGGGTGGGTTTGCTGCCATTTAGAAGGAGCTCAAGTGGCAGGAGAACTTGGCAGAGAGGAATATCATAACGCATAACAAAGGGAATGTAGAATGTATTGTGATACTCTACATCTGTAGAGGAATAATCCCATGCACTACTCTGGTCTGGGCACCTACCACCTGGAAAGCATCTCTGTAGAGGAATAATCCCATGCACTACTCTGGTCTGGGCACCTACCACCTGGAAAGCATCTCTGCAGAGGACCAGAGGGGGTCAGGGTAGAAACCAGGCTGAACATGAAGAAGCAATATGTCCTTGCAGCAATGGTATCCTGGGTTGCATTAGGAAGAGTGTTGCCAGCTGGCCGAACGAGGCAATCTCTCCCTTTTACTCAGTGCCAGTAAGATACATTTGCCATGCTGGGACCAGATATAAACTTCTCAGTATGAGAAAGACCTGCATATATGGTGACAGTCTGGCACAGGGACACTGAGACGGTTAAGGGCTTTGCACATTTGTTGTATGAAAAGAAGTTGAGAGAGCTAGGACTGTTCAGCTTGGAGAGGAGAAAGGGAATCTTACCAATGTGTATAAATATGTATAAAGAGCTTGATGGGCAGGGAGTAAAGACAGAACCAGGCTCCTCTTGGGAGTACTCACTGATAGGCAGGAGGCAGTGAGCACAAATTGAAACATGCAAAAAGCTAGATTATTTTTTTTTTTCTTTTTCACCTTGGGAGTGATCAACCCTAGAACAGATTGCCTAGAGTACTTGTGGAATTTTCATCTCTGGAGGTAATCAAGACCCAACTGGTCATAGGACAGATCAGCCCACTTTCCTACATTAAGCAGGGCAGTTGGACCAGTTGATCTTCAGAGATCTATTCCAACCTCAAGCATTCTGTAATTTTATGACTCTATAGGATAATGCTATAGTTTGGTGGAAAGGATCCTCCAGAGGTCCTCCTGCAGCCATCTGTTCTGCAGGCTGACCAAACCCCAGTCACTCAGCATCTCCTCATATGCCAGAACCTCCAGCTCCTGCTTCAGTGCCCCTTCCCTGAGCTTGTTCCAGTTTATTGATATTTCATGTCCTGTGTGGTCCAAAAGTGGATGCAGCGCTGTTGGTTTGGCATAATGAATACTGGCAGAGGGGAAAGAATCACTTTCGTTGGCCTGCTGACTGTTTTATTGATACAAGTAGTTTCACTTTCAGCTTGATGCTGTCTTCAAATTTGAAGAGAGTGCACTCCATCTCAAGGTCATTGATAATGATGTTAAACTGGAGAGTTTCCAGAATAGACCTGTTCGAGAACATTGGTGCTCCAGCTGTATGAACCATTAACCAGTACCTTTTGAAAGGGATAATCCAGTCACCTTTTAACCCATCTAGTAAATCTGTCTAAACTGCTGTCTGGGACATCAGCTTGGATGTTCTTTTTGTGCTTTTTTGCTATTTAACTGTGGCTTAAAGAAGGGAATTTTAAGTTCACAGGAGAAGGTAGGGACTTGCTGTCTCTACAGAGCTGATGAGAACAGGGTTTGCCGCTGTTAGGAGAGACTTATAAGATCATGAATAGACTTTGACAATTTTTTTTTAATTAGCTTTGATATTTTTGGAAGCACCTAGAAAGTCCTTATTGTGAGGGAACAATTTCACAAATGATACAATTTTCCTTCTTATTCTTTCAAATCAGTAGTTTTGCGTGATCAACACAAGACTGAGTTGCACCATTTTGGATGGGCATAAATACTGTATTTTGAGATTGCACCAAAGAAAACCCCTCTCCTAGAACAATGTTTTATGGTATCTGAACATACCTTTTATGATATTTTACAGTTCGAAATTACCAAACACTTTATCTAGTAGTGTGAAGGTAAGATTTTTTTTATTGCAAGCATGAGTTTCAGCCTGATGCAGGGAACAAGCATTTTATACGCTGGTCCTGACAGCTGTGCCACTTTTGATAAAGGTTACAAATTTCTGTCTTCCCCAGTCACTGATGGCCATTCATTCAGTCCTTATCCTCCTCTCTGGCTCTTGCTTTTTAGTAGTGGATGCTTCAAACCGCTGGTTAACTGACAGGATGCTGAAGTACGCTGAAATAACTGAAATAAATGAACTTTGCTTCTTGGATCAAGTTCTAAGGAGGGCACATGACATGAAAGTGGCACTGACAGCAGAGAAATCAAGTCTGAATGCATATTAGAAGTACTGCAAACATGTATTTGTAAAAATGTAACTACAGGGTAGATACTGTACTAAGATTTTTTTATATAACATTACTGAAAGCAAAAGAAGACAATAAACTCAGAATCTGATTTTTTTGGTTAGTTTTGTTTGTCTGTTTTTTTAACCACTCTACTAATTTTATTTTCCCCAAATAATATGACAATATTCAATAGTATTAATCATCAATAAATGTTCTCCTAGGAGAAAAAGAAAAACTTGTGCTTTATGTTTTAACGTGGGTCTACTGACTTCTATTTTACAGATAAATTAAGATTTTGGTTAGTATTTCTTAAAATGCAGAAACAAAGATGGAAAGTTTTTCAGAGGAAACCTGAAGTTGACGTATAGAGAAGAGGAGAATGTGATAGTTATACCAAATAGCAGGCACCTCTGCTGTACTATTTTCCATTAGACGGACAGACATTTCCCTTTAAAAAAAATAAAAACAAAAACAACAAAACCAAACACAAAATATATGGCAAATATTAGAGTACCTACCAAACTTTGAGTTTAAAGTATGTTACTGTTTGTTCACCGATTATAAATCTATCAGATGCTATCTTTCCCAATAGTAATTAAAAGATAAACACAACTCAAACAACAAGAAAAGCAAGTAAACCAAACCTGCAAACTCCTTATCTGTTTCCTTGTTTACTAATATTCATGTCTGAAACTACTAAACTACTTCCAGTGTCTGCTTAACACGACTGCCATGTCTACCCTGGGAGATAAAGGCTTCTTAGATTTCTGTTCAATATCTCTTGTGTAGAGCTACAGAATTTGGCCTTAACTAGCCTTTTAGCATGGTAATACAGTGTAAATAGCAAGCAGTTTTAGTCTCAACAACACACATACATAATTCACAAGAGAAATTTCCAGCAGAATGCAATTGTATAATTCTCAGTGCTTTACAGTCCACACCTCTGTTGGAATATGGTCAATACTAATGTTTTTTTACACAACAAAAGACTTGAAAAGAATATTTTAAAACAATCGGACACATAGAATCAGAGAGTCACAGAATGGTAAAGAGTTGGAAGGTACCTTAAAGATCATTTAGCTCCAACCCTCCTGCCATGAGTGCTCTAGCTCTCTGATCATCTTCATGGTCCTCCTCTGGATTTGATTGGGCGGGTCCACGTCCCTCTTGTGTTTAGGGCCCCACAGGTGGATGCAGTACTCCAGGTGGGGTCTCATTAGAGCAAAGTAAAGGGGCAGGATCACCTCTCTCGACCTGCTGGTCATACTCGTTTTTATACAGCCCAGGATACAGGTGACTTTCTGGGCTGCAAGCACACGCTGCTGGCTTATGTTGAGCTTGTCAGCCAACACCCCCAAGTCTTGCATTACAGATTGACACAGAAAATACAATATGAATTCATGATCTTACATGTACTTTAATACATGCAGAAGAAAAACTAAATCGAATTGGAGAAAGTATTTTCACCTTAATGGATCAGTCTGTAGGGAAGCTTTTTTTTTTTTTTTAGAATACCATTAGTAAAACCAAATAAATTATTAGGGAAAAGAGCTGTCAGCTATTATAATTTAATCCTGCTCCGGGGAGCATTAGCACTAATTAGTATTGGGCAAAAAGTCTGTGTTTACTAAATATTTCTGTAAGAAATTTGTAACTTTTAATCAAAACTACTTTATTTACATCAGAATAGAAGATGAGAAAAACGTGTAAAATGCTGTACATTTGGAAGTAATACACTCAGATACTTCAAATTGACTACCTGATAAAGTAAATTTTAACAATATCAGGTTTGTCAACAGTATATATACATTTTCTTTTATGCAAATTTTAACCTTAAAGAACAAATATAAATTTATCAATATAAGCATATCTAATCTGAAAGCATTTTGCAGATAGAGGTAATTACTTTTCACCTGAAAAAAGGGAACAGCTGGATAGCTAGAGGGAGAGTATTACTCACTGCTTCATTCAGGATGACTATCTGTTCTCTGTTCCTATGGGTTGTCCTGTTAGTTTTGGGAGGAGGGGGTGTGTGGGGTGTGTGTGTGTGTGCTTTTGTTTGTTTTCAGTACCCAGAAAATAAAAAATTAATATGCAGTGTCTTATGAAAGGTGAGAGTTCACAAATTACTAGTACCATGTAGTCATGATCACAGCATGATCTTAATCTGAGTTTAGGAGTAGTGAATTACGAAGAAATAATGCCACATGCATGCTTTTAATTTATACTTTCATGAATTAGAATATCAATGCAATTGCTCAAGCTTAGATATTTGTGTTACCGAGCAACTGAGTCTAAAGTAGAGAAAGAATCTACCCCATCATTATCCTTTAGATGACACATATCAGCTTTGCTAAGTTTTATAGGAATAGCGATAACCTGACAAAGACTAATGTTTGAAATATAGGCTTTTGAAATTTTCTTATTCCTTTGGATTCAGGTAAAGTAATTGACATATTAGGTTTCCCAGCCTTTGAATATTTTCATTACATATACAATAGTGCAATGGATCATAACATAAAACTTCTCAGATACCTGTCATTCATATTTAGCTTATGTCTATGTTGGCTCACAAACCACATTTCTGAGAGCCAAAGGGAAGGACATTTGCGTTAACAATCTATATATCATGATCTTAAGAGAAGCACTGGACATAATTAGCTACATTTCCTTCTTTGTCACAGAAGACATATATATTGCTGTTTCTCACTGAGGCAAGGTAATAATTTTCCAAAAGCTAATGTTTATCTCCTGATAATCAAAGTCCTAAAACTAAGGAAGAAAAAA
This sequence comes from Myiopsitta monachus, assembly GCA_017639245.1. NCBI lineage: Eukaryota > Metazoa > Chordata > Aves > Psittaciformes > Psittacidae > Myiopsitta > Myiopsitta monachus. Next base: position 57,457,135 of record CM029919.1, read on the forward strand.
AGAGGGGAAAAAAAGAAAAAAAAGAAGAAAACCAAAAAGGAACATTCATAGAAGAAGAAAAAAAAAAAAGATTAATTGAATTTGAGCTAAGTTACAAAGAATGTTTTCCTAGGTATCTTTTCCTATTGAAATAGCAACTTGAATTGATAGGGTAGTTTACTAAGCCAGAACATTTTTCAGCTATTTTTATTTTTACATCAGTATCATACTGCACCATAATTTAGTTCTTCTTGGCATAGAATTTCATGATTTCATTATAGGTAAAAGTAGAAATCATCCAGAATGTTATTAAAGCTTGAATCACCATTTCTGTGATATATTCTCTTTTTTAATGAAACAATAGTGGCTTTAGATAATGTTTTTATTATCATTTTCCTCCTATGTAAGTTCTGTTTCAGTTTGCATCAGTCTGGCTCTCAGTATGGATTGCCAACACTGACATTTCAAGCAGAAGAACTTGAATATCATATTTCTTGGACTTCAGAATTTTGTTTTCATCCAGGAGTTTCCAACTCCAACATTTTTCTCCTAGACTTCAATTGCTTTTTGAAGAGACAACATAAAACATTTTCCTCTACTTTCCGTTGAATGCTGAAACCATCTTATTTCAAGAAATACAAGTCTCATTTCACTGTAATAAGCTTGCCAAGATACACAAAATAATATGAGTCTGAAACTGAAAAAGAAATATAAACCCAGCATTAGATAATAAAGCCGTTAATGCTCTACATCTATCCTATGCAGTTTATACTGATGGTAAAGGTCCATGTGGGTATTTAATTTGGCTCTTCCTTATTAAATCTCTAATCTCTTTTCTACATTTAATAATTCAGTAGCACAGGTGAAACATTACTAAAACCCAACAAAAACAGCTCTAGAGGAACTCTGATCATTTCCCTGAGTTCAGTATGGGTCACACAGTATTCATCACTGCTCAGAGACACTACTTTATGTTACCATGAATTCTCAAGGGAGCAGGAAGCTAGAAATGGGGAAATCTGTAACACTCCGTTCTAGTTAAGGACATAAGGACATTTCCAAAGGTTAGAAAGAAAATCTTTTATATTCAGTTGATATAATTCAAAGAGTATTAATTATTTGATCACAACTGAGCCCATAAGAGGAGTATGGAGCCTACAAGTTTTAAGTATTTCCTGTTGACTGTCAGAACTGCCTTTTTGATTATGTGTCTTGGGATATCTTCAGTGTAAAATTCATTGTAACTGTGAAAAAGAGTCTATAAAGATGACACTAAATACTGCTCAACTCCAGCGCCAGGTAGGAGAAAATAACCTGAAGGTATGTTTGAATGCCTCTCCTGACATACTAGTATATCCAGTCCACTGTGAAGGTTATAGCAGTTTTTGAAGTAGTATAGAATATGAGTAGAAAATAACCTGTCATGTTTGCTTTCATGGGACATCTAGGCTATTGTAGTCGACAGATTAGAGGCAGAACACAGAAAGCCACCTATTCAGCTTGAAGTATGCCTGGTGGCATGTTCATATACCCTTCTGTGCTTGTAACCACCCTTAGAGAGGGAGTGTTTCATCTCAGCCATTATTAGTATGGTGCAGTCATGGAGTGTGACAGCACATTATAAACCAATCTTTACTGTGGCAGTAAAAAGGATGAGCAGTAACACTCCCATACAGAGACTTACCTGATCACTGATAGCAAATACAGGATCATAAGTGATGCCATAATTCCAGTGGATGATCATGGATACTTAGCGTGCAGGTGATCCAACAGCAAAAGCCAATTGTGAAAATGTTTTTTTTGTGTGGTCAAGAGTTGTGCTACTCCTTGGCTCCACCAGTGGTAGTGCAATTTGAGAAAATTGCACTACCATTGTAACTGAGAATTGAACTACCATTGAGATCTTACATGACAGTAGTGTGCCCCTATATGTCACTTCGGATGATGTGGGCAGTACCTTGACATACATAACAACATTGGTCAAGAAGCAGTGTGTTGGGGGGGGGGGGGGGGCAAGATGCCAGTTAGTTGCTTTGGCCTCTGTGGAGATTCTTGTGCCTCTGTTCATTTGTTCCTGCAATTATTTGTCAGCCTGTATTAGTATAAGTTGAGTTTGTAAGATTCTACTATTTCAACCACTGAGAACAACATGGCTTGTTTTGACTGTACCAGACTCAGTCAGTTATATGCCTGCCTGTTGAGTCTTCAGTAAAGGAAGGCTGTCATATATAATTGGGAGAGAGAAAGTACAGTGGCTAGACTGAGGTGGCAACCCCTTTAGCTCTATACAACTGCAGGTGAAGACAATATGTAAATATAACTTATGGCTTTTAAACCGATTATAGGAATTTTCAAAGTATTCAGCATTTAGCTAGCTGAGGTTTTTTACAAAGTTGTAATTTTATCATCAACTCAATTGGACTGTCAGAGCTAGTTTAGAACTGATCTGTTATGATAAATCTCACCAATATTTAACATATTAACAGTGAGAAAAGTAATTTGAGAACATGAAATACTTGGTTTACCTAAAACTGCAGTCTTTGTGGCCATATGCCCTTAATTAAATTATTTTGCTAGCAATAGTGAAGAAAATGCAGTTGGAATACAGGGAAATATCAAATCTGGAAAATTTGAACAGAGTAATAACAAGCTACCTGAAAGGACTAAAGCGCAGTTATGAATTAGAATAACTACAGAGTTACGTATTGGACCAGTTTCGAATTGTGCACCTGACATTATAATTTAAAGGTCTGCCTAAAAACATTTGCAAAAAATAAACTGGTTTTGATATATTTAGCCCAAACATTATTTTCATAAAACATAATATGAACTGACTACCACAAGAAGTCAGCTTTGGTGACCAAAGACCATTCTTCAACTGGCTTTGTGAAAGCCGAAGTTTTTATTGGAAACATTTGACAGTGTGGATATCTGTCAGTCAGCCATGGGCTAGTGGTCAAGCCAGGTCCTCTTAATTTTTGCATATGAATATAGTTTACATGTCTGTTTATAAGGAGAGGCAGAGGTATACAGTTCAGATGCCTGTGCCCTAAGCCCCTATCACTGGTGGATGAACATAAATAAAAAATTTAAATAGTTCAGTCATTCCACTGTCCATGGCAGGGGGGTTGGAACTAGATGATCTTAAGGTCCTTTCCAACCCTAACTGTGCTATGATTTTATGATTCAGAGGATCATATCACCTGATTATAAGCTTTGGTAAAAGTATTTAACCTCTTTAGTTCCTTTTGAGGTCAATGGTATGGCATAATTTATGCCATATAGCCTATCAAAACCCTGAATTCCATTTTTCAGATGCTTGTCTCTTTCAATTCACTTCTGCTGAGTGTCAGAGTATATCTCTCGGTTATAGATTTGAAGTTAATCAGTAGACCGATTCATGAGTGCATCTTGCATCTCTACCCTCATTCTCACTGCCCTACCATAACTTTAGTAGTCATGATGGGACTTTTGGGTGAAAAAAACAATAGCTTCCATCAGTATGAGAGTCTGGATTTTCTTTCTTTGAAAAGATGTATGGGCTAGAGGAAGTCAGTGTCATGTTAGTGTGCGGCTGGGTCTTGTCTGACAATATATGTAGGCATCTCTGCTTTGGCAAAGACAACAGAAATTATATTCTGGTATTGTACATGACTTCCAAAGCCCTTGAGCCAAAAAGGATGCTGAGTGCAAACCAGAACAAAGGAAGTACTAACAAGGAGATAATATATTCCCAAAGATTTTCCTGTTCAGTGCTTTTCAAATAGCCCTTAGTAGAAAGCATCCCATGGAGTTCCAGCAGAGTCAGTTTTCTTTAATGTTCAAATTTCAAAGTAACACGGGTGGCCCTGACAGCTAAGGATGTGTAACTTCTTCTGAACTTGTCATGTGAAATCATCCCCACAACCTAAATTTATTTCATACACTGAAAGAAGGGTTCCTAATATTCACAAGTCAAGAAGCCTGGAATAACTGACACTAAAACCCCTAAGGCTAGAAATATGAATGTCTGCGGAAACTAAAATGCATCTTGAGAAAAAAAAAAAAGAAAACATAGAAATACTAGGTTGTTTCAAGAAGTACAACCCCATATTGTCGCTTCTACCTGCTGAAGGGAAAGGAAGTTATATGTGCAGCAGCAACTACCCAAATAAATTGTTAAGAACATAATTTGAACTATGTCTTAAAGAATATCAAGTCCAAGATGAAACTGGATGCAATGTGAAATTAAGGAAAATAATATGATATACTTACAACTGAACATTTCTTAGAGGTAGTAGGAAATCTTCCTAATGTTAAAAATTTGTAGTGTGTTTAGGATTATTTCTATTTTATATTACATTTCTCAGGATACGGCTTTTCTATTGTGCTTATTGAAAGTGTTAGTAGATATATACATGCATATTATGAGTTGTGTATTTGATAGAACCATAAAGTATTTGAGGGTGGCGTGGACCTCTAGAAAACGTCTGGTCCAAATCCCTGCTTAAGTAACATCAACTGGAGCAGTTTGCTCAGGGCTGTCTCTAGCTGGGATTTGAATATCTCTAAGGATGAAGACTCTGCAGACTTTCTGAGCAGCTCATTCCAGTGTTTAATCACAGTCATTGTAAAGGATTTTTTCCTTATGTTCAGGTGGCATTTCACTTTGTGCCTGTTGTTTCTTGTACTTTCAATGGATAGCATTGAGAAGAGGCTGGCTCTGTCTCCTTCACTCCTTCCCATCAAGTATTTATACAGATAAATAAGAGTCATAGAATCATAGAATAGTTAGGGTTGGAAAGGACCTTAAGATCATCTAGTTCCTGGGCTGCATCAAAAGGAGCGTGACCAGCAGGTCAAGGGAGGTGATCCTGCCCTCTAATCTGCTCTTGTGAGACCTCACTTGGAGTATTGTGTGCAGTTCTGGTGTCCTCAACACCAAAAGGACATGGAACTGTTGGAACAAGTCCAAAGGAGGGCCACAAGGATGATCAGGGGACTGGAGCACCTCCCGTATGATGGCGGGATGAGAAAATTGTGGCTGTTGAGCCTGGAGAAGAGAAGGCTGCATGGAGACCTCCTAGCAGCCTTCCAATATCTGAAGGGGACCTATAGGGATGCTGGGGAGGGACTCTTCATTAGGGACTGTAGTGAGTAGGACAAGGGGTAACAGGTTCAAACTTAAAGAGGGGAAGTTTAGATTGGCTATAAGGAGGAAGTTCTTTACTGTGAGGGTGGTGAGGCAGTGGATTGGGCTGCCGAGGGAAGTTGTGAGTGCTCCATCGCTGACAGTGTTCAACGCCAGGTTGGACATAGCCTCGGATGGCAGTCCATGAACCTTCTTTCCACAGGCTTAACTGTTACAGCTCTCACCCTCTCTTCTTATGACAGATGCTCCAAGCCATTAATCATCTCCATGGCCCTTCACTGGACTCTCTTTAATTTTGCTGTATTTCTCTTGGACTGGGAAACACAGCATGGTAACCAGCACTCCAGACATGGTCTCTCCAGGGATGAGTAGAGAGGAAGGTTTACCTCCCTAACAGTGCTGGCAGTGCTCTTCCTAATTCATGATGATATTGGCCTTTACTGCAAAGGCTCGTTGCTGCTATGTTCAGTTTTGTCAGCCAGGACCTCCAGCTCCTTCTCTGCAGATCTGCTTTCCAGATGGTCTGCAGCCTGTAATGGCACATGAGATTATTCCTCCACAGGATGTTGCGTTTCTCTTTCTTGAGCTTCTTCATAGGATTCCTCCCTGCCCATTTCTCCTGCTTATAGCAGTTCCTGTAAATGTCAGCATACCTAACTGATGTATCAACCACTCCTTCCACTTTTGTATCATCTGCACACTTGCTGAGAGTGCACAATGCTCAATCATCATTTCTATTCAATGTCTGTCTCTGTCTATGTAAATACTAATATGTCCTGTATTGACATAATTCATATCTAAATGTCATGTTCTCTTCAAAAAAGGAATTTCTTTACAGTAATAAACCCAACTCTTGGTGTATCAGCTATAGTCAGTGATGAAGGATAATAAACTACAAGTAACATCTCTGCAACTGAAGTAATTAAAATTACATACTAGTTTCCTGTCACAGATACTGGCATGATATGCATGTACATGTGCCTGTGTGCATGTGCCCATGCGTGCACATACAAACAAGCAAATCATCTTTGTAATATTTTTTTTAGGATATTGGGATACTGACTCCCCTTCCCTTCCATTCCCTTCCTTTTCCTTCTCCTCCCATTCCTTTTCTCTCCCCTCCCCTTCCCTTTCCCACTCTCCTCCACTCCATTATTAAATTCTTCCCATTCATTTGACTATACTAGACACAAAACATTTAAAAATCTATTTTTCTTTCCAAATTTGCAGTAATGTCCTACTGGTGCTAACCAAGATGTAAACCTTTGCCATACTCATGAGGGGTGCCTTTGATGAATAGGTACCATTACCCCTGCTTTTTTGATAAAGAATCTCAGAAGTTGAGGGTCTTATTTCAAGCCTGTGGATGAGCTCATTCTAAACTCTACATGTGGGAAGCTGAAAAAAAGCAAAAAGTTATTTTCTCTGTTCTAAGAAGCCCCAATTTGCCTATATTCTTCTTAATCTGCTGCAGCTATGCCTTTTTTTTTTTTTTTTTTGGTATATATGCATATATTCAGCAATCCTACTATTCCCCTCTTTTTTTTTTTTTTTAACAGAATTTGTATCTGAATGCCAGAATCTAGCTTTTACAATTTGTCTATGGATTCAGTCTCAAAACTATGATGTTTAGTGACGCTAGTCAACACTTGGTCAGCTCATAAAATCATAGAATAGTTAGGGTTGGAAAGGACCTTAAGATGACCTAATTCCAATCCCCCAGCCATGCACAGGGACACCTCCCACTAAACCATGCCACCCAAGATTCCATCTAACCTTGTCTTGAACACTGTCAGGGATGGAGTATTCACAACGTCCTTGGGCAACCCATTTCAGTGCCTCACTACCCTCACAGTAATGAACTTGTTCCTTATATCTAACTTGAACTTCCCCTGTTTAAGTTTGAACCCATTACCCTTTGTCCTCTCACTACAGTCCTTAGTGAAGAGTCCCTCTCTGGCATCCTTGTAAGCCCCCTTCAGATATTGGAAAGCTGCTATGAGGTCTAACTCAGGCCATAGGAAGTAAAAGCATGTATCATTACAGGATGAAAACTCAAGAATCCTCTCGAATTAAACCTATAATAGACTCACAGCTTTCACCAGCTGGTGACAGAAATTCAGATGTGCACACAGACCTAGTAGACTATATTTAAAGTATGAGGTTGACAGAGACTGAAACTACCCATTATGTGTAAAAGAGTTTCAAAATGCAGAAACAAAAGAAGGTGAAATTACGTGTAATTTTGATCTTTAAGAAAAAATATTTTAGCCTTAATTAAAGAAAGAAATTTCAGTAGTCATGACTGAAATAGTGAAAATAAGATGAAGTGTCATAAATAGACTCTGATATCCTCCTGTTCTATTGTTATGTCCTTAAGATATAAATTTGTTCCCTGGATTGCAGGTGACTTCTACAGGTGTAAATTCACTTATATACAGTAAATTTCTAGCTATGCTTACGTCTAGTTAAATCAATACTCACTAAAAATCACAAGAAGCTTATACACCCTGCAGGATAACACCTTCAATAGCCCAAGGAAAAAGTATGATCAAAGAATTCTCTTCTAGTATGTACAAAGAAAATCTGATCAATAATATATCACATATTAACAAAGGTGAGTTAATGTCTTTAGAATGAAAAAAAGGAGTAGCATAATGATTATGCATGTCATTATTACATATTACAGATTAAAGAACTAAAACAGTAGTTAATAACAATCTTTCTCCTTTAGCCCTGCAGGGAAGGACTTGGGAGTGTTGGTCGATGAAAAAATTAACATGAGCCAGCAGTGTGCGCTTGCAGCCAAGAAAGCCAGCTGCATCCTGGGCTGCATCAAAAGGAGCATGACCAGCAGGTCAAGGGAGGTGATCCTGCCCCTCTACTCTGCTCTCGTGAGACCTCACTTGGAGTATGGTGTGCAGTTCTGGTGTCCTCAACGTAAAAAGGACATGGAATTGTTGGAACAAGTCCAAAGGAGGGCCACAAGGATGATCAGGGGACTGGAGCACCACCCGTATGATGACGGGATGAGAAAGTTGTGGCTGTTGAGCCTGGAGAAGAGAAGGCTGCGTGGAGACCTCCTAGCAGCCTTCCAATATCTGAAGGGGGCCTATCTGGGACTCTTCATGAGGGACTGTAGTGAGCGGACAAGGGGTAACAGGTTCAAACTTCAACAGGAGAAGTTTAGTTTGGATATGAGGAGGAAGTTCTTTACTGTAAGGGTGGTGAGGCACTGGAATGGGCTGCTGAGGGAAGTTGTGAGTGCTGCATCACTGGTGGTGTTCAAGGCTGGCTTGGACAGAGCCTTGGATGGCATGGTTTAGTGTGAGGTGTCCCTGCCCACAGCAGGGGTGTTGGAACTAGATGATCTTGAGGTCCTTTCCAACCCTAACTACGATTCTATAAGGGACTTTGGCTGATTTATAGAAGGTTACAATAAAGTCGCCGTGCATCTTGTATTTCAATAAATACTACTGTCTGTCTCCAAATTACTATTGCAGGAAGTCCTGCGCTTAGAGATTATATTATTTGCCTTGGGTTTGCTATGGATAATAATATATATTTATTAGAAAGACATGATATTTTTTAATTTTTGTCATTTGGATTATCAGATGCCAATAGAATGCATAAATTCCTGGTAGCAATGCAAGGAATATTTTTTATTTTCATATAACTCCTGACTAAATCATTATTGGAATGTATTTCTCTTACACTGAAATAATTCTAGTACACTGTACCAATGCAATATTTTACTGTACAAAACAATAAAACATAGATTTTTCCTTCTGCTAAATCTATTTTTAATTTATCTTTCACATGAGAAATAATTTTATTGACTGTGCACAGTCCAAGATGTTTAAGTAAAGCAGAATCAGAATTATATTTTGCCTTCTAAGACGGAAACCTATGTCACTGCCATGTGTGGGGACAAGATTCATTTAAATTCTCTTCAGACACCTGTTAACATAGATGTCAATACCTGAGCCAATTGATTAGACTCTCTTTGTAACAGATGGATTAAAAATAGTACCTCTTTGAAATGCGTATCTGATCAATTTTTAGACATCTATCATAGGATTAAATAAATCTTTTTTTTAGATTGCCTTGTTTCTCTCTATTGAGAAGTTAAATTACTGGGTTTGCTATATATGTGCTCCTTAAAGGCATACAAAATTGATGCTCTGGTTTTTGTTTTCCGGTGACATTTGATCACTCTACTCCTCTGCCATTAAGAAGAAAAGAGCATGTTGTTTCAGAATGTTTACTATTTTACATAGCTGTTTCACACTCAGCCATTGGTATAATGACTATAATTTGCTGAGAGGTGTAAATGACCGTAAGTTTTGTATGTTTTTTGCTAGCAAGTTATATATCCCTGCTTGTGACAAGTTTATTTGACTTTTCCACCCATCAATATATCCTTGTGCCATCTTTGACTTAAAAGTTTGCATTGTGTAGTGGGTTGACATGGGTGGCTCTCAGGTGCCCACCAAGGTGCTCTGTCACTCCCCTTTTCAGCAGGACAGGGGTGGAGAGAATAAGATGTAAAAGAATATGTGGGATAAAATAAAGACAGTTTAATAAAGCAATGGAAAACAAAATATTTATCCTCTACTTCCAATTAGCAGGTTATATTCAGCCACTTCCTAGGAAGTAGGGCTTCAGTACGCATAGCAGTTGCTCCAGAAGTCAAATGTCTTGATAAAAAATGCTCCTTCTCCCCCCGACCCCCCCCCCCCCCCCCCCCCCTTCTCTTGGCTTTGATTGCTAAGCAGATACCATATGTTATGGAATACCCCTTTGGTCAGTTTGGGCTAGCTGTCCTCTCTATGTCCACTCCCAAGACCTTGCCCACCCCAGCCTGCTGCGTGAGAAGGGGGAATTTTGAGGAACAGTACTGATGCAGTTTGAGCACTGCTCACACTAGCCAAAGCATTAATGTGTTATCAACACCTTCCAGGTATCAATACAATGGAGCACAGCACTATAAGGGCTGCCATGGGGAAAATTAACTCCATCCCAGACAGATACAATACACCATGGAAGAAGCGGAGAAGACAGGCAGGCAGGCAGGAAGGAAGGAAAAGAATGAAGGGAGGAAGAGAAGAAGGGAGAAAAAAGGGGGAAGGAGGGAGAGAAAAAGGGGAAGGAGGGAGAAAAACAAATCTCACCCCCACATTTTCACGAAAGTAAAATATTATAACTTACTTCTTTCTTTGCCTTTAATCTTAATGTTCTGGTTTCACTATCCGGTATTTAGGCTGCTCAGAAATCTTATTTCCTGAGCAGCCACCTTTGGATATCTATCAGACCAGATAACTACAGAAAATTCCTATTAGATTATTATGCAGGAAAAACAGAGAGGAAATGGTGATAAAAGAAAAAAAAAAAAAAAACCACACCTAAACCTAGTAGAAAATATGTTCTCATTAGCACTGCATACTGCCAGGAATTACCATATGGCATTCAGTTGGTGAAAGAAGGGAAATAAAACTGGTGGAGGTTATAAGGATATTTTCTCCAATTGTACTTTCCCCGTGCTGTGGGTAGAATGCACTAAGGATTAGCAAGTAGAAGCATTAAATTCCTCCATTCCAGGCCTGATTAGGATAAGTTTTAGGATAACTTTTTCTGTGATAGAAGAAATGTGAATTCAGTAATGAGTTCTGGCAGTGACTTCAGTGAGTTTGGGATGTTAACATAAGACTCTATTAAGCCTCTGCCCTAAATTCTGATACTTCAAAGTGCAGAAGAGGGCTGCTAAGAGATGGTCTGGCTGCATGGTATTGGTACAGACCCCAGACATCAAAACCACTGCTATGTGATGTGAGTCACCAGCTATAAATATCCTAGTTTTGCAAATTATTTCAAATGTATTACACACATATATATACATGTGTAAATAGCTAAATGACAGAGATAAAAATAAACCAATCACCTTAACAGAAAAGTTTTTTCTTGTAGTTGCATTAATTCCCCAGACATAAACGTCTTTTTTCTAAAGTCTGACATTTCTAAATACCTGAAGAATTCTTTTGCATTGCTTTTTCTTAGTTCTGTTTAAAAACTGAGAGTCGCTAGAGAGTATGAAATAACTTAAGAGAATCCTGAACCAATATTTTTTAGTCTGAAACAACCTACCTAATGATTTCTCTGTGCACAATAGCACTTTAACATAGCAATGCAAACTTTAAAGCAGCTTCACCAAAATAAGATTATGCTAGCATCAATGTTAATATTCTGAAACTATTAAGAAAAACAACACAAAACATAACAAAACCCCACAAAAACATAAGCAGTAGAAATGACATCATGCCACTGCAATTCTGAGGAAATGAAAGCGTAATTTTAAGGAAAATGTATAAATTTATCACATTCGATGTATCAATAAAAGAATTCATTGCTCAAAAAAAAAACCAGTTAATATGTGATACCTGTCATGTTAACGTAACAGGAAAACTGATAGATGTATGCATCCTGTAAAGAACACTATGGTACCTTGTGTGAAATTCTGAAGCTATAAGAAGTTCTTGTATTCTGTAGTTATAAAAGCTCTACCTCCCTGCAATCTAAGAGGTTATTTTTAAATGTATATTTGTTTCAACGTTTAAACTGAACTGTTGGTCCTTGAGCATTTCAGCTGACCAGAAAGCACGATTGATTCATAATAGCCAAAGAACTGTAATGTTTCTTGCCCAGATATTATTTATGGACTATAAAAGGAAGTAAAAGAAAAAGCTAAGAGAACTTCAATTACTGTGGGGGGAAATACTGTAATATTTGTCTTTAGTAATAGAAGTTTACTGCACTCTGGAGAGGTGTAGGGACATAGAACATTAGATTTTGTAAGTTGCAGTGTTCTTGGAGCAAAACAGTAAATGTTTGATGATGCCTATGGTTTTAGAACTAAGCCAGACTTTTATACACATGTAGCTTAATAACATCAAATTACAATTCCAAATGCTTTCCCTGAGCTGCTGCTATTTGTCAAAATAATTTAATAAAAATCTAAGGTAAAACTATGTTCTGATTGGTTTCCAAGAGCATGAACTGTTAAACCTGCTGTGTGTGTGTTTGGCATGAGGGTGTTAGAGTGTGTCAAACTATTAGAAGTAATATAATTTCATTTACAGCTAGCTCAGTTTTAAATTAACAGTGAGCTGAATTATTTATAGGAATCTGTTTCAATTTTTGCTAGTGTACAGTATAAGTTTGAGTTATCAGAGTAGAACTGGGTTACTACTGGTGTAGCACTTTCATTGTCTAGATGTCTTTAAATAGCATTTGTCGTGGTTTAAGCCGTAAAACTCACTTCTCCCTCCCTTCCCCCCCCCACTCCGATGGGGGGGAAATGGGGAGAAGAACCTAAAGAACGTAACTCCCACGGGTTGAGATAAGAACAGTCCAGTAACTGAGATATAATACAGATCACTACTGCTACCACCAATAATAATAATAATGACAAGGCAAATACAAGGGAAAAGGATACAACCGCTCGCCGCCCGACCGAGTAGACAGAGAGAGAGAGAGAGCGAGAGTGCCACTTCCGGGTTCCTGCCCCCAGTATTTTACATCCTGGGCATGACGTGCTGTGGCATGGAATAGCTCTTTGGTCAGTTTGGGTCAGGCGCCCTGTCTCTGCCTCCTCCCAGTTCCCCCTCCTCCCCGGCAGAGCATGAGACTCGGAAAAGCGGAACCCATGACAGCATTACAGAATGTAGGTAAGTGTTCTGAAATTTCAATCCATGTTACAAATACTGTTTATTTTGCCTATTTATCTGTTGATAAGACTATGTAGGAAGCATATTTTTCTAAAAAACCATTATTTTTATACAAATGAGAACCTCAATTATTTTCATGCTTTTCTTACTGGTTAAAAAATTAATCACTGATCTACAGATTACTAGGATTTTTTTTCTTCTGCAACAGGCTGCTGGCACCTTGAAAAAGAAGAATCTTGATACTGACTTTTAAGAAAATAAATTGCAGTATTAGGAGGGAATACCTGTCTTATGATAGTATTGTTAAAATGAAATAATATTAAATCATTGTTTTCTAGAATATAATGCTATCCCATATAAATTTAAAATATTATGCTTTTTAGCATGCAATGAATCAATGCTGAGCCTGGCTGTATGAACAAGATGAGAAGAGTTGGCTGAAGAGGACTCCTGGAAGTCATCCAGCTCAAATGCCACCTGGTGGCATGACAGACATGATTTGTCCAATCTTGTCTTGAAAACAGGGTAATCAAACATGTTGAAACAGTGAAAACATGGTCATCTATGATATGGGAAAGGGAAAAAACAGATATCCAACTTTGAAGATGATGCTAAGCTCTAGTAGATAGTCAAACGCCATGCTGATGATGACAAACTCCACAAACACATAACAAAGCAGTGAATTAAAAGTTGAGCTTCAGTTTGGATAAATGAAAATACGCGTAGAGGCAGCAAAAATTATACTAAGCCTACATGATGCTGAACACAGAAATAACACTTTCAGCCCTGAAACCATAGGCTTATTGTGGCTTAATCCCAGCCAGCAGCTAAGAACTACCCAGTGTCTTGCTTATACAACACCTGCTTCTCCAGTGGGATGGGAAGGAGAATTAGAAAAAAGTAAAAACCTGTGGATTGAAACAAGAAGTTTTATTATTGGAATAAAGTAAAATATAGTAACAACAACGACAATAATAAAGATAATAGTAACAGTAGTAATAATAATAATAATGATGATGATAATAATAGTAATGAAAAGGAAAAAAAAGTGAGAAGAATAAAACCCAAGAAAAATGATCTACACACAGTACAATTAGTCACCACCTGCTAACTGATTCACAGACCATCCCCAAGCACCACAGCAGCTCACAGCCAACTTCCCCCGGTTTACATACTGAGCATGATGTTCTAGGGTATGGAATATCCCCTTGGCTAGTTCGGATCAGCTGTCCTGACTGTGCTCCCTCCTGGCTTCTTGTGTACTTCATCACTGGCAGAAAAGGTTAGAGTCCAAATACAGGAGGTGTACTGGGAGCATGGGAAAAATCTACTGCAGAAAGTGGTCTAGCTAAAAAGTGTATGTTACTACCACTGTCAGACTTGAGTCTGGGCAAAAGGGAACATTGATTTGACACAGCAGGGTATTTCTTGCGTTCTTCCAGCTTCTCCTGGACACCTGGGAGTTTCCAATTCTTGACAGAAAATACCTATAACTCTTTTTAGTAATTTAAAAAATAGTACAACAGAGAATATTGGCAAAGTTGCAGGCAATCCTGAATGTATCTAATGTCTTTTATTTATCTTCCAGATCCATTTAATACTTGTAGTAATTAAAGGCATTTGCAGGTGTGTTTTTTTTCTTATAACTATATTACATCTTCTAAATATAGATCATAGCATCACCACAGGCAGCAAAAGTTTCATAACAATAATATCTTCTTGCTGTTAAATAAAGGATGAAAGAATTTTAAATGGAATTTAAACAGAAACTTCTGAGAGCTCTTGTCACCTGGCAACTAATCCCAAATAACTACACTTAAAAAAAAAAAGTAAGAGAATCATAGAATAGTTAGGGTTGGAAAGGACGATAAGATCCTCAAGTTCCAACCCCTGTGCCATGGGCTGGGACACCTCCCACTAAACCATGTCACCCAAGCCTTTGTCCAGCCTGGCCTTGAACACCGCCAGCGATGGAGCATTCATAATATCTGTGGGCAACCCATTCCAGTGCCTCACCACCCTCACAGTAAAGAACTTCCTCCTTATAGCCAATCTAAACTTCTCCTGTTGAAGTTTGAACCTGTTACCCCTTGTCCGCTCACTACAGTCCCTCATGAAGAGTCCCAGATAGGCCCCCTTCAGATATTGGAAGGCTGCTAGGAGGTCTCCACGCAGCCTTCTCTTCTCCAGGCTCAACAGCCACAACTTTCTCATCCCGTCATCATACGGGTGGTGCTCCAGTCCCCTGATCATCCTTGTGGCCCTCCTTTGGACTTGTTCCAACAATTCCATGTCCTTTTTACGTTGAGGACACCAGAACTGCACACCATACTCCAAGTGAGGTCTCACGAGAGCAGAGTAGAGGGGCAGGATCACCTCCCTTGACCTGCTGGTCATGCTCCTTTTGATGCAGCCCAGGATGCAGCTGGCTTTCTTGGCTGCAAGCGCACACTGCTGGCTCATGTTAATTTTCTCATCGACCAACACCTGCAAGTCCTTCTCTGCAGGGTTTCTCTGAATCTCTTCTCTGCCGAACCTATATCTGTAGAGAATATGTCTTAAAGAAGTTTAGATTGTAGTTCCAAGGTAAACAGTGAAATTTTTCATAAAGAAACCAAGCAACAACAACAAAAAAAAAAAAAAAAAAAGTGCCAAGCAAAACGGGATTTGGAAAATAAAAAAAAAAAGAATATTGAAAAACAAATTTAAATCATTAATTCTAAAAAGTTGCATCAGCCTGGAAAACTCATATGAGCTTTTAGTATCGGTAGATCATAACATAGCTAGCTGAGACTGTGCTTTCTTTAAATCTTATTTTTATTTTTTTAAGTAGGAACACATTTAAAGCAAAGATCCACTTGACTTCACATAACAGATACAGCAAATTAAGCAGTCATTCCTTGTTAAGAAATCTATCTTTTGGTAAATTAAACTCACTGTGAACATCAGTTGCCTTTAATCCTAACCATTTGAGCTTGAGTATAGTTTCTTATAACTATTTTCCAAACACACTTTTATGAATATTTAAGAGATCTGTCCTTAAAACTCCTCAAAACATGATTTTTTTAGAGGAAATACATTTTTAAACCTTATAGGTCCTAGGATTAAATTAAAAAAAAATAACATTCAGAAAAAAAATTGAAAAATATATTTAAAAATGTGTAATAAACATATCTTTTAGGTGTAACACTTTTTTTAGGTAGAAAGGGTACTGAAATGCAGATTCATATCTCTGGATATTTCCCATTTCCAAACTTTTTGAAGGAAAGTCATGATGTAATATTTTTTATCTGATCTTATAAAATAAATTATCTTCCACACTTTGCACATTACCTTTCTTTTTATAGACCTTAGGAGAATTTTCAGCATGGTGCTCAAGCCTGCTTTTTTTTTTAACTTCAGAAGAGAACATATTATCATCATGTGACCAATTACTATTAGCTATAACCTAAGAAGGCTGACTGGCAAAACAAAACAAAACAGGAAAAGCAGTATCAGGAACAGGGGAAATACCCTTTTTTTTTTTTTTTTTTTTTTTTTTTTTGAAAGGGACAATACCATAAATACCAGGGAAAGAAGACATAACTATTTTGGTTCCATCTTTTTTCCCCTCAAAATTCTCCAGCCTGAATGATTCCATGAGGAACCCATGAGGACATCAAAATTACATTGTTATTGTCTACATGGTATAGTATACTAGCAGACAATGTAGAATATGTGTTAAAGACTAATGATTATTATATCTCATGATGGTGATGAATATTGTGTATGAACAGAAAATTTGCAATAAATGTCTTGTTAATTAATGTGTTTTTTAAAGTTTGAAAGTAGCCTGATTTTGTCAGTCTTTTTAAATGCTTCTATCAGAGTTCCCTGATCTCTCCCTCTCTTCCCTTCTCCTCCCTTCCCCCTCTCTCACTGCAATAATGGAGTAAGTAAGAATGTATGAAAATAATATATGTGTATATGTGAATCAGTAATAGCTTTGTCATCATCTCTGTTTATTTTCCTTTGTTTTCATCTTCACAGACCAGATTATTTGAGAGCAAACTAAAGTACAGGCTTTAACTAAGGTGCATACTACGCTGCATATGTCCTAACACCTGCTGGGCCCAGAATTATGCTTATGGACAGCTTTGAACCATAAATCTGCTGAGGACATTTAGTCTAGAGAATCATGATACTGATAGGAAGAAAAAACCTGAACCATGATTTTAGCACAAAACACTCCAATTTTGTGACCCTCTCCAATCTAATCTCTTATTTAAATAATGTATAATATCTACTTAAATTTTAAGATAATAATATGGAAGCTTCTATGCTAAAAGTAGATAATAAATATGTACCTAATCTTAATCTTCCTCTCCTGAATGAAATTAATTCATTATACTTATATTTTGAAACGCTCTGCAAGCATGCTGTCATTTTGATAGCATACCTCTGAACTGAAAGTCACCAATGCAGGTCAACTGGAGTTTATTTTTATGGTTTGAATAGACACAAAAGTACTTGTAAACATTGCATATAGAAAAATAGAAAAATAATCCTCTGCTCACTAAAGCTTCATTATGAAGCTAGGTTCTGCTACCTAGCACGAACCACAATAAATGAAGAATATGCAGATCTCTGGCTTGAAGATATGTATTTTTTCTTATAAAGATAATAACTGCATCATCTAGGAAAGGGAGAGAGTAGACGGGGTGTATTCATGAGGAAAAACTATAGGGCACTTTGATTGCTGGGGTTTGTCCTAGATTGTCCTACAACTGTGGGACAGAACAAAGACGAGTAAGCACTGCGCAAATTTCCTACATATGTGTTTAAAACACATTCACTTAACACATATTTTTTATTAAACACATACTGCAATTTTCTGTTAAATTTCAAGGATAAAGAATTTACCAATGCACAGAAGTACTGCCACAGTCATACAAATCAAATACTGTGCTGCGATTCCCTGAAACTGAAATGCCGTAGCAGGGAATATGTAATAGATCCTAGAAGCAGATTAGTATATAGAAATCAGCACAGAATTTAGTCTTGTATCTTTGTATCTGAGGGAGCAGATGTTACGGTCTTATATACAAATAGCAAAATTAGTTGCTTTGATTTAAAAACAATTACTTTTCAATGATTGAGTAGAATAGGACAGAATTAAAGAGACTGGATATTCACTGAACATCTGCTATTTTTGTGTCATTCAGGTGACTCATATACCTGCATTTCCCCTGGGGATACCATGTTGTTAAAACCAGCTTCTACGACAAGATTGGCGCAAGTAGAATATGTGCATAAATTTGAAAAAGTGTCCTTTCAGTCTATTTCTTTTGCTGAAATTGTAACACAACGTTACATTCTATATCCTTTGCACCCTTTATAGATATACATATATATATGTATATACATTTAAAATTAACCTATTACCACTGTTATTCTAGACAAAATAAAAATATTTAAATAATGGCTATATTTAGGAATTCCCTATTCCTGGACAGATAAGCCTACCGGGTAAGGTAAAGATAAAATCTGACTATAATTGACAATCTGTGGTTGACTCAAAATAATAAAGATAACATCAATGGTTAAGTTCTTGCTTTTTTGCATTTTGTTGCCTCAAGGTTTTGAAAGTTTCTTCTATCAGGAAACAAACCAGAACTCTTCATGTTTTCCTAGCTAAGACAACAATAGCAATTGCTTTCCATCATGAAGTGTTCATCCTCTATGATTTAAGTTATCATTTTAGTTTTTCCATTCTAAGAGGGGAAATTGTCCCCAGTTGTTACATTTTCCTCTTTCGTACTTTTGTTGTGGCCAATGATGGACTTAGCAGTCACTTGCATGGGACTGTTAACTTAATTCTGTTGATTTTGTTTTCTGAATACCCTTTAACTGAAATAATCATAAACTTTTACCAAGTTGTATGATAATTAACCTACTGAAGGAAATCATATACATCCTTATATACATTTGTATAACCAGACAGCACTGGTGATGGGTCAGCAAATCGGTTTTCTAGAGTCTTTTCCCTGAATTAATCCTTAGTCATTAAAACTCTAGGAGAAAATAAAATTTTATCAATATATTTCAAATAATGTAATCTCTGAACAAAGCAAATGGAATTCCTTAGCTGCAGCAATACATTTTAGTATACAGCTCCTTACTTCAAAAGGATATGTCTACATCAAGCAAATGACTTTCCTGCTGTTATTTATCATATCTTCTCTGTCATGACAGAAAAAAAAAAAAAATTACCAGAGGGAGGCAGAAAATAACTTTTCAAGCTCTGTGAAATCCTGGCTTCACCACAGTGAATGACAAAACTCCAAGGACTTTAAATATTATCCGCACATTATCCACTAAAGATCAGCATCTTGATGTCTGGTTGCGAGCTATTTTCCTTTCTATATAGAGTGTATCTGTGTCCATTTATAAAAGCGACGTGGGAACATTTAAATTTCCCTGTGCTAGGTGAAATAATTTTAAGTCTGAGCATTATTTGGGATATAAAGATAGAAATAAAAAATAGAGCAATAAAACCAGAAAAGAAGCTAAGACAGTTAAGAAAGGCATTTCTAGCTTGACTGAGGAAAAGTGTGAAGAAAAACTAATATTGTAAAACATATAATAAAAGAGAAATTTAGATCTAGTGAAAAGGAATTTTCTCATCTGGTTCAGTGTATCTTCTGTTAACAGAAACAGGATTGTCTGAATATAAATATACCAGAGAAACACTTCATTCTTGTTTTTCCTAGTAGTAAAGCTGCCAGCAACATAACTTTCACTAACAACTTTGGTCCATAAAGCATCACAGTTTTAAAACCAGACAAAATAGATTTACAAATACAGTGAATTTGTTCCCATTAAGTTAATTTTCACATAATCATTTTGAGGAAGCAAATCAAGTGAAAGCTTTCAAGGCAGTACTCCTGAACAACTTTGATGATGCACAGAACAAAGTAGTTCCTCATATAAATACGTTTTGCCAAGTAAACCGTTTGAAATTGCTTTGTTGAAGGTCATACCTCAGAGAAGAAATGCAAAATTAACATCTTTAAAAAAAAAAGCCATTTTTTTTTTAAAGCCATAAAATATATGAAAAATAATGGCAAAATATCATGAGTGTTGCCATAAAGGGAGGGTTGTTTTAAAGTCTTAAAACATTATTTATAACAAGAAAAGGAAACAAATTTATTCTACTGAAGCACATGGGAGGTTTCTTTGTCTGTTTGCAAGCTACCCTCTCATTAAATGGTACAGCTGTGAGTTATAAGCTGAAAGTTTTCCCCAACACTCCACTGAAAGAAGCTTTTTAGAAAAGAAAAAGGGCTTGGCAACAGCATGAACAGAAATAGCACTAACCTGCTCTTAACAAAACCCTTAGAAGATTAAAGTAGATCAAAACTTAACAAAACTGCTAAGGCTATATTTCACATTTGTGATTTTGTTTGGGTTTTTTTTTTTATTTTTTATTTTTTAATTATTGTAATATTTTGTGGAGAGGAATATTACAAACTATTAGCCTATGGCAGTAGCTAAGGAAATGAGACTGCACTAAGCATTAAACATTCATTAAAGCTCTTTATATGAAAACTCCAACACCTACCATCCCTTGACAAATGTGTTTTGAAAGACCAGGACCTTAGGCACTGTTTTTAATAAATGCTTAAGTGATGCTATTAAATTAATACCTGAAAATGCCCATGTTCTGGCTTAACTCAGCTGGCAAGTAAATAGTGTGCAGCTGCTCACTCACTGGCCACCTCCCCCAGTGAGATGGAGAGAATTTACAAAATACAGGGAAAATTTGAAGGTCAGACTCAGAATGCTTACAGAAAATAACAGCCTAGTCAGTATAAAAAATACCTTTTACTGCATGTGAATGGGGTAAATAGCATTTCTGGTTGTTCTGAGCTATTAGCAAAAGCTGACTTGTTGCATTAGAAGTTAGCATCAGTTCTATTAAGGCTGTCTTCATCTGAGACAATTTGGTTTCTGTCTGCAAGTGCTGTGTATTACTATTTCTTTCTACTGGTAGAAGCTGAAGGATGACATTATGTGACTAAATAGAGCACCACACCATCAACTCATGAAAGTGTTGCATGGCCTAATTATTAAAAGGAAGCTGAACAGGAACTGCCACTTACAAGAAGTGTAAATGAATAACCAAGTGCAAAGGGGATCTTCAGTGCCTTTGGTTTTCAACTGGGCAGAATTTAAAGTTCATCCAGAAGAGCACACTAAGAAATCAAGTCTTCCTGTTTTATCAGATGGGAAATAAGTAAATCCTCAAAAGCATGGTAAAAACAGGCTTCCCAAGGAAGTGGTGAAATCACTGCCCCTGGAAGTGTTCAAAAACCGTGTAGTAGACCCTCAGTGACATGCTTTAGTGGTGATCTTGGCAGTCCTGGGGTAATGGTTGGACTTGATGATCTTAAAGGTCTTTTCCAGCCAGCTTGATTCTATGATTTTATGAAGAATTGGAAAAAAAACAAGGTAAAAAAAAAACATGGGTTGAGCTAAGAACAATTTATTAATTGCCAGAAAAGGAAAATATAACATTAATAATAGGAAATAGAGAGGAATAAAACAAACAAAAAGAAGACAAGTGATGCACAATACAATTACTCACCTTCCACCAACATATGCCCAGCCCATTCCGAGCAACAATGCAGGCCTTCCAGGTGACTCCCTCCAGTTCATATACTGGGCATGACAAGCTGTGGTATGGAATACCCCTTTGGCTAGTTTGAGTGAGGTGTCCTGTCTTGGCTCTCTCCCAGCTTCTTGTGTCCCTCTCCACTGTCAGAGCATGAGAGTGAAAAGTCCTTGGTCAGGGTAATTCCTAAGGAGAAACAATTAAAACATCAGTGTGTTATCAGCATTATTCTCAGACTAAAGCTGAAACACATCACTGCACCAGCTACTAGGAAGAAAATTAACTCTATCCCAACTGAAATCAGAACAACCTGAGAAGAGGAATGAATCAGCTTTTCCATTTCTTTATTCTTTATTTATAGAAATAAATTCATGTATCTAGCAGGGTTGTGACACTGCCTCTCTAGCCCACTGGCATACTGAATAGTATACAGAAATGGAAATAACATTTCATGGTAGAAGCAAATATTTTTTTCCCAATATAGTGTATGTTACCTTACCCATTACAGAAATTTCTGATGTAAAATCACCTTGAAAAACACATATTTGTTAGCAAATTCCTGATGCCTTTGACTTTTTAGAATTGCATTATCAAGGTACAGAAGATGTATAAAGTGGAAGTTCCCCTCTATCTATATAGCAATGTACCTGAAATAAAAAGAGCACTTTAAAGTTACTGTAGTTTGGTGCTACTTCCCTGTCAGAAACTAATAAAATTGAAGAAAGCAGTAAGACTGTGAATGTCCTCAGAGAATATTATTTTTGTGGGTTTTTTTTGTGTTGTTGTTTTTTTTTTTCCACTTCCCTCTTACTCTTTTCTTCTCATAAATACACTGAAGAACAGTTTGACAGTAGATATTGTGATAATTTTATTCACAGTAAATAACATTTTAATAACAAGGTTCTGCCTTGAATTATTCTCACCACGAAGATTTTTTGGTTACCAGTAACAGACTTGCAATGTCCACTGCCTTTAAAAAAGAGATCTTTATCTTGCTTTATTATATTTCTTTTATTTTAGGACCTACAAATAGCACGTAGTATGAACAGTAATTTAAGTTCTTTTGTCCCTGTGGAAATGAACCCCCAAAACACATGGAGCCAGTGGGAGGTTTGTGTGTCCACAACCCACAGATCAAGGTCTGGTTAACTGATGTGCATTTGAACTTTGATGACTTTCAAGAGCACTTTCTGAATTTTAATGTCAGGACATGTAAAATTTTATCCAAGAAATTTAGATTGGCCTCTTTCTGACACATTGAAACCGATGAATAACAACTTGTAATTTTAAAGCTGATGTCATTTTAGGCTATGGTTGGCCACAGTTCTTTGGATTAAGTGCTTGAAATAGTTGGATTTGAAATACTGAAACTGAAAGGAATAGCTACTAAAAAATCCCCAGTGTAATAAATTCTGCATTTTTGCATTTCCTCAGAATCATTCCTGTGTGAAAACCATAGATGCTAAAATTAGAAACTTAAAAGAATGGAACGTAAATCATTTAAAAGATCAGATAAAGTGGTCTCAATTTTCTTTTCTATAATTTTTAATATTATAGGTAACAAACCATTTATCCAGCATGTAGAATACCTGAATTCCTCCCTCAGTTATTAGGAAAACATAATCTCAAAGCTCACAGTTGTTCTCAGTCAGGATATCTTTCTTAATTACATGGGTATGAACATTATATTACAGGAGTTACGAAGTAAGTATCAGTACAAGAAGGAGCTTGGCTATTAGTATACACATCGAAAAGATAGCTCAACTTCCTGTTTTCAAGCTTTTTATTTCATTTCAGTTCCTTTCATTTTTATCCAAAGACTATTTGAAGCTCAGTTTATACGAATTCTTGCGGGCAGCAAAATAGACTTATAACCAGGTAAATATGCTTACCTCTAAATTATAGTTACACCTAATGCCATTCTTAGATTCTCTAGATTCTATATTTTCTGCAGTGGGGGTCTCCTGTTCAACGGTAGAAGAAGAAGGTCTCCTATTAGTACTAATTAAATAATCAGACTGTCTCATATACTTTTCTGAATTTATCTAGGTTAAAGGAAAAGATGGATTTCTTTGCTAAGTACCCACACCCAAAGAGAGGCATCTACTTCACACCGCTAAATATGGAAACTGGTTTCTCTCTCTCTCGTGAGAAAAGTGTATTGCTTGAGTTCTTCCTGGTTTGGGGTTGTTTTTTGTTTTGGTGGGGTTTGGGTGGGTTTTTTTGGGGTGGGGGGTGGGGGTTGTTGGTGGGTTTTTTTTTTTGTTTTTTTTTGTTTTTTTTGGTTTTTTTTGTGCTTGGATTGTTGTGTTTGGTTTTTTTTCATATTTAGAGCAGGAACATCACTTAGTACTCTGAGTGACCTGCAGAAGGAGTATTTTACTCCAGATGTAAGGCCTAAGTAGGAAAAACTTCTAAAATTGAATACCTGCAAAAGGATGTAAATGCCGTAATATCTTAAAATATAAAATGTTAATCCTTTCTTCTAAGACCACATTTATATTTTTATCGCCAGATTAATTTTCCATACTGTAACCACAAGTAACTGAAACAAGCTTTTCTTGAAATTCTGACTCAGCTTCCCGGTCACCAGAAAGGGGTAAAAACCTGGTGATTGACATTCCTTCATGATCAGCTGTATGTAATTCTGAACTCAGTCATTGATCATCCATCTATGGATGAATGATTAGTGATCATTTGTTATGAAATATTAAAAAAATCAAGGCACCTACTCTTAAGTTTCAGCAACCTTGCAGACATGCGATTCTTCATTAGATCTTGCATTAATGACTTCAGATAAATTATATTAATGTATGTAATTACATACATAAATAGTATGCAATTTATCTGGCTTTCAGAAATGTTTATAATTTTCATATCTTAACATATAAAAGATATTAATCCTTTTTCAATAACTTCAAAGAATAAAAAAGTATTTCTCTTTTTAGATTAGCATGCAGTAATTGGCCATGTTTTTTTTCCCTGTGAAGACTGCTTTATTATGAAACAATCGCTAGCTAGATGTTTTAGTGCTACCAAAGCAAGCATTTCATGACAACCCCTATCTTCTCACTTTCTTACATCTTCAGGCTCATCATAGTGAAATAAAAGGCAGAAAATGATTTCTCCAATTTATTATTGCATTTTTCTGGAGGCAGTTTTCTGACTGAAATGACACAAAATCCACTGGGAAACTAGAGCTGTGGACCTTATAAATATGCAGCCATCACTTCTCTGATCAAGCTTTTGACTGTGTTGCTATGACTGTCATAATAAGCAGAAATGTTATTGGAGAAAAATAGAAAGGTTTTTGTTTGAAACTCTGTGGTACATTCCCTAGCACCCACAAAATTGCTGTCTATTGTAGGCACCACAGAGTCTGAAAAATTATTACACATACAGTTGGCAGCTGCTATCAGCTAAGATGGAGGCTGCTATTCGCTTCAGAATGTCAGAGTCAATATTGAAAAAATCATTACAGCTGCCTATTCTTCAGTGTATTGTGTTGGTGAGGATGATTTGGGAAATTTTCTTTTGCTGCCTATTGGAATCTCCTGATATACTCTAGCTTTCCATTTACTATTTATCAAAAAAAACACAGAAGAAATGTAATCTATCAGAAATGACATAAAAATTGCTTGCCTGGACAGAATACAGCCAGTAGTATCATCTGCTGCTTGTAGGTTCATTATTACATTTTCATGCATCCAATTACAATTTCTGTAAGCCAGGAGCCTCAGATTTTGCCAGCAATGTGCTGCAACTGGCACACTGTCCCCTCCTCAGCGAGTTTGACTGTGTTTTTCAGACAGATGCTATTACCATTCTGATTTAATAGGAATATGATGGGATAAAAAAATCTGTCAGTCTGTCCAAAATGGCTGAGAGCATTTATTTGGCCTTTTTCACTTCACCTTGTGATCTAGCTGGGCAGGAATCCAGCTGATTACAGAAGCATCTCTTATCCAGTCTGTTGGGTGGCATTAGATTAAATAGTGATCGCCAATCATTCTGGAA
Organism: Myiopsitta monachus; assembly: GCA_017639245.1. NCBI lineage: Eukaryota > Metazoa > Chordata > Aves > Psittaciformes > Psittacidae > Myiopsitta > Myiopsitta monachus. The sequence goes on from CM029919.1 coordinate 57,482,642, forward strand.
ACAGATATGTACTTAGTATGAACAGGCAGCTGTGTGGAAGCTCATGAAGAACTAAATAGGAATTGGCTCAGCCCTAGAGAAGCGGCATTGTCTTATTGTTATTACTGTCTACATGATCTAAGAAGTGAGTATGGACGGAAGCCTGGTTCAGAGTGAAGCTTAGGGGAATACTATGTATTTAATTTTCTACAGGCCAGTAGGAAGAAAAAGCTCACAGATATCCTGAAGTCAATAAGCAGTATTACAAGTTCAGCAGAATGTCTTCAGTCCATGAACAAAAATTCAAATACTTAGATATGAGAGCTCCCTAAACATTCAGAAGCTTACCTATACATAAATAATAATTGTTTCTAACTCCTGCTGGTGCTTAACTTCACAGACTCAGAAAGAGCATCTGGAGCCTGATTTGCCAGCTGGCCTGAAGGAGCACTAGTTCCCTAATTGTTTTCACTTAAACTATTCTCCACAAAAAACTTGGATTTTTTTTTTTATTTCTGTACATGTACCTTTTTTGGAACAGGAGTCTACTTCTATTCCCAAAAGTAGAATTCATAGTTCTAAACAACACATTATAATTTCAGATTTGAGCAACTCAGTCTGCATGTTTGTGTATTCAGGAGAACTACCCAAATAAGAAGCATAACTTATTTTGGTTTTACCTGGTACTAAGGGTCAAACTCTCATCTTTGATTAGCTGATAGCTTTTTTTTTGGCTTCTGTGATCAATAGAAAAAAGTGGAACTAGGGAAAAATGTCTGTGACTTTTATTCTTCACAAGCCTTCTTTATATACACTGAGTGTCAGTTGAACAAAGACAGAAGTTATACTGAGAATAGTAATATAGTCTGCAGAAGCCAGCCACCAAAACAGGAGCTGATAAAACAGATGAGTGACAAGCCAAAAGGAACAAAGAATTTTCTGACTTGCATATTCAAATAAATATACAAATTTTAAAGGTCCGGTTCTATTCTGCTGTGAACCACCTTTTTGCATTTGATCCTGGAATTATGGTAAATTTGACAATCTTATTTCTTCTGTTTCTAATTGCAACTTCCTTTCCTTAAGCATAAAGGTTGCTCTATTTTTCTTTACGTATCTGTATTATAGAAAATGGAATTTTCCCTCAGTTTTCTGTCCAGTGTAATTTTCCTCTTTTATTTTCTTATTTTTACTTGCTTGGCATATATCCCTGAATTTCCCATTATCCCCACACAACTGTATTTTCTTTACTCTTTTTTTTTTCTTTTTTCTGGCTCAGTGAATAGGAGCTAAGAGCAGCAGTCAGGAAACTGCAGTTTTGGTAGCTTTGCACAACAGAGAGCTGGAAGTGCCTTCACAATTTTTGGAGGGTTTTCCCTATTTTCCATGAGCATAGTGTAGCATAAATACTTCAAATATGTCATGTGGCTGGAGGGAATATTTTCAGTTCATCAGGGGAGCAAAAAGTTGAAGGAGAGATACTATCATCAAATTGTTGGAGGAAATCCAACTTAGCTTTTTCTTCCTCAGGTAATTTATTAGAGAATGGGTGGGGGGTTGGGGGTGGTGGTGTTGAAATCAGAAATGCCATTTCTGTAATTTGAAAGAATTATTGGGTTCCTGGTTAGTTATCAGAGGCTTTTATTAATTTTTCTGACACTCTATGGCTGTACATTCTGCCTTGTGGTTTAATCAGACTGTCCTAGTCCTACACTGATCCATTGGGTTGGGTCTGTGATGCAGCATATCACCAGAGGTGTAACATAAAAGGTCAGTCAGCTTGGAAAAGGCAAATGATAATCACTAGTAGCATGCAAGTCAGCATTTTTCCATGTTCAAAATACTTTAGCAAAACCTCAAGATTTCTATTAAATTCGTATGATTTTAAAACCAGCATTTATCACTTCTGACAGGAATTTTCGAAAGAAATTTGAAGGTAAGCTTCTTAAGCCACATCTTTAAAACAGGCATCACATTCCTTCTTATGATTTATATGACTGATTTTTAAGCTTCTTGCATTCTTGTTTTCTTTTTTTTTTTTTTTTTAATGTTGCTTTTTATGCCTTCTTACAGTGGAATTATCTAAACACTAGAGAGAAGTAGGTAATATTCACACTCCTTGTCCAGAGGCAGACTCCATATTCTCCATACGTTTTCTATTCTTAGAGCAAACCGCTCACTGAGCTGAAATAAATGATGTTATAAGAACGTAAAAACTATTTCCATATAAAGCTCAAGCTCAGTATTTTTCTTCTATCTGTATATTCTGCCCTAACTAGCCACTGTTAGTTCAAACAGGATTCCTCCAATTTCATTCAGCTTTCCCCAGATTACCACTTTGCTCTTCAAAACTCTAAAACATCCTTGCTTGGTCAGCAAGCAAATGCTGTTAAATGACCGAGCAGGGCCTGGGACTTTTTTCCTCCTGGACATCCAGTAAACTTCCCTCTCCTGCCAGGCCCTACTGGTGTTGTTTTTGGTATGTTATCTGTGACATGTTATTCAGAAGCTTATCTGGCAGAACTTGATTTTCAATATGACATTTTAATATAACAGCAACAGTAGGAACCAAGGTTATGAGTGTAACGGGAACATTATATGAAAGAAATTTTTATTATTTCATTCACTGTAAGTCTTCATCTAATTAGATTTTTACCCTTTTTTAGTATCAATTGATTAAACCAAGAACTTTTTTTAAGATTTAGAATTTAAAATTTGTTCTGTGTTTAAAGACAAAGTACCCAATTTCATTCTGTAACCATACTCAGTCCCCATTTTTTTTCATAAGCAATATCCTAACATGTTCCCTTTTATTAATAATGTTTTTCTTATAAATGGATGATTTCTTGTCAGTTGATAGATTGCTGCTACTTTTTCCTGATCACTTTAGAAGTTTACTTTACCAGTCCTTTTAGTTCTCAGTTGTTAGATTTAGCTGAGAGCCTGAAATATGACTCAGTCCAGTAAAGGATCTAGAATCCCAAATCCTGATTTTAAATTGCTTAACATAAAGAGGTCTCTAAAGTAGTGTGTTTGGATGAATGATTCATTAGAGAAATAGGTAGCTGAATATAAAAAAAAAAACAAACCCAAAGCGAACAGCAAAAAAACAACCCGAGCACAAATCCAACCCTTTCTTTATTGGCTGGTAGAGACAGGCAATGATCCTAGGAAGTATCAAGCCGGAGTAGCCACGTGAGAAATTCTGTACCAGCAACTAGAATGTGGCTGGGGCATTGGGGTTCCTATGCCTAGGTGCCAGCAATGAGGAGACTGGGATCCAGGGGCAGCCACAGGGCAGGCTGTATTGGACCAGCAAAATCCCCTTGTGGCAGAGAGGGCCAGTGGTCTCTTGGGCTGTATTAAGAAGAGCATTGCCAGGTGGTCATTGGTTAATCCTTTCCCTCAGTGCTGGTAAGACCTGCTCCAGCATGGCCTCCTCTTTGCAGGCCACAGTTTCATCCAGGAACTTTTTCTGGTGTGGGCTTTCCACAGGCTGCAGCTTCTCTCGGGGCACACTCATCTGATGCAGCATGGAACCCTCCGTGGGCTACAAAGTGGATACCTGCTCCAACATAGAATAATACAATGGTTTAGATTGGAAGGGACCTTAAAGATCTCTAGTTCTAACTCCCCTGCCACGAGCAGGGACACCTTCCACTGAACCAGGTTGCTCGAAGTCCCATCCAACCTGGCTGGTGCTTCATGGGTTGCATCTGCACCCAGCATACAAATGTAGTTTGGAGAGCTGCTCAGAATGGGTAAATAATCCAGCTGACTACATAACATCAAATAAGGTTTAAAATAAAGCACCTTAGAAGACAAATCTGAATTCAGAACATAGATTCAGAAGTTTAATTAAAATTTCTGCACCTGGCATCTAAGCAGCTGTTGGAATCTAGACCTAATCTAATTTACCCCTAAAATGCAGTGTAGACAAAACAGTGTGAATATAGGTAGAAATGGAATGTTGACATTCATTTGCATTGTTAGGTTTCAGAAATACAGCAGCCAAAAATCAGTGCTAAGAGTGGACTCCCTATTAAAAAAAACAAAACAACTGAACAAAACTAAAACTTTTAACTGTATAATTTTCACTTCTTTAGAATTTGTGCGCTAGTCAGCTATTTTACAAAGCCAAGAAGACTTCAAACTGTCACACTGTTTTCAGCTCTATCTTGAATATGGCTTTCCAAGAGACAGAAGCTCATTCCAATCTGTGAATCGGTGTGCCTGTGAAGATGAGTACTAAGAACATAAGCTTCTAGTTGTAGCTTTTCAGTTTCCATGTTGTCAGACTTAACTAAAGTTTTGCACAGATTTGAATCTATTTCCCTCCAGCTGAAGGGTTCTAAAAATAAGAATCTGATTTTGACAGACATGAAATAAATAAGTCTAGGATTATTTAAAGTCTTGCTGGTTTATCTTTATAAGATAACATTTTGACAGGTGAAATGATTTGAATTTGCAAACACAATTCTGTGTATATTGGCAAATAAAGTGGCATGGACCAATATCTGACCCCAACAACAAATGGCATAGTCTGTGACCTCACTGACTGTGATTTTCTCCCTCAGGAGCAGGCTACCCACACCTCTTTGTTGTGCTTAGCTCTGGGTCTCCTTTGAGCACCCTATAAAACAGTTACCATGTGGCCCTCAAATATTATACATGCATATATATTTCAATTCAAAGTGTATGAAACACTGGGAGTGCTATACTGTACCTCACCAGTATATCAGTTTATAACTCTGAGGAATTTGTTCCATACATTTGGGTGAGAATTGAGGATGCTTAAATGTGCAAAGCCTGGAGTGGAGTCCTTTGGACAACTTTGTAGGTAAAGGGAACCTAAACTTTCCATCCATATTGCCTTTCAGCGAAAAATTTGCAATGAAATAACCCCCCAAGTTATGCCCAGTGTTTGTCTTGGAAACAAACTAGATGCAGTGGTCCAAAACAGAGACAAGAAGAAAATAAACAGTTAACTGCATGGTCAGAAAATGACACTGTAGTTTACCTTCCACCACTCTCTTATACCAGAGTCATTCCCAAAAGAAGAGAGCAAGTTATCTACCTACATAAAACTGCTTTTTTTTTTTTTCTTTATTCCCTTTCTGCTGTGTTGCTTCTGCATCTCAATAAGAAGTAAACTGGCAAGTCTCTGCTCATTCATTTGTATATTAATGAAAATGTGTTAAGACCTTTTACCTTCATTCTAACTCAATGACAGAACAGGCATGTTTTGCATATCACCATATGGAGAAAAAAGATTGTAGGTGTAGGTATGGCAAAAGTTCAATGTATTCAGTGTATAATTTAATGCTCATAGGAAATGAGTTTATTTTTTATAATAGGAAGGTCAACAGGTTCAGTTTTGTTAATGCTGAAAAGACACAAAGGAGCCAGAATCTCAAAAGATAAAGAGTCATCTAAAAGGGGAAAAAAAAATCCTGAAATATGCTTAACTGGGATGTCAGACAATACAATCATCCATTCCCTCTAGGGACAAAGATATTCACATTTATGATAGCAAGCAAAGTTTTCACAAAAAGAGAGCCATGTATCTATCTGTGCCATTGGAACTAACTACTCCCCAAAATTCCTTTTTCGTTTCTACACATTTTTGTAGCTAGATGTAGTAGCAATCTAAAACTAAAAAGTTTCTCATAACCTATTTTTTACTGTTTCAGCAGAAATCTGCTCCAAAATCTTTAATTTTTGGCAGGTTTTGGCATAGCAGGTGGTATTTGTCTAATCTTAGACTAAAGAAATTGAACTGCCCAACTAGTAGTAGCTGAACTAGCTCTCCTAGTCTTTCTTCCAGAAAATTGAGAAAAGACCTTACTAGCATGTAATTAATATCATCCTAAAAAGTTTTCAAATTACATAGAAAACTAACCAACCTATCGATATCTCCAGTGTCTAAATGGTAGATTGCCTAAATCTTTGAGATGAATCATATGTCCCTAATGCTTGCATGTGAGAAAAGTAGAAATGAAAAATGTGAAGCATGTTATCTAACTCATCTTGATCAGACGTCAACATATGTTTTTAGGATTAAATAAAACAAACTCTTTTTATCTTCTCTGATGAGGAAGGCAGCTTAGGTTTACTAATTGAGATATAGTGTATCCACATATGGTCAGCATAGGTATCACATGAGCGTTATTATTTACAAAAATTAAGAATTTAACAGAATTATTTTACTGAAAGAAAATTAGGGTTTGCTTTTGAGCTGTTTGTTTGATTTAGGTTTTTTTTTTGTTGTTTTTGTTCGTTTTTTGTTGGGTGTTTTTTGGTTTTTGGTATTTTTACATTGAGTCTTAGTTTTTTCAGTGAATTTGCTGTGATCCTTCTGGAGGCAGGACAGTATGTAACAAATTCTTGTAGCTACCATCAGGATGGCAGTCTCTATCAGAAGAACTGGAAAAATCCACTGGTAAAAAAGAAAAAAGTGCAACCACAATTAAAAAATAATGATTTACACTTATTTTTTCTTCTAAACATCAAAAATAAGAAAATATATTATTTTAGCTTTCTAGGTTAACTTTCATTCTCATTTTTTCCCCCAGTATCCCTAATCAGACAACTAGGCTTTGTTCTTCCGTAACTCCTTCCCAGGTAGAATATATTTCAAGATACCTTACCACATATATGGAAGAACCAGACAATATATAAATCAGACAGGTCCTCAATTGAAATTCTACAGAATCAGCTTTCACAGAAATAAAGGACAAAGAATGTTCTGTGGCTAATTTTATTTAGTCTCACATCAGTCCTGCCTTGAATAGTGATAATTGTATTCCCTATCTTAGCTAGGGGGTATGTGGGAGTACTGTTTCCCTTCAGACTATTTTTGTGTGTCAGAAAGTTCATTTAAAGCATAGCTAATCTGTTTATCTAAAATCAATTGAGACAAAGTAAATAATGCAGTATCATAATCCCAGTAAATCTTTATCATCCCAGTTACTACATTCTTCTTTCCCTTGGGTATCAATTATTTTGCTGCAGTATTTCTTTTTGGCTGCAGTATTTTATAACATTTCATCATATTCATTTTTTATACGTGTTTATTAAAAAAGCTTTTGACTAGACTGGGAGTTATAAACCTAACTGCAACTAATGATCAAATACTTGATTGGATGGACTGCTGCCTACTGTTCTGCTATATATATATGTATATTTTTTTTTGCTCTATTTTTTTTCCACATATCCTTTTTTTACTTCTTTTACTCATAATGTCTGCATTTATTCCTTGTGATTTGTCTATTAGCATTTCCTGAAAATACATTCAATCACACAAAATCTCAAATTTCTCTGTTTTTTCCAGATACTTACACATTTATTACGAAAGGTATTTGCTTTTGTGAAATCTGTATCTCCTACAAACATTTTTTCCATATATCCATTTGCAGAGATAGATATTGTTTGCAGTTTGGGGATAAAATCTTTTGTCAGAAGACAATAGTTGTCTAATTTTTCACAGTGTGCAGCTCCTTTGGGCTTGGTATCTCATTGCAGATGTCTTCCAAGTAGAAGCTATTTCTTAAGGGTACTGAAGTCTTCTAGTAAGTTGGAATTCTGCTAAGCATTGAAGTCTAAGTAAAAAAAAAATAAACACAAATTGATTTTCATTCATTTTAAAATTTCCAGCACAAATATTAAAATAGCGTGCATTTTATTTTCCAAAACAAAATAAATCTAGTATTTACTATGGGTATTATTAAATATGGTCCTGCAGCATTACAGTCATTGCAAATTTTGACACTGGCTGTCATGAGCATGTATATGAGGCCATCTGCCTGTGAAAAGGAAAAGCCTTCTTTGCAAATGCAATGTGACAGTTTGAGGTGAAGCTGTCTTTTTAGAGCAAGTTGCTATGCCTGTATATAAATACTCTGTAAATAAATTCAGCTCAATAATGGTCTACACTTTGACGTACAAATTCTGTAGACGTACATCTTAAGACCTCACCTGCCATCATCTTACTCCCTCTGTGAGTTTATCAATTCATTTCCAACAGGATATTAGTCCTTTAAAGCAATATATTTCTTGGGATGGCATAAATTACTTGACTGATTACTGCAAAACTTCCTTTCTTGTAATCAAAATTATCCTTTTCCACAGTGGAAGAAGACATTATGATCACCATGTGGGAAAAAAACCCCAACCTGACATCTAGTCTTAATGAGAGTTATCACAGAGAAATCAAAACCCACATATTTTTCAGGACTGTCTCCTCCTTTTCTTTCCAGCTGCTCTTGGGAACAGAATGTCAGAAGTATTCCCACAGGAAAACATCAGACGGAAGCCTAGTAAAGCGGCTTCAAGTAGATTTGTGCAAAGTACATGCAATGAAATTTTTCTACTACCATTTTTTCCTGGATTTACATCATAGTTATACCCCACATTATGAATTAATTTATAGTGGTATATATTTCACAGTATGTCTAGCATGCAGTTCTTACTATTGAAGTATTATAAAACCATGAATGTGCAACTGGGGGAGTTACTGCCATTGCCTAAGTCATACACCTAAACAAACTTCCTATCACTTTAATGTGATGTCTAGGTAGCCTTTCAAAATACTTCAGGTAGCATCCTCGGGTTTGGGGTGGAGTATTTTTTTTTTTTTTGTAGCTTTCAGTAGATTCCTGTCATTAGATATTTTGAAAACCTTTCTTTAAGTCAAATGTAGTGCAAAATAATCCACTATAAAGCCTGTTATGCTGTTCAAAACATAGCCTACATATAGGTATTTAGGACAAGCCCAATATGTAAATAAAAAAAGGAGAGACTGACTAAAAATGCTTTCGTTTCTATTTTTCCTCAGCCAAAGCAATTCCATATTTTCTTTTCTGTACTGTTACAGTTGAGATGTAACATTTTTGAGATGAGGAATCTAATCCACACTGTCGTGGTTTAAGCCCCCCACCCACGCAGTTTTACTCACCCACTCACTCACTCTCCCTCTTTCTTCCCCCAGACCTGGGGGGATGCAGAGGAGAATCAAAAGAATTCAACACGCACAGGCTGAGATAAGAACAGTTTAGTAACTAAGGTATAACACAAACTACTACTGCTACCACCAGTAATAATACAAGAGAAATACAAAGAAAGAGAATACAACTGCTCACCAAGCCTTACTCAGCCAGTGCACCCCCCAATAGCGAACCCCCAAATACCAAAAACCTGACCATGCCGTGCACCCCCAGTCCACCATCCCCTTCCGGGTCTCTCTTCTCTGCCCTCCGTCTTCACATCCTGGACATGACGTGCTGTGGTATGGAATAACCTCATTGGTCAGCCCGGGTCAGGCGCCCTGTCTCTGCCTCCTCCCAGCTCCCCCCTCCTTCCCGGCTCCCCTCCTCCCTGGCATAGCATGAGGTTCAGAAAAGTCCTTGGTCAAACCAAAACATTGCCAAGCAGTAACTATAAACACTGGTGTTATCAGTGCTGCTCCCAGGCCCAAAATCAAAAACACAGCGCTGCACCAGCTACCAAGAAGGAGAAAAATGACTGCTACTGCTGAACCCATGACACACACATAGAATTCAGAAAGAAAATACAAAATGCCATATCCTGTTTTGTTTGTTTGGGGTATTTCATTTGGTTTTCCTCTAATTCTTTCCTAATAATTTCAAGTGAACCTTTTTTTTTTTTTTATTTTGAAATAGCTACTGGTTGTAGAGATGAAGTTTTAACAGAACCATCTGTAACTCCAAGATCTTGTTTCTGACAGCTATTAGTCAGATCAGAGCCCAATATTTGAGCATAGAATTGTGGTTTTCCCATGTGTGTTACAATGCATTTGTCAGTGATGAATTTTGTCTGCCATTTATGCCTCAGTAGCACAGAACTGTAAGGTCTTTCCATAGTTCCCTACAGTCTTTACCATTTACCTAAATAATTTAATAACATCAGTAAATTTTCTAATTTCATAGTCCTCCTTTCCAGATTTTTATGAATACGTTGAAATGCTTAACTACCAATGCAGACAACTGTGTGAGTTAAGGGTATTAAAAAGTAAGAAAAACCTTAATAGGTAATGTTAAATCATCACCTTAGCAGGTAAGTTTTTTTATTTATTTTTTTCTCTATTCCTAGTTTATATCCTGTACTTGGCAATGGATAACATCAGATGCTGACAAAACAAATCATATATGAGATAATGTTATTGTCCTTTCCTCCAGCATCTTTCAGTACAAAACTCCTGATCCTGAGGTGATATTTTTATAGCACTTTTAAGACTTCACTGCTAGATCTCTCTCTACAGTGAAAACTTGCATCTGCTGTTTTCTGTTTTTTAGCCAGTGATTTATCTATGTAAAATATTTTAACCCTAATGGATTTATATGACAGCCAAGGATGGATGTGACCTCAAAAGATCATTTGGTCTAACCTTTAATGGAAAAGGGAGCCTAGATGAGATTATGAGAGAGGGAGATTAGATGAGATTGTTGGGAGCCTAGATGAGATTATTCTGGTTCTGTTTAGTTCATTGATCTTTGATGATGGACCTTGTCAAATACCTTTTGAATATCTCCATAAACTATATTGCATGGATCACATTTATATCATCTGGATTTCTTTGTGACTACTGATAAATTTGCCCTACAGCAATAAAGACTCTATTCTCCATTTTCCATGTAATGTTGAGTAAAAATTTCAGATATAATTCCACTCAAGCCTACTAAGCATGTGATCGTGCTTTTAAATGGCAGCCACCAAAATAGTAATAACATATCTGTGAGAGGAAGAACTATATTTATAGATTCCCTGATGGCCTATCAGAGCATCTTTCTAGAATTTTTCTTGGTTATGTTAAAAAATTTAGCTGTCTTGAGCCCCAGCATGTAAGCTACGTCTTGTTAAGTAACTTGAGCAGAAAGCTGGAACCAAGGGCTGCCCCTCCTTCCTTTGGGAGCTGTTTTTAAATTAAGACTGTGCTCCTTGGCCCTGCCTATGCTGTCACCCTTGATGCAGTCTTGGCTTCACTGCAAACTGTTCTTGTTGCTCCCTAAAATATCCCAGGTGGAACTTTGCTGTGGATAGCAGAACAGGGACAGAATATAGGGTGAAAAGGATGTTAGGATATCAACAGTGGACAACCTCTCTTTCAAAGCTGGTCAAACTTTAAAGTCAGATCATATTCAGTAGAGCTTTGAAAATTTCCTGGAACAGAGATTTCATAGCTTCCTTGGGTAACATGTTCTAGTGCTGGATTACTTACATTGAATCTTTAATTAATTTTTCTTTTCTTTTTCTTTTTTTTTTCTTTCTTTTTATTTTTTTTTAGTACTTTGCTTTTTTTCCTTCCCTTTTTTCCCTTTTTTTTTTTTTTTTTTTTTTTTTTTTTGGCTTTAAAACCCCTCTCTCTGAGTTTTATGTTCCAGAGTCAGTTGTCTGACATATTAATGCTTACAATTTAGAAGTCTATATATGTATTACTTGAATAGATCACATCTGCTAAACAGCTCTATAAATTCCACTGGTTTGCATTAGTGACCCACACGTAAGAACCTAATGTCACTTAATATACCTTAGGTTTTTGACAGTAGCCACATGAACTGGCATTTTTCTCAGAGGACTTACAGGGTGTCTGTACTGATCATCAATAGCAACTGCTGGAGAGGCAGGGTAACTAAGATGGTCTCAAGTGACAATAGGTACCTTGTGTGTAGGCAACTGAATCAAATCCATTAACTGTACTATTGGTTTTTCTTTGACTATGCTCAGACTTTAACCACCTAGATCACTTAAAGACAGACAATTAATTACAGGTATCTGCAAGCTGGAGCTGAACCCTAACTTCAAAGACGAGCATCTGGGATCTGAAAGTTAGGCCTATTATAGCAATCCCAACTACTTCCTACTTTGCCTGACGATAATATTATTTTTAGGATAAAGGTGAATATGAATGCCGGAAGTAATCTGGCAGTTTGGGAAATGACAGAATGTGTAGGGACTTGTGGATCAACCAAGCCACTTAAGTTTCCTCTTAAAGTAAATAAAACTTCCTAAATATCTCTTTCTGAAGTAAATCCTCATCGCTTCAATTAAACTCAATTTCAAAATTGCTTTTGAAACCAAGAACAGGGACAGCTTGAAATAAACACAACCAAAGCAGGAAAACTCATACTACTGTAAAATTGTCCACCTTTGAGTGGGACATCAAGAGCAGCTACACTCTAGTGAGTGGGGTGGCACTGTGGGGTGTAATACTCAGGGTGACAGTGCACCCCCCACAGTGTGTGTGAGCCTGTGTGGTGCTTTCTCAGCAGTGTATCTGTCAGCAAGGTGTTGGGAGTGGCACTTGTGCACTCAAAGCCAGAGCACCCACATCTCCAACTGGAAGGGTGTGCATGAAGGGGAACCCCACTCCCTGAGTAGTGAGGCGCTGATTACCTGCATTCATCTACTTGTGTGAATGAGTGTGTGTATGTGTCTGGTGTGTGACAGAAAGAAAGAGAGAAGGTCACTAGCCACGGAAGGGTGGTGTTTAGAAATATGTAGGTGTTTGTTGATTTTTTAAATGCCTAGTGTTGTGGTTTATCTTCTGTATTGCTGTTGCAGACCTTGAATGTGTAGTTCACAAAGTGCTTGTTAATTACCTGTCATTAATAAATCAATAACTCACTTTTATCGTGATTTTTTTTTTAATTACATGAACTGAGAATTTTTTACCTGTGATAGATAAGCTGAGGTTCTCATGTCTTGTTGTGGATAGCAGGAATATCTATTTATTTTTTTGTTTCTAAAAATGTATTTTGATTTCATAGTATACAAAATCAGAATATTGTCTGCCCTGTCAGACCCCAATATTTTAAAGTGTAACTGTTGACATTTCTGAAAACATTAGTTCCACAGATCAAGATTATTAAAGATGTTATTCATGATAGGCCTGATTCAATACCCTGTCCTGTTGCATCCTGCCCAGCCCCCAACTAATCCAGAAGTGTCATAAATTACAGGTTTATTTGCATCTCTTGGAAACACCGTGGTATTTCAGATAATGTTAAACATCTCCATTTGCACAACTTTATCAAGCTTTCTGTCAGCACTTAAAATAGAACCACTTACATAGGATGAAAAAGATTCTTGAAGAATGAGAACTCTCAGCTGGATACAGATTCATGTAAAGAAATTACTGAGAAAATGAGTCACACATGTATCGTTGAAACACCAGGAGGAAAATCAGCATGACCAAAATAATATGCAGAACAAACTTGCAACTTAAGTTAAAAAGGAAGAGCAATAAAATGAGATGTTTTGTGAGAAACTGAATGATTTATAGGTGAATGTAATGTATCTCTTCCTGCAGTGATCTATCAAACCAAAACCAAATTTGTATTTTTAATTTGTGATAAAATTGTGATAGTTTGAAACAAATCGGAGAATTATGTAGTACTTTCTGCAAAAGTAAAATCCTGATTACTCAGTATCGATAAACCCACAAGATACTATCACACTGGCAAGTTTTACAAAACCGTTATTTTAATACCAATAAACGCTTTTATCAGGCCTACCCTTTTTGTAATTTCAAACCTAAATCTATCAAAGGTAACAAACTTGCCAAGTTAGGACATGCATCTGCAAATATTGACTCAGCATTTGAAGTACAATTCATTAACTTTCATTTAGTGCAAAAGACCCAAAGAGAAAGAAGACTGGTTAGAAGGGAATGGTTTAAATCCGTATGACAATATGATTGAGTGCATCAGATCACATTGAAGGTATATGAATATTAATTTTTTCAGATTCTGTAGACACGTCACATACTTTCATAAGTGCAAAGGTTTTCTCCAGATTGAAATGCTTAACATAGACATCATATCATAATGTTTTTGACAAAGGGGTGCATTCTCTATTGCTTTTATGACACAAGGAGCAGAGAAGCACATCAGAGGGGAATAAGATGCAAAGTTGGCTTTTTGCCTGGATTTTATCTGCTCTGTAGAGTGATGCAAGTGCTGATCCTCACAACAGCTTTTACATTGTCACCTAGCTGCTTTGCATTACAGAATTGCCTTAAAATAATGCACTTCAGCTGCGCTTCTCCCACCCTGATATGTTGTACTTGCTTCCAGCACACTTCTAGGAAAGATAAACTGAAGAGAGAAAACCATGAGTTTCTCCCCTGTAGCTTTAGGGGAACTCCTATAAATTGCTACTCCCATGTGTGGGAATATAGTAATAAGAATCAAAGGTAAACAGCTTATAAACTTACTGTTTCAGCAATAAAACATCCATTCATGCTCACCGTCCTATCTGGAACACCAAATAAAATAGTTTATTTCTTTTAAAAAAAAATAAAAAATTCTTTTTTATTTGCCGTAACTGGTAACACATTAGAACAGAAGTGAATTTGAAATCTGATTTAATAACAGTGACAGAACTCAAAACAGAATTCAGGTGCTTATATGATCCATTGTGAAATACTTATTTATGAAGCATATCATACATGCTAAAAATATTTTAAAAAGCATTCTGTCCAGAAGACAGCTTGAAAATATTGAAACCTTGAAAATGAGGCAGAATATAAATTCTACATGTGCCCTAAGCAGAACTTCTGCATGTGGTAAGTTTAACCTTTGATGTGCTTTTGTCTAAATTATTTTGGCTGCCTCAAGTGTGTAATAGAAACGTTTTTGCTCAAAATTTTCCAGTATCAAAAAAATTACATGGTATGCCCAATTTAAGTCAATGATTGTGTCATCTAAGCTGATAGAGGTTCTCTGTTTCCTTCCACTGGTATGTGATAGGAAAAGAAAGATAGAGTATTTCTTTCTTTTTATTTATTTTGTTCTCTAGCATTAAAGGAAACTTCTGTAATGCTTTAAATACTGAAGGTACCATTAATGCAATTAAATTATATAGATTTCTATTGTTCAAATGACATTTAACAAAAGTAAAACAAAATGAAACAAGCATTAAGTTTTTTAATTTTGTTTTTAGATCCTCAGTCAAACTTTAATATATTACTGAATTGAATCTGAGGTAATTTGGTTTCAAATGTATTCCAATATTTATGCCATTGGAAGTGTGAGATGAAAAAAAAGGTAATATTTTTATCAGGCCAGATGATAAGATTGGAAAAGGCAGAAAGCTTTTGGACACAGTCTCTTCATACATATTTTTATATCACTATGGCTACAGTGTATTGCCATTATTATATTTTTTCCATCACTAGACACAGAATGGTAGAAATATAAAAAAAGTCTGAAATTTCCAGAGTAGTTTACAAAATGAAAAATAATTAGTTCAAGTAAATTAAAAAAAAATTAAAAAAAATCAACAATTCAGCAACTCCAGAACTTGGGACTGAGAATAAGCTTCTCCTGATTCACAAGTGCAGCCATGTTAAAAATGCATTTTCATTAGAATTAAAAAAAAAAAAAAAGGTCAGAGATTCTGCAGTGAGGTGATTTTATGTCCACTCACTCCAGACATTCTGCTTAATTAGTCTTTCCCTTCTTTTTATCTTCCTCTAAATTTCTCATTTCATTTCCTCTGTGTCTTGTATTTCCCTTTATATCTTTATTCCTTCAGAAGTATGTACTTCATATGTTTGCTATATGCAGTAGAGATGAGTGAAACTGTTTTCACTAGAAGAGACTTAGATATTGTGGTGTTGAAGCTGGTAAAAGATGTAATATTGAATAGAAAAAAATGCATGGTATGGTAAGGTTGCTAATAATTAAACTATAGATATTTTATCTCACTGTAATTTGTTTATTTATCAGATAGTAAAATAATTGCTACAATTAATATTTAAAGCTAAACAAATAAAATCTTATTTTAATAAACACCCTCCCCCCCCAGCATCCTATTTAAAAAAAATCTATTTTTAAGCATTTGAATTTTACCAACTGACATACCTTCTTCATTGATACTGCACTGAGAGGTTTTTCACTAAATATGGCTTCTAGTCATCATTCTTGTACCTGGATTATTTTAAATGCCTCCATGTTTTCACCACATAAAAGTGAGAAGAAGTTTGGCATGAAGATCAGAAATATGAAACATGACTGCCAGACTGAAGCTCATATTTTTGAATATTTCAGACAGGCTTTCCTGAAACACAAAGGTGTACACATTAATAATTTTATAAAGAACTTATATCATCCCTTCTAAAATGTGCATTCATAACAATTGTAACGTTTTCTTAAAACACTCTACCCCATATTCTCCTTCCCTCTTTATCTTTATTGCTGTTGGCAAGTGGAAAGCCTGTCGTAATGTTAGTAAGGGATGATAGAAACAATAACAGCAAAACAAAGTCACTGATGACAAAACTTAACAGAAAAGGTTCTTAAGACAAAAGGAAAAAAAAATATCCTAAGAGGTAAAAAGCTCAGAGGAGAGGCAGAGGAAGATACATTTCTAAAAATCTGGATTGCATAGCAAATGTATAGGATTTCTCCTGCTGCTGCTATCATTTTCTGGTTTTGAGAAAACATGCATATCAGTTTTTTTTGCTGAACAGTACAAGTAAAAGCACTGACTTTGTGCATACTGATGCAGTAAAGAACTGAGCACAGGGATGATAGGAGGTGGTAGACTGGGAAAATCATCTGGATGGATTGTTCTCTCTGCACCTTAAATTATATGTACACCCTCTCCATTTTAATTACGAGATGCCCCTTGAATTCAGCAATAGGGATTGATCCCTGGGCACCCTCTGTTAAGCTGCAATGCTGACTTTATTCCTACAACAGCTTCCTATCTGATAAAATGGATCAAGAAACATTCTTTGACACTGAGATCAGGGAGCATACAGTATTTCATTTCATGCGTTCAAACTGTTCCTCTCCATAGGTTTTATTCTTCTTTACCAGCATTTGGTAACAGTTCCTCTAATTTTGTCTCTCCCAAACCATGATGGGATTTCTTAGCAAAATGCTACTTGGACTGCAGGTGAAACATATCATAGGCCAACTTGATAATACATATGCCCCCCCGGCTCGCACTGGCTATAGTTTCTTTAATGGTGTTGACGTGGCCTTAAGGGTTTTTTTTTTACAGTTTTCACCTTGTATTTAAGTTTGCCCCCATGTAACTTAAAAGCTGGAAAAGGTGAGGGCAAGGAATTAATAATCCTGATCTGAGTGTTTGAATAATCTGAATTCAGTGCTGAGCAAAAGGAGAAAGAGCAAACACAGTTACTTCATGTGTCTTTTTTGACTGCTCCCTACTGGGAGACCAGGCTGATCCCAAAAGCAAAACAAACATGGAATTGTTTCAACTTTTGCCACATCTTTCAGACACTTTGTTCAGCTAGAAACCTACGAAGCGCATGAGGTAGAAAGGACCTTTTGTTCTGGCGCAGTTTTAATAATAAGGGCTAAAAGAAGAGACAGCAATGGTAAATCTGAGCTTTCCACATCTTCAGTGCTTATTCTTGATTAACTTGCTTCTGTTAATCATTTCTAGGTAGCGTGTCTTAGAGGAAAACACTGATTTCTCATCTAATAATAACTTCATAGCTCTCCTCTAGGTATATCACAAATTTTTAAGGAGGTTTAGCTTGACAATAACGTTAGCTTAAATACCAGGCTTTTAATTGCACATTTCTGCAATTGACTCATTCATGATAAAATGACATCTGTATGTTGACACAAGATCATATGTATTTAGATTCCTTCCTGATAAAGGAAAATAAACCACAGCCTGTTCCCCTCTCCAGTTTCTCTGAAGTGTTCCTTTAAAAATGTAAATATCTGAGTAGTTCATCTATTAATAAACTAGAGCCTTGACATCACTGGGAGAACAAGGGACTTCGGTGTAGTCTAAATGAGCCTATCATTCTAGTTGCTTAACTGGCTTTAATCAGCAGACAAAATAAATAAATACAAACTGATTTCTGGTACCATGTGCAAGCATATATTGGGCTGAAATAAGCACTATTTTGCACACTGCTATCTATCTTTCTATTAAAAGCATGAAGTATTCTGAAGCATATTATGCTCTATGGCTCTTATAGCTGCCGAGCAGCTGGGCTAAATTATCAAAGGAGGATGCACAATTAAGCAGGATCTTGCTAGTACAATTGAGGTCTGTAATTAAGCCCCTGTCACCATAGACACATCTGGTATCTGCCTCTTCACTGTGCTCTGAAATCTGAGATTTACTGTTCTTTGGGAATAACGTCTGTGTTGGGGCATGTAGGGATTGGATTGTTCGTCCACTGGGCATGATACACCTCACGAAGACCTGCAAGATCAAGTCCTTAGTTTTAGTGAACTGAATTTCAGTTGAGGACTTCATCTATTTTCTCAGGATGTTTTAAAATTTCCATTAGCCACATATTTTCCTGTATCTATTTACATGTTTTTACAAAACACATGAATGTCTGAAAACAATGGAGTCATAGGCTACATCACACTTAAAATAATAGCACAGTTGTCTATAAAACTGGGGGTTTTGAAATTCTATGCATTATGTAAGTGATGTGGCAACACCTACATGTTAAAGGATTTTCCATGTCTATTCTGTATGCTATTATTAGAATGCATTTAAAATGCATTATTCTGTGTTGCATATATAAAATTAAAAATGTACCTATTATAGGTCATAGATTAAGGATCAAAATCACACAACTGTAAATCCAAAGTAAATATTTAAAATTGTCTCTATTCTATTCTCATACTAGCATCAATGCAGTAAGAGATGATGTCACTTGTACATACACTCATAGACTCATAAAATGGTTTGGGTTGGAAGGGACCTTTAAAGATCATCCAGTCCAATCCTCCTACCATGGGCAGGGACATCTGACTCTAGATCAGGATGCTCAAACCCCCATTCAACCTGACCTTCAACACTTCCAGTGATGGGTCATCTACAACGTCTCTGGGCAACCTGTTCCAGTACCTTGCCACCATTATTGTAAAAAATATCTTCCTTATTTCCAACATAAATCTACCTTCTTTCAGTTTAAAACTGTGCCCCTTGTCCTATCCCTACAATCCTTTGACAAAATTCCCTCTACATTTTCCTTGTAAGTCCCTCTTAAGTACCAAAATGCTGCAATAAGGTCTCCCTGGAGTCTTCTCTGAGGTGAACAAGCTCAACTTACTCAGCCTTTCTTCAAAGGACAGGTGTTCCAGCCCTCTGATCATGTTTGTGGCCCTTCTCTGGACCCATGCTAATAGGTCCATGTCTTTCATGCGCTGAAGACTCCAGAACTGGATGCTGTATGCCAGGTGGGATCTCACCAGCGCTGAGTAAAAGGGGAGAATCACCTCCCTCCACCTGCTGGCCACACTCCTTTTGACGCAGCCCAGTGTATGGTTGTCTGCAAGCGCACATTGTCAGCTCATGTTCAGTTTTTCATCTAGCAGTACCCCCAATTTCTCCACAGGACCGATTTGAATCCCTTTATCCTCCAGTCTATACCGACACTGGGGACTGCCCTGACCCGGGTGCAGGACCTTGCACTTGGCCTTGTTGAACTTCATGAGGTTTGCAGAGGCCCACCTCTCAAGCCTGTCAAGATCCCTCTGGATGGCATTCCTTCCCTCCAGCATGTCAGCTGCACCACTCAGCTTGGTGTTGTCTGCAAACCTGTCCAGAGAGCACTCAATCCCACTATTAATATCACTGATGAAGATATTAAATAGTATTTATCCCATTATGACCTTTGAGGTACACTCTTTACTGGTACCCACTTGTACATTGAGCCATTGAGTCTAACTTCTGTGCCTGTAGCCATCCAGCTAATTCCCTCTCCATCTAATATTTCATCCATCAAACCCATCCCTCTCCAATGTAGAGGGAAGAATGTTGTGGGAACAGTATCAAACGCCTTACAGAATTGCAGATAAATGATGTGTAGCTTTTCCTCTGTCCAGTGATGCTTGTCACTTCTCCATAGAAGGCTACTAGATTAGTCAGGCATACATTTTCAATTAAGTTAACAGCTGAGTAGGAGTAGAATAAAAAGTGCAGGTACACACAAAACCAAGCAACACATACATTGTGATAGTGATCGTACAACTATATATACACATCATTAACAAGAAACACACTTCAGTCTTTGAAGGGTATATGGGTTGTAGAGTTAGTTCCTACTGGATCACAGTAGAACAAGTATAAACAAGTCTCTGTAAAAGTGTCACATATGTGAGAAAAGTTATTTCTGCACAGCAGATAATTTGCTGCTGACAATCAGCTTTATATAAAGCCCATAAGAAGCAATTGAAAAGTTCTCAGCAGTTTCAGTGGTTCTCATATTAATCATTGTATGAAGAGTTTGTTTATAATATAGTTAAGTTGATAAATCTGTCCTTTTGCATTTAAATAAAAGATATTTCACTAATTAGAGTAGATTAATAAATACAATCATCTTACAACTAAACCTTGTGTCATGGGTTCAGCTGTAGCAGTCATTTTTCTCCTTCTTAGTAGATGGTGCAGCACTGTGTTTTTGATTTTGGGCCTGGGAACAGTACTGATAACACCAGTGTTTTCAGTTACTGCTTGGTAATGTTTTGGTCTGGCCAAGGACTTTCTGAGTCTCATGTTCTGCCAGGGAGGAGGGGAGCTGGGAGGAAGCAGAGAGAGGACACCTGACCCAAACTGACCAAAGAGGTTATTCCATACCACAGCACGTCATGTCAGGATGTGAAGACGGAAGGCAGAGACCCGGAAGGGTGTGGTGGTGGACTGGGGGTGCACAGCATGGTCGGGTTTTTGGTATTGGGTGGTTCGCTGCTGGGGGGTGCACTGGCTGAGTCGGGCTTGGTGAGCAATTGTATTCTCTTTCTTTGTACTTCTCCTGTCATTATTATTACTGGTAGTAGCAGTAGTGATTTGTGTTATACCTTAGTTAGTAAACTGTTCTTATCTCAACCTGTGCGAGTTGAATTCTTTTGATTCTCCTTCCCATCCCCCCGGGACTGGGGGAAGAAAGAGGGGGAGTGACTGAGTGGGCGACTTTCGTGAGTTTTAGAGACTTAAAACATGACACCTTGTAAAGATTAAAAAAGTTTGGTCTTGATCTTGTCTGCCTGCACCTCACACTCTGTGATACCTGTACAATGTATATATGCATGCATTCATGCATATCCACTCACCTCTTGTTAAACTGGAGCCAGACTAAAATTAGCGTTTCATATTCTAATGACAAAACCTGAATATCTTTAAAATCATGTTTTATAGAAGGGGATAAAAAAGCTGACCTGGGCTTCAACACTCAGCATAGTACATTTTAATAGGCAGAAGTTTGCATATTCAAGCCAGAAGCACACTGCTGACTCTACACCATTATTATGAGTAGGATAATAGTTGCCCAGTGCATGTGAAGACTTTATTAAATATTAGAGGCATGAACTTACCCTGTGTGGGAGATTTTTTGCACTCTATTCTGCAGGTTTTATGAGGAAAACCTTCAGGACTGGGATGATGATGTATTACAAATTTTTTAGAATAATTTGAATTGGAGACTGCTATGACTGACTCTTATAACTTGAAGGTTTATCCAATAAATATGAACTATGTGGTGTTCTGGTTACTGAGGAAACATGCTGCCAATGTCCTACCCCTGCTGGATTATAAATGATGGCATAGTAGCCATGTGCTGTTTGGAATGAAAGGAATGAAAAGGAATGGAAAGCCAGAAAATACGTGTACACAGTCTTTGAATCTGAGAGAACAGTAACAGAAACCCACAAGAAAAATCAGTATTTCTTCGCAAGTTTGACTATTGTGTTGAATTAACAAACACTACGTCCTATCTTTTTCTGAGTATATCTGACATAAATGTCTGTTATGTGAACTTGTAACATGTGATGACTTCATATTAATTGGATGAGCCGGGCATCAATTTAGGCTTTCTGATAAACCCTTATCCCTTATTAACACAATTGAGTAACTGTTACCCTGAAGTAGGATAAAAGATTTGAACTGGTTTTAGCTTTATGGATTGATACAACCTAAACCCCTAAATGCTTCTCAAATGTTTTCCTTTCCAGTCCCAACTGCTTTCTGTGGAACAACTGGCATACTGGAAAGCAATGTTGGATATGGTGTTAGCAATTAAACATGGATAATGAGAAACCTTCTTGCTAGTCCTGTGTTACTCATACATACAGATAATAGTCCAAGTGTCTTATGGCTGTTTATTAACATCATTGGTGTTAGCATTATCTATGTTTATAGAAGGCACATCTTTAAGTTGTTTATTATTTTGAAAGCTGAGGTTTATGCCAAGTATAAATGAAAATTAATTACATTATATTCTATAGCCAGAAGAAAATACACTGTATATGATTAAAGAATACACTTGGGAGTAGACTCCTGTATTCTGATGCTGCAGGCGGGTTTTACCTATTCAGCATGTCACTGAGCTGCCTGTGCCTCATAATTCCTATCTGCAAAAAAAGGCATAATCTACTCATTAACTCTAGAGAAATACTGATGCCCTACAGTTTTAATAAAATGTGGTGTTCTCTTTATACATCTATGCATACACACACTAAAATATGAGTGAACTTTGTTTTTGAAGAAATCACAGATTTTGAAGGGGAAAAAAAAAAAAAAAAAAAAAAAGCTGTGCGTGGGCAAATGGTCAAAGCAGTCTATGACAGAAGGAAGAGGGTACTCCTGCCTAACAGGTAACCTGACAGGACACATATGATAATATCAGTCAATCTAACTGAAAATTATAATTACATTTTAAGATTAATGGGAATTGCTAATATTTAGCAGTACATACTCCAGTCTTATCCCCACTAGAGATTAATGAACATTCAAAGAATGAACAAAATGTGCAATTGGAAATAATCTGTCATTTAAAAAGGGTCATTGATTCAACCTTTAGCTATTCAATAGTGTACTATTTGATTTTTATTTAAAAATCTTTTATTTTTATTTTTAGTAAGTATCCACAGAAGGATCTTTCTGCCCCTATTCAATGCATACCCCATGAACATAGACCAATATGTGTCATCCACTTCTGGGATCTTTAAAGAGAAAACTCACATGTTTAGAAATGTTGGCTTCATGTTTAGAAATAGTGAGAAAACACTGTGCATTTTGCATTTCCTAGAAAAAAAGTAGAAAAACCTGTTACAAGCAGACTTAACTGTTATCTAGCATTCTGCTGAGGACATTTTTTGTGGTCAGCACACATATCCTAGCTCCAGACATTCAGGTCAACTTCAGACATTTTGTGTAGAAGTACAACTGCCCAACACCTCAGTAGTCTATAGAGAATTTTTAGGCTATGAATCTGAGATGCCAGTTTATCTCCTTTGAATTTTTTTAGGGGTTGATCATTGTTTCAGACATGCCAGGTGCCAAAACTGAGGGTGGGGAGGTTTTCATGTTAGGAAACACTACGGCAACAACAACTGGAAAGATGTTAATGTCACTGCTGCCTTTCCCTCCTTGGGGAGGAGGAAACATAAGTGAAAGTGTTACTCTAACAGCAAGAAATAATTCTGTCCCAACCCTCATAAAATGGAGTTGGAATATTCATACAGATTTTTCATCTTACATGACTTGTGAATGGACGGAAAAGTATACATTGCCACACTTCATCATCACAAATCATGTTTATCATGACATAGTTTGAATGAAAAAAATGACACTTCTTTGTTAAAATTTAAAAACCCAAGCCCAACTCATCCAGATTCATCAAAGCTCTATATCTACAAGACAAGGAGATAAAACATAGGTGTGAATCAAGCACAGAAAGCAGTGCAATTAGATGTACTGTTTAAGAAGGTGGTATATTCACTGAAGCAATGAATTTATGTTGCTTGAAGAGAAGATAAACATTTTCACATTAACATGCCATTACTTTTGCTATTATTAACATTCAAAAGGACTCAGACAGAGAAGCTTAGCAAGTCCTTTCAAGATACTAGGTGTCACAGAGGAGTCTTTGCATCTATGCACCAGTAGAGGATGCCAAAAGAAAATGTAAGAAAAGCTGTCTTGTCCCATGAGCATATACCTGCATTGTTGGTGGATTCCTTTGCATTTCATACCTTGGCCTTTCAGTCTGGCAGTCAGAAGCCTGAAGCAAGGAAGACAAGTACAAGCAAAATCACAAAATAATAATTACAATGTGATAACATCAGTCAATGCACAAAAAATCTTTGTAATGGAAGAAGCAAACTAGTTTCTTGATATGCAAGTAGTGCTGTGAAAAATTTGAAGACTTTAGGACTATTACACATAATAAATAATAAGGTAATAAAGGATAAGTTAGTATATATCACTACATGAAAAATGTCTTTTTTGCTCTAAGGAGGTATCTAGTTTTGTGTTTATGAGTTTAAAATATTACAAGTATATATTAAGTCATTAACATTTAGGCCTAAACTTGGTAATTTTTTTATAGATTTCCCTATGATTTATCATTTATGGCATATAACTTTTAATGTATTTGTCCAATTTTTTTTTGTACTATGTGGTAATCAGAGTGATTATTTTTATTAAATACTGTATTGGGTTGAAATGCCATTTTGCTTTGCAAATTTACATCAACTTGCTTGTTGTTTTTACCATATTTTTTGTTTGCAGCATTAGCATTCTGTGGTGCAGTCACATTAAAGTAACTGAGCTAGGCAGGCATTCAACCAAAGGACTTCATTTATATGATGCCCAAAATTGTGAAATGTAACTGCTTAGTTCCAGCAGTAGAATTTGCAATGCAGATGATTAAGTTTTCATAAACTGGGATTCCCATAAGACTTCCCAAACACTGGAAAACTCAAGACAAAAAAGTAGAAAATGAGAAAGGGATGGACTCAGGTGGGTTGCCTAAACTGAGCTGTCATTTGATATTCCCTACTGATTATGAGCTCATGTTAGGAGCATCTCACCAAACGCTTTTTAAGATGGCTGAGGATATCCAGTAGATCACATAATCAACCCTGAGCATGTATCTCAGATAGACATCTCAAATGGCAGCTGATGTGAGGTTGCAATGTATTGAGCCACATGCGCCTGAAACTCTCTCTTATTTTAAATGTATCACAACCAGGATTAGGTGGGAGGAGGAGGAGGGGAATCTTGTTTTAGGTGTCTAGAGCATAGTCAAGTCATAAACTGGGAGGAATAAATTCTGGGGATGTAATTTCTGCTGCCTGCACCAATCATTGCCTAATGCAGAAAACACAAGCAGTTGCTGGAGAGTACTCTGAAACGTAACTATTGGAATGTACAAAGAAATTTCTCTGGTCCAGTTTTCTGTTTTCTTGTTCATTTGTTTTTCCAGTTTCTTTTTCCATTTTTATTCTAAATGAAGAAGAGTCCCAATTTCAAACAAAATACCTCAGAGCATTAGTTTTCAATATAGACTCAAACTTCATGCTAACAAGAGGCAGAGTTCAGATCACCATTTTGTCAAAAAGGTGAATTTTCTTATTGTTAGGTTAATACGCAGAAAGTTGACGTTTCCTTCAACATCAAACCGAATCAGCTGGAATAAGGAGAGCTCTGAATACCCTGACCAACTAAACCTCCTCCAGCAACTTATATACTTACCTGCTATTTCAAATGTGTTAATGCAGGAGATGGATATATCTACATTATGATCAGCAGAGCATGATCTGAAAAAAATGTTTGTTTCCCTCTGAGAAGAGGTTTTGGCGAAGTCCTGCTGTCCCTGCATATGAGGAGAACCATTGTGCTGCTCTCTCCAGGAATGGGAAGTGAAAGGTTCCATCTCTCTCCCTGCACTTAGGCCAGTGTCCATACCCACACTCCCTATGCACTAGCTAAGTTTTACAAAGACTTCTCTCATCTCCTCTCCCTGTGTCTCTGTGCCCCATCTGCTACACCCTGAAGATCTTGAATGCTTAAATCGATTAAATATTTTATTCACTTTTTCCCCCCTTCCCCTCCATAGTAAAATAGTTATTGTATCAATCTCGGAAAAGAAAGATTTGCATGCAATTAAAAGTGTAATTAAGTTAGAATTCTATGGATAACTTATCTAATTTTGTGTAAAATAGTCCATTCATGGAGATCATCTCAAGAAATATTTACAAAATGTCTCATTATGAAGCATTAGTGAATTTTTTAGGTTTATATTAATTCACTATTAGCAATAAATAGCAAATTACAGATCTAATTTCCATTGAGCTCATAAGACTAATTGTTGTAGCTAACAGCTACAGCTCTAAATGCTATGGGAGATTAAGAGAAGATGGAGCCACAAAGAAAACACACCTTCAGGAACGATTTTACAGGTTACGAAAATAAACTGGATTCAACATACCTTGCACAGTTATGTTCACTGTGGCACAATTTGTTCATCAGTTTTTTTAGTGTTAGATGACACTTTTTATGGCTTATAACTTAGTTTTCAATGCTGTGCTAATCAAACATTGGCGTCATAAATACCTGGTAAAGTGTGACAAATATGACTTTGATAAAATAGTGTACTGTTCACATCGACACCTTACATATATATATATAAGGTGTCAAGGTGATATATATATCTCCCCTGATATTGCCTTAAATTTAGGAGGAAATCTGTGAAAATTACAGAAGAATGCCAAACAGATAGGATAAAAAAATATTTTTCATGTAAGAAGTACTATATATTTTTAGAAGGCTTTTGTAAAATGTGCTGTTACTGGCAATTATCTCTTCTGCAGTTCCACAGGCTACATTAAATGATCATTCTTATTAAGCTCTAATTATATTTCTTGAATAAATGTGTTGATTACTTTGCATCTAGAGAAGATTATTCAGTTAAAATTATCCAGTGCACAAATTGTTTTCAGCTGTGTTATATTACATTATCACTTCAGCAAGATAATAATTTGTAAAAAATATCTGTCAGTAGGGGACAGAAAAGTCCTCCAATCTTTAGGATTTCTGCTAGCTTTTTTCATATTTATTTTGTTTCATTATTCTCATCCTTTTCTTTCTGATTTCTTAGAAACTGATAAAGTAGAATATGCAGAATACTTAAGTAATGAGAGTGCAGAATCTTCTTCTATACAAATTAGCCGCTGCTGTGGTTTAAGCTCAGCCAGCAACTTAGACCCATGCAGCCACTCACTCACTCCCCCCTCTTCTTCCCTTCCTCATGCTCTGGAGGGATGGGAGGAGAATTGAAAGAATATAACTCCCACGGTCTGAGATAAGAACAGCCCAATGACTAAGGTATAACACAAACCAGTACTGCTACCACCAATAATAATAATGATAAGGGAAATAACAAGGGGGGAGAATATAAAACTAAAAGAGGAAAAGAAAAAGAAAACAATAAAGACAAGTGATGCACACTACAATTGCTCATCACCCGTGAACTGATCCCGAGCAGCGATCTCGGCCTTCTGCGTAACTCCCGACAGTTTATATACGTGGCATGATGTGCTGTGGTATGGAATACCCTTTTAGTTAGTTTGGGTCAGGTGTCCTGTCTCTGCTTCCTCCCAGCTTCTTGTGTCCCTCCTCACTGGCAGAGCATGAGAGACTGAAAAGTGCTTGATCAAGGGTAAGCGCTACTTAGCAACAACTTAAACATTGGTGTGTTACCAGCATTACTCTCAGACTAAAGTCCAAAACACAGCACTGCACCAGATACTAAGAAGGATGAAAACAATTGTTACAGCTAAACTCAGAACAGCTACTGAAAAAGTTAAATAAATTGCAAGCTCAGTGCATAATTCCCTTCTTATTAATGCAGTCTAAATCCTAGTTTCCAAACATAGCCTGTATCAAGACACATCTTCATTTCACCTCTATTTTTCTCCTGTCAGTTCTCACATTTCCCTGAATTAGGAATTGAAAAACCTCTTTAAAGAGCTTTTCCCTGGACAAGAACATACTGAATATATTGTTTGTACAGTAAAAAAAAACAAATAAACAAGGGTGCGTTTTGCCTCATTTTCATGGTAGCAAAATCCCTCTATCTGGAAAAAAAAAAATATTATCAAAGTGTAAAATGTATTCAAGCAACTAGGTTATCCAGGTGAAAAAGAACAGGTCCTGGGAATGTCCTTTGATGGAAAGAATTTATATTAACCTTCACTGACTGATGTCCTTTTGAGATACATTTAACTTCATTCTTACTTTACATGTCGATACAACTACTCAAAAAAAAAGCACGTTTATACCCATGGCAGTCCTGACAGATACCTGTTCTGCAAAGATTCTGGTGTTAAAGACTTCACAGACTTGTTATGGATTTCAGTAGTGCTCTCCCAGTCATTAGAAAATTTTATTAATTTTTAAATTGAATTTATTAAACTTACTCCATTATTTGTTATGTAACTGACCATGTAAACAGGGTGCAAATTATTGCATTTGCAGGAAGCTTTTATGGATCTGAAGAGTATTCTTATGCTGGAGCAACATGAGCACACACACCATTTTGATCACCTTCAAATTAAATGATTCTCACAATACATTTTCTCATAAATGTCTTGTAACTTAGTAAGAAAAACATGGCAAAGATAAGCAGTGTAAAGCTACAGGGGATTGTCGAGAGCCAGCGCACTTAAATATTTTTAATTAGACAGATAGAGATATTTTTTTCCATTAGTAAATTACACAATCATCAGTATTTTGGAGGAGTGGCTTTGAATTCAAGATGACAGTGGAAACTAAGAGCATGGCTACATAGGAGGTGCTACTCTGAGATCAGAACAGTCAACTGCTTGAAGGCAGATAGGAGAGTAGCTGATTAGTGACAGCTCTGACAAGAAGAGTGTAGGAATTGACCTGTAGTAACAATACTAACATACTGCAAAGGAAGAAAATATTATTTTCAGAGGAATGAACATCAGCAAAAATAAAAAGGCAAGTAAAGACATCCTTGGGCTCTATTTATCAGAAACATGTGGTCTTCCAGAATACTGTATTTGATTACAGACAGGGAGTTCATCAGGAGAGGTGCATCAGCTAGAAAACCTGTAAGGGTGCACACTGAATGATGCAACAGAAGCTTATGTAATATGCAACATTATACAAAATAACAGGAACAAACATTAATTTTAATCTGCCATGGAATTCATGACCTTTATTTTGCTGTGCTAGCTTCAGATACTGAAGAATTTATTTTTTAATCAAAATTTATTAATTCAGTTAAACTACATTTTTTGATGTTTGCAAACCTATACTGGTCATTGAAATGGCAATGAGAGAGGCAATGGAAGGAACCTGATCCACCTCTCCTTCCTTGTAGTGTCAGACCAATGGGTGATTAAAAGTTAGGTACTTTTCATTTAAGATGAATAGCTTTAGCAAGAGAGAATATTGTCCAGCCTTTATCTTTCCTTTTGGAGCTGTTCCACTTTGTAATAATAAATTATTAATTCAGCAGGTGAGAAACAATGGCATTACTGGCTTAGAGACTAGGGCACACAGCTAGGAAATTAATGTTTC
Organism: Myiopsitta monachus; assembly: GCA_017639245.1. Taxonomy (NCBI): domain Eukaryota; kingdom Metazoa; phylum Chordata; class Aves; order Psittaciformes; family Psittacidae; genus Myiopsitta; species Myiopsitta monachus. The sequence goes on from CM029919.1 coordinate 57,511,985, forward strand.
ATGTTCAGGTCTCTGCTTCAGTAAATATTCAAAATTCATCAGAATTTGTTCGAAGACCGGTAATACCAACTCAAATAACCTAATTGGGATAGTCTGACTGCATGCACAAACTGACAGAGTAGAGGTATCAAGCAGGAGCTCTCATCTGTTAGACAGCTACCCTGTCAGCAGGTTATTGTCTATTTAAGAGGCAGTAATTCCTGGATTAATTTCATTTTTTACATTGTAAGTTAATGATCAGTCCATTGTATTACTGGATGGAATAGAATAATGTCTTCTGAGTGCTTTCAAAAGGGCAGGCTACCTGGCTCTACAGCTACTCACTTGCATGATAGGATGCTTTGTCTTAAGAGGAAACTGTTCTTGGCATTTATTGTTGGATGGCTTGTATAGTTAAGCCCTTCACTCACTCTGCATATTTCTATCAATGTAATTCTTCTATGTCCTGTCATCACAGGTAAACTTTTATGAGTCTAATCACTCAAATCATAACTCTTCTGTTTAGTCTATGTGTCGATGAGATGTACCCACAAGTCCCAAGGGAGCTAGCAGATGTTATTTGTGGGGCCAATCTCAATAGTCTTTGATTTATTATGAATCATGAGCAAGATACCCAAAGACTGGACCAAAGCACATGTCAATGCCGTCTTCAAGAAGGCAACAAGGAGGACCTAGGGAACTACAGGCCAGTCAGTCTCATCTTAATTCCTGGAAAGGTGGAATCTAATCCTGGAAACCATGAAGTATGAGAAAATCATCAAGAATAGTCAGCATGGCTTAACCAAGGGGAAACCATGCTTGACCAACCTGGTAAACTTCTTGATGAAGCGACTGACCTGGTGGGTAAGAGGGGAGCAGTGAGTACTATCTACCTGGAATTCAGGAAGGCTTTTGACAATTATGGCTCAGAGAGGATCCTATCAAGGTGCAAAAATACCTGAAGAGAAGGTGCAAAGAGGATGGAGCAAGGCTTTTTTCTGCAGTGCCCACTGAGAGGACAAGAGGCAATGGTTACAACCTGAAACACGGGAGATTCCATCTGAACGTCAGGAAATATTCTTTTACTTCGAGGGTGACTGAACCCTGGCACAGGTTGCCCAGGGAGGTTGTGGCATTTCTATGCTTGGAGATACTGAAAAACCATCCTGTAACAATCCTGGGCAAGTGACTAGATATTCCTTTTTGAGTAGAGGGGTTACACCAGGTGGCATCCATAGATCCCTTCCAGCCTCAATCATTCTGCGATAGTGAATTCTTTTGGAAATGACTGTCATACAGGTTTCGCTACAAACCTAGATCCAAGCGAACATAGGAAAAGTTCCCATAGTGGACTTCAAGTAGAATGAGAAACTCAAGAAAAATACTCACTTCCATAATTTAACTCCTGTCATGGGAAGTTTCCTTGGGTATCTTCTGATGCTCACGTGTCAGACTGGCACTATCAGCATAAGTCTGTGTCTCTAAGGCCACTTAAGATCTTCATAGTAGGTGCTGGCAGAACAGTCATAGAATACATGTTGACATCACATCCTATATATAACAATGATGGCTATTTGTCCACCAAATATCTTGGAAACATCTACTTGTGTTCAAAATAAAGATAAAGATTTAGTCTTTATGCAACACTTTCATTATAATACTCATAAGGAAAGAAGACCTAAGTCTTATGCCTTCTTGACTCTGTAACAAAGCTTTAAAAAAATTCCTTGTAAAAATTTACTTACTAGCCTAAGGAAAAATGGTAGTGGGAAAAGTGCTATGGTTGTGTAGAGTGAAAAGGGAAAGAAAAACAAACAAGAAAACAAGAGTAAGCTCTAATCTGCAGGTCAGTCCCACAAGTAGCCCCTATAATTGGGCTCCAAGTTGAATTTCAAAGGTGTTTATGCACTTCATTCAGTAATTGGTTAATGTAGAGGACAATCCTTCAGCACAACTTCCGGCAACAAAAACTCCAAGTTGACACCACTAGCACTGTGGTCCCAGGCCATATTTCAAATACAAGTGAAAAAAAACAGCTTTAAAAAAAGTTTTGTTGAAAATCTATTTGCGGAAAAGTTGTATGGCATTTCAGGGATTGTCCACATTCCCATTTCTTTATTCAGGTTGAAAATATGAATAAGTTTGATATACGTATATAGTATAGAAATGTGTAATATACTATGAATAATAATAATAGTTATTTTATTATTTATAGCATAAAGTAAAATTTATTATTTTGGAATTTATCACTTGTTAAGTTTGGTTTTTACATCCTGTGAAGTTTCTCCAAAAAAAAAAAAAAAAATGGAACTGAAGCATGATTCTGCCACTGCAAGTTTCCTACACTACATTAACTATTCCTTTTAGAAGCAACACCCTTCTTAAAATATTCAAATCCATTTCATGTGTGTTGATACCACTCCAGAAATAAGACAGCAGGAGAGTTTAATATGTCTAGTTGGAAAAATGTGGTCAAAGCCTATTACTAGTACCATAAAAGACTATTAATCATACAGAGTGATATTGAAGCACAAATAATATTCCAATTTAAATTAAATAATCTGAAATTATAGACAATGTAGTTTAGAAAACAGAGCAGTGCTTTGATGAATACATGCCCACATTTTGTGATCAGGCCTATTACATTGCAAAATGTTTTAATAAGCATGCCACATTACAATTGCAAGAAATATTACAGTAGAAAATAGGATAAGCAGAGCTAATTAGTTGGAATATGTAGAAAAAAGAACTACTCTTAAAATATCTACAGCACTGAGTTTGATATTCGGTTTGAATGGTTTATCTCCTTAATTTAATTAGTTTTACAGGAGCTTTCAAAAAGGATAGTTGCTATCTAAAATCTTAAACATCAAATTCTCCAAATACTAGAATTGCCTGCCTATGGTTTAAATTATTAAAAGAACAAATAAAATCATTAGCATGCTTGGTTAAGAGAAGATGTTAATTTATAAATCATAGCTTCATAAATATATTGCTTTTAAAACTAACTAGAGACAATACTGATAAAAGAAAAAAAAAATGAGCAGGGTTTATGGAATTGTACAAGCATGAATAGAAAATACTGCAGAATTTGAATCTCCAGCCTACAAAGTTTAGGTAAATAACCATGACATACTGAAGCTAGAAAAGCAAACTTCAGCTCCCAAAACTGACACTCAAGTAACGTTTCAGCTCAGAAGATTGACATTATATTACATCTACTTCAGGGGAACAGAAGGAAGATGACAATTCATATGCAGTGGAATAAGAGGTAACAAATGGAAGACACAGAATAAAATTTAAAATTCAATATGTAAAGAGCTTTAAAATATTTTGAAGATCTATTTACATTTAATATAGCAATTAAAGTTATTTATCTAAAATTAAGCATATTTATTTCAGTGTACCATTTTTGTCAGTTTGCTGCCCAAAACACTGCTGTCCAATGTTGGGCAGCAAACAAAAATTGACTTAATTATAAATCTAAAAAGATTTTTGTTCATCCTCCATTTTTTTATCTGAGATCAAAAATAGTGTAATCATCCTGTCTGTGGAAGATAAAATATTTCAACATAAATGTGTATTGTTAAGTTGCACATGTAATAGACCCAGCTGTGTATTTGTTATCCCATTAACTAGATTAACAACATGTGCTGCAAACATATCTCATCTACCAGTTATATTGCTTTGCTCATCTTATACATAGCTGCTGATAAATGGGGCAATAACATGTTAGAAATGCTGAAGCTGTCTATATAACATCACTTGAATAGTTTTTTCATCATTAATATTTAATAAATTAATTTATGTGGTGAAGTAATAAACTCAAAGCTTTCTTTTTGCAATAGCAGTGAAGCAATATATTTTGGCTAATAAAATAAAGATAAATGTTTTTAGTAGGCAGCTTCAAAGAAAATTATTTACACAATGCTTACATAGCACTCCCTAGAGAAAAATGCAAGCATTCCATATTTAATTAATAAAAATATACCTTAATAGGGTGTCCTGGGTTCAGCAGTAGCAGTCATTTTCCTCCTTCTTAGTAGCTGGTGCAGTGCTGTGGTTTTGACTTTCAGCCTGGGAACAGCGCTGATAGCACCGATGCTTTTAGTTGCTGCTCAGTAATGTTGAACCTGACCAAGGACTTCCTGAGTCTCATGGTCTGCCAGGGAGGAGGGGAAGCTGGGAGGAAGCAGAGACAGGACACCTGACCCTAACTAGTCAAAGAGGTATTCCATACCCCAGCAGGTCATGTCCGCTATATAAACAGGGGGCAGTTACCCGGAAGGGTTAGATCACTGCTGGGGTCGGGCTGGGTGTCGGTCGGCGGGTGGTGAGTGGTTGTAATCTCTTCCCTTGTTATTTCCCTTATCATTATTATTATTGGTGGCAGTAGTAGTGGTTTTGTGTTATACCTTGGATACTGGACTGTTCTCATCTCAACCTGTCGGAGTTACGTCCTTTCAATTCTCCTCCCTATCCCTCCGGGAGCAGAGGGAAGGAAGGGGAGGGGAATGAGAGAGTGGCTCCGTGGCTGACTGAGCTTAAACCACAACTTGGGCAAAAATTGAAAAAGCCTTCTCCCTCATTCATGAATTCCAATTTCTGTTTGCAGTTCTTTCATTCTTATTGCCACTCCTCTAACTGGCAGAGTATAATTTTCTCTGATGCATAAGCACAAAATAATGGAGAAAGACATTTGTCATAAGATTACCCTTGTAGAAGAAAACAATCTATCTGGCCACTACTGAATTAAAATAATTTGTTTATTGAAGTTTCTTGATACAGATCTTGATACAGAAGTTCTGCAAGTGTTTGGTACTCTGATAATAGGATGCTTTCTTAGTATCAGGATATACTGAAAAATGTGGGACCTGAGCATAATGTAAATGGCATAGAATAAGGGGTGGATACTGTCCTGGTTTCATCCGCTATTTTCTCCTTCCTAGTATCTGGTGCAGTGTTGTGTTTTGGACTTCAGTCTGAGAACAGCACTGATAACACACCGATGTTTAGGTGCTTTTAAGTAGCGCTTACCGTGACCAAGGACTTTTCAGTCTCTCATGCTCTGCCAGTGAGGAGGGACACAAGAAGCTGGGAGGAAGCAGAGACAGGACACCTGACCCAAACTAACCAAAGGGGCATTCCATACCACCGAAAGTCATGCCACGTATATAAGTGAGGGCAGTCACCTGGAATCAGTCAGCTTGTGGTGAGCAATTGTATTGTGCATCACATTACAATTTAGTTTTTTTTTTTTCCTTTCTCTTTTGTTTTTTTATTCTCTCCCCTTGTTATTATCATTGCCATTAGTAATAGTAGTTTATTGTACTTTGGTCATTGTACTGTTATTATCTCAACCCGTGGGGTTTGCATTCTTTTGATTCTCCTCCCTATCCTGCCTGGAGGGAGGAAGAGGAGAGGTGAGCAACTGGCTGCGTAATGCTGAGTTACCAGCTGGGCTTAAACCACAACAGATGTGAAGACTAGTATCTTATAAAGCCATGCAAGAAAATGCTGAGTGTCCAACGAACGTAAAAATGTCTATACTGGGGCAAATCAATGATTTATCTAGCACAAAATCTTGTCTATGAAAATGGCCAACAATGGATGTTTGGGAAATAACAAAAACAAATGAAGAGACTGCAAATCTGATTGAGAAATTTATACTAAACACATTTAACAGAACATTAGTGTTTCAGAGTATTAAAAAAAAGACGTATGGTCCAGATTTTCAATTACTTATATACAAGTAATAAGAAATAAGACAGATACTTGAATTCTTCTGAGTGTCATGTGCTATGAAGACTACAGGAATCACTTATCTGCCGCAGCAGGCATTTGCTTTCTGCAAGGTCAGCAAACAACCTGACAATAGCAAAATGACTTTCAGTGTAAAAAGCAAAATAAGTCTACAATTCTTCATGTTCAGCCTTGAAATGTTCTCACACTAAGGCAGTGTGGGAGTACTACTGTGTGGGAGTACTACTGGTGGAAGGAAGAAATAGTACCAATCAGAATCAAAAGGTTAGATGGTGACTGTGTGTATGTGTGAATATATATATATATAGATCCACCGTCACATTATGAAGTGTGCTAAATTTCTCTGAGGAGGTTATAATATATTTATTTATTGATGGTGGATTGAATATTAAAACAAAACGAACAAAGAAAACCCCAGTCCAGCTTTTTTGTTAGAAACTGGAATAAGTATCTGTGTTTAGGTCTTCTACAATAACTGTGCAATTCAGTACTAAACTGGACCAGTGACACTTTGAAATAAAAGCTAGTTGCAGCTTCCATCTGTAGGCACTGAGTTGCTTTGCAAATGCCAAAGTGACCACTATCATGCTGTAACTGTCTTACTTCTGGCTCTGTGTTTCTCCATGTCCTTTCAAAGTGTCCTAGCATTGGGTGCTATATTTACTATCACATATAGCAATTGTGTTTCTCATGGCTTGTTTGTTTTTCTATTTCATTTGGATTAGGTCTGTGCCACATTCTGCTTTACCTTCCCTGCAGTGGTTATTCATGATGTATTCTCCACACAAATTTACTTAAGAAATAATGAAACTTAAATAAAATAAGACATATGAAGCGCATGTGAGCCCAAAACATTAAAACAGTGAGAATAAGGGCTTATTATCTACTTGATACTAGCAATATAACTAATTAATTATAAAGTCATAAACCAAAAAATATTTATGACTGAGGAAGTACAACAAATGGATGAAGCTCTTGCACTTGGGGAGAGATCTGGAATCCCTCCTGAATTAATGATAGAAACATCATTTGATAATAGAGTTATCCAAAATCAGTCACCAATAATTTAATGTAAAAAAAGTCTGTAAGTCAATTTTTGTTAAAAATGGGGTTTTAACAATGTTCTGATGAAAGACTGAACTTTTAGTGAGTACATTGACAAGAAAGATTGAGCTTTTCCTTAATGTTCTGAGTATTGCAAAATGTGCCCCTGTCAAACATATCTCCTGGTATCCGTGAGATGCCTCCTGTCTAAAATGTCTGTAATAAGCAACAGCAGTGTATATATTTTGTAACACTGACAAATTAAACGTATGTGTATTCACAGTTTGCACACGTATGCGAAGGGTATGACCAACAAAAGATAATGAAGTGTGCAGTTTTCTGTGGGAGGCATAGAAAAGCTTGTAAAAAGTGGCCCAAGTAAGAGATATACCAGAGAACAACAAAACAAGATTAGCATTAGGGACTGCAGGCAAGCAAGACATCCTGATAAAATAAGCAAGGCATCCTGATAAATGTGTGAGAAAGATGAAAGGAAGATGAAAATTAAGGATAAACAGCAGTGAGTGCAGATGAGCTTCTACATCTTTGAAGAGTGGCAAGAAGCATGAAAACACTAAGGTTAAAAGAGTGAATCTAGGTAAAAAGAACACTTCTGCTTCAGTTCAACTTTCCTGGTTCTCAAGAATGATAACCTTGACTTTAGCAACTAAGAATAAATCAAGGACCACAGCCCTCAGTGCTGAGTATATGGCACCAACTCCATGGTATTGTATACACAGTTAATTTGGAATATAACTTTTAAGGACTAGCAAATGTGTATATGAACTGATAAGTAGTGGCAGTAACTTTCAAAGTACATTCCTAATACAAATTCATCAAGTAAAATATTATTTTAATATTTTAAAGAAGACAGACAAATCAGACTGTTGTCATAGTGATTTCTAATTCTCTGAGAGAAATAATATGCATGGGTGTATATAAATATTTATATATGTGTGTGTACTTCATATTCTGTAAATATATGTGTATGTAAACATATTCAGCTTGAGTAATACATATTTACTAACTCCAGACAGTTGTGATTTTTATTGATAAGCAGGGTCAAAATTGTTCTTTAAATAGTTATTGTACTTCCTTCACAGTGGGTCAACTGAAATCAATTAAGTCTGTCTACTGACTTCAGCTGAGTTCCCAGTAAGAGCGCAATGTCCATGAGTTCCAATAGCTTGCTTTGCAGGGGGAAAAAATAAGGTGAAAATATTCTAGTTTTAAAGCAAGTTTTTTGATATTGATTCAAACTTTCACATCTAGCAATGAACTGCAGAGGCAATACATGTTTGCCTGTTCCACATGGAGCGTAATTCCAACAGCTATGCCAAGATACCATAGTCCATAATCTACTAATGAACACGTAACAAGATACATCACTTCAGCAAATGTTGCTTCAAGTTCTGACAATTAAAACCAACCAACCCAAAACCCACTCTGTACTGGGTACATTAAAAAGTTAAGTACACACAGAGGATCTTCCAGTTTCTCAGGATCAAAAGGTATTAAGACACAACAGAGGTAAAATTAGTGGCAATGAGTTACTATCATAGTAACAGTAATAGACTTTTAATATCTAATAATAAAATATCTACACAACAGGGAAAGTAGACATTGCAAAGGTGGCAAATAAATTAGTGAAACAGTTAACAATGTTCAAAAGCCTGAGATTTTTTTCTATGTGAAAAAAGGAAATGAGAAAGCAGGTAAAACGCAAAGTATGGCATGCTTTGTAATAGTAGGTTATATCAATTATGAAATAATGAATGTCAGAATTTATGGAAAACATGGAGTTACACAAATCAGACACTGTGAAGGGTACTGCTCAAATACGTTCACCAAATTATTCTTCGAAATCATGTATAAATGAAGAAAACTGGAGGATGACTAAATAAACGTTTATCTGCTAATGAAGTTACTGCTTCATTACTGGGACAAAACTGTAAAATTGTATTGCTAATCTTGTGTTTGTGCCCACAATTTCTTTAATATGCTTAAGAGTTTCCTACATACTGTGTGCCATATCATTATCTCTCCTGCTAAAAACTGTCTCCATTCCTGGTTTTTAATCTAGAATCTGTACTCCTTCCCTGTGTCACTGAAAAAATTCAAAACTCAGGTAGCCTATACTACACAGAGCATAGCAAGTACTTTAGCTATTTATAGCTATAATTCAGGGGCTGACAGATTCCACATGAGACAGGGCTTGCTTCCTGCAGAATCTCTTTTCTGTTTGACAATGTGCAAGCTCACCAAAACCTTTGAAAAGCAATTAAGAAGGATTTGGATATGTTACATATTTGCAAACTAGCTAGATTCCCAAAGGTTAGTGAATGAAGCATATCCTGCCCTACTCTTCATTCCTTTTCCTGGAAAAAATAATAACAAATGATATTATCTACTCTGTGTGACACCTGTATAACATGTTTATTTGGAAGGGCATTTATTTCACCATTATTTCACTGTAAATGCATTTTCCAGAAAGTTTCCTGCATGCATACAAAAATGTGGTGGTGGTCTTTGAGGGTCGTTTACTTCTTCCAGCAATCTTCATCACTTCTAGCAGTCTTCGAAGCACCAGCTTAATTAACATTACAGGATATAGCAATCATCCTGTCCTTCTACTTATCACTTAAACTACTCCCATCCTGGACATCTGCTAGGCTCAGATACTCCCCATCCCCCAGTCCTGTTTTTCTATCCTGTTTTTCTTACACTTTTTGTACTAAGGTGTTAAGGACCCAAAACTATGTCAACTACCTTCAAGAATCTCAGTTATTTTCCATTACAAAGCAATCAAACTTAGAACTGATTACATTTTATGCTTTTGTGCCTGCTTGTCTCAAATCCCTCCTTTTTCTGTCCTTTTGCAAATTCTTTTGCAACATTTTATATACTACCATTACCATCTAGAGTCTTTTTGAAATAATTTCCTGTTTCTACTTGATGCTTGATTTCATTTCTTTTCCAATCTTCATAACTTATCATTGATCGTTTACAATACCAGAAGGAACATGTATCATACCACAAGTAATCAATATTAAAACAATTAGCATCAATATTCCTGCAACCAGTTGCCTCAACCAGGAGAGATTAAGTAACCATGAAGTTAACTGTTTCCATATTTCTTCAAACCCCCAGGAGGGGTCATCCTTGGCCACTTCATGAAATATTTTAGTTTGTTTCCAAATTTCCTCCAGGTCTGTTTCAATTCTGCCACTTTGATCTATGTAGGAACAGCAACTTTCATTGATTATGGAAGAAACCCCTCCTTGTGAAGCCAACAACATGTCTAGAGCCATTCAGTTTTGCAATAGCATTTTATATAGGCTAGTAATCTCTTCTTCTGATTGGATTATATCAATGGTTTTATTTTCTATTTCCTCTATATTTGTGGAGAGATTAACAATTGCCTTCTCTATTTACTTACTCCCAAAGATGGAATTAGCCATCTCACAAAACTATGAAATGTGGTGTTCCATTCAGCAATAGGGTTAATCCATTTAGCAAAACTTCTAACCCAGATTCCAGAAGGGTACACATCAGTAATAGTAAGATTTGGTACCATGGCACCTAAGGTGCATGCCCCTTTCTTGTTGGGGGGTAGGGTCTTATAAGCATTTTCACAACATAACCAATACCATCCTTTCCCTTCAGGAATGGGCCACCACTGAACCACAATATCATCTGTATTAATTGTGTGATTGCAATTTTAATGATGACCTACACCTGTGGCATTTAAACAAACATAATCACCTACTCTGGTTCCTGGTGTAATACATCTTTGTACATAGGTATATTATTCTTTACTTGGATTAGGATTAACTATCCCAAATATTAAGCTTTCTCTCAGATGTAGATTGTTAGTGTTCACCCATAAATTTGTCCAGGAGATAGTGTTGGAAATTGGAATGCCAATTAATGGTAGGTCCAGATTTTCTCCTTATTTAGGCAACTGCACACACACCCAACAGTGACTACAATTAACAACTTTAGTGACATTCTGCATTAATTTCAGGTATAAGTTTTGGTCCCAAGCTTGTACGCCTGTTATCATATAAGTCCAAATTATGACTGATGCAATTTCATACACAAAGGTCCTGAAGGTTTGATCCACCATGTCTTCTCTGCCTCTGGTGTTTTCTTTATTCTTGAATAATATGTCCAAGCAGGTTGTTCCTTTGCCTTCACTTCTGTAGAGGTGGTCAATAATATCTGGTAAGGTCTGCTCCACTTCTCCTGTAAAGGATCACCTGAAAAACTCTTAACATAAACCCAGTCTCGGATCTGAAAGGGTGAATTGGATAATCCAAACTTTTCACTCTTGTCTCTAATATTCTCTTATTTATTTCTTCTAATTGTTTTCCCAGATTGACCAGATACTCTCAGAGATAACCTTCTCCCACTTCCAGAAGACTTCCTCCTTTAAACTGGGACTGATAGGGTCTTCCATATAAAATTTTACATGGGCTAGCCTCTGCTCTCAACAGAGGTTTAGCTTGAATTCTTAATAGAGCCAGTGGTAAGGCTTGGTACCAATATAAATTTGTTTCCTGATGTATTTTTCTAATCTGTTTTCTGATCAGATGGTTCATCTTTTCTACTTGCCCAATGGCCTGAGGCCTGTATGGAACATGTAGTTGCCAATCAATTTCTAATTTTTTGCTAATTTCTTTTAACAGTTTTGCACTAAAGTGTGAGCCTTGGCCAGAAGAAATTGCTGCTGGTACTCCAAAACAAGGTATTATATGATTTAACAATGTTTTAATTACTTGTCTTGCATTATTTATTCTTCAAGGGAATGCTTCTGGCCACCCTGAAAAAGTATCTGTTAACACCAACAAATATCAATAACCTCCTTTTCTTGGTAATTCAGAAAAATTTATTTGCCACTGCTGTCCCAGATAACTTCTTCTCCCAGTTGTCCCAATTTGATTTCTATTTTCAATTTTAGGATTATTCTTGAGACAGAACTGACATTGTCACTAATTAAACTATGGTATATAGTTTCCTTCCTACAATTTGTTTGCCTAAGTATTTATGCAAATAGTTGCTACCCCAATGAGTTTTATTATGTTCCTCCTGAACTAGCTTCCAGAGTTGGTTATAGGGAGGTACAATTAGCCCATCAGGTATATGAACCCAACCCTCTTTGTTTTCCTGTCCTTTCAGATCTTCAATCAACTTTCTATTCTCTTTGGAATATCTAGGTTTAGATTTCTCACTTGTTTGTTTGCCATCAGGGATTAAGGACATGATTTCAGATTGCTCAGTTGCTCGTTTGGCTTCAAAATTGGCCAAATTATTTCCAATTTCCTGATTAGAATCACCTTGTTGATGCCCTCTACAATACATAATAGCTGCTTCCTCAGGTAGCTGAACAGCTTCCAGTAGTCATAGAATTTCTGTAGCATGTTTAATCTGTTTCCTCTGTGTGTTCAAAAGACCTTGCTCTTTCAAGATGGTACCATGTGTATGGACCACACCAAATGCATATTTAGAATCAGTTCAAATGTTTTCCTTTTGTCTTTAGCCAATCCCAGGGCTCTCGTTCAGCATATTCCAGAGGTTTATTTTCAAACCCAGGTCAGCTTGAATATGCAGTCTTTATAGTGGCCAAGCAGTTGCGTGTTAGTAGTTCTGTTGGTTGTTCCTGCAAAAACGATGCTGGATTCACAACATTAGTGACCACAATTTCTATATCATCTTGTTCCACAAGGGTGGCTTGATATTTTAAAAAATGTGAAGGAGATAATCAGTGGGTTCCTTTCTGTTTCAAGTCTGCTGATACAACTTGGAACACTAGAACAGTAATCTTTTGTCCCCAGGTAAATTTGCGAGCTTCTTCAGTATTCATGACTACTGCCGCCACAGCCTTTAGGCATCTGGGCCATCTTTTGCTTGCTCCCTCCAGCTGTTTTGAAAAATATGCCACTTTCCTCTTTTAGAGTTCTAGTTTCTGAGCAAGGACCCCCAAAGCTATTCCCTGTTCTTCGTAAGAATATAGCCAAAAGGATTTAGTCACATCCAGAAGTCACAGAGCTGCAGCTCTCATTAGCTGTTTTTAAATTTATAAAAGCCCCCCTCTGCTGAATAAGTCCATTCCAAAGAGGGAGTATTTCCTTTTAACAGTTCATATAATGGTCTGCCCAGAACACCATAATCATGCATCCAAAGTCTGCATCATCCAGTCATTCCCAGAAACGTCCGAAGCTCCTTGATGGTCGACGGTTGTGGAGTTTGACAAATAGCTTCTCTTATAGCGGTTCTTCTCCCCAGGCTCCTTCTTACCTTTCTTGAAGAGGGGAGTGGCATTTGCTTTCTTCCAGTCTTCAGGAACCTCTCTCAATCATAATGAGTTTTCAGAGAGTGGCCTCTCAATTATATCAGCCAGCTCCCTCAGCACCCATCAGGTTGCACGGATTTTTGTACATCCTTTTAAGTGCTCCTTAACATGGTCCTGCTTCTTGCTCCAGGCTTTCCCTTTACTCTCAGGAATCTGGGATTCCTGAAGACCAATTTGCTGGCAAAGGCTGAGGCAAAGAAGACCTCAGTACCTAGGCTTTTTCCATGTCCTTTGTCAACAGGTCTCCTGCTCTACTCAGCAGCAGGTCTGTGGTTTTGCTAGTCTTCCTATTACTGTTGATGTACGTGCAGAATCCCTTGTTGTTGCCTTTCACATCCCTTGCCAGAATTAACTTCAGGTCAGCCTTGGCTTTCCTAATCTTATAACTGAATGACTGAACATGGAATGCCATGTGTTGAACAGTAACTCCATATTTTGCCAGGGCCTCCTGCCCTGGCTTCTGCCTCTTGCATGCTTCCTTCTTACGTCTTAGTTCAGTCAGGAGCTCTTTTTTGGTCCATGCAGGCTTCCTACTGCATTTTCGTGACTTTCACTTTGACAGATGAACCTTTCTTGAGCTTTTAGAAGATAATTTTTGAATATCAGTCAGCTCTCCTAGACCCCTTTTCTCTTTAGGGATGTACCCCATGTGATTCTTCCAGTCAGATCCTTGAAGAGGTTAACATCTGTCCTACTAAAATTCAGGGTTGTGGTTATGCTTTTTGCCCTGTTTCCTCCTCTTAGCATTCTAAACCCCACCATTTCATGGTCGTGGTAGCCAAGGCAGCCCCCAACTTTCGCATACATGATAAATTCTTCATCTTTTGTAAGCATCAGGTCCAGCAGTTCCTTGTTGGCACTCAATCACCAGTGTCAGGGTGTTGTCAATATATTCTAGAAATCTAGATTGCTTGAGCCCTGTGGGATTGTCCTTCCAGCAGGTATCATGGTAAAGCCCACCATGAGAAACATAGTCTGTGAAAACGAGGCTTAAGCCAGTTGGCTCCCTTACCAATGCATCTTTTTTTAATCCTAAAGAATTGTGAATCCCAAAAGTTAAACTAGAACAGAAAAACGTCAATTGAAATGCTCTGAAGACATATCCTGCAGTGTATTTCACCAGAAATTAAAGCAGAAGGTAGAAGCTAATGCAACAAATTAAATTTTTCTTCCTTATGAAGTTTAACCAATTTAAATCTTCTCCCTATAGTACTTCAAAATTCTGGTCAAATTCACCTTTGATAAGAATTAAATTAGTAATTTAGAGTTGCTATTTGTGCATGTCAACATGAAATTAAAATTTCTGAGTTAATATTTGAGGAGGCAACTTGCTATATCATCATAAAATTATTTAGATTAACATAATAATGTAATGTTGAATAATGACTAATATAATAAATATTTTAACAAAATTAGCATATTAAACAGTGAAGGTGCAAAGGGCTCATTTGAAAGTGATGAACAGTCACAATTTTCTGAAATCAGTAGAAGTTCAAATTACTTTATGCATTCCAGTTCATGTCTTGTTAATATTAATATTGGCTGGATACCTAGGAGAGGCAAAACTGAATGTATACTTCCCACTCTTCATCTTTATCCAAGAATCATTCAGAGAGTAGATAGAAGAGACTTTTTATACGTGATTCTTCTAATTTAATTTCACTTTTTTCTTCCCCATTTTCCATCTCAAAACTCTTTTCACTACTGTCTCAGTTCTCTGACAGATACATTCAGTGAGTAGGATATCAGAAGTCACAATTACATCTTCCTTTATTTCAGTACACAACTTTTATTTAGATCACTGAGGCCCTTGAGATGCTTACTATATATCAACAAACTTTGTTGCTTTTTAAGATTGTATAGATATATTTTGTATGAAAAGAACAAAGAAGCATATGAAAGAGATCCCTATGGGTTCATTTCCATTTATAAAAGAAATTTGATGAAAATAAGAATGAGCCTGGAAGGTTGTGGATCTTCTATCTTCAATGAGAACAAATAAGTCACTTCATAAATAAACAAATATCCCTGCACAAAAACGTTACATTTTTCTTAAAATATTGTTACTACCTAATTGATAAATTAGTATCTTCCAAATAATAGCAAATATTGCTTAGCTATTCTCTGCTTGGATTAAACTAGCAGGCAAAAGGTAGCAAGAAGGAATTCAGGTTAAGATGTATATACATTTATCAGACTATGACAGGAGCAAAAAGGTTAGAAATTCATTCTTTTTGCTGAACACGTACGTAGTGTTCCAAATATTTCACTCTACTGAAGAAAAATACAAATCCTTAGCAGGGGCAATATGTCTATTCAGAAATGAACAAGGTAACATCTAACTTCAGACACATACAAAATATCATTCATATATTGAGATAAAAGATGAAAATCATTGCTTTATTTTTGTTCTGTACTGTGGTAAAAGTCAACGGTCAGGTCAAAAAATACCATCCAACAGCCTTGCTATGTATGAAACAATTCCAGCAGCAGTTGAAAAAAAAAAAACCCAAAATTAATATAATTGTTTCACAAAAAAACCCACAAACATTGGTGAAAGAAAATCTGAAGATAATATCAGCTAAAGAAAGAAAGAGTTCAGAAAATGAGTTTAGAGATCAAGGAAACATCATTGATACAGATTTTTTTTAAAGTGAATTAGGAATAAAGGGATAAAATGAATAACAATCACCAAAATTTTACAGATGACAAGCAGGAGTTTGTAAATATGAATTAAAGTAATGGCAGAACCTAGACTTCATCACTTTGTCATATGCCTAAATACCTTCTCTAAATGATGAGCAGGCTAGTCTGGTCTTCTGAAATCTTACAGTTATGGTGTTTTGTTTGCTTGTTTAAAGCAAGCTTTTTAATGTAAAAGATTATATTTGTTCGCATATGCTTGATTAATTAAAGTACATTTTTGCATCCAGTAAAAGACTGGAAAAAAAGTCACTTTGAGAAGACTCCTTAATCAGTACAGGTAGAAGAGTAGCTTTGAAATAGCTTTCAGAAGAGAAGTTAGAAAAAGTACTTTGAATAAATTATGATGTACTGCTTGTTTCAAACCAAAACCTGAGTTCTAGGGTGGTCTGTATAATTCACTGAGATCATAAGGAAATAAAAAGACATGCATGACAACCATTAAATTGGGATTGTCTTTCTGAAATTCTTTCTAGCTTGTGCATGTGCTTCTTAACCTATTGACTTTTAGCATGCCATCCTACTCATCTGTTCCTTTTTTACAGAGCATGCTACCTCAGGGTGGATTGCTGAAAGGGGCTAATTTTGCACAAAACCTCTTATGTGAGATTAAACGCAAAGTTTGCTTTGTTTTTTGTAGCCTCACAAAAAAAATCTGATGCCTACAGTACAGAACAGTGCGTCATCCTAACTCTCAGGCTGTCATCAAGGACTTTCCAAGGCTGTAGAGCATTTAGAAGTCTCACAAATCTTTTCTCAGGTTTGAAACTATTTTCTGACTGATATATTAAGCCTTTCCAGGACATTATCTAATTTGGTATTTGTCTAAATTGTAAGTTAAAAAGTATTGTTACGTTAGGGGAAAAAAAAAAGATGGTATCCTAAAGTAAACTTTCTCTAGGTGCTCCTGTGTCATGGTTTAAGCCTCACCCAGGGTAATAACTTGTGAATTTTTACTCACTCACTCACTCCCCTCTTTCTTCCCCCAGTCCCTGGGGGGATTGGGAGGATAATCAAAAGAATGCAACTCGCACAGGTTGAGATAAGAACAGTTTAGTAACTAAAGTATAACACAAATCACTACTGCTACCATCAATAATAATACAAGAGAAATACAAAGAAAGGGAATACAACTGGTCACCAAGCCCAACCCAGCCAGTGCACCCCCGAGCAGCAAACCCCCCCAGTGCACCACCACCACACTCTTTTGGGTCTCTGCTCTCCGTGTTCACATCCTGGACATGATGTGCTGTGGTATGGAATAGACTCTTTGGTCAGTGTGGGTCAGGTGTCCTGTCTTTGCTTCCTCCCAGCTTCACCTCCTCCCTGGCAGAGCATGAGACTCAGAAAGTCCTTGGTCAGACCAAAACATAAACAAGCAGTAACTGAAAACACTGGTGTTATCAGCGTTGCTCCCAGGCATGAAATTAAAAACACAGTGCTGCACCAGCTACCAAGAAGGAGAAAAATGACTGCTACTGCTGAACCCATGACATCCTGGTGTAAAGCTATCACATGGTCCTGATATTAACCTGTCATTAGTGTGAGAATTGCAATAAATTAAATTGTATTTTATATTTCTTCTGCAAAATTGCAACTTTTGTTAAAATGGTATGTAAGATTATTATAACTAACAGGAAAAAAACAACTTTTAAAACTTTCTATTGAGACAAGGGGGCACCAAATATAATCAGTTCTAAGTAATGTTAAGTTTGATTGCTTTGTAATGGAAAATAACTGAGATTCTTGAAGGTAGTTGACATAGTTTTGGGTCCTTAACACCTTAGTACAAAAAGTGTAAGAAAAACAGGATAGAAAAGCAGGACTGGGGGATGGGGAGTATCTGGGGCTAGCAGATGTCCAGGATGGGAGTAGTTTAAGTGATAAGTAGAAGGACAGCATGACTGCTATGTCTGTAATGTTAATTAAGCTGGTGCTTCGAAGACTGCTAGAAGTGATGAAGATTGCTGGAAGAAGTAAACGACCCTCAAAGACCACCACCACATTTTTGTATGCATGCAGGAAACTTTCTGGAAAATGATGTAATTCATGTGTAGCCTCATGAATGTGTGTGTATGCCTGGTGACTATATAAGGACGGCCTGTTTAACAGTATGGTGATGCACATTAGGAGGAGCTATCCCCTGTGTCTCCCAGCGCCACAATAAAGAATGCCTGCTTGTCAACTTGAAAACTTTGCTGGTGAGTTTGTTCCTGGAGTTTTCTCTGAATCATTATGAAGACTCATTTGGCTTAAATACAAGAAAAAAAAAAAAAAAGTATTGAAAAGGTATGGATGAAACTACCACGTGAATTATCTATTTATACACATCTCTTTCCATCCCAGCAAAAAATGCTGAAACATAACTAATTTGATTCAAACAACCTTATACATAGAATTGAAGAGTCACATGCTTCCTCTTTACAGTGGAGAGTGGCAGCATTTTTAAGCTTTTCTGTGTTAGCTATAGTGTTTTACATTATGTACAGGGTACTGCTACAATCAGGTTTCATGATACATAACCTGAGATGTCATGGTTTCTTATAATGTGGCATTTGTAGCACAAGCCAGTTCAGGCACTTACCCCCAGGGACGTATTCTATACAGTCAAAGATTTGATAATCCAGTCATTCAGGGTAAGGAGTCAAGAACCTGAATGCCCTGAAAAATCAGTTCTAATTAAAATTCCAGTTTCATTTTCAAAACAAGTATGATACCTCTGCGATTCTGGCAGCCCTAGCACTCAGGATTTCCTTGTTTCTATTGCCATCTTGGAAAAAAAAAATTAAATGGAACTTTCAGAAATCCTGAATCCATTTTCTGCCAGCTGGGAAGCCTTGTCGGGTGACTAAAAGCCCATGAGGTTTCAGAGGCTGTGAGAGTCTGATCTGAAATCAGACTCCAATGTCCATTGTCTCAAAGATTGGTCTGAGAAGCTGAGATGTAAATCCACCTATCTTTTGTCTCAGAGATGGGTGGGAGGAGTTAAGACTCCAGTATCCATTGTCTGGGAGAAAGGTGTGAGGAGCTGAACTGGGACTCCACCATCCATTGCCTGAGAAATGAGTAGGAAAGATCAGATCTAAGACTCTTCTATTAATTGCCTCTGGGATTGGTATGAGGTATTATCCCAAGAATTGCTGCAGACGTGTGTGCAGACACATGCAGTTGAAGAGCTGGCTGCAAAACCAAGGAAACTGGTCCACCAGAAACTAGTAATACGTGATATGAAGAGCAGAGGTACTCCCCCCAGCTCTTTCTTTACAAAAGAGGAAAAGGTAATCACCAAGAGACACATCACCAAGAGGCACATCACCAGGGAGCCATTGCCATGAGGATGACCCCAGGATGCCTCCATGAGGACACTCTCCAACAGTGACTACTGTGGACCCTGAGGGGCACCCCTAGAATGGTTCTGAAGTTAAGAAACTAGAGGGCTATAGTATAACAATTACTTTTTATGATCCTATATGTTTTTACTCTCCTAAAACTGTCACCTGTATTGGTGGATGTTATTTACCTGTAAATTAGTGAAGCCTTTGACATGGTTTCCACAGCATTCTCCTGAAGAAACCAGCTGCTCATGGCTTGGATGGGCATGCTCTTTGCTGGATAAAAAACTGGTTGGATGGCCAAGCCCCAAAAGTTGTTTTGAATGAATTTAAACCCAGTTGGTGGCCAGTCACAATTGGTGTTCCCCAGGGCCCATTACTGGGGCCAGTTCTGTTTAATATCTTTATCAGTGACCTGGATGAGGGGATCAAGTGCACCCTCATCAAGTTTGCAGATGACACCAAGTTGGGTGGGAGTGCTGATCTTCATGGGGGTAACAAGGCTCTACAGAGGGATCTGGATAGGCTGGATCAATTGGCCAAGGCCAATCGTAGGAGTGATTTACGGAACAGAACTTCACAACTCACAGAGTTATAAAGCAGGTATGTTTATTGCGGTGCCGGGTGTAAGGGTGATTGTTCCACCTACCTTGCATGCCAAGAGCTCAACAAGCTAGATATTTATTACACACAACATACATATTCATTAGATTTCACAAGCACAGGAGGGGATTTCTCAGAAGAGGAGGAGATTATTACAGTTAGTTCTAAAAACTCACTAATACCATTCCCCTTTCCTCTGTGTCTGCTCACTGCCATCTGGTGATCTCGGGCCGGGGTCTTCTGGATGAAGTAAGAGGTCTTCCTCGCTATGCATTTTTCACCCTTGGCATAGTTTCCCCAGCTGGCAACTGCAAGTCTTATAGAAACTAGTAGAAAGAAGTTCTTGTCAGACATTCATCTTCTTGAGGGAAAAGGGTTCCTGATATCGAGCAATGTGTTTCGGCTACCTATTCTATTCTGGGTTATAGTTTAACCACAAAACTAGCAAGAACAAGAACATGCCTGTTCCCTATACTAAGCTAAGACAATCAAGACACAGTTTCAAAAAAACCTCTTAAACCTTCCCTTAGTCCTTTACTGTACCTCACATCAGGAGGTTCAACAAGGCAAAGTGCTGGGTCTTGCACTGGGTACACAACAACCCCCATGCAAATATACATGGGGGTCTAGGGAAGAGTGTCTGGAAAGATGTCCAGTTGAAAAGGACCTGAGGGTGTTGGTCAACAGCTAGATGAATATGATATGGCAGTGGGCCTAGGTGGCCAAGGAGGCCAGTAGCATCCTGGTTTATATCAGCAATAGCATGACGAGAAGGACTAGAGAAGCGATTGTCTGACTATACTGGGCACTGGTGAGGCTACACCTCAAATACTGTGTTCATTTTGGGGCCCTTCACAACAAGAAAGACTTTGAGGTGCTGGAGTGTGTCCAAAAAAGAATAACATAGTTGGTGAAGGGTCTAGAGCAAAAGTCCTATAAGGAGTGGTTGAGGGAACTGGGGATGTTTGGGCTGGAGAAAAGGAGGCTCAGGGAGACCTTATCGCTCTCTACAACTACCTGAAAGGAGGTTGTAGTGAGGTGGGGGTTGGTCTCTTCTGCCAAATAACAAGCAATAAGATGAGAAGAAGAGTCCTCAAGTTGTGCCAGGGGAGGTTTAGATTGGGTATTAGGAAAAATTTCTTCTCCAAAAGGTTAGCAAGAACTGGAAAAGTTACCCAGGAAAGTGGTTCAGTCCCCATCCCTGAGCTATTTAAAAGACATGCAGACATGTTGCTTAAGGACATGGTTTAGTGGTGGACTTTGGAATGTTAGGTTAATGGCTTGACCTGGTGATATTAAGGGTCTTTTTAAACCTAAGTAATTCTATGAATCTATGATTATGTGACTTACCATCCATTGTTTATATTACATATCAAGCCAATAGGGTTCTTAATTTGTTTAAGGAATACTTAATAGCATTTAGATAGCAAAATATGGAAAGATTCACATTTCCAACACTAGCTTGAAACTCTTGCACCTGTTCATAGCATTGCTTTGCAGTTATACTGCATGATGCCTTAGTGACAGAATGAAGTTAAGCATAACAAAGATAACTTCAAGTCAGCATAAAGGCAACGATTCTGAAAATGCTGTAGTTGTGTTTGGGTGGCCAATTAAAAACTCCCTGCTGCCCCCATAAGCCCACTTACTAGGCTTTGTCAATCAGAACAGCCACAGTGAGATGACCATCTTCGAGCAGAGTGCTTAGCCCATATTTTCCAAACTACAGGCACATATTTTCCAAACTACAGACTTTCCAAAGCCTTTTCAGGTTCTGTTTCTACTCAAACATTGTCTGAATCCATATTACTGTAACCCAAAACACTACCAAGTCTGAATACACTCTTTCTGTCTTGACTGTTACCAGAAAGCCTTTAATCAATTTCTTTTAACTGCCATATCCAACTGGTGAGATCAAATTCAGGCTATGAAAATATTTCAAAAATGAGGAACAGTCCCGTATTCAAGGATGCGTTAGATGCTCAGGACAGTTTTTATATTCTTCCAGAGAATACCCAAAGTTCCTGGTGAAAGGCCAAAGGATGTGAATTCAGAAGAATTTCCATTTCTACATGTTTTAACAGATGACGTAACCCATGTTGGGGATTTTTTACTGTCACTGAAAAGTTTCTTGGCCAAAAAGCAGAAAAGGATCCACTGTGCCATACTTAATATTAGATGTTTGTATTAGTTTGCATTTCACAAGCAATAGTTTAATGCAGCAAATTTACTCTATAATGTGTGCCCTTTGGGGAAAAAAAAAATTAGAAGAAATTAAATTCCTCTTTCACTGCTTTTTACAGTTGGTACTGAACATGAGTTTACATCTTATTCCAAAATATGATGAGAGATTTAGAGTGCCCTTGCACTGCAGCAATGACCTGGAGAAATGCAAGCTCATTTCATATCCTTCCCTATCAAGATATTTGTACATCAGTTCTGGAAAACTAAACACTGCCCAGCAGAGTAAAAAAGGCATATCATAGAATCATAGAATCACAGAATAGCTTGGACTGAAGGAACCTGTTAGAAATTAAAATGACAAAATCTGTGGAGGAACAGAAGCCAGACAATCATCAGAACTGTCAACAGACAATGTAAGAAAGATGCTCTGCAGGATGAAGAATGATAATGCCAACTATAATTCAATGGGAAAAAGATTTAAATAAGATGGAAGGATTTTATGCAACAGGGAGTCTTGAAGTAGATTTTTTCAGGAGCAGTAGGCAGATTTTCACATAAGCCTGCACATTTTCTGATCCACGTGCTAAGACTAGCTAGAGGAGTGTTATAAGCACTTATTTGGATTTGGCTGACCTGCCAACAGCATTTACACTGATTTTAGTGCTTTAGTGCATGTTCCTTACATTCTGTATCAGCAAAAATCGTGAATGGCTTTTGCAGTCTTTATTCTCCCAATAACTCCTGAAAACCTTAATTCCTATGGCGATTCCCTTCAAAAGAAGAAGCAATAATAGCAGATACAGAGAAAAAGCATTTATTTCACCTTTTATCCCAGTTCACAGCAAGGCTAGAAGAGCTGAGGGAGAAACAATAAAACAAGAGTGTAAGGGTGAAGTTTAAGGAAGAGAAGTTAACTATTTATGCTGCCTTAGAGCATGGCCCTAAATTTCATATAAATGATATTTAATAAATTAACAAAGAGTGAATTTGCCAGGGGCAAAAATAATTACATATAAATGATGTATGAAATTCACTTTTTTTATATGCAGGCATTTTTTTTGCTGTACTTGATATGTAATTATTTTTGCCTCTGATAAATTCATTATTTGTTAATTTATTTAATATTCTCTTGTTGGGTAAAAAATTGGCTGACAGGTCAGGCTCAAAGAGTTACAGTAAATAGGGTTATATCGGGTTACATGATGGCCAGTCACCAATGTGGTTCCATCTAAACTGGAAATGCTTCCACTTTTTTTGGTCTCTTAAAAATGAGTTCTCTCTCCCTCTAGGTATTTTCTTTTTGTCGCTCCACTTTATGAGTTACATACCCTCAGGGAAATACTGTAGGTTATGATGCATGGGATGTTGAGTCTCTAAGATGGGAGCCAACATTTGACTTAGCAATAAAAATAGACTTGGTCAACAGACATGACAATGAAAAATATTAGTAGTGACTTATTCCAATGAGGACACAAGTCATACAGACTATGCAAGGCTTGCAAGCTCAGCTACTGTCACGGTTTAAGCCCCTCAATAACTCACATAGCTGCTCTCTCACTCACTCCCCTCTCTTTCTTCCCCCAGTCCCAGGGAGATGGGGAGGAGAATCAAAAGAATGCAACTTCCAGCAGGTTGAGATAAGAACAGTTTAGTAACTAAGGCATAACACAAATCACTACTGCTACCACCAGTAATAATAATGACAGGAGAAGTGCAAAGAAAGAGAATACAACTGCTCACCAAGCCCAACTCAGCCAGTGCACCCCCCAGCAACAAGCCCCCCCCCCTTCCTGGTCTCTGCCCTTCAGTTTTACATCCTGGACATGACGTGCCGTAGTATGAATAACCTCTTTGGTCAGTTTGGGTCAGGTGTCCTGCCTCTGCTTCCTCCCAGCTCCCCCCCCTCCCTGGCAGAGCATGAGACTCAGAAAGCCCTTGATCAGACCAAAACATTACCAAGCAGTAACTGAAAACACTGGTGTTATCAGCACAGTTCCAAGGCCCAAAATCAGAAACACAGCGTTGCACCAGCTACCAAGAAGGAGAAAGATGATTGCTGCTGCTGAACCCACGACAGCTACAAATAGAGCATATGCAAATAGAGGTGATTCTGCTCTGTCTCTGACCCCATCATGAGCAACGTGTGAAGTTGTCTAATGAATTTATCTAATGATGTTGTACTGCTGGTTTTCCATCATTCAGAGATGTCGTGGTTTAAGCCCCCCACCCACGCAGTTTCACTCACTCACTCACTCACTCACTCACTCACTCACTCACTCCCCCTCTTTCTTCCCCCAGTCCTGGGGGATGGGGAGGAGAATCAAAAGAATGCAACTCACACAGGTTGAGACAAGAACAGTTTAGTAACTAAGGTATAACACAAATCACTGCTGCTACCACCAGTAATAATACAAGAGAAATACAACGAAAGAGAATACAACTGTTCACCAAGCCCGACCCAGCCAGTGCACCCCCCAGCAGTGAACCCCCCAATACCAAAAACCTGACCATGCTGTGCACCCCCAGTCCACAACCACCACCCCCTTCCGGGTCTCTGCTTTCCGTCTTCACATCCTGGACATGACATGCTGTGGTATGGAATAACCTCTTTGGTCAGTTTGGGTCAGGTGTCCTGTCTCTGCTTCCTCCCGGCTCCCCTCCTCCCTGGCATAGCATGAGGCTCAGAAAGCCCTTGGCCAGACCAAAACATTACCAAGCAGTAACTGAAAACACCGGTGTTATCAGCGCTGCTCCCAGGCCCAAAATCGAAAACACAGTGCTGCACCAGCTACCAAGAAGGAGAAAAATGCCTGCTGCTGCTGAACCCATGACAAGAGACAACCATAAAAACTTTTAGCAACCATTCCCAACATCTTTTTTTTTTTTTTAACTAGCATTCATATGTCCACATTTTTATGCATACTGTGAATTACTAGGAAAAAGAAAAAAAACAAGTTCACATGCACTTTTAAGCTGCTATAGTTCCAAGGGAAAAATAAAGATTATGAATCACAAATGTTTTGTATGTAATCTGAAGTTTAAAAGGGAAAGAGAATGGAAAGAATTATATAAAATCCTACCGTACCCTAGATATCTTAGAGCAACATAAAGAAAAGCAACACATACCTAACTGCCATCTTTACTTATAAAGTTAAAAGAGGTCTTCTGTAAAAATTACATATAATCAATATGAATTCAGGTATAAAAGGAACCACACATGGCACTCTGCAATTTAATACTGTCCTTATTACTGCTGGTTTCTACTTTCATATTTATAGTATACATAATGAATGAACACATTTTAGAACTGATCCAAGGGGAAAAATCTCTTTTACTTTTGACATATCCTGAAAGAGCTACTTGTTTTTCTTAAATTCAAATTAAAATATATTTGGTTTGTGGTTGATCTGAGGAAGAATTGAGTTGGTTTTATACAGTGAAGAAGCTATATGAAGGAGAACATTTAATTAAATAAAATATATCACAGACATAATCAAAATTCAGAGAAAAGGACGAAAAATCAGCACCAGTAGCAATTGCAAAAAGTTAAGAAGTACATGTATATATATATTGCTTCCAGATTTGGAGTTATTTGTCAATTACTTTTAAATGCCTCTGACTTACCTTGACAATATCTTAAAAACAAGTATTTGCCATTTTAAGAATCATAAATTTGCCATGTTTAAACTCATTGACCTGTGAGCAAGAAATAGAACTTGCTAGAAACATGAACTTTACTGATACCTAAATCAAAGAGTTCTCTAGTTTCATAGCAAAGGCATAACAATATAATTGTTATTCCTAGAAGCATGGCCAGCAGGTTCAAGGGAGGTGATTCTTCACCTCTACTCCACTCTGGTGAGACCCCACCTAGAGTATTGCGTCCAGGTCTAGAGCCCTCAGTACTTGAAAGACATGAACCTATTGGAGGTCCAGAGGATGTAATGCCCTGATAAAAGACTGAGAGAGTTGGGGTTGTCCAGCCACAGAAAGGTCCAGAGAGACCTTACTGAGGCTTTTCAGTGTTTAAAGTGGGTTTCTAAGCAAGATGGGGACAGACATTTTAATGTGGCCTGTAGCACCAGGACAAAGGGTAATGGTTTTAAACTAAAATAGTGGAGATTTGGACAAGATACAACAAATAATTTTTCAACGATGAGGGTGTGTCGTGGTTTAAGCCCCTCAATAACTCAGACAGTTCGGTCACTCACTTAGTCCCCCTCCTTCTTTCCCCGGTCCTGGGGGGATGGGGAGGAGAATCAAAAGAATGTAACTCCCACAGGTTGAGATAAGAACAGTCTGGTAACTAAGGTATAACACAAATCACTACTGCTACCACCAATAACAATAATGACAGGAGAAGTACAAAGAAAGAGAATACGACTGCTCACCAAGCCCAACCCAGCAGCAAACCCCCCCACTGCACCAACACACCCTTCCGGGGCTCTGCTCTCCGTTTTCACGTCTTGGACATGACGTGCTGTGGTATGGAATAAACTCTTTGGTCAGTTTGGGTCAGGTGTCCTCTCTCTGCTTCCTCCCAGATTCCCTTCCTCCCTGGCAGAGCATGAGGTTCAGAAAGTCCTTGGCCAGACCAAAACATTACCAAGCAGTAACCGAAAACACTGGTGTTATCAGCGCTGTTCCCAGGCCCAAAATCAGAAACATAGCGTTGCACCAGCTACTATGAAGGAGAAAAATGGCTGCTGCTGCTGAACTCATGACAGGGTGATTAAAAACTGGAACAGGTTGCCTCGTGGGGTAGTAGATGACCCATCCCTGATAACATTCAAGGTCAGGTTGATCAGGGCCCTGAGGAACCGGATCAAGTTGAAGATCTCCCTGCTCATTGCAAGGGGAGTGGACTAGATGAATTTTAAAGTCCCTTCTAAACCAAACTATTTTATAATTCTGTGTTCCTATTGTTACTACTTACTGCTAATAGGATAAGAATAGATATTTTGTACTTGTGTCAGTTGTCACAATCTTTGCTAGCATGAAAAACATGACGAAGCAAGCATTTTGCAAATATGCAGGAGCTTTTTTCTGCATGCTTAAGAAGTCAGAAGTGCATGCAAAACTGACAGGAGAGATGATTTTACTCTTCAGTCCATATCTATGATCAGATCCGAGGTCCTTAAATAGGTCACATAGAGTGTGCATGGAAGACTTAATCAATACCATGCACATCAGATGTTCTGTAACGTGTTGTGCTACAGTTTGTGTATGCACTGTTGTAGTATGTGCTGTTACTCTGAAAGCTGATATATGTGCTTTCAAGGAGTTTGCATGGGGCAGGTATGCTCATCTTATTGTCTATGCCATTTAACATATCATCATCACATAGTTATTGAATTACCCATGTCACCTTGGAAAGGCATATGCTTTTCCTTTTTTTGTTATTGGAAACTACTAAATATTCTCCTGTTCAGACTCAATGGCACATTTTCTATGCATCATCATCTTCTGCTCTGATATAGCTGCCATTATAACAGAGCTAGTACTTTGTATTTTTATTAGTATTTAATTATCTTACTTTTCTGTTGAGAAACTGCCTTCTGTCCTTGCGTTTGACCTCCAAAATTAAGTCATTCTAACTAGACGACCTGTCTTTTTTGCAACTTTGTAAAATGTCACAGAATCATAGAATGGTTCGGGTTGGAAAGGACCTTAAAGATCATCTAGTTCCAACCCCCTGCCACAGGCAGGGACACTTTCCACTGGATTTGAGGTTGCTCAAAATCTTGTCCAACCTGGCCTTGAACACTTCCAGGGACAGTACATCCACAGCATCTCTGGGTACTGTATGTTCCAGTATTTCACCACCCTGATATTGAAGAAATGGCATAAGATCATTCTAACAGCCCAAAAATGACATCTCCATTAAGGAACAGCTTATTCAAATTCAGAGTTCCTGAGCCCTAGTTTTCTCTTTCATTGATTTTTTATATAACATAAGACAAAATTTCTGTGATTCAATCTGCTCAGTTTTACTTTGGGTTGATATCTAATTCAGTGAGATCATTCTGAACATTTATTAGAGCATTGTTAGCGGTATGAAAATGAAATGTTACATGAATACAAAGTATTACTATGTTTAGACTGCTTTGCACCAGCCTGCTGCTCATTGATGTTGCTCACAGGCAAGAGTGAATGATATAAACTGTATTTGACAAAAAAGTCTTCAGCAATCACCAGTATTAGTGCTATGAATGTACTAAAAACTAATGGCAATGTCATTATATTCAGGCTAACAGGCTTTGCTAAGAGGCAAGAAATGTTAACTTAGGCCTAGATCTGTAAAAAGATTGCATTCCAGTCATAGCTGTCTGGTGTTCGGCTGCTCTTATATACCAGAAAGATGAACATCTGACAATCTGCAGCAATGAAGCCTATGACCTCAAATATATCGAGCTATTAATGTTAATATAATTTATTTGGCTACTGGAATGAAGCTGACTTAAGACAGGTTCGCTTAGAGGACTTTGAAAGCACCCTATAACAACCTGCATCTATCCAGAACTGTCCATACACAAGGCTTTATTAATTCACCGCTCTTCAAGATCAACAAGAATACCTTTTAATGACTTTCAGATCTAAGGTTTACAGTTTTAGGGTTGCATTAAAAGTGTACTGTATTTCATACTAAACAGTTTAATTATTAATAGACAACATAATCTTCTTGAGATGTTACCTAATCCATATCCTTCATCAGGCTTGATATTTTAGATAGCCTTTTTTTTAGTTATTAAAAAGAAGTACTTAATAGACTGTTGAAGAACAACAACAACAAAAAAAACAAGTCCTTTTTTGTTAGATTTTATATTCAAAAGGATTAAATACTTCTGCTTTCAAAGATACAGGAAGAGTAAAAAGACAGAGGAAACACTGCATTTTTTTCTTCTCAGAAATAATGCTGAATATAAAAGGTTAATTTTTGCAACTTAAGTACATTTTCAAGAAGTGTACATATATTTTGTGTACTTATGTAAAAGTACGTATTCTGAGTACTTCATTATGATCAATCATTTCTTCACTAATTTCTATTGTACAGTTGTCTAGGTTGTGAAAGCTCCAAAATTCAGTATAATTTCTGTCATTTTTCTTGTGCTTTCCAGGATCATCCATTTTATGAGTAATAAGTTGTCGTGGTTTAAGCCAGTTCGCTCACTCACTCCCCCCTCTTTCTTCCCCCAGTCCTGGGGGGATGGGGAGGAGAATCAAAAGAATGCAACTCCCACAGGTTGAGATAAGAACAGTTTAGTAACTAAGGTATAACACAAATCACTACTGCTACCACCAATAATAATACAAGAGAAATACAAAGAAAGAGAATGCAACTGCTCACCAAGCCCAACCCAGCCAGTGCACCCCCCAGCAGCGAACCCCCCAGTGCACCACCACCACACCCTTCCAGGTCTTTGCCCTCTGTTCTCACATCCTGGACATGACGTGCTGTGGTATGGAATAAACTCTTTGGTCAGTTTGGGTTAGGTGTCCTCTCTCTGCTTCCTCCCGGCTTCCCCTCCTCCCTGGCATAGCATGAGGCTCAGAAAGTCCCTTGGCCAGACCAAAACATTACCAAGCAGTAACTGAAAACACTGGTGTTATCAGCACTGTTCCCAGGCCCAAAATCAAAAAAACAGTGTTGCACCAGCTACCAAGAAGGAGAAAAACTGACTGCTACTGCTGAATCCATGACAGCATCCACCCCTTATTCCATACCATTCATGTCATGTTAAGGATCCCATATTTTCAATATACTATCCCATGTATATGTATACATCCACACACACACACAGAGGGAGGGAGATCATCCCTTAGGGCATGGACCAATCCCTATAAAGCTACTGAGTCCATCCAGTCCATGATAACAAGCTCCATCTCCTGTGACAGTCCTTCAGAGAAGAGGAGGCTGTGTGCAGTGCTCACACTCAGTGAATAACCAGGGCAATAGTGTCCATTGCTAAGTCCACCCCTCGATCATAAGTCCATCTGTATGTTGCATCTCTGCCCTGATGGCCTGAGGTGTCATGGGCCCACCAGGCTCAAAATAATTCACCTTCCCCTTCAGCAGTTTCTGCAGCTTGTCATTGAGGACTCCATACAGCTGCCTTCCATCTCCGATGCTTCCAAAGCACTGGAGGGGCCCAGTGGACTAGACACTGGCCCACACTATTCCACACACCCTGCCACTCATGGCTGTCCAGCCTCAGGGAAAATCTCTTGGTCATCCTACATTATAGTCCAACCCCAGACAAGACCCACAACCCACTCTGCTTAACTCTCGGGACCAGACAGAATAGTTGTGGGTAAAACACACTGAGAATGCATGCCAACATGGTGATCCCCATCACAAGTCAGCAGGCAGGTCTCAAGGGTGCTTAAAGGCCATTCAAAACCGTCGGAACTCTCAAATGAGGCTGCTGTACTTGTCACTGGGGCTGCTGTAGCTGCTGTGCTTGCCGGCTCTCTCACCACCAGCTGCTCTCTCCAAATCTTCCTCCTCTGCCTTGCTGGGAAGGGCTGCGTGGTCTCGTGCATCCTCCTGGGTCTCGGGCTCGAGGGGCTCTGCAGGGCGGCTGATGGGGAATGCTCTCGGTCGCTGCGGGGCTGGGCACAGCAGCCGCCTGCCCCCCCCCCTCAGTAGCCGCGGAGCTTGTCTCGGGCTCGGGGCTTGGCTTCTCCTCCCCCTGCTCGGCGGCCATGGGGCTTGCCTCCCTGGCATAGCATGAGACTCAGAAAGCCCTTGGCCAGACCAAAACATTACCAAGCAGTAACTGAAAACACTGGTGTTATCAGCGCTGCTCCCAGGCCCAAAATCAAAAACACAGTGCTGCACCAGCCACCAAGAATGAGAAAAATGACTGCTGATAAACCCATGACATAAGGGTTTTACTTGTGTCTAAGACAGTCTTATCATTTGATGAAGCTACAGCTTCAACAGTTTCCAACAAAAGATTGTTGCTGCACACAGTTTGTTTGCACTTTATTCTTTATTTCTTCTTTGATACTTTCACTCCTCCTTTGTGGCTCTTGCAAACTGTTTTGGTTTGGTTTTTTTCCCTTAGAGATATGTTAATTCGATCTGTTTAGGATTGGTTTTGCTTCCAGACCACTGTTTAATTTTTTTTTTTCCTTCTAAATGCATTATGGAGAAATGATTCCATTCTGCATCTTAGAAAACACACATTTCTTTCTTTAAATGTAAATGAAGTTCTTAGTAGCCTTTTCCTCAATTTTGGGCCTTAGATTAATATTACAAACCTGTTTACAGGGGTTTTAAGTACCTTTCAAAGTTCTCTCACTAGTCTCAAACCTGGTTTTAATTCTCTTTTGTTTTGAGTTTCTCACATAAGAGCAATAAAATACACATGCCTCATTCTCACCTGCGGAGGTGAGTAGCTCTGGAGAGGACCCCTTCAGCACCAGAGCATGGGGAAATCGCAGCATCCAGAAGCCTCGTTCTGAACTGCAGGAGCCACCAAGGGTGCCTCAAGTCCTCTTCAGGACCTGCCCAGGAGCTGCAGCTTTGCTGACAAACTGGGTGCTTCACAGTGGAAGCTCAGGGACGGCACCGCCCCGGGTGGGTAACACTGCCCTTAGGAGTGTGAGCATCCGAAGCACATCACAGTCAGGGCGAGCAGGCAGTGTCCAGAAGCCTAGCAGGCTGCAGAGGTGAGTTCAACCGGTGGTCATTGAGACAGTGCTCTAGGAGGCATCCTCTCAGCAGAAAGCACAGAACACAAAGTTCTCTCTGCTGTCCCTCAGTGATATGTTTTAGTGGTGGTGGTGGTATTCCTGAGGTAACAGCTGGACTTGATGTTCATATTCTATGACTCTTTATAAGATTTAAATTTCCTTAAGTATCTTTATATTGCTTTTGCACTCTTTCCAACAGCTGTGAGTATAATGTAATTGCATAGTCTGGAGTTTTTGCTCCTAAGTCTTCTATTTAAGCCCTTTTTTGTGTTATCATTTCTTTGCTCCCATAGGTCCACTCTTCATTCTGACTCTACTGCTGAGACTCAATAGTGCCATATTGTGCTCTAATTTACAAATTATAACAATACCAAATCCTTAATGAGATGACAAAAGAGTGATTTATGTCTTTTCAGCTGAAAATATGAAAGTAGCTTTAGATAGATTAGGATTTTGTGAAGGTTGTTTCTCTTCTAGCTTGTCCAGTCTTGCGTGTACAGGTTATATCAACAGGTTTTCCCCCAGAACTATGCCTTTAAACTTTTCATCAGAGTATATAGCATGTGGTTGGTTTATTTATAGCAATATCTATCTAAGGCTATATGATAGTATGAAAAAAAGACAAGCAAGTACAATAATAATATATATACCTATAAAAATAAATTTAAGCATAAGAATCAATGAAATAGGTAACAGTAGGGTACTGGTTTTTTCAAGGGAGAAAAAAGATTCTTGACCACTGTTTATTGTTCTTCAATTTCAGGCGCAATGGAGGGCAGAAAAAAGCTGAGCATCAAAAGGGTGCAAGTAAGAAAAATTAAATTGTAGGGAGAAAGGTCTAGATGGAATGCACTGATAAAAATTAGGCAATGAAAGAAATCAGGAGAAGATTGGAATAACTTCACTTGAAAATCTATTTTAAAGGATGAGGTATGTAATGTAGTTCTTTCTCCAGTCTGCACTGTGGCTCTTAATAGTATATTCTGCAGCTGCCCTGTACACAGGACTCCCACTGATATTAATAAATGTTCTTTTCATAGAACTACTCCAGAATATGAATAGAAATAAAGAGGAGAAAACTTCAACTATCATGCCCAGAACACAGAACGATTGCCATCCTTACAGGACTGACTTGTTCTTTCATCCTTCGATCACCCTAATCTGTCTGAATTTGACCTTTGTCTCATGGTTACATTTACGTGGCATGTTATTTGCGTAATAACTATTGTTTCTTCCTATTTCTTTTCAATATCCATGAATTCACATTTTTCTCCATGACAAATCTGAAGTATAATTACAGTTAAAAAAACAAACTAAAGCACAAGAAACCACAAATCATTATAGCCTTAGCAATTTTCAGAATTTCCAAATACACCACAAAGTATCTTAGAATAATAAAGACTTTTGCTTTTGCTATCTTCTGTTGATTCAATGTTTCTTGACCTGCATGATTCATATATCACAGCAGCACAGGGGGGTTGATATGCGAAGGGAACTCTGAAGCCTCCGACCCCCCTGCTCAAGCATGGACACCTAGGGCCAGATGTCCAGGATCTTGTCTGGGTGTCTTTTAAATATCTTCAAAGATGAAGACTCCACAACCTTCCCGGCAATCTGTGTCAGGGCTCAGTTTCCCTCAAAGTCAAAAAGTGTTTCCTGATGTTCAGAGGGAACCTTCTGTATTTCAGTTTGTGCCCATTGCCTATTTTCCTGTCGCTGGGCATCACTGAAAAGAATCTGACTTCATACTACTTGCACCTCCCCCTTCAGGCATTCATATACATTGATGAGATACTGCCATGAACCTTCTTCAGGCTGAACAGTCCCTAAGTTTCAATATCATTTTACAAAATCAGATTAAGGCGTGTTGTTAAAGGATTTGCAGAACATAAGGCAAATGACTTCTAAAGGTTATTTAATTTGAAACAAAAGATGATGTCATTTAAAAGAAGGTATGATAAGTTAATCAGTGTCAAAGGAATTGCATTTATAGCTATATAATGATTTGTATGGTTTTAGATCTGACTAAATTTGTAGAATTTCTCATAAATTATATCTTCATTATAAAAGGAAAGGCAAATGCAATATTTGATTGATTGTATTTAAGGCATTTCAGTAACCAAGGTGGATGATCCTTGCCATTTCACATATGACCTAAAGTACTCAGTACTAACAGTAAAATAGATTTTCAAATATCTATATGTAATTCCTTTCAAAGAGCAGATGATTAAAAAGTTACAGGTCAAAGAGTGAAATTGCATATTTTGTAGACAAAGAGGGGGAATGGAAATAAATAATTTTTAAATTTCAGGCTACCATAATCTAAACTGACTTTAAGTCTAAAAGAAGTAAGCAAGATATTAGCTATTTAAGGGGGGTGCTGGTTTTGCTTGTGATTTTGTTTTTGCTGATTTTGTTTTTTTGGGTTTTTTTATTGTTTGGGTTGGGTTGGTTTTTTTTTGTTTGTTTGTTTTGTCTTGTTTTTCTAATTCAAACTATGATTAAAACAACAGAAAAGGATATTATAAGGAATCCAAAGAAATTTCTTCTCAGAGGCACAAATAGCTTATTCCAAAGCAGTAGCAATTAGTGAAAAACCTTCAGCATCTCATCTAACTTCAGACACAGTCTGGATCTCTGTCTTTGATGTATTGTCACTAGGATTTATTCATAATCAATATAGAGAAGCAGGTATTTTTAGGATGCGATTTATCTCATCTTAAGTAGACCTCTTACTTCAGATGAATCACTTATTGCAATTGTCTGTTTTCTTTCATTAACTATAAGCAAAATCTGAGAGTAAATAGCTAAGATGCAGACTTCTCCATTTAATTGGATAAATCCCACCGTTGAGAACTTCAGTGGGTCTTGGATGTTTAGAAATTTTTATCTTTTTTTTCTCATCATTAAATAATGCAACATATTGATATGCCAAATTAGTTCAAGAAAGCCTGTGAGGGGCAAGAGGATGCCTATTAACCTGAAAGGGGTGATTCCATTCACTTCAGGACTGACTCTGCTAATTTACTACTGAGACATATTGATTAGCCATACTGAGCTCACTAGCTCATATTTTAGTTTTAACTGAAGTACTTTGATGCAAAAAGAATGCAAGTTTTCTGTGGAAAAAATAATTAAAAAGTAATTTTTTATTCTCAAGCTTCTGAACAATACAGTAAGTTTTGAAAGAATTCAGTGGTTACACACACATCTCTAATCAAACATACACACTAATATCCACACCCACGATCAGTATAGAAGAAAATTAGCACCTTAGAAAAGACTGAAATGCTAAACTGTTTTCCTTTCCAAAACACCTGATGTAATAATGGGGAAATGCTGTTTAATGTCT
Organism: Myiopsitta monachus; assembly: GCA_017639245.1. NCBI lineage: Eukaryota > Metazoa > Chordata > Aves > Psittaciformes > Psittacidae > Myiopsitta > Myiopsitta monachus. The sequence goes on from CM029919.1 coordinate 57,547,002, forward strand.
ACACCATATTTAAAACATGGCTGTTTTTTTTTTCTTTAATTTTTATTTGCATATTAGTTTTCTTTAATTCATTTAATTAAATGTTCACAGTTTGATTTATCACATTTTGAATGTCTGCTCTATTTCTATGAATATTTTCTTACTAATAAGAGAAAAGATTATATAATATATTTTCAGGATGAAAGATTATTTGGTTTATACCACTTTGAGCAATTCTGAAGTTCTCATGTGGAAGCACTTATTTGTTCTTCACTAATTTGAAATAAGTAATTTTATCACAGGCCATTTATAATTAAATACTTTACATTTACAAGATGGTTTCAAAACATTTGATCCTCATTGCTTATTCATTGCAAATAGTAAATTTTCTGTGAATGGAAAGTATGTATGATATATTAGTAAAAACACTAATTATTAGTAATGATCAGGCTGAACTACAGTAAAGAATGCCCTGATTGATGTTTTATCTTCTTGTCACTTCCTGAAATCGTATCACTATGAAATGGAGAGAGCCTCCATATATTTTGTGTTTTAATTATTTAATATATTTTTTAACAACTAATGTGTCTTCTGCATAGTTTTCATTAGCCTTTCTGTTGCAGTAACATAAATCACCCATAATTGCATTTTTATACAACTTTGAATTTATACCAGTAAAATTGAGTGATGAACTTGCTTTTATCCTTAAATCTGAGCTTCTTTTATATTCAAACTTTGTTTCATAACTGTTAAAAGGCTTACTTGCTGCTGTGCAGGTCAGCCCTTTCAGCACTTAATGATTATCAGCTAAACAATAATTCTCATTCATTCTTCAAATGTTTACTGTTTTCTATTTGGTCTTCCAGTCCCACTGTTAACTTTACCTTTTCTCTTCCCTCAAATCACTACTTCTAAGGGCTTATCATCGCCAAAAAAGTACTGAAACTTGTTAATTTAAAATCCCTTTGAAAATTATGTGATTTGGGGAGCATTGATGGAAGTACAGACTTAGGCATTTTCATTCTAAAGTAATCAAAGATATTACTTCAGTGTTATTTCTAAAATGTCATATGGTTATTATTTAGCAGAAGCTCACCAAGCTATTATTAACTTCTAGTACATGAAGATAGGTTCAACCGTGCTTCGTATTTTTAAATCAGATTTTCAGATTTGCCTCAGATCTTACTCTTTTAGTACTTCACCCAACAGCACTGAACTGTAAAATAAATGAGCTTTCATTGACATGAAATCACCACTTAGAGTTTGTGGAAAGCCCCACTCCATGGTGCTAAAGGATAACTGATATATTTCCAGATCTGGTCCCACCAGAACACCAAACACTGAATGGATGTGAGGTTCTTGGAGGATCGTGATATGTTTAAATCTCATGGTGCAAAGGAGGGCCTAGAGCATACCTGCCACGGTTTAAGCTGTAAACCATGCAGCCCGCTCACTCACTCCCCCCTCTTTCTTCCCCCCCATTCCAGGGGTGGGGGGGATTGGGGAGAAGAATCGAAAGAATGTTACTCCCGCAGGTTGAGATAAGAAAAGTCTAGTAACTAAGGTATAACACAAATCATTACTGCTACCACCAATAACAATGATCAGCAAAATACAACTGCTCACCATCCGATGACCGAGCTGTGAACTCAACTCTTCCAGGCTCCTGCGCCCAGTTTTTCCATCCTGGGTGTGAGGTACTGTGGTATGGAATGCCTCTTTGGTCAGTTTGGGTCAGGTGTCCTCTCTCTGCTTCCTCACAGCTTCCTCTCCTTCCTGGCAGAGCATGAGACTCAGAAATTCTTGGTCAGACCAAAACATTCTAAGCCGTAACTATAAACATCGGTGTTATCAGTGCTGTTCCCAGGCTGAAAGTCGAAAACACAGCACTGCACCAGCTACCAAGAAGGAGAAAGATGACTGCTGCTGCTGAACCAATGACAGTAACTCATTCACGAGGCTGTAGCAAAGAGACAGTTGTACCAGGAAGTACAGCAGGCTCCTGCAAACCTCATAAAAGGACATGGATTTCCAAAACTTTGGTGAAAAGTTGCATCTACTATGAAGTCCTTAAGGACAATATTTGAGGATAATCACCTGTTCTCTGTTTTATCCCAGTTTTTAACTCCAAGTACATTCCAAAACTGGAATGCAGAATCACTGTTGACTCTATCAGTGCTATGAGGCTTTATGCTTTACTTTTAAAAGCAAATATACATTGTCCCAGTCACACATAAAGAGGTTTTAGAGATACGTAATTGACTATATTGGGGTCTTGGTAACCAGTGTCTGCATATTAGTTTGAAGAACTTTGATAGCTGAAGCTGGGTCTCTGTTGTTAAGCGCTGCAGCACTGAAATCATTCATCTAAAGTAGATGTTTTTCAGTATTCAGTATTCCAGTATGCAAAACATCTGTTTTTACTCACAGTTGAAAGCAGTGCTGTACTAAAATAGATGGGCTTCAGTACAGATGCGATTTAGTTTACAATTATGTGGATGACTTTAAGTCCCAATCTCTCCTATGAATCTCGCAGCAGGAGGTTGGAATGGAATGATGTTGTTGATGGAATGATGTTGTTGTTTGAACTATCTCCTGTATGCTATTTCTTTTATATATGTACATTAACAAGCTGATAAGGACATTTCCTTAGGTTTAGTAGCATCACAGATAAAGTATGAGAAAAAAAATAAATAAGCTTTCCTTTATTCATGCACAATACATAAAGTAGCTTTGATTGCATCTTTTTTCCATATTCCTTTGTACCTCAGCAGGTGTTTCTCCTAAAATCAATAGTTTGCACATTGCAAAACTTCACTTCAGCATCTTTAGTAAAAAGAGTGTTTTGCAGTAATAATGAGTTCCCATCAAAGTAAAAACATTATTTATGTTGGAATTAATAATTTTAGGTGTATAAAATTTAAGGAAAGTTTCAAAATTAAACATTTTTATTTATATTAGCATACTATTATTAATAAAACAGTGAGTTTAATTATGATGACTGAAATGTAACTGGGTTCAAACTTAAACTGGAGAAGTTTAGATTGGATGTAAGGAAGAAGTTCTTTACTGTGCAGGTGGTGAGGCACTGGAATAGGTTGCCCAGGGAAGTTGTGAATGCTCCATCCCTGGTGGTGTTCAAGGCCAGGTTGGACAGAGCCTTGGGTGACATGATTTAGTGTGAGATGTCCCTGCCCATGGCAGGGGATTGGAACTAGATGATCTTAGGTCCTTTCCAACCCTAACTATTCTATGATTCTATGATTCTATGTGTTGATGTGCATTTGAGCTTGACACTTTTTGAAAAGTGCTTAGGTTTTAAACTTAAAAACTGTGAAATTATAAACATCTTACAACTTCCTTTTTTTTGTCCTGAGACTCGAAGTTGCAGGTGGCAAGTCTCTATGTTCTGTATAAATCTGTCAAACACTCTCAGAAAAGTTTTACTTCAGATGAATATTTAGTCTCTGTAACACATTACTACTAGGTTTTAAATTGACACATTCACAGTGCAGTGAAGCTGTGCAGTGAAGCTGGGGTGGGGAGCATCTTCTCATTGGATTTGTGTACACTGTACACCTTATCCAAACTGGAAAATCCATCCCAGCTATGTTATATTCATCATTCCTTCTGCATGAGGCCTCAAGAATCTGTGAAAATGATGCTGTGGACTTTGAACATAGTTCATGTAAAACAGATGAAAGATAGTGGCAAAGAAGTTGAAGGAGAAAATAAGGAGCATATGGCCCAGACAGATCCCATTAAATATTGTTTTCTATGTTCTACAGCCTGGAAAATTGCTTAGCTTCATTTAAAGGCTGTGTTTGAAAAAACAGTGCTGAAACAGATCTTCAGAATATCTTGTAGGTCAAAAATCCTGTCAACCAAAGTTACCTGGACAGCCATCTTACTGATGATAATTCTCCTTTCACCCTAGCTGGTCAGACTGAGCCATGTTGTTGTAGAAAGGTTGTACAGGGGGTTGTCACATTTTCACAGATCCAGGGAAAAATCTCCTTCTGACAAAACCTGATAATTCCACCAAAAATTGTAGCAACTCATGTACTCTCACTTACTGAGCAATATTAAGTTAGTGGGTTCACTGTTTGTTAGCACCAGTTTACAAAATAATTGTTTGATTTACATTAAATGCTTCATATGTCCTATCTCTCTTTGCTAGATTTCAATCAATGAAGAGGATTTGCTTCATCATTAAAGTGTTTATGGTCGTATAATTCTTTAAACTGTGGTAATTCCCTTTTTTCTCTAAATCCAGACTGCCTATCCATGATTGCCAGGTGTTCATGGTAGTGGCATGACCAAGTTTCTTCTTCTTCACTGGCTTCATTTTTCCAAGAAAGATAATTTTGATCATTCTTTTATTAAATAACTGCCATGTAACGTCAGTCTGAAATCTGAAGAACAAACTTAATTTGCCCTTTGCCAGGCATCATCCTCTGTAATACAAATTCTACTTGATAAATAACACCCACACTTCGCCATATGATACTACTAGTGTTGTCTTTGCAACCTTTTTTCATCATTCGTTACTTTGATGAAGTGAATGATTAGAACGTAGGCAATGGCATTTGCTCAGGATGTGCCAGAAAGAATTGCAGTCTGTTCACTTTTTCACTGCCCATGTTAGCACTGCACTGTTAAGAGGGGAGATCACTAGGAAAAGTGTTGCTTTTAATATAAATTTGTGTATAATATTCTGAATACATTGTTCAATTACAAGATGTTATTTTTTTTAAAGCACTGCATCTTAAGGGAAAAAATCAGCTTTAAAGAGGCTTCAAGGCAGCTCTTTCTGGGGGAAAAATACAAATTGAGGCATCTTCAAGGCTTTAGCCATGACATTTCAAAAAGTAGTCCAAAACAGTTTCCTCATTAGAGGAAGAGAGGACAATGAATACAATTAATTTCAAAATGAAGATACATAGACTTATAGATGGGCATCCTGGACAAAGTTTCTTGTAAAGCCAAGGGACTGCAGTCAACCCTCAAATGCTTTCCTCATTGAAGTTCATGTGCATTTGCTCCTGTATCCAGGTTCTACATTTATAAGTTGTAATACAGTGTGCAGTAGAATATGCAACTAGAGTATGTGTACAACAGCCTGCTAGTTAAAATTGGCTGGAACTGAATGTATTATGCAGTATTTACAGTAGCTTTTATTAGACTTTGTATTTTGACAGGTTTTCTTTAGACTGTCTTTGAGCAATAACAAGTACTACAGCTTGCTTCAGAGAAAAACTTGTAAGAACAGAAAAATGTTATAGTGTCTTCTGCTTTCTCACGTTTGCTGTAGTTAAATGCATGCCAGAAAGCTTTTGTTACTAGTGGTACTGTCTTGTAGAAGTGCTTGATCTGTTTTTATCTTTGACGAAATTATTCATTGGCTATTTTTCCACAAGGCAACAAACTCTGGTTTTAAAAATATGGTTTTAATAAGTTGGAAACCTAACCACTTAAACAAACTAACTTAAAAAATGTCCAATCTGTTTGGCTTAAAAATAAATACCCTATGAATCTTCATTCTCTCAAGACAAAACTTTGGTTTATTTGGTTTTGATTTTTTTTCCTTTTAATTTTGTTTCCGATTATGCCACTGGGGTTTTTTGGTTTGGTTTGGTTTGGGTTTTTTAAGTATGAAACTCCTTTTTGCCAATATAAAGCTTTTTTTCCATGGCAACTGTGTAAATATTTATGTGTACTGAATATTGTAGCATTAGTAGATTGTTTATAACTACTTTGACTTTTAACATGGCCCAAACTTTTCTGACAGCTAGACAGTGGGGGTTAGTAGCAGTGACTGAGAATAATTTCTGAATAATTTCAGAAGATTTTCCAGGAAGTTCTTGCTCCCTGCTACTGCAAATTTGCACAGAGATACCTGGTTAACTGCGGCATAAAAAGACTACATTTACAAAAAAGCTTGAGGCAAGTTCTGTTGCCAATTTATCAATGAGTGCAAAGAGGGTACTCTTCACAGAGTACAGGGCATATTATCACTTCATGCATCTTTCTCTGGGACTCATGATAATGCCTAAGTGGCCAGTAAAAAAATTTGTACCGTTACCAAATCTGAACATGACTAACATACAGCCAATTCAATCCCTGCAATGGCAATGCTCTACACCAACAGTAACATATGACCATTAGAAGACTATGCAGTGATATTTGTGTATGTACCTGAGTTTTGGATTGTTTAAGCCTTAAAATAATTATAATAATCATACTGGAAATAAATGGTTCTTGTTGTTTTGTAACAATGAGAATTGCATCTCTACATCTGTCTAATCCATTGAATCTCAGGGGAATTAACACCATCTGCTTTCCTGTAGATTTTCTTTGAGGCTAAGGAATCAGAGAAGGGAGAAGCTTAAACTCTGAAAAATGAAGACTTTGCACTTCACAAGCTGATGGGAATTTTGCCATAGGTTTCAATGGCAATCCATGAATGAATTCTTTCTTGACCCTAACAGCTTTTTCTAATTTGTAATTCAGCTCCTGGTTTTGGCAGAGAGTAAGGATATCTTTACTTTGCTTGCTTGCTTTTTTTGACGTTAAGTAGATAGATTTTTCCAACTGCCTTACATTTGAAAGCAAATCATATCTGACATATTATCACAATCCCTATTCATGGCAAATTTTCCATTGCAAATTTTTGCAGACTTCCTAGGAAAAGAAAACAGCTTCAAAGCCTTACACGGTTTTGACTTTCCTGCCAAAGGAGACGTCAGGTGAAACACTCAGTTGATTCTTCTTCCACTATATTTCCTTTCTTTCAAATCACCTGAAATACATTATCACCTGGTCATCCACCAGTTGCGTCAGGGCATTGAAAGATCTTTATTTCACTGAGAAGTTTTTTGGTTTGATAATAATATAATATAATATAATATAATATAATATAATATATAATATAGTATAGTATAGTATAGTATAGTATAGTATAGTATAGTATAGTATAGTATAGTATAGCATAGCATAGTTTAGTACTGTATAATATAGTATAGTATAGTATAACATAGTATAATATAATTAATATAATATAATATAATAAATACAAATCTGTGTTATAATATATACGTCCTTTTATACAAATGTGTCATGGGTTCAGCAGTAGCAGTCATTTTTCTCCTTCTTGGTAGCTGGTGCAGCACTGTGGTTTTGATTTTGAGCCTGGGAACAGCACTGATAACACCAGTGTTTTCAGTTACTGCTTGCTAATGTTTTGGTCTGACCAAGGACTTCCTGATCTCATGCTGTGCTGGGGAGGAGGGGAAGCTGGGAGGAAGCAGAGAGAGGACACCTGACCCAAACTGACCAAAGAGGTTATTCCATACCACAGCATGTCATGTCCAGGATGTAAAACCTGAGGGGAAAGACCTGGAAAGGTGGAGTGCATGGGGGAGTCGGGCTTGGTATTGGGCGGTGAGCAATTGTATTCTTTTCCCTTGTATTTATTTGTCATTATTATTATTGGTGGTAGCAGCAGTGATTTGTGTTATACCTTAATTACCAGACTGCTCTTATCTCAACCCGTGGAAGTTGCATTCTTTTGATTCTCCTCCCCATTCCCCTGGCACTGGGGGAAGAAAGAGGAGAAAATGAGTGAGCGAGAAAACTGCATGGCTGAGAGGCTTAAACCACGACAAAATGCTACAGAACACAATGAAAGTAGTTAGCTATAAATATAAATTCAGAAGTTTAGAAACTAGTTAGAATAAAGTAATTTTGAGGTGATATAATAACAAGAAGAAAGCAACATTTTTATTTTTTTTCTTCTCATGAAAACATTTGAGGAAACTGAAGAGTGTGGGCCTGTTATTTCCATTCCTGAAGAACTGAGTAGGTTCACTACTGTTGATTATTTTCATTAGGAAGGGATTCCTTTTGAAAGAACTTCAATTTGACTTCAAATAATTGTTATGATGATTAGTTTCACCAGTCATGAACAGAAATTCTCATCCCTTTTTATGGAAATCATCCTGGTAATGGACCTAAGGATACTCAGGTCATGCATCAGGGACATAAGAAAACATTAGAATGCAGGTAAGACTGTGTACCTGTACTAGAGACAACAAAGTGCAACAGGGACAATTTCCTTTAAGAGTCTTCAGGATTAACAGCATAATAAATTAGTTCATGTGAAATATTTCTGAATGTAATTAACCTTTAAAATAACATTGTTTTCAAAAATGTCAAGGTTTACAATATCTCTTCAATGATAGACAGCTACAGGTTGAAAAACAAAAACATTTTTCCAAACTGTTGTGCCCTCTGAAACGATTTACAATAAAAATATATTTTTTTCATGCTGGAAATTATGTTAATTACAATAATGTCTTGTAGCACACTTGATACTTACGCCTTTTGGTTAGTGTAGGTTTTTATTCATCTAAGAATTTTCATATTGCCCTATTTTTCAGGTTTAATTAATAGTGCCTTTGTACTTATGCAGCATCCATGGAGAATTTCTTGAGTTTTATTTTTTTCTCTATCCTGAATGGCAGGTTCTGTATTCTGCCATCGGTCTAGCTTTCCTGCTTGGTACAGCTTTGGAGTGGTATTTTCAGAGGTGAGGACTACTTTCAAGATTGATGTTAAATAAAACATGCATTTTATTTATTGGTTAATGAAAACCTATTCTTTCTATACAGCACAATAATAATAGGCGAATAATGACGGTAGATTCAGTTCTCATCATAATAATACACAGAGGACTATAAACATCATTAGAAACTGAGCAAGTCACATTCATTGCAAACACAATACTGCCAATAATGCAAATTGCTCTGAAAATTCAAAATAAATCTGTGTCATAGAAGTGGATTGATCTTTCCTATTGATATCATACTTAAACCAATAAACCAAATTATTTTGTCAAGTAATGTGATTTAAATATGTTAATTATTTGACATTATTCCAATCTATGTTTCCAGTACTCTTTTCAAACGGTTGAAACACATCAGTTTTTAATAATATACAATATAGTACACAATACCAGATCAGCTCATACGCATAAAAAAAACCCCAAACCATCCAAAGACAAATTCAGTCAGGCCTGCAGGCCTTCAAGAATGCTTAGGCTTAAATAACTCCAGAAAACCTGGACAGCAGCACAAGTTTCCTACCTTTGCATTAGCAGAGGCAGTTGACATGTGTTACAGGATGCAATTGCTCCCCACAGCAATCTTCTGCACTACTGCTTTATGCATCTTCTGCTCTTTCCTTGGACTTCACATTTGCATGTCTACACCCAGTCATTAAGTCACTCACACAAAGAGAGGTGAAGTTCGGCTAATGGTTTTCTGAGATTTAGAATTGCTGTGTTAAGTTTATTTCAGCTCATCTAAGCATACTCTAACTTTATGATATGACATATGGCACTAAGCAATGTGGTTTGGTTGATGTGCTGGAGGGAAGGGATGCCAATGTCAACCTCATGAAATTCAATCAAGCCAAGTGCGAGATCCTGCACCTGAGTCAGGGCAATCCCAGGCACCGCTACGGGTTGGGTGGAGAAGTGATTCAGAGCAGCCCTGCAGAAAAGAGCTTGGGGGTGCTGGTTGATGAGAAACTGAACATGAGGTCCTTTCCAACCCTAACTGTTCTATAATATGTGGCCTATGTAAAGTGTGTATTTTGCACATTATTATTTCTTCACATAAAAAGTTCTCACAGAGCACTGTGACACCTTAATGCAAAAATATGTAGTTGAAAAGAGTGAAGTTAGAACAGCAGGGAAACCGTGTAAATAATTCATCTAACAATAGAGGCTTGAACATCTGAATGCATTCACTCAATTTAAAATAAAAATATAATGTCTAAAATCTTTTAATATAAAAATTACTATGGGGAAGTGAGGATCAAGGTATGCATTCTTTGGAACAATCTCAGAAAAAAAATAATATTACTGAAAGCATATCATTAAATATTTGTCAACATCCTGAATTTTTATTACTCAATAAAAGAAATTGCATAAGTGAACTGGAAAACAGAGAAAAAAAAAAGGAAAAAAGAAAAAGAGTTCAAGCTATGAAGGATGTGAGGTTTCTTTCACAAGTAGCTGTTCAAACACTTTGCCCTCACTGGTTGAAACTTTCCTTCTATTCCAGGTTGAAATGTTAGCTGACTAAATACTCATACATTGTTTATAAAAGCATCTGGACATAGAAGCACATCAATTTCTATGGGACTTGGGTATTAAATATTTTTGAAATCCTGCATTTGACTGCTTCCAAAGCCTGATTCAGTCCATTGAAACTCACCTATATTTTAGCTGCTCTGTGGAATAGTACTTATCATGCACTTAGTCTGCATTTATGCTTCACATAATGCTCACACACAACCTCAGTGTGCAGCTATAGATGCAGTAATTACATGCAGTTGGACAATCCTGCTGCTGACTGGGGCTGAAAAGAGGAGTAGCTTTTTGAGTTTTTCATAAGGTTTTTTGGCTCCTTACATTCTCTCTCTGGCATTACCCAGCCTACACTCTTAGTGTGCCACACTGTAGTCAACATTTCACAAGTCTGACAATGCCGTCTTTCTAGAAGAACTACAGATATATAATGGAAAGGTCTCTGAGGGAAGGGACCTTAAGAGGGCAGCAGAAATGCCATCTCAATATGCGCAAATAACTTAAATGCCATTGAATGAAAAAGATCTTCAAATTTATCTATAGCTGCACACTGAGGTTGTGTGTGAGCATTATGTGAAGCATAATTATGTAATCTTATTAGTATAAACTGAGATACCCCGCCTGTCATTCACAGGCCAGAAAAAAAAAAAGAAATGAGTAAGAAAATAAAAACTGTCAAAACAATAACAATTGTAATCATTAACTTAAATTGTTAGTTCATTTGAAGAAATCATGAAAGAGGACCAATCATGCAAATATCATATCCTAAATGTAATTCTGTTTATTTATGCAAGTATCTTCTTATATTCCTATCTAATCCACTGGACATGTACGGTTCTGAGGACACAAACACTTGCAAAGCTTACCAGATAAACCATGTGCTCTCTTCAAACAGCTGATCATTTATTTATGGTTGTACTCAACGATTATGGTTGGACTCAAAGATCTTAAATGTCTTTTCCAACCTAAATGATTCTATGAATGTCACAGCCTGCTCTACAGAGAGCCGTTATCATAATATGTGAAGAAAACTTTTTGGAACTGCTAATTAAAATCCAACAACCACAATGAAGCAGGAGAAGGAAAACGAATCACTAAAGTTGCTTTGTGGCATCCTAATACTCTCTTTTAATCCTGATAAATAAAACTAGTTTTCCTTTTAAAATCCATGACATCACAGACACTAATTAAATATCATTTGACAGGGAGGGAACATGCTATTACTCTCATTTTACTGATGGGTAATCTGAAATGTGAAGCATCTAATCAAAAATTAACAGGTTGTTACGGGTTCGGCTACCCTCCCCCCTTTCCCCCACAGAGTCTCATGTTATGCCGGGAAAGAGAGAAAAAGCTGGGGGAGGGGAGACAGGGCGCCTGACCCAGGCTGACCAATGAGGTTATTCCATACCACAGCACGTCATGCCCAGGAGGTAGGATTCAGGGGTGGGGCTCTCGAGGCACGCGGTGGGAGGAGCGGTACGCGGTCTCGCTCTTGCGCCACGTGGTCCCTGGAGCGGCGCACGGTCTCTCGGCTCGGTTGGGCGGCGAAACTGTCGTATCCTCTCCCTTTGTATTTACTTTGTCATTATTATTGTTGGTGGTGGTGGCAGTAGTGATTTGTATTGTATCTTAGTTACTGGACTGTTCTTATCTCAACCCGTGGGAGTTACATTTTCTTTGGTTCCTCTCCCCATTTCCCCCCCATCGGAGTTGGGGGGGGGGGGGGGAAGGAGGGAGAAGGGAAATTTACGGCTTAAACGACCACCACATTTTCGGCGCCCAGCGTGGGGCACGAAAGGGTTGAGATAAAGACAAAAATAGCCACTTGTCACAGTGCTGATTTACTGGCTCTCAAAGTTGTTGCTCTGGTTCTCACAGGTTCAGTGTATGATACTTTACTTACAGCTGGTTCTTCTTATCTTAACGTTTTTCAGGTCTGGGTTTTGGGTTAAGATTCTTGTTACATTATACTGTATTGCACGGATTGTTTATAAAATAGACTCAGTGATCATGAAACTGGTCCGGTTTGTGTTTCCAGTGTGGCCACCAACTGTATACTTTGGGAGGTATATAATGGAAGTTCTTAGCAATTACACGTCTCTTTTCACCTCCTCGGGTGGTCAGCCTGTGAAGGAGACATTCTTTTGTGCTCCCAGAGCCCCCACCAGGCAGTTTACAACACTTTGAGAATTCTGAAGGTTTTGAATGGCCTTTAGATACCCTTGAGATCTGCCTGTTGGTGGTGACGGGAATTATCATGCTGGCACACATACTGAATATGTTGTACTCACAACTATTTAGTCCGGTCCGGAGAGTTAAGCAGAGTGGGATGTGGGCCATGTCTGGGGTTAGACCACAATCCAGGATGGCCGAGAGATTTTCCCCAAGGCTGGACAGTCATGAGTGGCAGGGTGCATGGGATAGTATGGGCAAGTATCTAGGCCAGTGGGCCCCTCCAGTGCTTTGGAACTTCACCAAGGAACAAATGCAAAATCCAGAAAAATTAGTAAAACATTTAAAGGAGGTGTGTGATCATTCTGGTCACACCAGAGATGGACAAATCGTGGCAACGTGCTGGGGCTTGGTTTATGCTTACAGAGCCTTGTTTAACACTGTCCAGCATCTTCAAAAGGGAAAAAACATCTCTGGATCTGAGGGCGGTGTAATGGACAGCGCAGTTAATCCAGCTCCAAGTACAGCAGCTACATCACCACCAGTGACAGGTACAGCCACGACTCAAACCTCAGTGACAAGTACGGCAGCTACCCAAACCACAGTAATAATCACTGCAACTAAACTGGAGGACCAACTCATACCAATATCGGTTGCCCCTGTACGCAAGAGGAAAAACAAAGAAGAGGCAGGAAAGATGAACCAAGACAAAGAAACGTCACCACCTGGGACAGCATCTGACCAGGAGTCATTACCACATGATGAAGAAGAAGAAGAAAAGGAAGAGGTGACTTCTTGATCTCGGACCTCAACTGAGCTACGGAATATGCGAAAAGGCTTTACCCGTCAGCCAGGGGAGCACATCATCACCTGGCTGCTCCGATGCTGGGACAATGGGGCCGACAGTAATGAACTAGAAGGTAGTGAAGCCAAAGAGCTGGGATCACTTGCCAGGGAAGGGGCAATTGACAAAGCAATTGCAAGAGAGAAAAAGTCCCTCAGCCTTTGGAAGCGGCTCTTGGCAGCTCTGAAAGATAGGTTTCCATACAAGGATGATGTTATGAGTCGTTCGGCCAAGTGGACTACTCTAGAGAAAGGCATCCAGTCTCTGAGAGAATCAGCCATTGTAGAGATGATCGATATCACCAAGCCGAATGTTGGGGATATACCCATAGATCCAGATGAAGTCGAATGTACAAGACCCATGTGGCGGAAATTTACACAAAATGCACCCCAATCCTGTGCCCATTCATTGGCAACAATAACCTGGAGTCACATAAGACCACCAACAGTGGATGAAATGGTTTATAAACTCTGAGAGTTTGAAGATAATCTCACCCCTTCCATCATCTCAGCTGTGGAAAAACTGTCCCAGAACCTCCAACAATTGAGAGACGATCTATCCAGCTCCTCATGTGTACCAACACACGTCTCAGCTATTAACAGAAGGCATCCCACTGTTCGAGAGAGAAGATATCGAAGTTATACACCACGGGCCACCCTATGGTTTTACCTGCAGGATCATGGAGAAGATATGATGGAGTGGGATGGAAAGCCTACTTCAGTTTTGGAGGAGTGGGTGCGAGAACTGAAAAAGAGAGCAAAGGTCAAGTCTGATCACCCCATGAAGGCTGCAGCTTCAGCCTCTGCTGAGCAGGTTCCCAGATGGAGTGGAAGAGCAGATTTCACCTCAGCTCCTGTGATGAAGAAGAATAATCCATCTCTACAAGAGGTGAGTGACCAATGTGATGACTGCTAGAGGGGCCCCGCCTCCAGCCAGGTGGAGGTAGGGGACAATCAAACTTATTGGACAGTATGGATGAGGTGGTCTGGCACATCAGTCCAACAGAAGTATAAGGCTCTAGTAGATACCGGTGCAGAGTGTACTCTGATGCCATCAAGCTGTCAAGGGGTGGAACCTATTTCTATTTCTGGAGTGACAGGAGGATCCCAAGAGTTGACTGTACTGGAGGCTGAAATCAGCCTGACTGGGAGGGAATGGCAAAAACACCCCACTGTGACTGGTCCAGAGGCTCCATGTATCCTTGGCATAGATTACCTCAGGAGAGGGTACTTCAAAGACCCAAAAGGGTACCGATGGGCTTTCGGTATTGCTGCTTTGGAGGCAGAGGAAGTGGAGCAGCTGTCCACCTTGCCTGGTCTCTCAGAGGATCCTTCTGCTGTGGGGTTGCTGAAGGTCAAAGAACAACGAGTGCGGCAATATCGCACCAACCGAGACTCCCTGATTCCCATCCATAAGCTGGTCCATAGATTAGAGAGTCAAGGAGTGATCAGTAGGACCCACTCACCCTTTAATAGCCCCATATGGCCAGTGCGAAAGACTAATGGAGAGTGGAGACTAACAGTAGACTATCGTGGCCTGAACGAAGTTACCCTATCCTTGAGTGCTGCCGTACCGGACATGCTAGAGCTTCAGTATGAACTGGAGTCAAAGGCAGCCAAGTAGTATGCCAGGATTGACATTGTCAATGCTTTTTTCTCAATTCCTCTGGCAGCAGAGTGCAGGCTACAGTTTGCTTTTACTTGGAGGGGCGTCCAGTATACTTGGAACTGACTGCCCCAGGGGTGGAAACACAGTCCTACCATCTGCCATGGACTGATCCAGACTGCACTGGAACAGGGGCAAGCTCCAGAACACCTGCAGTGCAATACATTGAGGACATCATTGTGTGGGGTGATACAGCAGAAGAAGTCTTTGAGAAAGGGAGGAAAATAACCCAAACCCTGCTGACAGCCGGTTTTGCCATAAAACGGAGTAAGGTCAAGGGAAATGCACAGGAGATTCAATTTTGGGGAATAAAATGGCAAGATGGACGCCGCCAGATCCCCACAGATGTGATCAAGAAGATAGCAGCAATGTCGCCACCAACTAATAAGAAAGAAACACAAGCTTTCTTGGGTGCTGTGGGGTTCTGGAGAATGCACATCCCAAATTACAGTTTGATTGTAAGCCCTCTCTATTATGTGACCCGGAAGAAAAATGATTTTAAATGGGGCCCTGAGCAACAACAAGCCTTTGAGCAAATTAAATGTGAGATAGTTTGTGCAGTAGCCCTCGGACCAGTCCGGACTGGGGCCAGATGTTAAAATGTACTGTACACCGCAGCTGGGGAGAACGGTCCTACCTGGAGCCTCTGGCAGAAAGCTCCAGGGGAAACTCGAGGTCGACCCCTTGGCTTTTGGAGTCGGGGATACAAAGGAACTGAGGCCAGCTACACCCCAACTGAAAAAGAGATATTGGCAGCCTGTGAAGGGGTTTGAGCTGCTTTGGAAGTGATTGTCACTGAATCACAGCTCCTCCTGGCACGCCAGTTGCCCGTGCTGGGCTGGATGTTCAAAGGCAGGGTCTCCTCTACACATCATGCAACTGATGCTACATGGAGTAGGTGGGCCGCATTATTTACACAATGAGCTCGAATAGGAAATCCCAGGTGTCCGGGAATTCTAGAAGTCATCGTGGACTGGCCAGAGGGTAAAGATTCCGGCAGGTCACCAGAGGAGGAAGGAGTGATGCATGCTGAAGAGGCCCCACCATATAATGAACTGTCAGAAAGTGAAAAGCAATATGCCTTATTTATTGATGGATCTTGTCACATTGTGGGAAAGCACCGTAGATGGAAGGCAGCAATATGGAGTCCTCAACCACAAGTTGCAGAAACTGCTGAGGGGGAGGGTGAATCGAGTCAGTTTGCAGAAGTGAAAGCCATCCAGCTGGCCTTGGACATTGCTGAATGAGAAAAGTGGCCAGGACTTTATCTCTCTACTGACTCCTGGATGGTGGCGAATGCCCTGTGGGGGTGGTTGCAGCAATGGAAGCAGAGCAAGTGGCAGCGCTGAGGGAAACCCATCTGGGCTGCTGCACTGTGGCAAGACATCGCTGCCCGAGTGCAAAACCTGGTGGTCAAAGTATGCCACGTAGATGCTCACGTACCCAAGAGTCGGGCTACGGAGGCACACCAGAACAACCAACAAGTGGATCAAGCTGCTAAGTTTGAAGTGGCTCAGATGGACTTAGATTGGCAACATAAGGTTGAATTATTTTTGGCCCGGTGGGCCCACGACACTTCAGGCCATCAGGGCAGAGGTGCAACATACAGATGGGCTCGTGATCGAGGGGTGGACTTAACAATGGATACTATTGACCAGGTTATTCATGACTGTGAAACATGTGCTGCAATTAAGCAGGCTAAACGGTTAAAGCCTGTTTGGTATGGAGGACGATGGCTGAATTACAAATATGGGGAGGCTTGGCAGATTGATTATATTACACTCCCAACAACCCGCCAAGGCAAGCGTCATGTGCTTACCATGGTGGAAGCAACCACCAGATGGTTGGAAACATACGCCGTGCCTCACGCCACTTCCCGAAACACTATCCTGGGCCTTGAGAAACAGATTTTGTGGCGACACAGCACACCAGAGAGAATTGAGTCAGACAATGGGACTCATTTCCGGAACAGCCTGATAGATACTTGTGCCAAAGAGCATGGCATTGAATGGGTATATCACATCCCCTACCATGCACCAGCCTCTGGGAAAATCGAATGGTACAATGGGCAATTAAAAACTACACTGAGAGCAATGGGTGATGGGACTTTCAAACATTGGGATACACATTTATTAAAGGCCACGTGGTTGGTCAACACCAGAGGATCTGCCAACAGAGCTGGTCCAGCCCAGTCAGAACTTCTACATACTGTAGAGGGGGACAACGTTCCTGTGGTGCACATAAAGAATTTGCTGTGGAAGACGGACTGGGTTATTCCTACCTCAGGTAAAGGCAAACCCACTCATGGGTTTGCTTTTGCTCAGGAACCCGGATATACTTGGTGGGTAATGCGGGAAGATGGGGAAGTCCGATGTGTACCTCAAGGAGATTTGATTTTAGGAGAAAACAGCCAATGAACTCAATTGCATGCTGTTGCTTGTTATGTAATTTGGTTTTTTTATAGCCCATCAACTAGATGTCTTCAAGTCATCCGCGACTGACCCTCAGACCATCATCCCAACAAAGAACGAACTTTGATGAAGCCAGATGAGTTCTGCAGTAAAGGAACAATCAGCATCAACAGGCAGCGATCCAACACTGCACACAGCCTCCCCTGCTCTGAAAGACTGTTACAAAAGGTGGAGCCTGACATCACGAACTGGATGGACTCAGCAGCTTTATAGGGATTGGCCCAGGCACTACGGGATTATATCCCTCCATCTGTGTGTGTGTGTGGGTGTATATGTACATATATATATATGGGATGATATTTTGAAAATGTGGGATCTGAGCATGATGTGAATGGTATGGAATAAGGGGTGGATTGTTATGGGTTCTGCTTCCCTCCTCCCCTTCCCCCACAGAGTCTCATGTTACGCCAGGAAAGAGAGAAAAAGCTGGGGGAGAGGAGACAGGGCGCCTGACCCGGGCTGACCAATGAGGTTATTCCATACCACAGCACGTCATGCCCAGGAGGTAGGATTCGGGGGTGGGGTTCTCGAGGCACGTGGTGGGGGGAGCGGTACGTGGTCCCTGGAGCAGCGTGGTCCCTGGAGCGGCGCGCGGTCTCTCGGCTCGGTTGGGCGGCGAAACTGTCGTATCCTCTCCCTTTGTATTTACTTTGTCATTATTATTGTTGGTGGTGGTGGCAGTAATGATTTGTATTGTATCTTAGTTACTGGACTGTTCTTATCTCAACCCGTGGGAGTTACATTTTCTTTGGTTCCTCTCCCCATTTCCCCCCCATCGGAGTTGGGGGGGGGGGGGGGGAGGGAGAAGGGAAATTTAAGGCTTAAACGACCACACAGGTAATAAATTCCATACTAGAACTCACCACCATTTTGTGTATTACCCTAAATCCTTACTATCCCAAACTGCAGTAGGTCAAAATAAAATAATAGCTGTAAAATCCTTGTTACTCCTTATTATTTTCCATACCTACATGACAAAGTAAGGGCAAAGACAATTCCAAACAATTATAATTCATGATAAAGCAGCCTTAATGCCATGTTCAGATTCTGCATAGCTAGCTCTTCACCTGATAAAGTTACTCCTTAGCTACAGTTTATTAACAAAAGTATTGTGGAAGCCTGGGTGTTGGGTTTTAAATCATCTTAGCTGTTCATGTATTCAATAGCAATGAGAAAGCTCAAAATAAGGTATTGCTATTGGTTGACTTTTGTATATGACAGGCATACTTCCACAATACAGAAGCTGACCTAACACTGCAAGTGGCTGAAGTGGTATCCTATTCCCTATAGGTTTTTCTATTCATTTTTTAATTGCTTCTGCACCTGTCTGGTGAGCTGAATTAGCTCACCAGGGAGATAGACAAGTGCCAGAGCTTTCAAAGAAAAAAAACAAATGCAAAATGATGATATTGAAATTTCTTGACAAAATGCCTTTTTTCCTACTTTTTCTAGCTATATGGCATTTTCTAGAATTATATGACTCTAATATATATATATTTTTTTTAAATTTTAATTCTAATGCATTCTTTTGTCCATTTTAATAAATATATTTTATTTGTTAATATGGTCTTCCAAGCTGAAATTGGTTCTGGTAGATATAAATCTGGTGGGTAGAAGTAGACTATAAAAGGTAACATTCAGAATGCATTTCCCTTAACTTCCCATTAAAGAAAGTTGAAGCAGGCAGAAGATCAGATAATGTCGTGTGTGAACTGGAAGGAATCTGTCCTTAGTTGAAGCAATGGAGAAATTCATACATCGAAATAAAGTTCAAAGAGATTAAAGGGTCACATGTGTTATCAAATCCATACTTTTGAAGTTTGAACTAAACAAGGTGAACAAGGTGTCTTTAAGTTATATAAAATAAAAGCGAATTTGCAGAAGCAGTTAAACTAGGTCTGTTATATAAATCCAATGTTTTATAATTAAACTGAGAATTCAGGAAGGCAACCTTGAAATTAAAAGGATTTAGGAACTTGCAAATGACAAGATTGGCAGTTCATTAGCTTTATTACTCTTTGAGATGAAATTTGTTTTTCACTTCTGCTTTTAGTGATTCTGGTGCCTTTGAGAATGCTGCAATTTAAAAAATACCCTGAAAAATCTTTGAGAAAGCACAAGAAAGTACTATTTAGAGGGGTTATATGGTTCTTTAAAAGGTATCTCTTGGAAAAGAGATGGAAAAAATACTGTAATATCTTGAGAAAAAACAGCATCTCACAAAACCCCGATATATTACAAAAAAATATATTACAAAATGCAATGATGCCTGTAAGAAGCGAAAGCCTATAATAGAAACAGCGTGCTGGGTATCATCTACTGAAAAAAAACCCCAGAATTGTTGAAATTATGATTTATTGGGGGGGAGGGAGGGGGGAAGAAAAAAAAAAGTAAAAATCCTTCTGAACCTGATTTCCCATTCGAAGATGCTATAAGGTTTTTATTTCATTTTGTCACTGAGGCTGTTTCATACCTTACTAAATGCTACAAAATGGAGAGTACAAGTGTTCACTTTTAACCATACAAAGAAGTATTGATGGATCTCTTTTATGCAGCTGCAGATATGACTTAATATCTCTTCACAATTAAGTGAATTCTGGAGGACTTCACAGTTCATTCCTCCAGATTCAATGAGCATGTCAGATTTAACTTCTCTGCCCAGTCCACCAGTATCCTTAATTATGTTTAAAACACTTGATTATTAACTACCAGTTACCATGAAATGAAGAAAGAATCTGAGTTACTGATGACTGAGAATCTGCCCGATGCTTTCTGAAGATTTTTTTTTTCCCTTCTTTTTTAAACGAATACTACCACTACCAGTTCCACCTTAGACAGTATCTTTATTAGGCATTTGGTGTTTTCTAAATAGAAAAGGACACCAACAGCATATATGATGTTTTTCCCTTAAAGAGAGTGACAGAACCCTCCCTCCCCCACCCCAAATGAGTTTCTTTGAAGAAATTCTTTGCTTGTTCTCCTGTTTTAATCTTGATTGGCAGGAGAAAAAAAGACATTTTAATGATAAAGTATCCCCCAAACAACATTGTCTCCCTATCTCCACTTTTATCTCCTTTTTCTTGAATATACAGGAAACCCACTCCAGTTTAGGCTATCAAGGATGCAGCTTTTCAAAACCACATATGTCCATTCTATCTTCCTACAGATACATTCATACTATTGGGTATAGTTTGAAAGATCCTAGTTTTTTTGTTTCTCTCATGTGTTGCTGTGTAACATGTCTCCTATTTTAATTTTTCCCTGTTAAAGTATATGGTCTTGTGCTTAAATTATTGTGATGCTAACACTGTTATCATATATTCTGTAGGCTTAGAGAGTAAACAGCAAAATATTCTGTTCTTCAGAGGACATTTTATTATTTTTATGAGAAATGCTGAAGGTCTTTATTTAGTTGCAAATGCCCCTGATTTGCAGACTGTAAAACTGCTAAGGCTAGTAACAGCAGGAAGAGTATCCCATTGTATGTGTAAATGTCAAGTCAGCTGCTGTTGGGGTAAAAAGTATGAACACAATCAAAGATCTCTGCATAGGGTTAAAACAAGATGAAGAGTGTGTATGGAGTGTTAATTTCAGTGACTAGCCAGTATCTTGACTGGTGAAAATATATTGTCTTGTCTCCAGATTTTCCTGTAATATTGATGGTTTCAGAATCTGCCATGAGTGATATCTTGTAGCATCATAGAGTGGACAATGATGTTTCACAAAAGGATGGTGACTTAACAAAAAAAAAAGTGCCATTGGTTGGCAGAAAGTTGGCCATACGCACTGTCATCCCTAAAAAAAATCTTTTTCTTGAAACAACACTGTCTTATGCCAACTATTCCTTCCAGATGTTCAGGAGAGACAAGTGAAGACATATATTGTAATGAAGTATTTGTGGGTATTTCAGTTCTTTAGCAGTTTGTTTTTACTGCCACCACCCTTTTATAAAAAATCAAATTTTTGTATAACATAATTTTCTATCAAAACATATTTTACAACTGAGGCCGTCAGTCAAATGATGGTCCTCTTTGAGAAAATAACTCAAGAAAGGGTAAAACATTTGAACAAGCAGTGTGGCAGAAAAGTGTAAGAAACAGCCCTGTAACAGTAAGGTTAAGGAAGAAAGAAGGGGTAAAAGATGCTGCAGGTGCTGGAGCAGAGACTCCCTTACTGTCCCTAGAGGAGATTATGGTGAAGGAGGTTGTCCCCCTTCAGCCCTTGAGGAACTGTGGTGGAGCAGATTGCTACACTGCAGCCTGTGGAGAACCCTAAGCTTCAGGGCGGATGTGCCCTGAAGGAAGCTGGAGCTTGTGAAGAGAACCAGAAAGCTGTCCTTGACCTTTAAAACCTATGCATAAATGTCTAACAGCAACTAACTCTAATTTTTTTTTTTCCAGTTAGTATCATAGGTAAGTAAGAAGACAATACAGAATTTAGAAGCAAAATATTTGGTGGAAGTTAGGTTGACGGTCCCTCACTCCTTGCTCCCCAAAGGTTTAGTTACATATGAAATGAAATTCAGTATAAAGTTCTTAAGGCTTGGGGTTTAGGATGTGTAGAAAATAGGGAGATCAAATCATTCTTGTTGCTTTACAATTTTGTCATAGAGAAAAAAAAAAAAAAGAAATTACTGTTTTCTAAGGACTTATGGGAATCTTTTCCTGTAAGGTAGAAGTGGTGAGAATGAAGAGTATAATTAATCAGAAATGAGAATACCATTTAAGTACATCAGTTGTTGCAAGCTCTTTAGCTTGTAACTAAACTTTTAAACAGACCTAGAACACAATGGCTCTCTCTGACAACATGTTAGCATTCAGCTTTAAATAGCTCTATCTGCCTTATAATTATGACTTACATTTTAGGTTTTATTTGAAAAGCAATATTTAGGACTCAGATAATCTGCAATTCTGAAGCATTCCAGTTGTTGACAGTTTTCTCGTCTCCCAAGGGCAGGAAAATAGTCTTTACACCAACACTAATATACATTACTTGGAAAAAAGAATATTTTTCTTCGTTATTTTCTGCCTATTCTAGCAAGCATAATAGCAGCACCACCACTGCTATGAATCTTATAAGCTATCACTCATGGATGACAAACTTGTAGTGGTGGTATTTTATTTGCTCATACTTATGATGGTGGTTGTTAACTGTCGTGCAGAAGAATCTGTAAACTATTTTCACAGGAAGACATCTGAATTGCCTCAATTGTTAGTGAGCCACAGAACTAAACTAGCACTGAATTTCGGAGATCTTGCTGTGTGTCCTGGGTTCAGCAATAGCAGTCATTTTTCTCCTTCTTAGTAGCTGGTGCAATGCTGTGTTTTCAACTCTCGCCCTGGGAACAATGCTGATAACACCCATGTTTATAGTTACGGCTTAGAATGTTTTGGTCTGACCAAGGACTTTCTGAGACTCATGCGCTGCCAGGGAGGAGGGGAAGCTGGGAGGAAGCAGAGACAGGACACGACCCAAACTAGCCAAAGAGGTATTCCATACCACAGCACGTCATGCCCACGATTCAAAAACTAAGGGCAGGGACCCAGAAGAGTTCAGTTCACTGCTGGGTTGGGCTTGGTATTGGGGGGTGAGCAGTTGTATTCTCTTCCCTTGTATTTCCCTTGTCATTATTATTATTCGTGGTAGCAGTAGTGGGTTTGTGTTATACCTTAGTTACTGGACTGTTCTTATCTCAGCCTGTGGGAGTTACATTCTTTTGATCCTCCACCCCATTCTCCCGGGAGCTGGGGGGAAGAAAGAGGGGTGAGTGAGTGAGTGAACTGCGTGAGAGGCTTAAACCATGACACTGTGCTATCCCCCAAATCTATTTGCTTCATAATGAATTCTACTTTAGACCAAAGCACTTCATTACTTCATGATTACACAAAGATATTTTTCTTAAAGTTCAGAATATTATTATATAACCACAACAACATATCCCAGTAAGCAATTATAATTCTGTCCTACATAGTTTAAATGTGGCAGGGTAGTCGGGATGGCCAGAAAACAGCCACATGAGAGGTAGAGAGTTTAAGCAGCAAGTGACTCCTTTATTACGAAGAACTCCTGTTTATATATCCTTTTGCATAGCGTGGTACAATCTCATTGGTCAAGCATAGCATAATAAAAACTTACTAGTCAAGCATAGCATAGTACAAACTTATTGGTCAAGCACAGCATAGTACAATCTTATTGGCTAACAGTTTGTTATTCTATTTATGATTGGTTGTTAACACACTGTTCAAAAATTTTTACTAAAGTCCATTGTTTTGCCAAGTTCTTCCTTTGTAGTTAGTTACTCTCCTTATCTGACTCGCTCCTCCAGATGCCTTCTATTTTCCCACTCGGATGCCTCTGGTGCCACATTTCTCATGGATACACTTTAACGTCTTTGAGACTGAGTTCTAACTTCATGTCTTTAGTCAGGGAATCCATGGGCCTACTGTAGACCCCCACCACATTTAAATCACTTGGCTTTGGTGCATGGGGCATAACATCTGCAAGAAGTGCAGTTTTCAGTGAAGGTACACAGTGGGTAACTTATCACAAGTTTGCGATTCTTTCTTAATTTTTCTTTGGAATTCCATTTTTGGTATTTCAAGCGTGCTTTTAGTAAAGCAATTAAATATTTACTGAGACATGCTGAGGTAGTTGGGGTTGTTTAGCTTGGAGAAGAAGAGGCTCCAGGGAGACCTTGTGGCAGCCTTCCAGTTTCTAAACGGATCTACAAGAAAGATGGAGAGGTACTTTTTATAAGGGTGTATGGATAGGTCAAGGGGTAATGGCTTTAAACTGGAACAGGGTAGGTTTAAATGAGATGCTAGGAAGAAGGTCTTTACTGTGAGGGTGGTGAGACACTGGAACAGGTTGCCCAGAGAAGCTTTGGTGCTCCATGGGTATAAGCGTTGAAGGCCAGGTTGGGTGGGGATTTAAGCAAACTTGTCTACTGGAATGTCACTGACTGTGGCAGGGATATTGGAGTTAGATGGTCTTTATGGTCTCTTCCAACCCAAAGCATTCTATGATCCTATGGTTATTACCTGTACCACAATGAAGAAAAATAAACAGTATTCTGTGGTTGATCATCATGCAACAATTCTAATAGAAATAATGATCTAAGTCCCTGTTGTAGGACATCAAGACTGTAATAAAGTCACAGCTGTTCAGGAGTGTATCTGTACTGTGCAGTATCAGTAAGGACTTCTAGGGTAGAGATAATGGCACAGGCTCCTGCACAAGGAAAACAGTCAGGGCATGGGACTTGTATTTATCATAATGCTATCAATAATCCAGAATTCTTCTGAGTCTATGTATAGATACAGAAAAATACAACTCAATTAAAGTGTTTCATGACCTTTCCTAGTCTGAAATTTGAGTGGCTCAAAGGTAGCTTAAAGACATCTCGTCTTGGTCTGCACTATGTACTACAGTGGTTGGAAAGCTAACCAGAAGGGCGTTTCTTTTACACTCACCTGTACTGAGAAAAAGGAATTATTATGAATTATTATACTAATGCAATGAATCAATGTGTGTTGCTTTATGATTTAGCAGGAAAAATCTTTTCTAAAATAGGGAAATAGTTGTGATACCATTAGGCAGATCATATGCCATAGAAGACATGTTAATAACTGCTTTATTCAAGGTTAAATGTGATGCATTAGAATTGAAAGTGGAAGTATTTGCAGTAGAACTACTCTTATTTAAGTCTAAACTTGTGATAAGATAGAAATATTTATTTATTACTGGATGCTTTTGATTTGTCTGTGTTTTCAAAAAATGTCCAGTCTGGTCTATTGCAGGGCATTATGCTTAAACCATTCATCGGTCCATTACTAAACTTTTCTGTTCCCAGTATTATTTAGAAATATAAATGAAAATCAGTTCCAGACATAATTTGATAATTTTAAAAATTATATTCAGCTTTCAGTGAAGGCATCTAAATTTAGTGATGCCATTCAGTTACTACTTTTCAACATATTGGCACTGATAGAGATGTCCTGAGTTATCTCAGGCGTACAGATGTGGCTAATAGGTATGAAGGTCTCCCACTGCTTTTCTGATAAATTAGCAGCAGCACTTGATACGGGTTTATGGTGGGTTGGTTCGTTTGTTTGTTCGATGATAACTGCCTATAATTAAAATAGTCCTACTAGAGCCACATTCATATTTTATAAAAACATAAAACCAAAATACTCCCCCACCCCTTCCATCCAAACCTCTGTGTTGGTTAAGACCAATGAATGGAAAAGAAAATAAAAAAAATATTGAGTATATATATTGATTTTGTCCAAAAGAAGACAATTTTTTTTTCCTTATTCTTAGTCATATTTAAAAGAAAACTGTTTCATTTCTAAATACATTCTTTAGGATGGTATGGTCCCAAACCACTCCTTGCAGGGAGGAAGAAGTCAATAAATTTCCCAAATCTTTGGTGTTTCCCAGGTCTGCATTCAGTGCAGTCAAAGCCCTGGAACTGAGAAATCACTGTCCAAGAAGTTTAGCTGTTTTCATGTTTAAGTTAACATTCTTATTTCTAGTTATGGTACACAGATATCAGATGTTGCAGGAATTTTCTTAACTTCTTAAGGGTTCTTAAAACTATGAAACAGACTATTTTAGGGGGTTTTTGTATTTCTGTGATGCATATTATGTTCTCAATTTTTACAGAACATATATTCTGAAAGTAGATATTGGCACTTATTAGTTCAGATAACAAAAATATTTCCAAAATATTTTTTGAAATTAATTTATGCAGCTGAAGACTTAATATTCTAAACAGTGAATTCCAGTACAAATTATTATCCTTGCATTTAAATTAACAGCATGAAGAAATCTAGTCTCTCAAACACATAAGAGTGTTTTTCAATTGACTGGAAAATCCTTAAAAACTAGTTTATCTTTGAAAAATTAAAGATTAACGAAAAGTAGTCAATCATACACTTTCACACTATGTCAGTTACTAACATTAAGCCTGCTCTGTGGGTGAGCACACTTCTCTACCACCCCTCTCCTGCAAACAGTTCTGTGATTTTGGGTGTCAAAGTAAGGACTTCATTTTTTCTATTAATTCTGTTTTGGTTCTTAAAGACAAGATGTATTCTTCCTGGATCTGTCAATAAAGTTAATAAAATTGGTAAAACCAATCCAAATTACACCTTCATGTGAACCATTTATTTTAAGTTGGGCTGCTTACATACAATTCTTTTCTGAATATAAAATAGCAATTAAGGAATATTTATGTCAGTGACAGGTCATCTTTTGCAGGAATATGTCTGTGGCATGTTCAGTACACACCAATGGCATGCATTTTTTTAGTACAGTGATTTTTTTCATGAAATCTCTCTATGTTTAATTTTTCCTATAATCAAACCATGGATTCATTAAAATAAATGGAAAAACTTTCATTAAAACCAGGACCTCTCTTTCTAAAATATGTACTGACATAAATGTACAGGGTTTCTGTTAATCTAAGAACTATTAATTTAGGAAACTTGGAGATAAAACTATGACAATAAAATTAACTTTATCAGAGTTTGCATTTTTTACAAATATAATCCTTATATAAATGTCTTATTGAAAATATCAATTTAAAGTAATTGAATAATGATACTGTTCAATGCTCATATTTCTAAAGCGGATTCCATTTAATTTGACTGTTAATAAATAAGAAATCTATTAGAGGAATTTACCCAAGTTCATTTCCTATAGAAGAATCTTGTGAGATACATCTGTATTGATTCCTCAGCTCCATAAAAATGTTCAATAGAGGCTTTGTTTATAAGGGGTATGTAATAAATACAAACTTGATTAAATTACAGACATATACCTATGAATGGACAAATCATAAATCCACCCATCTGATAATCAGTACATCAATCATAATAGAAATTATGTAATAAATGGAATTGCAAGCTTGTTTTAATTAAAAGGTGATAGTGCAAATATGTTACACGTACTTTCTAAAGATCATATTGCAATACTTCAGCCAAGTAGAATCACCATCAGAAAAGCTGAAAATAAATACTTTTCATTTAACCTAGTTCAACTACAGCAGTTTGCACAGGAAACATTTAAATAACTTGCAGCATATCAAGATTCATATCAGGCCTTCTGGATTACTACTTATAAATTACTAAAATGTATGAACCGTAGTATACTTTAAAGTAATTTGGCACAAAAGATATGTTGAGCGTGTACGTTATTCAGCCAATATTTTCTAGTCTGCAAAATAAGAAAACAGACAGTACCATAACTATGCAAATTGCAACATATGGAACATCTATGCAGAACATGCACCATAAATCCAGCTATAATTTAGTATCTATTAAAAATGAAAAGCCTCGTTAATGGAGGACAGACCAGATGGTGGGCTGCAGCACGTCACTACAGTCCCTTTTTCTTCATCTGACAGAAGTCTAAGGATGGAAGATCCACCTTTGACCATGATCTTAGTTCCAAGTAGTGGCTAAGAGCATTACATATCACAAGAGAATATATACTTTTAAAAAAGCGTGCACCTATAATTTAAAAAGTAGGCCATTCACTGTGAGATAGAAATGTTACATTGTTGTGGTTTAAGCACAGCCAGTAACTCAGAACCATGCATCTGCTCCCTCAGTCCCCCTTTCCCCGCCCTGGCAGGGGGCCCCAGCTCCTGGCAGGATAGGGACGAAAATCAAAAGAATGCAATTCCCACAGGTTGAGATAAGAACAGTCCAGTAACTAAGGTATAACACAAAACCACTACTGCTACCACCAGTAATAATAATGGTAATGGAAATAACAAGGGGAGAGAACATAAAACTAAAAAAGCAAAGATTAAAAAACAATAAACACAAATGATGCACAATACAGTTGCTCACCACCAGCTGACCGATACCTGGAGCAGCAACTTGGGCCTTCCAGGTAACTCCCCCCAGTTTCTGTATTGGGCATGATGCACTGTGGTAAGGAATACCCCTTTGGCTAGTTTGGGTCAGGTGTTCTGTCTCTGCTTCCTCCCAGCGTCTTGTGCCCCTCCTCACTGACAGAGAATGAGGGACTGAAAAGTCCTTGATCAGAGTAAGTGCTACTTAGCAACAACCAAAACATTGGTGTGTTATCAGCACTGTTCTCAGACTAAAGTTGAAAACACATCACTGCACCAGCTAGTAAGAAGAAGGAAAATAGCTTTTACAGCTGAACCCAAGACATATGTTCCAAGTAAAAACCTTGAGGTTGCTCTTCCTTTCTTGGAACTATCTAGTGCTGACAGAAAGAAAAAGGACAAATAACACTGAATCTGATATAGGATTGTGAGTTTTCTATGTATTTGGAAAGTTAATTAAATCTACATTACTGAAAATGTTTGCTAAGAATTTTATTTTAAAGTTACAGAATCATGAGCATATTTATTTGGCCTAAATGCAGAAATGTAAAGTTACAATCTATCTGAGGTGTTTAAGGCTATGCTATTTTGAAATTTGGTTATAAGAATCTACAAATACTTAAATTCACATATCTTAGATTCTCAGTTCCAAATTTGTTCTAACATTTACAACAGTGTATGCGCAGGCATACACATATATACATCCATGCATATACACATTTTACTCATGTAATCAGACCATGCTGCACAATTTAATTTGGTGTTAACCACATAAATATTACTAATAAGTAATAGTTTCAATTACAATTTATAGAAGCAAGCATTACCACTTGCGTTTTACTGAAAATCATATTAGTGACAATGTTCAGACCAAAATCCTTTTAGATAAAATATGGTTTCAAACAGATATTAATTCTTTCTCCTCCTTAAACTCATAAGAGTTACATTTTCAGAAGTGAGTGAAAAAATTGCAACTGTATAAATAGTTTCTTTTGTTTATTTTTTGGTTTGTTGGTTTGCGTGTTTTTAACACATCATAGATTTATTATTTATAACATTAAATAACCCTAGTAGAAGATATTTTGGATTTTGTTGGAAAAGTATATAAGGCTTACAACAGTTGTCATGGAAGCTACTGACTACCATACAACATGAAATAATTATCTGGAAATACATTTTTTTAATTTATTTTTTTTTTTTAGTATTTCACAGGAATACATGTCTTAACCTTAAAACATAGGTACAAATCACTTTGTTGGGCATTTTTGTTTCCATAGCTCAGAGAATGTTTTTATTTGGAGAGAATCTTATTTAAGAGAATAATGTTTCAGAATCTTTAGTTTTAGTAGAGTACTATCATCTAGATCACTAGAGAAAAATATCACTGAAATTAAATTTCTCACCTTTTCTAGATGCCATTAAGTGGTGTTAGATTCCTTTGTTTCTAGATACTTGGGACAAAGCATTACAATAGAATTCTTTACATTGCTTTTGGAAATGTGGCAAATTTTTGTAAATTGTGCTCTGGCTTTCCTGAAGATTAATGGAAACTAAAATCTGTAACAACCAGTAGCACAGCATTATGAATGAATGCACAAGGAAAAAAGAAGTAGACAGTAGATGAACTGATGCACGTATTTTATTATTTTAGGCAATTTAAAATGCAAAAAAATGACAGTGGGAAGTTTTACTAGGTGGGTAGACATGCATCCACAGGACACCCGCCTCTAAAGAAATTCTCTAATGCTAAATGCCTTTAATTCTTTATATTTCTCATGCACATTGACATTTTAAACATGAACGGAGAACATAACTGAGTTCTCTGTACATATATGTATCTCACAGATTCCTCATATATAAAGCAAATATTCTTTCAGTTATTCTTTTTAAGTTCTGCTGAGTGCTCTGTACATTTATTTGCATGCTTTTTTACTTGTTCCTGTAGTCAATACTGCACACTTCATGTCATCCGCAAAAAGTATGAGTCCTTCCACCTATGTTAATGTATTTAATCTTTAGGCTTCCCTTATATTAAACTAACAGAAAAGTAATTGATTTTTTCTACCTAACATTGATCTCTGTGTAGAGTTCACCTTGACAAAACTTTCTTTATGCTAGGATTCAACTCAAGGATTGAAATAATTATGTCAAGATAACTAGTAGGCACTGCAGCATGGAGAAAGCTTCAGACTCTGGATATATAGTACAGAATAAAATTATCAACTCTCTAAGCTTCATTGACTGTACTTAGCAGAACTGACTATAATCCACTTCACGTGTAGATACCTACACTGAAGACACATTGTAAAATGAATTCCACCTCCTATTCTCTGCAGAGGTTTGTATTTCTATTGATTATTTAGGAAACCGAAGTGACTTTCAGATGGCTGAAGTTAGATGAGATGAAGTCCATTCTCGACATCTAGAAAACCCTCCCTATAAAGTCTAGGACTTGATGCAGCATTTTAGCTGAAATAGCATTTAGAGAGATTGCTAGATATCTGCACCTAGATTTTCTTCAAGATATTCATAAAGTATTCTTAACAAAGAAAGATTTGAAGGCACATCTTTCATCTTTTCAATTAATAAAACCCCAAAATATATTACATTTTGGAATTTCTTACTCCTTCCTGTTAAAATTATTTAATTTTGTATGGATGAATTAAAAATAGTTCAAATCAGAGAAAGATCATGAGGAGGTAGAAAACTCAGCACAGAAAGTTAGAAAGGAGATAGATTGTGAGTAGAAAGACAGTGAGAGAAATAAAGAGTAAGGAAGCTTAACAGAGGCAATAGCAATGTGAGACATACTGGCAGTTTCCTGCCGGAATTATGTATTATTTAATCTGTGACAAAATTATAAGAGCTTGCACATTTGGTGTCTCACCACGGGAACACAATAGCCATTGTGCATGCTTATAATTGTCAAAGCAACATGGCAAATAAAAGGAAATATACAGAATAGCAGAAATGAGTAATAAGACCTCCTAATTAATTAAAATTTATAATACAAAAATCAACATTTTTATATTATAAAGCAGCAGATGCAGGCAATCTGGTAAACTGCATGTATGTATCAGTTGTGCTCAGAAAAATTGTTTGTAGAAAACTGCAAGATTCTAGTTGTCATCAAAAGTTCTGAATGCCATGAAAGAGAGTGTAAAAATGTAAACCATAATATTTGGATAAAGTACCAAGATCAAGGGATTGAGAAATTCATCAAGACTCAAAAACGCAGCTGAATCATCACAAGCTAAGCCTCGGCTAGTTAATTAACTACAACTTTTGTCTACTGTTGAGGGCAACTCTGTGGAACAACCTGCCTTTATTAGATCATTAAACTCCCTTATTCTCCAGGACATCATGGATACATTCACAGTGCCTTTTGGGGGTCATCCATAGACAGTGTTAACTCCCAGACTATCCCAAGAAATGCTTTGGGAGACTGTTAATGGCACAAGCTGAAATCTTTTTGTGGACCATGCTAGCAGTTTGACAGAATACACAATGTCTGTCCACACGAATACATCCAGGAGCATTTCCATAAACTGATTTATTTACTAATATAGATGTAACCAAAGGCTGCACTAGCAGTGTTGTTTATTGTTCCTTTTTTTTTTTTCAACTCTTACTTCAGATTACACGTAGCTAGGTAACTGTTGTTGCATAGTATAACATTGTGCTTTCAATAAACCTCTCTAACCAGTTATTTCTGAGTCCTGAGCCCCAGAAATATTAAATATGTATCTTTAATCCATTCATAACTTTTCTTCTGTCCTGCTATTTCTCTGTACATTAGGGTGTACTAATTGGAGACATCTGCCTATCTGTTCAACAGTCTGTAATCCCAGATTTATTTGTGAGGTGTGAAGACTAATGTATGGTTCAAAAAGCTTACATTAGAAATGCCTGCTAGTCCACTACATGATTTCCATTTTATGTTGCCTAGCAACCTTTCTCTGGTATCAATGCCAGCATACAGATTGGCAAAAGTATCTACAGAAGGAAAAGGAGGATAATCAAGAAAAGAGTGAGATATCTGAAAGAAATACAGAAAGAAATAGAAAAGGATCCATTTTATTAAACTTATTTTCATTAATTTGTGCATGCATGTTCGTTTGTACACTGATACTTTTTAAAAGAACAAAGATGCCACTGTGGTCATTCTGATCTGTGCACCTTAAGGTGATGTCAAGAATGAATGGATCTGGAAAAAACCCAAAAGCATAGGTTGTGTCATGACAGCTGTAGACCGAAGGTTTTAAATGCAAAAATCCATCCACTTTTCCTTTAAACTTCCTGAAATTCTCTGCAGCTATTAATATATGTTTTTCAGAAAGAAATTTTCTGAGATAATAGATAGGCCCATTTGTAATGCTGTCCAGCTTTTTCACATTAGTACAAATTCCACTAATGAAAAATTGCAGAATTCTGGGAACAACACTGGAACTGCTTTACGGTATAGAATCGGCTACATACCCTGAAATTTAAGGTATTTTTAACTTGTTTTAATTTGAATAGCTATATCAAAGACTGAGCTTCATGGAAAACCTTGCATATCCTTCTGCAAGCATATGTATATGGATATAGATCCTTCATTGTGTCTGAGAATATTATCAAGATTATCTCTTTATGGTCATGTCTACTTCCAACTGGATTCCAGCAACAGCCCCAACAGAAGTACCATACCCAAGGTAGCATATGATTATGACCTGCTTCTAAACAAAAACCAAATGTCATACCTCTCTTTAACTGACTTCTAATAAAGACCATGTCTAGTTCCCTTATGCATTCACCTACATCCTCAATGTTCTTAAGTACAGTTTGCACAAGCATGGGAATGGATCACCTGAATGATGAATATTAAGGCACAGAGAGCATCCATCCAGCTTAAAAAACTTCCTTCTCAGTACATGACTGTTGTGAATCTTCTCAGAAATCCATTCAGTGTACTCACTAACAGTGTGAGGAAATTTAATTTTAATTCTTCTCCTGCTTTTTATATTATACAAGATTAAATTTCACAAGGAAGACAGTGATGACAGCAAGAAACTGTACTCTTCAACTATCACATTCCAAAAATTTAGACTAACAATATGGAAAGAATTGTGGGGGGAAGAAGAAAAGGTATGGAAATAGTAAGTCTCATAAGCCCATTTTTCTCATTATTCCCTAGGTATTCCCCTTGTCAGAAAGATATAGATTCAGCTACTAAGAGATACTAAAAAAAGTATCTATTAGGATCTAAATTAGGATTTACTTCAGCACCAGATTTATTTCTAAGCCTTCTTTCTGTGTCTCTGACTTTT
This sequence comes from Myiopsitta monachus, assembly GCA_017639245.1. Lineage (NCBI taxonomy): Eukaryota > Metazoa > Chordata > Aves > Psittaciformes > Psittacidae > Myiopsitta > Myiopsitta monachus. The sequence goes on from CM029919.1 coordinate 57,580,468, forward strand.
ACCTCTCTATCTTGATCAGCAAACTTATGCCTTGTTTTAGCACAAATTCTGATACTTTTTGCTTTAAAACAAAGTGAACTCATGTAGATTTGGGCTCTTAACAAAGGGATCATCCTGCTGACCACCTGAAGCAAACACTTTAGGGTACATAGAATCATAGAATAGTTATTGGTTGGATATATATAGTATATAGTATAAAGAATAGTATATACGGTTGGAAAGGACCTTAAGATCATTTAGTTCCAACTCCCCTACCATGGGGCAGGGATGCCTCACACTAAACCTTGCCACCCAAGGCTCTGTCCAACCTGGCCTTGAACATCGCCAGCGCTGGAGCATTCACAACTTCTCTTGGCAACCCATTCCAGTGCCTCACCACCCTCACAGTAAAGAATTTCTTCCTTACGTCCAATCTAAACTTCCCCTGTTGAAGTTTTAATCTGTTACCCCTTGTCCTCTCACTACAGTCCCTCATGAAGAGACCCTCCCCAGCATCCCTATAGGCCCCCTTCAGATACTGGAAGGCTGCTAGGAGGTCTCCATGCAGCCTTCTCTCCTCCAGGCTGAACAGTCCTAACTTTCTCAGCCTGTCTTCATACGGGAGGTGTTCCAGTACACTGATCATCCTCATGGTCCTCCTCTGGACTTGTTCCAACCGTTCCATGTCTTTTTAATTTTGAGGACACTAGAACTGCACACAGTACTCCAAGTGAGGTCTCATGAAAGCAGAGCAGAGAGGCAGGATCAGCTCCCTCGACCTGCTGGTCATGCTCCTCTTGATGCAGCCCAGGGCTCGGTTGGCTTTCTGGGCTGCGAGCACACACTGCCAGCTCATGTTCAGTTTCTCATCTGTCATAGGTTCAGCAGTAGCAGTCATTTTTCTCCTTCTTGGTAGCTGGTGCAGCACTGTGGTTTTAATTTCGTGCCTGGGAACTGTGCTGCTAACACCAGTGTTTTCAGTTGCTGCTTGGTGATGTTTTGTCTGGCCAAGGACTTTCTGAGCCTCATGCTATGCCAGGGAGGAGGGAAAGCCAGAAGAAAGCAGGGACAGGACACCTGACCCAAACTGACCAAAGAAGTTATTCCATACCACAGCACGCCATGCCCAGGATGTGAACACGGAGAGCAGAGACTCGGAAGGGTATGGTGGTGGACTGGGGGTGCACGGCATGGTCAGGTTTTTGGTATTGGGGGGTTCGCTGCTGGGGGGTGCACTGGCTGGGTTGGGCTTGGTGAGCAGTTGTATTCTCTTTCCTTGTATTTCTCTTGTATTATTATTGGTAGTGGCAGCAGTGATTTGTGTTATACTTTAGTTACTAAACTGCTCTTATCTCAACCTGTGCGAGTTGGATTCTTTTGATTCTCCTCCCCATCCCCCCGGGACTGGGGGAAGAAAGAGGTGGGAGTGAGTGAGTGAATGAGTGAGTAAAACTGCGTGGGTGGGGAGCTTAAACCACGACATCATTCACCAACACCTCCAAGTCCTTCGTGGCAAGGCTGCTCTGAATCTCTTCTCTGCCCAACCTGTAGTTATGCCTGGGATTGCTCTGACCCAGGTGTAGGACCTTGTACTTGTCATGGTTAAACTTCATAAGGTTGGCATCAGCCCACCTCACAAGCTTGTCAAGGTCCCTCTGGATGGCATTCCTTCCCTCCAGCTTATCAATCAAACCACACAGCTTGGTGTCATCGGCAAGCTTGCTGAGAGCGCACTCAATCCCACTGTCCATGACACCATCAAAGATGTTGAACAAGACTGGTCCAACAACACTGATCCCTGAGGGACACCACTCGTTACTGGTCTCCAGCTCAACATTGAGCCATTGAGCACAACTCTTTGCATTCGGCCATCCAGCCAGTTCTTTATCCACTAAGTGGTCCATCAATCAAATTGATGTCTCTCCAACTTAGAGACAAGATGTCATGCGGGATAGTGTCAAACGCTTTGCACAAGTCCAGGCAGACGACATCAACTGCTCTACCTCTTTCCATCAGTTCTGTGGCCCCATCATAGAAGGCCACCAGATTGGTCAGGCAGGATTTCCCCTTAGTGAAGCCATGCTGGCTGTCACCAACCACCTCATTGTTTTTCATGTGCCTTAGCATGCTTTCCAGGAGAATCTGCTCCAAGATTTTGCCAGGCTCAGACGCAAGACAGACTGGCCTGTATTTCCCTGGATCATCCATTTTCCTCTTCTTGAAAATGGAGGTTATATTTCTCTTTTTCCAGTTGTTGGGAACTTCTCCTGACTGCCATGATTTTTCAAATATGATGAACATCAGGGTAGCTGTTTCAGCACTGGCTTCTGTGGCTTGTGGGCAGCTGTCCACATTGATGTGGCCCTTGGACCTTGTTCCATATTTCTGGTTAGCACTGGAATTTATGTGCCTTACCTGGTTGGAATGATGCTGGAACTATTACAGAAAAGCTCAGGCATTGCTCTCAGATCTGTTAAAGGATTGTGTCACGGTAGAAATCTGTCATTGACTTCTTGCAATAAGTTTTTTGCATGAAGGCACTTATTGCAAGCAGTACTCTTAGCTTGTATGCCTTGATCCCATATAGAGTGTGAAGACAAGGAGGCAAGTGGGGAACTATGTCTGTGTATCCTCCCAGGCACACTCTTAACACCCTTTATGTGTCCTTCTTTGATACCCCCACCTGTCCCTAGTTAACCCCCCCCCCCCTTCTTTCATCTGTGTTATTCTGTATTAGAGGGGTTCTTCCACCTTACAGGGTAAAGTGAAAAAACACTAACATCCTACATGCTGCTCAGTAAGAGAGATTGAGCTGCCAGCATCTATATGCCCTTATAACAAGAAACTAAGTATGTAAATCATTAACTACACTTCACTGCAGGCAGCAATTGTAATATTTATTGTCTGAACATATGAGATATCTGCATGATCTACTTGCTTTGGTTTTGGGTGTGACAGATAGAAACCATGGTGTACAGGTCTGCCATATTTTGCAAGCTTACTGCTTCTGTGAGGCTAGAAGCCATGACTCTTCTTTTGGAACTGTCTTACAGAGGCTACATCTTTTTGTCCATGAAAACTGCCCTTTCCATTTTCTGGATAGTTCATCTGGGGTAAAGGAAAAGAGGTTCTGATAGCAGAGAAGGAAAAACAAACCTCCAAGTTTTGGTTTTTTTTTTTTTTTGTAAAACAGAGTAATGACTGATTTGAAGAAGGAATAAGACTGTAGCTGAAATATGGAGGGAAAGAGTGGGAGGAGGGGGTTTTAGTGTGATGCCCTGCAGCACTTTTTCTTCATGTTGCTGTACTGTCATATTGATAAAGCTGAATCACCCGAATCACTCCAGCTGAAGGCTGCCTATCCATAATATCTTCCATTGTGTAAATAGGGGAATAGGATGTCTGCTTTAGGCAGATATCTCATGATTAAATGCAGTCTGGAAGAAGCACTAGCTTAAATTTAGATCTCTATTTTTAGGCATCTGAATCACATCCCAACAGAAATAACTGTGGAAGTACAGTGAGTGGTCACTATGAGCCAAAGGATGACCCTGCAGTCCCTCTCACAAATTTCCTACAAAGAATGTGAGAATACTCTTCAGGAGCACAAAAATATTCTATGGTTGCTCTGCCTTTAATAAAAGAATCATGGGGAAAAGAAAATGGAGTAAAAATAGTAATTATAACAATTAGCAATTGACAGAGGAACTACAAAGACTCTGGGTCCTACCAAGATATTACATGTAAGAAATAGTAGAAGGTAATGTCAATTAATGCATTATGGATATTGTACAGCCATCACATTTCTTATTAACACGTTTTAATTTCCTGCATTTGGCTAGAGTCTGGAACACTGACATTTAAAACTAATCTATTGGGAGAGGTACTTCTTGACTAAAATTAGAATTGTGTGTATACCCTTCAGGAGTGCAGTTGGGAAGGAAAATATTTTCTAGTATCTAAGTATGTGATTAAACAAAGGGTCCTTATATACTATACTCATTAATTCATGCCTACAATAAATGTCCATCTTTAATTATTTTTTATGATTGAATTCATGTTGCTGAATACTGTACTTCCCATCATAGAATCATAGAATGGTTAGGGCTGGGAAAGACCTTGAGATCATCCAGTTCCAACCCCCCTGCCATGGGCAGGAACACCTCTCACTAAACCATGTCACCCAAGGCTCTGTCCAGCCCAGCCTTGAACAGTGCCAGGGATGAAGCATTTACCACTTCTTTGGGCACCCCATTCCAGTGCCTCACCACTCTCACAGTAAGGAACTTCTTCCTTATATCTAACCTGAACTTCCCCTGTTCAAGTCTGAGCCCATTACCCCTTGCCCAATCACTTACAGTCTCTGACGCAGAGTCCTTCTCTGGCATCCTTTTAGGCCCCCTTCAGATACTGGAAAGCTTCTATGAGGTCTCCATGCAGCCTTCTCTTTTCCAGGCTGAACAGCTCCGACTTTCTCAGCCTGTCTTCATCCAGGAAGTGCTCAAGCCCCCTGATCAAGCTGTAGGGTCTCTGAGAATATCATATCTATCTTTTGCTCACCTTCATGAATGCTACACAGCCTGCTTACTTTCTCCCGTAACTCCTTGACCTGGTAACCAAGCTCATCAACAGCAGCACTATTCCTGCAGAAGGGATGACTGTCAGCCTCAGCTTCACAGGGAGGCAACAGGCACTCCCTGCAGCCTGAGACCTGCAGAGCTACATCTACTGTCAGAAGGTATGTCTGAGGAAGCCTCTGACACAGCTGATGCAGCAACTCCAATAGCCCCTGGGAAACACGCTCTGTGGCATGTCGTAACCATTTCTTAGGGAGCATACTACAAAGACTGGGGATGAAGGGGCTTCCTTGTAGCTTCATGTGCTAATTACTGTGTCTGTCCACAACCTCTGTTAGCTGCAGTTAGTTACAGAAATGATGGCTGCTTGTTGGGTTATGTGCACTACAAGTCTTCCACTCTTGGAAATGGCCCTCCTACTCTGACGGAAAGGCACCCCCCCTGCACACCCTCCTCACTGGCTGCACCCTGTTTGCCTGTCCTGTTCACCATGCTCCTGGTCAATATAGAGTGGTAAGGCCCTGGAACAGGCTGCCCAAGTAAGGTGTGAATGCTCCATCCTTGGAAGTGTTGAAGGCCAGGTTGGATGGGGCTTTGAGTTACCTGATCAAGTGGAAGGTGTCCCTGCTCATGTCAAAGGGGGTTGGAACTGGATGATCTTAAGGCCACTTCCAATCCAAACCATTCTATGATTTTATGATTCTATGATGGGGCTTCCCAGGGGCATTTAAATCTCCTGTGGTTGCTCCTTGCAACCCCCAACCTGCATCATCCTCACATGCATAGGCTGCTGGCTGTTGGCTGTGCTCTCAGCTATTAGTCGGGTTTCCCTGGCCCCAGGAACACCACTGTCCACCTCAATCTAGTGCTCAGACACAGAACTTTTCATTGCTGCTGCTGTGTGCCTTGCTGAGTAAGATAACTACTTGCACAATGTATTCAATCATTTGCTCACAAAGATATCTCTCTCTCTCATAGTTATGTAGCTGGGAATCCAACCCCAGGTCAGGAGTGGAGAGTCATACTGATGCCCCAATAACTGCTATGTAGGTGCTCAGAAAGATCCTCAAGGGTTTCCTTGTTTCATTATCAGTATATAAGCATAATTCTGTTGTCTTTTCTTGCATAGAGCAGCTACTGCCCTCTGGGATGTGATCTGAGTTGTCCAGTCTGTTGTTACCAGAATGTGCTGATGACCTTGGATAGACATGGCAGATTCATGGTGTCCTGAGCTTTTCAGTGTTTGCAGATTCCACAGGCCTGTTAGTCTTAGTAGACTTTCAAATGCTACCCTTCAGCACTGTACTTCTCCCATTAACCAGCTATTTTCTGGTATCTATTTCTCTGTCTTGTCTATAGATACCTATGTAACTTCGACAAAAATAGAAAAAAAAAGGAGCTTATATGAAAATGTATGTCCTACATATGTTGGTTTGCTAAAGCAAGTAGCCTGGGAAATACATTGAATAAAAGACACACAGGCAGAGGATTAGGAATTTAATACTATTTTACAACAGAAGAACTGCAAAAAATAAAAAGTATAAGGAGTTCAGAAAATATAGAAGCATTGACTGGTATGTTTCTATGTTAATCATGCGATAAACAATAGAGAAATAATAATGTTTAGTAAATATAAAAATACAATGCCACTAGAAAGAGTATCTTTCCTCAATTTATCTTTAATCCATTTTTAACGTGCACATTCTCTCCCAGTGTGTCATGGGTTCAGCAGCAGCAGTTGTTTTTTCTCCTTCTTGGTAGCTGGTGCAGCACTGTGTTTTGATTTTGGGCCTGGGAACAGCACTGATAACACCAGTGTTTTCAGTTACTGCTTGGTAATGTTTTGGTCTGGCCAAGGACTTTCTGAGCCTCATGCTATGCCAGGGAGGAGGGTATCAGGAGGAAGCAGAGACAGGACACCTGACCCAAACTGACCAAAGAGGTTATTCCATACCACAGCACATCATGTCCAGGATGTGAACACGGAGGGCAGAGACCTGGAAGGGTGTGGTGGTGGACTGGGGGTGCACGGCATGGTCAGGTTTTTGGTATTGGGGGGTTCGTTGCTGGGGGGTGCACTGGCTGGGTTGGGCTTGGTGAGCAGTTGTATTCTTTTTCCTTGTATTTCTCTTGTATTATTATTGATGGTAGCAGCAGTGATTTGTGTTATACCTTAGTTACTAAACTGTTCTTATCTCAACCTGTGGGAGTTGGATTAATTTGATTCTACTCCCCATTCCCCCGGGACTGAGGGAAGAAAGAGGGAAAGTGAGTGAGTGAGAAAACTGCGTGGGGAGGGGATAGAGACTTAAACCACGACACAGTGTTACCTCTGTTATACAGCATCTCCAAGAAGCATATAGCTTCCATTCATTCATTTCCGTGCTCTGCCTGAGGATACAGAATAAGGATCCTTAACCTCTTCCTCCATTACCTTTAAAAATTATTAGCTACAGAGAATGACTTGAAAACTCACATTTGAAATAATCGCTGTTCTTACAAGTGCAGACTCATGACCCTGCATAGGATAGATGCTGTGTAATCCTTCCTCATGGGTTTGATAAATATTAGATCAAGCAGAGAGTTCCTTAAAGGAAGAACCTTGCTAGGATAAACAGAATACAATGTATTTAAAGTACACAAAATCTTGATTGTTCTTTGACACTTACCACATTTCCCTTCCTTATGGGGTAAAGCAGAAGTTCATGATAGAATCTGGGATATGAAATAGCCAAGAGCTGGCAAATGAATTCCGTTTTGCAAGCACACAACTAACAACCATGGAGCAACCTTATGCACTGTTACCCAGTTGTTACCCAGTCCTAGGGGCTCTGTTAAAAAAAGTATTTAGGAGGGAAACCATTTGATACTGCTCTTAATATTTTTTTCTAAATTTTAAAAGCATTTTATGAGTGTTATGAATGCTCTAGAATAGAACTTTTCACAGAAACAAAATGAGACATACAAAGTTTTTTTTTTTTTTTTTTTTTTTTTTTTGGTAATCCTTTATAAACCTTTCACAAGTACTCATACAAGCTCAAAAAGAATATGAATTCTTTTTAACAACACATTTTTGGTGAAATCCAAGCTGCTAAGTGCTTCCTAATGTACTTGAACAAAACTGGCAAAGGGATTTATACTGTTTCAAGTTTTATAGCATAGAACCAAAGGAGTGGTTCTTCTGTAATACATGATGAACTTACTTTATTATTATTTAGAAACAATGTATTTATCATGTTTTAATATATGATGACAGTTTTAAAAAAATATTCAGAATGAATTATTTTGTAACAAAAAAGTTTAGGCAAGGTACACTGGGTTTAGGTCCTATTCTGTTACCACTGAGGTCAAATGAAGGCTTTGTGAAAGATTATGTAATAGAAAAAGGTCCATAGAAATCAAGTATCTAAGATATATCTATATATAATTTTTACAAGAGTAAATTAAAGAAGACAATTAAATTTTTCTTTTTTCATGGGTTACACTGGCATGCCTTCAGCTACAGACAAATGTCAAAAGAAATATAAATCAATTCCCCCATAATGCCTCAGTATTAAAATACCGTGGTTGGATGGGATATGTTAATTATTTTGCATTTTGTTATTCTAAGAGTAATTTTGAATGCATTTTCAAGATGTGTTTTGTTCAATAAGCATCAGAGAGTGAAAGAAATTTATAACTTCTTGCTATGGTTTATCAGATTGTTTTACCAGACTACTTTCAAGACAGAATGTTCTTTGACTTCTAAAGCTAAAGGGACAGAATTGCATACTGAAAATAGGTTTGCTCCAAAAAATACTTTCTTAAATAATGACAGAAATATTGACTCTGTATCCCTATCTGTTTTTTTGTTTAGTTTGAGTTTTTTTTTCTGTAGTTTGGGAGTTAATACTATTCTCTGTGATAGTGCCTGTGAAACAGTAAGATATAGATAACTACATACTATCTGTCAATAAGAAGTCATAATATCAATAGAGGCATGGAATCAAAGCTCTGGAACTTGCAATGAAAGGCACATGTGACCTTGCTGTCTCACTATTGGGTAGACAGTACAGTCCAGAAGGAAGGGAAAATGGGTCAGCATAGTTGTCACAGCTGTGTGGTGCACAGTCGTGGGGGCTGGGCTGGGTATCATGTTGGTGCTGTACTCTAAACTAATGGGCCACTAAGGTCTGATACATAGACATTTAGCACCAGATACTTTTTCCTTCCAACCTCACTTTTTCAGATCTCACAATACTTTGCTGCTAAGATTCAAGACTTAATGGTCAATCTTCTTCATTGTTTCTACTATATGTAAAATATATATTTTTCCTCCCAGCAGGCAGGTTCACTTGGTTTTATTGACCTGTAAACTAGTTACTTCCTGATCTGAAAGGGAAAGATTTTTTTGTTTGTTTGTTTGGGATTTCTTTTATTTCCAAACACAGAACTTGCCTTAAAGCTCCAAATTTTCACTTCCTGGGGTAATCTAAATAAGTGCTTTTGGGTAAAGTATCAGCAACCAAAGCTAAATCCAGAACAGGAGGTTGTGTATTGCTAAGGTTTCCAGTATTGTTAGCTATTCTACAGGTACTTGAGTGGGACCTCTTGGCATTTTTTCAGGGCTAAGATTGACCTGGACATATGCACTGCTATATTACATTTTTTTTTAATTTATTAAGCATATCAGACAGTTCTTTTATATATATGTGTATAGTTTCTCTGTAAGATCTATTAAAAAAAGGAAAAAGAGAAGGGGAATAGTCTTGCTAGGATTTGATTGGAGCATGATAAAATTACTAGATAGATTTTTTTGCGTAACACATCTGTTGTAATGTAAATAATCACCAAATTTTTGCATTTCTGGCTTATAATTTTATAGAAAACAAAGTCAAAGAAAATGAAAGCAAAGCAAGCAGGATAGTATGCACATATCTTAAAAGTGTCCTTTCTTGCTCCTGATGGTTGTCTTTCTTCTGTTTCTATCATGTAATCTGTTTTTCTTTTATTTTTGATGTTCAGTTTACACAAGCTGTAAATGGATGACAGGTTCTTTTTACATCTAAGTTCTATTTGGGACTTTCTCTATTAGTTAGCTCAAGGCTGTTATAGGGAATAAACCCATGAAACATAAATTTTCTTATCATGGGATGCCTTTTTCTACAGAGATTAAATGGTCAACATTTGTTCTGTACCTGTCGCAAAGTTTAAGGAACTTTTCTGTTAGATGCAGAATCATATACATTGTATAATGTCTTGAGTCAATCTATTAAAAAAAACCCTGAATTGCTCTACGTGAAGTAATTTTGCAATGATTGTTCCTCTATTTCCTGTCATTCTGACTCACCCAAGTTTCTTGGAAAGGGTTAAGACACATGAGCACATGAACTTTCCTTCATCTTTGTGTAAAACTCTTATTTATATCATGAGGATTTAAGCTGTGGATTGAAGACGTTAACTTTACATATACAGAAGCTCATCAACCCTAAAGAAAAGGTTTGACAAATCCTCCCTACAGAATGACTGTAACATTCTAGTTCTGAGTTTTACTCTAAGTGAAAAAGTCAGAAAGACATCAAATTTTTAATTAGTTCTCCCCATTTGGGAGATCATCTGATTTTACTGGCAGAATTAGCAAGTGAAATCACTTAAGATCTGCCATGTAAATGTCCCTTACCCCTAAGGCCTCAGTATATTAAATGAGTACATTGTTAACCTGGAAACATTATTATTGATTTTTAAACGAGGGCAGCTCTGAAATTTGGGGAAACCATTAAATTTAAATTATTGGTTTTATTCCTTTCTTGCTCATTGATAATGTAAATTACATATTTAAAGCTCTTTTTTTTTTGCAATTTCTGTCATCTTCCCCTATTTTACTGATTATAATCAAGTCTTTTTCATCCTTGATTTTTATTTTATAACTTTTTTTTGCTAACTTGTACATTGTATGACATTTTACTGAAAGAATTTAGAAAAATATTCTAAGATGGTGTGGTTTATTTTTCAAGTACCATTTAAGTACTATAATTCAACCATATTTCTGTGGCAAATTTGTGGCATTCAAATTGGTTACAAATAAAGGCTCTTTCTGTTGTATCAGAATGGAAGCTTATTTAGTGTAAAATTTACAATGCCTATCTAAATTGTGAATGACTGCACCCTGGAGCCGTACAGACAGCTGTCACATACTTAAAGCTCATCCCTCCAAAATTCCTTGAATAAAGGCCCCAGTCTTGACTTGTCCTGTAGAATTGTCGTTCTTATGGCACATACTTTTGCTACTTGAAAACTAGAAATATGCAGCAATTTGAGAAGCTTTGTTTCTCAGCTCCCTTTACATAAATTGTGCTTCTAATATGAAAGACTCTCTTAAGATGAATTAAGCATTTTCAGTTAAACATCAAAGTGAAAACTAGTTAGTGTAAAAAATCATCGGTAATAGCATGAAATTGTTACGTGTGTTTACATGTACATATACACACATATGCATATGATTCATACACATAGTATCATATAATTGTTAAAGCTGGAAAAGACCCGTAAGATCATTGAGTCCAACTGTTAACTTAGCACTGCCAAGTCCACCATTTCACCATGAAACCACATCCCTAAGTGACACATCTTCAAAATACCTACAGGGAGGGGTATCTACCAATTCCCTGGGAAGCCTGCTCCAGTGCTTGACAAACATATGGTGAACACATTTTCCTAATATCCAATCTAAACCTCCCCTGGTGCAACTTGAGGCTGTTTTCTCTTGTCTTATTGCTTGTATTGCACACTTTCTCCAGGCCGAACAACTCCAATTCCCTGAGCCATTCCCTGTAAGACTTGTGCTCTAGACCCTACACCAGCTTTGTTGCCCTTCCTTGGACACACTCCAGCAGCTACGACCTGGCACTTTTCTTGGTCATAGGAAAAGTGCCATGGTTAAACTTTGAATCATAGAATAGATAGGGTTGGAAAGGACCTTGAGATCATCTAGTTCCAACCCCCCTGCCATGGGCAGGGACACCTCGCACTAAACCGTGCCATCCAAGGCTCTGTCCAGCCTGGTCTTGAGCACCACCAGGGATGGAGCATTCACTGTTTCCTTGGGCAACCCATTCCAGGGCCTCACCACCCTCATACACAACTCCATACAGTTGGCCTCAGCCCATCAATCCAGTGTGTCCAGATCCCTCTGTAATGGCTTCCTACCCTCAAGCTGAATAACAGTCCCACCCAGGTCAGTATCATATAGAATCATAGAATCATTTAGGTTGGCAACATTTCAGACCATTGATTCCAATAAGTATTAGCAAGAACACCTGTTAGAATAGCAAAAAATGCATTCAGACATAAAATAAAAGTTCAGCTTTCCCAATTCCCTTCCATCTTTTACTCCAAAGGAAAAGATTATATATGACATATTAAAATAATTGCACATTCTTATATTGTCCTGGATTCAGCTGCAACAGTTATTTTTCTCCTTCTTAGTAGCCAGTGCAGTGCTGTGTTATCACCTTCAGTCTGAGAACAATGCTGGTAACACAGCAGTGTTTTAGTTGCTGCTAAGTAGTGCTTACCCTGATCAAGGACTTTTTCAGTCTCATGTTCTGCAAGTGTGGAGTGGCACAAGAAGCTGGGAGAATGCAGAGAGAGGATACTTGACACAAACTAGCCAAAGGGGTATTCCATGCCAAAGCACATCATTCCCAGTATATAAACTGGAGGGAGTCACCCAGAAGGCGCAGATAGCAGCTGAGGTTGCACTGGGTACTGGTAGGCAGGAGGTGATCAACTGTATTGTGTGTCACTTGTGTTTATTGTTTCCTTTTCTCATTTTAGTTTTTATATTCTCTCTCCTTGTTATTTCCCTTATCATTATTATTACTGGTGGTGGCAGCAGTGGCTTGTGTTATACCTTAGTTTCAGGACAGTTCTTATCTCAACCTGTGGGAGTTAGCATTCGTTTGATTCTAGTCCCCATCCCTCTGGGAGTGGTGTGAGGAGAGGGAAGAAATGGGGGAGTGAGCGAGCGGCTGCATGGTTCTGAGTTACTGTCTGGGCTTAAACCAACGGCATACATTTTCAAACATAAGTTCCTTTAAAAAAAGTAGCAAAAGGGAGGTCTTGATTTCATTAACCCAGTCAAAGTCAATGGCGAATGCACCTTTTAAAATCAGAGAAGTGGTATGCAAATCTATCGTAGCAATGAAGAAGACTACTTTTAAATGTAACCTAAAGCAGCCTGAAAGGGTAAATAGCATCAGAGAAAAAAAAAAAAAAACAAAACAAATTACAAATTACAAATTACAAAAAAAAAACCCAAAACAAATTAAAAGAATACAAGGAATAGATCAAATCTTTGGGAAACTGCAGTCCTCAGAAGGATAAAAAACTAGGTACTTTCACCAAGGACAGGGTCATACAGTTTTGACAGCCTCAGAGATATAGTTCTTTCTTAGTCACTAATGATTTCAAAAAGTCATGTATAAGAGCAACAAGGTTACAAAATTCATAATTAAATGGAAAGATAACAAAATGAACCATGAATTTTTACTTAAAATAAATATTAAGATTACACTTAAAACCCCTCAGATTTAGAAACTCCATCACTTATTACACAGCTTTACTGACTATAGTCCACCAAATTTAGAGAACACTGCCAATTTACGTTGCAATAGATTTTGGCCTTCTATTATTAATGTATTATTAACAGCATTAATATTAATAAAGCAAAACACTTGGGGCTATTCTATTAGGACACATTGCTATTACTATTTTCAGTAATAACTGCATTTGTTCTCAATGATAGAAATCGACACTTGCTATTATATAAAACATTATACCTAAAAATGGAAATTTGCTTCTAAGAACTGTCAAGAAGGATATGAGAATTTATTAAGAGTTGCAAAACCTATGTTGAACAAAAGCGGAGTACTTGAAAAATGCTTACGAATCAGCCTAAACAAATGGAGCCTGGAGAAATATGTTCTTCAAACAGAATAAGATCCAATTCTATAGTGCTCTTGATCATGCAGTCTTATGCAGCTGCAGAATATGGATATAAATCATTATCATTTTGATATTTCTAAGAATGTAAATATGTATGTATACTCAAAATCAAAATAATTGGAATCTGAATTTTAACTTCTGGAATTTCCTTCTTATTATTTATTTCAACTGTTGGAAAAATGAGTATAAAGCCAGTTCCTTTATCAAATTGTCAGATAATTTTGATTTGTAAACAGGGCTCAAAGCTGTGCAATATTTGGACTGCTAAGAGTAAATGTATATTTTCTGAATATTTCTCTGACAACATAGTCCCTTTTGCTGCTTCTATCAGGTTCTTCTTTATGGTTCTGTCAGATACAAGCCTCAGAGAAAGAAATCATTTTGGCAACTACTTTGCCAATAAGGTTCTATGAATAATATCTTGGAATAGCTATAAAGAACTGATCTCTTATATAAGCCACCGGAGGATATCCATTCCAGTACTGAGAGCCAAAAATCTGCTCTATCTATATGCCAGTCAGTATGGTTTTATGTAGAGATGGGGGATGATTAGAAGTCATGATTTTCTTTTTCCACTCTCTAAATTTCAATTTTTTTCTTGTCTTTATATTATGGTATGATGTCCCAACTTGTATCTTATGTCCCTAGAACAGAACACAAATGAAAGTATTACCCTAATGGAAAAAGACATTCAGCTATGAAAGGAAAAAAAAAATAATCCAAAAAGCAGGAACTTATGAAGATATAATCAAATAAATATCTTAGCAGAAGCTGTTTCAAACACTTTGAAATGTGCAGTATAGTTTGTCATTCTATGCCCTCCACCTTGCTAGGCACTGGGTCCTTTGCCCTTTTGGGTTACTGATTTTAGCTCAGGTACATCAAGTTCCAGCAGGAGTATGCTTTATGAACCATGGCTATGTTGCAGGAGTCAAATTGCTATATGTAGGCATTTCTTAATCACTTAACTACAGATAAGCATGCTGATATAACTGTGTAGTGAATCTTGCTTTTTAAGTAGGTACAAACCTTATGATCTACATATACTGTGAATAAACCATCTATGTGCCTTTCTAGCTCTAAACTTCCCTAGAAGCACTTCAGTGTGAGCTCCTTGGGAAGGTACTGTTATATCAGTATGTACATCTGACTATAATATAAAAAAATATTGTTACAGTCATAGGCAAGACTTTTGACTTCTTTAATTTTAAAGAATAACTGCTGGGAGGCAAACTGGTGTTTTTTACATTATTTCCTTACAGTCAAAATATTGTTATATCAGTATGTACATCTGACTATAATATAAAAAAAATATTCTAAGTCATAGGCAAGACTTTTGACTTCTTTAATTTTAAAGAATAACTGCTGAGAGGCAAACTGGTGTTTTTTACATTATTTCCTTACAGTCAGAGGACTGGTTTGTCTAGGCTGTCAGAGTTCTTAATTTAACCAACAACTTGCACCAACAGAGTAAAATAAGCATCCTGGACTTCCCAGAAAAAAAAGAAAAAAACTTAGACATTACACTAACAGATGTTGGGTTGGAGCAGAAAAATTCTCTTGGTTCCTCCCTTTGAAATAGTGTAGTTATGCAATAAGAAAAACAATAATGTGTCAGAAGAGATACCACAGGTATGACAATAACTCCTATATCTTCTGAAAGCTTCTATGAATTTGGTGCCTTTGAAATAGGAGGGATAAATGAATCCTAACTTTTTAATTTGTTTCATAATTTCAACTACTTCACTATTATTGTGAATTACTTAACTAACATGCCACTGATAATATTTTTTTGAGTGAGTGGTTATTATTGCAATTTATGAGGGACAAATGTGACGATAAACTTTGTTCACTGTGGTTTGGGATTTCTATACAGATGATGTTGGCAGAATCACTGGGTTTAGTATGCAGCACCAAGGTTCAAGACCTTGTTTATGCAAACAGATCAGAATGAGACTCCTTGCAAGCATGCACATAATCAAAGTAGACTGATACTAGTGCAGGGATGGCCTTTGTATGGTTTTCTAGCATTACATACTAAATCCAAATTTTGGGCTTGGGCAATGCCAGATTTCCCAAACCCAAATTAAAAGTCCAAGTTTTCTAATCATATTTCAGAGGCAGTATTTTCTTCTGGTTGGTTCTATCAGTTACTTGTGCAGTTATTCTTATTTTGAAAAAGCCTCTGTAAAGCATCAGCACTTTTCATCCTGGATACATGGATCCATGTATCAGCTTGGAATAGTCAAATCTGTATGCCAGCAAGCCATCTGAGAATGCTCACTGTAGCTAATTCCCACAGTCTGTTTTGATAAACATAATTAAATTGTGTTCAGTATCACAAACGTGAATGTATGAGAACGTAACGAGAGTTTTACTTTTGCCATTGTAATGCAGACAAAATATATCTACTTAATTAAAATGATCTAACGATAATCTGATTTGTATATTCATTTGTCAAGGACTAATTATAATAAACTAATGCTATTTATAGTTACAAGTACACTATTAAGCACAGCACAGTATACAATCCAACGAACATATGGCATTTGCAGAACCAGCAGTGCCACTAAAAAAAAAGTCAGTTGTCATATTTTGTTAATCTTAAGATAAACTACCACTGCATTGTAATTATACAAGCATGACAGTCATCCTTATTTGAGCTCCTCCTTTCCTTAAATCTCTTTTAACTTAGAAGTCCTCATATCTATGGATGTGACATTCTTTTACTAAATGTGAATTATTGTGGGGTTAGTGGGTTGAGTTATTCTCCAGTATTATTCCAATATAGCAATGATTTATGCAAGGTATTAATTTTTTCATGTTTCATATTGTATCTATTTATATATAGTTCTTGGCAAGAATACCTAATCCAATATTCCTGAAGTAATGAGCTATTAAGTTCAACAAGTGAACTTACAGTAGTGCCCTTAGAAATAAAGCATTCAAATTTACCTTTCATTCATGTCAGAGGCTAATAATTTCAGAGGTTAATAACTTCAGTCTTACACAGGCAATCAATATTATTCTGTTTGATAGTTGGAATGAACATAAAAATTATCCTAGTAAGAGATATCAACAACATCGAAAAAAAAAAAAAAGGAGAAAAAAGTTCTTTTTAGCATCTGAGAAACAAGCAAGTTTATAAGAATTAAAATACAGAACAAAGAACTAAAACCATACACATTTTGAAAAGACAGCTCTAATTATTTTCATTACATAAATAAAGCCTGCAGATATAATTCAACAGCCAGTGCTATATCTTAAATTAACTTCATGTTGCGGTGCTGACCTCTGTTTGCATAAATAATGATTAAAATATCTTATTCCTATATTACTAATTTCTTTGTGGCAGTAATAAAAATTTTAAAAAGTTCAGTCTCTCATGATCATGTACATAGCTTGACAGAGCTCATCTTGGATCAAGTTGTACTAGATAAAAGACATTTTGCATTGGAATGCCTTTGTTACTCTTATTTAGACACAGCTACATAAATTATCATCCTGTTCTAATTTAAAAAGTCAACAATAGGTCAAGTAGGCACTCCAATTACTTCACTCAGTGAGAAAAAAAACCATTTTGCCTAAAATGTGATGATTGGTTTAAATAGAAAACTAGTAACAGTTTCAAGTTTCTAGCAATTGGTGCAAAAATCTGAAGACAAACAAAAGAGAATAACAGTAGGTGCAAAACTGAACATCCAATCAGAAGCCAAGCAGAATTTTAAGCTTAGAGAATCATACTATATGTTCTTTTTGTTCTCTGTTAATATACTGATACAGGCCAAAATTATATTTTACAAGCCTTTCCATTACAAGTTACGATCTCCAATCTGCTTATTAAATGTTTATTTTCAAATTACTAAATAAAATAAATAAAAGATCAATTCTCACAATAGTATCCTTTCTGGAAAGGGGCCTGCGGAGGCTTTGCCTGAAATTGAAGGGATTGTAAGATAAACAAGACGTACGTAAACAAGAACAAATCACCTCACACAAATTAATCGAATTAATATCAAAAGTATGTGATTGTTTTTCAAAACCAGCATTGATATTGGGTTTGCAGAAGAATGTCTAATTTTGAAGTTTTCATGGGTGGACAGAGAGCTACATCTTTATAACTCTGTCCTGGGTTCATCAGTAGCTGTCATTTTTTCTCCTTCTTAGTAGCTGGTGCAGTGCTGTGTTTTGACTTTCACCTGAGAACAGCGCTGATAACACCGATGTTTTTAGCTGCTGCTCAGTAATGTTTAGTCTGACCAAGGACTTTCTGAGTCTCATGCTCTGCCAGGGAGGAGGGGAAGCTGGGAGGAAGCAGAGACAGGACACCTGACCCTAACTAGCCAAAGAGGTATTCCCATGCCATTGCATGTCATGCCCAGGATGTAAAAACTGGGGGCAGGGACCCAGAAGGGTTAGATCACTGCTCAGTTGGGCTGGGTATTGGTCAGCGGGTGGTGAGCAGTTGTATCCTCTTCCCTTATTATTTCCCTTACCATTATATTATTGGTGGTAGCAGCAGTGGTTTGTGTTATACCTTAGTTACTAGACTGTTCTTATCTCAACCCGAGGGAGTTAGAGTCTTTCGATTCTCCTCCCCATCCCTCCGGGAGCCGGGGGGGGAGAAAGAGGGGGGAAGTGAGACAGTTACTGTGTGAGTTACAGCTGGGCTCAAACCACAACAAACTCTTCTACCGAACAAATTAAGACACTACAAAGGACAGAATTAATAGATAGGTGGATAAACAAGATTATTCAGTAGCTTGTTTATGCTTTTCTGTTTCTACCAAGACAAACAAATATTTTAAATCTTGCTCTTAAAATTCCAATTTTAGTCCACAGTAATCTATAGTCTGGAAGAAATACCCCAGAAAAAAAGTAGCTTTAAATCTGCAAGGAGAGTAGGGAATATGACTTTACATGTACTATATCCTATCCTAATAAACTGCTGTGTGAAAGGGAAACAAACCTTTTCTTGCTGTGCTCTGTATCTTAAGAAGAATGGCTGTTAATCATGGAGAAAACAGCCTCTCTGGAGATCAGTATTGTCTGAAGACTAATGGCACTGAACAGACACTTGACGCTATTGGCTACCTATTGGCTCATCATTCAGCACTCTAGCCTTCTAGTCAGCCTCAAATATGTAATTTTGTTTAGGAAGCTAATAGTCTAATAAAAATGACTGGGATTTCAGTCTACAATGAACACACGTGAAAACTAGACTTGAAAATGAGGTACTGCAATAACATGCTGCAGTGCCTAAATTCCTTTCCAGATCTAATCTTCTATTAACTTAAGACAGCACTTAAACAGTTCCTATCTATTAGTGGAGTCAATCATACTGGAAATATGTTTATTATAACAATACTTTGTGAATCGTATTTTTTACTGATTCAAAATGAGTTATTAATAAACAACATCTACAGCAGAAGAGATTTTTCTTTTAACATAATTGAATTAACATATGTAATGAAATTGCATAGATGTATTTTGGAGTACATAGCCTTAATTTCTTCTGTAAAACCGAGCAAACAAACAAAAAACCAAAATAAAATAAACAGTCAGGCAAAAATAATTAATAATCTACCCAAGTAGTCTGGTAAAAGAGAGAAAAGAGACCTAACAGATATAACTTATCTGGATGAGAGCATGAAGAGTGATTTGAGCTCTCTGAGAACTCCTGAGTTCTTTGGACTATACAACTCTGGATAAATTATCTTTGATAGCCACAATGAAATACGTTTGCATGGCAGAAAAGTAAATTTATTATATTATCTGTTATATTTTTAATTTAAATTTGTATGCAGGCATATTGAATCTTCAGGCAGCTCAAACAAGAATTAAATAAAGAAAAAAATTGGCTGCATTTTTGTGATTCTGGGTCACCTTATTCAATGCCAGGCTAACATATTGCAAACTATTATCCTCCGGTTTTAATGAAAAAGAAACCCTGAAAAATACTGCTGAAACCTTCTGGCTAGATTTTTTTTTTTTTTTTTTTGTAGGCTAAACCATGCTCTTTAAGTTAAATTAAAACAGGAGAAAGGAGCAGTGTTCTATAAATGTTTATCAGTGAACTCTAACAGAAGACATATTCTTCGCAAAAAGGTTTATTCTCTCTCTCATGTCTTTTGACACCTTTTCTTCCACTTTCTTCCATCACATTTCCAGAGTACCACACCTAAAAGCACATGAAGATCAAAAAGAACCTTTAGAACAACAGAAGAAACAAACTGCCAAATGCCAAACCAAGTGTAGTTTTGTTTTGCTTCAGTTTTTTGTTTGGTTGGTTGGTTTGGTTTTGGGTTTTGGTGGGGTTTTTTGTTTGGCTGGGTTTGGGTTTGTTTTTTGTTTTGTTTGTTTTGTTTTTAAATTTAACTTCTTAAGCATCCTCCACTTTATAATTTATCTTATCATTTCTGTAGCTTCATTGGCTTTCAGACTTATTGGGCTTTTATATCTCAATTTCACTTGGCTGAAACTAGTCCATACATAATGCTCTGCCAGTCACATGACCTATTTCTTAATAGAAATCATCTAGCAGGTGGATTTCTTCCTACCCAGCTACATTTCTATTGGTGAGGAATGATATGACATGGCAACCTAATGATGTTAGGCTGTGCACCAATAAATTTTGCTGGACATTAACTTAATTGAATTTTAAAGTAAGGTTATCTGACTTGCTTCACTAGGTATTGTTTCTGGCATCATAGAATCGTAGAATCATAGAATAGTTAGGGTTGGAAAGGACCTTAAGATCATCTAGTTCCAACCCCCCCTGCCACGGGCAGGGACACCTCCCACCAAACCATGCCACCCAAGGCTTTGTCCAACCCGGCCTTGAACACTGCCAGGGATGGAGCATTCACAACTTCCCTTGGCAACCCATTCCAGTGCCTCACCACCCTCACAGTAAAGAGCTTCCTTGTTATATCCAATCTAAACTTCCCCTGTTTAGGTTTGAACCCATCACCCCTTGCCCTATCACTACAGTCCCTAATGAAGAGTCCCTCCCCAGCATCCTTGTAGGCCCCCTTCGGATACTGCAAGGCTGCTATGATCTATATAACACTAAACATATAGGTTAGTAAATAACAGGCAAATAGGTACTGCCAAGGGGACTCAGTGTCTGCAGGGCCATTCACTTTCAAGTGCATAAGGGCCTGAGACATCACATTTCTATCTGGCCATATAATGCACTTATATGAACAGATAGGGTCAGATATAAGAGCTACCACAGAATTTTAGAATTCATGCTGTGCAAACTCACAGAATGCACAGGCAAATCAGAGACTTCTGCAGAACTTAGATACACTATAGCAAGAATAGCCTAAAACGGTACATTAAAAAAAATAAAATTCCTAATATGTAGGCAATAACTAACAAAATATGTCAAATATCAAAAAATAGGCATCAGTAGAGAATAGGTGCCTTTAGGTATCTTATGCAGCTGTCACTTGAGAAGGGCACAGGGGCTGTGTTATAGCTGTCATATTTGTTATATCTCTTTGAATATCAAGGCACATGTATAGTGCCAATCTTACTCTTGAATATAATCTAAACCACAGTATTTCCTTTCAAAGCCACATGCAATATCTAAGTTGATTTGGAGAAAACTACAGGAACAAACTTGCCAACAAAGTTTTCTAGTTGACAAGCAGGTATTCTTTATTACGGCGCCGAGAGACACAGGGGATAGCTCCTCCTAACGTGTGTCCCTGTACAGCTACACACGCAGTCCTTATATAGCTACGGAGCATACATTCATATTCATGAGGCTACATATGGATTATATCATTTTCCAGAAAGTTCCCCGCATGCATACAAAAATGTGGTGGTGGTCTCTGAGGGTCGTTTACTTCTTCCAACAATCCTCATCACTGCTGGCAGCCTTTGAAGCACGCGCAGTAGATGCTTATACCAGCTTAATCGGTTCATTAGCACCACAGACATAATCACCCCATCCTCCTGCTTATCAGTTAGTTTAACTGCAGCCTATCCTGGGCCCCTGCCTTTCCAGATACTCCCTATCTTTACGTCCTGTTCTTCTAGCCTGTTTTCTTGCACTCATTTTGTACTAAGGTCATAAAGGCCTAAACTACGTCAACTGCAGCAGTTTATCTTGTGCAAGAATTGTCAGTATGTTCTCTAGCTGTACTCTATATTTTTCTCTGTATATCATGCATCTCAGCAATTTTCCATTACTACTGCTACAAAGCCATCAAACTTAACATTGCTTAAAATTTATTCTAAAGGTTTATATATTTCATTTTTAATTTTTTACCCCCCTTGTCTCAAAGTGCACACAAATTTTAGTGTGTTCAGTCTGGTGCTAACTCCAGCTTTGTGCTATCCTATGTCTACCTTATCCTTAGTTCTTAAAAAATCCATTCTTCTAGCCGCAGAACTGTCCTTAAAGAATCTGTCGTAATGCCTAACCTACATTTGTAAAGGGACCTGAAGACAGTACACAGGAACTAAAGATCATAATCTATGCATTTGCTTCTTACGTGAGCAGCAAGTCCAAAGCCATTAACTGTAAGTCAGATTCATGGGACGATCAAGTTCCAGGCAATATGTGTACAGAAAACTAGATCTGCTGATGTGCTACATCCACATTTTAAAACATACAAATATATTTTGAACTTTAATGTACAAATCTATAATAATTAAACTATGAGGTTTGTTTCAGCTATGCTTTCTTTCAGAAACAAATGGTAAATGTAATATATAGCTAAAATAGATAGTTTAATTTTAAATTCTCAAAATAAAACTCAAGCAATTTTTTGGTATTTTCTGTAGAGTTAAAAAGGAGAGCACAGAAGGAAAAATCAATACCTCTGAAACTGGAATTGACTTTGGGTGCACTTTTTAATTAACTTTAATATTACAGGTTGGTCTTAATAACATTTTAACAAAATGAAATCTTTTATTCTGCTTGTAGTGTTCACAGATTTTTTTTTTAGCTAAAATTTCTCCTACTTGATGGCAAATCTTCACATATAAAATATAAATACAGTGGACTGTAAAATTATCAGACACAGCTTCATAACTAACATTTTTTCTTACTCAATTTAACTTTGTAAGGGTCAGTTAAATGAAATGTGAAAGTCCAAAAATTCTGAGAATAGTCTTTTTTTATTTTTTTTTCTAAGAAGTAAGACTTTTGAGTATATTTTTTTTACAATATGGATAAATTTCAGTAAGAAAATGATATCAAAGTTCATAAAGAAGCAAGCGACAAGTAAACCATGATGGATTATAATGATGATGAAGTAGATATTACAACAATGTAGAAGTAATTTTTTATTAAAGGCTAGAGCATTTGAGCAAAGGGATCAAAACCAGAAGATTAGTAATAGCTATTTTAAGTCTCTTAATGTCAAATACTGTTAGTGGTGTTACTGGAAAAGTTACCTGACTATAGGAATGCTACAAACAGGGGCACAAAAGTGAATTGCTATTTATTCTATAATCAAACTTTTATCACTGCCCTTTTATCATTTGATCTTATGTGCTTTAGTGGCATGTAACCACCTTAATATTTGGTATTGCATGCATATACATATATGTTGTTGGACTGAAAGTCTCTTAAATGGTATCAGCAGCAAGGCTATAAAACTTAGATACGTAAAATACACTGTGGTAAGAAACCAGGAATTTCTGTTCAAATGTTTTCATTAAATTCATTATTCTGTTCTTTTTTTAATGGAGTTTTTATGATCTATGTGGAGAACTTTCAATATTCAATACCAACTTTGAAAAAAATACAGAATAAACTGCAGAAAAAAAATAATTTATTGAGCTGCAAATAAAGTGCTACACATGTATCTTTTGCTTCAAGAAGACTAAATATTTATTACCTTTATATTTATCATCAACTAAAGTTCAAGACAGCCTAAAAAATATTCTGCATATCTTCTCTCCCCCTCCCCCAAATCATATATTTTCTGTACAAAATACTTGTGTCATATTTTTTTACAAATCTAAAATATTTTCACCTCATTTACCTTAGAATTCTACATCTAGCTCCCCAGAAGACATTAAAATTTAGGGACCAGCATACACTGAATACAAAGAAGCAGGAAATCTACCCCATTACTGATAATTTCCTGATTATAAACAGTTAAATATGTATTGAAGAAGAATAAATTTCCTACCTTCGCCTTTTATAGATTTATTTCCCATTTGTAATATTATGAAGTTCAATGAAGAATTCAATCCTGCAGCACTTCAGCATATTCAATAAAAAAGTAAATTGATTAAAACATGGAACATGGAATATTTTAAAATGTATACAGTACAAGACAGATTAAAATTGTTGGATAAAATATGAAGAAAGAGGAATAATATGCAGGCAGACTTAAAAAAAGGTTTGAGACCTATAAATTCCCTCCCCCCCCAATAAAACAAGTAAATTTGTATAATCTGGTATAGGTTTGGTATCATTAATAACAGTATTAAATGTATATGCAAAGCACTCAGCTATCCATTAGTGGTTTGTTTTTCTGAGAGGCCATGAGCCACATTCACTAAAATTGTCATATTTCAGCAACTCTGACACTGAGAGATCATTTTCAAAGATATCTTTGAAATGGTCCCTTCTCTTTTCAAGATGCCATGAAAGCTGTAGCCTCAATAACATTCTGCAGTTCACTGCTGAAAAAATGGATTAGTGCATGAATGGTGGCAGTGACTTTGTAACTCCTAAATAGACAATGATTTACATATTAATGTGTCTTCTTCAACACATTTCTTCAAAAAAAAAAAAAAAAAAAGGAAGAAAAAAGAAAACAAAAAAAAAAAAAAGAAAACAAAAAAAGAAAAAAAATGTATTATGTGGGAAAACCCAGAAATCAATAAAAAAAGACCTGGGCATTCGTGTAAAAAAATGCATGTGTGCTCTTATCAACAGAAGTTTCTTAGACACTTTATAACCGCTTAAAAAAAAAAAATAAATTCACACTTTCAGCTCTGAAACTCTTGCATGAAGATTCCTTATTCATGTCTTGATCTACTTCAACTCCTTTAGACAACTCTTTCAGTTAAAGCCTTTCCTTCTTAGTTGTTATTTTATATTTCTATTGTCTTTAGGATTTCTGGCCATGACAATTCTTCATGAGGGTGGAAGTCCTTATTTTCAACCATGCAATACAGTTATATATACTGTAAATGTAATACTGAACCTGAGCACTTATCATAGGTACAATACTAAGGCTTGCAAATTTTTTTTCTGTGTCTTCACTGCTTTGTTAATCAATTGTTTCAAAATGAAAAACATGAGGCAAATACAACATAGTGGGGTGTTTTCCAAGAACTGTTTACTGCCAAATGTTAATGAGTACTAATTTACATTTAAACAGGACAGTATCTCACACAAATTCCAATTAATAGGGACACATTTTTCTATGCCAAGAGATAAATGGCTTTCAACAAATTTTAAAGTATATCTGAAATCCAAATTTGATTTTTGACAATTTGATTTTTTGATCAAAATTTTTTTGAGCAAAAATGAAGCACATTTTACTCAATAATTATTTAAAGGTATATGAGCCAGTTCATTCAATACTGCCTACTTAGCAGGGACCTAAATTATGATTAATCTTTGGTGCTTTGTGAGTCAAAGTACTTGTAGTTCCTAAATTCCTTAGCGGTTATGTCAGCAGGCAGCTATCTTTAAAGGTACTAAAATAAATATTTGCAAATAATAATAAAAAAAATTTGAAGAAATTCTTCTTTGCTTTTGTTTTGTTTTGTTTTGTTTTGGAAAATGAGTTATTTCTCTTTGAAAATTAGAAATCATACCAATGGTAAGAAATCAAGCTTTCAGAAATTTGTGAAGACAAATTTAAGATAAATACTGAAACTGAAATCCGGATGCTTTACTAGACTTCTATATGTTTTTATTTATGTTTTATTTGCTTTGACAATTATTTAAATTTAATACAATAAAACTAATATTTCCTATGCAAATGTGCACACAACAAATTACAGTACACGAATGTACCCCTTGACCAACAGATTCAGCTGCTTGTGATCCAAGGGTTAGTTTTCTGCAGCACAGCTGCGTGACTTTGGCACGGTTTTGCTGAGAGAATTATTTAAATATGAAAATATAAGTAGCCTAAAGTAATAGAAAATTAAAAAAAAAAAAAAGTGAGAGGAGAAAGAAGTGTAGGTGTTGAGATAGTGATAATCAGCAGGTCAGAGATTCACTATGAAAAACGCTGAAGTGAAAATTAATTAAATCCCAAGAAAAATTCAGCAATAACCAGAATCAGCCTGTCTGGAAGAACAATGAGGCGCTTCCCCATCTGACTTCTCACCACCCAGTAAAGTAAGACTCATCAGAGATCAGTATCAGGGATGGTAAACATATTAATACTTTGCACGGTATTAGCAAAAAAAAAAAAAAAAAAAAATTGCTTTTCACTCCTGAGGTGTTCATACCTTACTGTCAGTCTCTTCCTTTATGATAAAAGAAGCCCAAAAGAAGTGACCCAGAATAAGACAATTATCCTTGGTACAGTAAGGCCAACCCATCCTTCACAAACATTATGCTAAGGAAAACTCAAAGAAACATACAAAGAAGGATGAAAACTGGTTAAGATTTTCTACTGATAAAATTTATTAACCTAACAACAATTCAATGGTTGCCATTTAAGATCATTTCAATTACAGAAGACATTCCATAACCACAACATGATTTAGAATTGAAAAGAGTTTTAAGTTCTTGAAAATAGGTTAGTGTTATGCTTAACAGGCTTTCATTTGGAAAAATTTTGAGTATGCTTATATTTTATTTTAGGTCTGCAGTTTGTTTAGATGTATCCTAAATAATAGGAAAATTAAATAATGGTAGTATAACTGATTTTTTTTAAACTTTGATTTTATACCTCATTGAACTACATTTCATACATGTATTTGCTACTACATTATGAAGAAAAGACAAAGTAAATCTTATTGAATACTATTCAAGAATATTTTTGAAAGAATACTATGTATCTTGCTGAAACTTTCCTACTCATGAAGGTCAAAAACTGTTGGTTTCTTTTTATTCTTCAAGTTGCTCCAAATGTTTACAGCATATTTGATGTCGGCTACAATACTGTTAAAATAGAGATATCGGAATATGATTAATTTTCTTTCACTTTCCCTTTTTACGGTCATTTATGCCAGCATTATGTATTGATATTCGTCTATTTGCAAAAATATGTACTGATAGCATAGGCAAACTCTGCACAGTAACCCCCTTAGTACTTTTCACTTCACATAAATTCATATGCTCAACTGGTTTAAAATAAAATTGTCTCTTATTCTTCTCTCCAAATAGACAATAAAAAATGTCTTTGCTAGCCAAATTTGCCTATTTTTGTCTGTCATTTGTAAAATTGTGATTGCAAAACATATCTTTCTTTGAGGACAAGGCAGTGATAAAAATAACATTGAGAAAAGAGATGGAAAGAGCACCAAACTTTCAGGATAAATAAATGAGTCATAAGCTACACTACTGACACTACCACAATCTAACTTCAAATGCCTTTTCTCCAAATTTATAACCTTATTCAGATTTTGTACACTGTAAAACTTAAACTCAAAATGTTACCCAACATAATACTTCTCTTGAACATTATCAGAGACTCATTTTTAGCAATAAACCAAAAAGAAAACCATACAAATAAAATAATTTTGTCCTCGTATTTATCAAAACACTAGAGGAATGTAAATTTTAGATTTTCATTTTCCAGAAAAGTTATGACAAAGATTAAGAATTGCATTTCTAAGAAAGCAGTGACATTGTTCTCTTGAAAATTATTGTGTTGATCTGAAATTATTGCAAACCAAACAGACAGGCAAGCAAGCAAACAAAGCAATCAGAAGTCAGCAGTGCTGGTTAAGTAACGATATCTATTTGTCCATTTTCAGACTTTTAAGACTAAGTTAAATGGATTAGCATTGCATTGTTTTTTCTTCTCCCTTATTACCTCTGCATAAAGCTAAATAAAAGCATTAGTCTTCAATTACATGAATTAAAAAAGAAAAAATAAATTGTAGATTTGGATACAATTACTTTTGACATCTTCATTGCAAATGTTTAAATAATACCTCCTAACCTTTGTCTACTTTTACCTTCAACAGTGATAACTTCCAGAGATCGGTTCATAGCACCCCAGAAAGATGTTTGATAGCCACAGTTGAACAATCCTTTGGAGATGCCGTCTTCTTCCCACTGATTATGAGGAAAACTCATGGGGACCACTTCAGACCCAATCAGAAAATATTGCAACCCGGGTTGCATAGCTGAACAATAGTACAGGAAAGGAAAAGTCAGAGGGCTCAATTACACTAGTGGATGAAAGCGAACAAGGGAAAGATTCTTACTCCTAATAGCCTACAATGCTTAGCTGCTAATTTACTATTGGCTCTTTTTCTTGCACATCTGTCACTAGCCATCTTCAAGACTAATCTGTCCTTAAAACTGGATAAGCTTAAGCAGTCTTTTTTTTTCACTTGACTACTGGTCTAGTATTCATTCCCTTGCCTTTAGTAAATCAGCAGTAGCCAGGATAGCCAAGGCACAGGAAGGATTCTAACTAGGAAGGGAAAACATACTGTCAATTTATTGGAAGCAAAAGGATAGGAAAGGAAAAGTTGATTTATTACTTAAAAGGCATCAAACATTATTGAGTGAGCTGGGAAGGATGAAGTCTTTATGCTATTCCTGCTTCAGTTTACATTGAGGATGTTATGCATGAATGGACATCACACCAAGACAGACTAAGAAAAAAAAAAATCTTAGATAAGTCAGAAGAAATTTCATCAGATTGATCAATTTTTTTTTTGCAGAGTATCAATGATATTCCAGAAGATTGGAGAAAAATAACAAAAATATATTGTTTTCAAAAAAGGAGAAAAATAACCACAGTTATCAGGCTCCAGTTGATGAAAAACCTTAGTACAAAAAAATGGAAAATTGAAAGGTGTTTATTACCAGCCAATATATTGTGTCATAATAAAGAAATGTCATTCAACAGGATACTTAATCTCATTAGTATGTTAGAAATATTACACATTTCAGGTAGGGACTATTATTCATTTCTTAAATGAACTAGAAAATAACGGTGAGGAAAAATCTGCTGCAAGATGAGTGGAATGGTTGGAAAACTGCACTCAGATGTTATTCATTGCTCACAGTAGAGCAAGAAAAAAACGTTGAGTGTGTTTACATATGCATTTTTCTTTACTTCAGTACTGTTCAATACATTTATCATTTGATAATAGAAAATAGAGTACAGTATTCAATTTGCAGAACACTTCAGGCTGGATTAGGCTTCCTAGACCACATTAAAATTCAAATGATATTGAGAAACTGAAGTAGTTATCTTCAAAAAAAAGAAAAAACCCAAGCAGAATGTTTGGTGACAGTAACGCAATTTTAGCTTAAAAGAGTACAAAAGATTGTTGTTATCTTCACTTAAAAACTGCAGCCTGATTGTCAATCAGCACATATGAATGTCTGGGGCAAATAAAAACTTTTGCAAAAGGTTACCAGAGTGATTCTCTAAATTAGGATTTTCTTCAGTGTCTTCCTTTAGAGCATCAAAAAATTATTTTTTTTTTGTAGGTTTCTTCCTACTAAAAGTCAAACATATCTAAAGATACTACTTTGTACTGCTCATAGAACTCCTACTGAATAGATAACACATGTTCTGGCCATTACAGCAGCCCAATTACTGACCTTTGTTAATTATGTCTCCTTATTAATTGTATACTGTAGCAATCCAACTGCCTACCTCAAGTTATACCAAAATAAAATTATTTCAGTCCTTATTTCATATACTTGCAGCTAGAAACAACATATCACACCTGAATTTTACATATGCATTTAATTTATATGCAGCCTTATGTGGCTGCCAAAAGGTATGGAATAAATTGAGGAAAAAGATAAACTTTCCATCATCAGCATCTTTTAAAAAACCTAAAATATCTGTCAGAGTTCACTCAGCTTTGAGGAGAAAAGTTTATATTAATTTTTTTTCCTTAAATTAATCGCTTTTTTTTTTTTTTTTAGGTTCTGTCTCTGATTTTACAATGTAATTTATGTCAAGGCTTTTCTTGACAAAGCAACTATGTCAAAACCTGAAGTTAGAACATATTTGCCATGTCAGCAGTTACAGTCTCATGACAATGAAATCTATGACGTTCTACCAGTATAAAAAACTGTGCCTAAGGGACTAAATATATACTGTAGTTCATTAGTTAAAATCAGAGAAAACACTGTAGGAAAACAATTCTGCATAAAATAACACTATGAGTATATGAAATGTCAACTATATAATACTATAAAACATGGGAAATGAAAAAGTTGTTCAAAGGATCAAATCTTTCTGCTTTTTTACTATGTAGTTAAAAAAAGAAAATTTCAAAACAATCTGTGATCCTATATTGTGATGTTAACACCTACTACTGTAGATGTCATGGTATTTCTATGCAAAAATATCCTCTCAAATTGTTCAAGCAATCACAATAATATCATAAAAATTATAAAATATTTTCAAGGGAAAAAAAAAAACAAACACCTGGGATACTTTTTGGGACACTCAGTTCAACTGAAAGAGTGAGTAAGTAGATTAAATAAAGGATTATCAGATATTCGATTTTTTAATTTGGCCAGACACTGCTCATAAACAAATGAAAGAGCATTTGTACACATAATCATAAACAAAGCTCCACTTTTTGAAAGACATGACAAGCATCCAAGAACTCATTTTCTTGCCTTATTCTAAGTGCTGAAGAATTCTTTTACAAAAATAACACATTTCTGCAAGAAATACTGTAACTTCTTGCTGAAGTTTTGAAAGAGTTATTTGACTGTGATGTAAGATAATGAAATAATAATACGCATGGGAAATAAAGATTTCAGTGTCATTAAAGGTTACTTTAAATATAAAAGCCTTCAGAGATTACTATGTGTGTATTTTCATATTAGGTTTCCCAGAAAGGAAGATTCCTCTACTTAACTTTGAAGACAGAAGTTGCCCAAACATCCACCATTTTGTGAGAACAGACAAAATGTCCATGTCTCTGCAGTGTAAAATTTTCAACAGCTTTAGTGACGTGATATTAAGGCAATTGGTACCTGCAACAAGTATCCCAGCTGCAAATTGAAAGTTTAATTTTCATTGGAAATAGAAAAAAAAAATGAAAACTGGAAGTATATTTTTTTTTTCAGAGTCTTGGAATCTGTTCACTGAAACCAGAAAATATGGGAAGCATAAGGCAGCAGAAACATTAAATAACAACTTACATGACAGAATACACATTTCTTAGGACAGGAGTCTTATACACCATGAAACACACCTGAAAACAGGGAAATGCTTCTCCTGTAAGTGCATGTATTCGTAAGAAATTAAAGCAGTATAGACTGGAAGCTATCCCCAAAGGGCAATGGAGGCTGAGCTGGAGAAAAGGTGAGAAGACATCAAGATCATCATACGTTACTTGTTTCAATACTCAGCGTCACTAACAGGCACTTAAAGAGCAGCAAGGTTTATGTCTTAAGTAATTGCATGCGAATGAGATGTAGAGAAATTTCTACATTATTTTATTTTAGCTTGACTCACTTTAATTGCGGAACTTTTCTTATACTTTTCAGTGGCAAAATAAAAGATGCAAGTTCATATTTAGCACTAACAGAACTTAACTGCTGTTCTGTACTTAAAAATATTAATTGTAGGTTGCAGGAGAAAAGTATTTATCTAGAAATGAATACAACACTTCTGAAATAGCAAAAATTTAAGATAAAATTTTAAGATTATTGCACTTGTTACTAAACATATTAATCCGAGCAATGACATGCTATTCATCTATACGTATCTCAAAATAAATTGTTGATATATAATTGTCATGGTTTAAGTCCAGCCGGTAACTCAGAAACTATGCAGCCATTTGCTCACTCACTCCCTTTTCTTCCCCTGCTCCCTGAGGGATGGGGAGGAGAATGGAAAGAATGCAACACCCACAGGTTGAGATAAGAACAGTCCAGTAACTAAGGTATAACACAAAACCACTACTGCTACCACTAAGAATAACAATAATAAGGGAAGTAACAAGGGAAGAAAATACAACCACTCACCACCCACGACCAATACCCAGCCTGACCCAAGCAGTGATCTGACCCTTTTGGGTCCCTGCCCCCAGTTTCTATAGTGGGCATGATGTGCTGTGGTACGGAATACCTCTTTGGCTAGTTTGGGTCAGGTGACCTGTCTCTGCTTCCTCCCAGCTTCCCCTCCTCACTGGCAGAGCATGAGACTCAGAAAGTCCTTGGTCAGAGTAAATATTACTGAGCAGCAGCTAACAACATCAGTGTAATCAGCGCTGTTCCCAGGCTGAAAGTCAAAACACAGCGCTGCACCAGCTACTAAGGAGAAAAAATGACTGCTACAGCTGAACCCAGCACAATAATGGAGTACAACTGGTATTTTCTACTTTCTATTTTTCTACTCTGATTACACAGATTGCAATTTAGATGGTAAATAACTTTATCAGAATGGAATCCAATATCCTTCTAGATAGATAAAGCGGTTTGGTTTTTTAAAGTAAATTCTATAGGGACAGTCAGTTTTCCTATAGAATAAAGCAATAAATTATAAACCAGATCCATTAAAAAAAAAAAAAAGAAGCATTTCTTTTAAAACAACCTATCTACAGAAGGACATTTAAAAGTATCACATATCACTTGGAGGTGAACACCAAAACCATGATTATTTTTTCATCTCAACCAGAAAACTTCTTTCCTATATTCAATTTATATTCCAATGTCTTATGATATTAGTTGAGACTGCTGCTTACTCAGATGCTGGATAAACACATACAGGCTTGGAAAGTGTCCTGGGTTCAGCAGTAGCTGTCATTTTTCTCCTTCTTAGTAGCTGCTGCTGTGCTGTGTTTTCAACTGTCCGCCGGGGAACAGCGCTGATGACACCAATGTTTATCGTTATGGATTAGAATGTTTGGTTTGACCAAGGACTGTCTGAGTCTCCTGCTCTGCCAGGGAGGAGGGGAAGCCAGGAGGAATCAGAAACAGGATACCTGACCCAAACTGACCAAAGAGGTATTCCATATCACAGCACATCATGCCCGGGATGGAAAAACAGAGGGCAGGAACCCAGAAGAATTTAGTTCGCAGCTGGGTCAGGCTTGGTATCGGGTGGTGAGCTGTTGTATTCTCTTTCCTTGTATTTCTCTTGTCATTATTATTATTTGTGGTAGCAGTAGTGATTTGTGTTTTACCTTAGTTACTGAACTGTTCTTATCTCAACCTGTGGGAGTTGCATTCTTTCCATTCTCCTCCCCATCCGTCTGGGAGCTGGGGGAGAAGAAAGAGGGGGGAGTGAGTGAACAAAACTGCGTGACTGAGAGGCTAAAACCATGATAGTTCTTTTTTGGTGCCCAACGTGGGGCACGAAGGGTTGAGGTAACAGCAGGATTAATAGCCACTCATCACAATGCTGATTTATTTGCCCTCAAAGTTGTTGTTCTGGATCTCACAGGTTCAGCGTATGATACTTTACTTACAACCCATATTTGTTATCTTAACATTTTTCAGATATGGGTTTTGGGTTA
Source organism: Myiopsitta monachus (assembly GCA_017639245.1). Classification (NCBI taxonomy): domain Eukaryota; kingdom Metazoa; phylum Chordata; class Aves; order Psittaciformes; family Psittacidae; genus Myiopsitta; species Myiopsitta monachus. The sequence continues at coordinate 57,613,638 of CM029919.1, forward strand.
AGGTTCTTGTTACATTGTACTTTATTGCAATGACTTTTAATACAATAGACTCAGTGATCATGAAACTAACCCAGCTTTTGTTCCCAATGTGGTCACCACCTCTATACTTTGGGAGATATATAATAGAAGTGTTTAGCAAGTACACATCTCTTTTCACCTCCTCAGGTGGTCAACCTTGAAGGAGACATTCTTTAATGCTCCCTCTTCCCCCACCAAACTGTTTACAGCATTGTTTGAGAATTTTGAAGATTCTGAATGGCCTTCAGATACCCTTGAGACCTGCCTGCTGGTTGTGATGGGGATCACCACATTGGCACGCATACCGAGTGTGTTTTACCCACAACCATTTCGTCTGGTCCAGAGAGTTACTCTGAGTCGGGTTTGGGCCTTGTATAGGGTTAGATGATGACATAGGAGGACCAAGAAATTTTCCCCGAGGCTGGACAGGCATGAGTGGCAGGGTGTGTGGGATAGTATGGGCAAGTATCTAGGCCAGTGGGCCCCTCCAGTGCTTTGGAGCTTCACCAATGAACAAATGCAATATCCAGAAAAATTAGTAAAACACTTAAAGGAGGTGTGTTGTCATTCTGGTCACACCAGAGATAAACAAATCATGGCAACATGCTGGGGCTTGGCCTGTGTTTACAGAGCCCAGTTCAATACTATCCATCACCTTCAAAAGGAAAAAAAAGTCCCTGGATCTGAGGGCGGAGTAATGGACAGCGCAACTACTCCAGCTCCAAGCACAGCAGCTACACCACTACCAGCGACAAGTACAGCCACTACTCAAATCCCAGGAACAAGTACAGCAGTGTCACGGGTTCAGCAGCAGCAGTCATTTTTTCTCCTTCTTGGTAGCTGGTGCAGCGCTGTGTTTTTGATTTTGGGCCTGGGAACAGCGCTGATAACACCAGTGCTTTCAGTTACTGCTTGGTAATGTTTTGGTCTGGCCAAGGACTTTCTGAGCCTCATGCTATGCCAGGGAGGAGGGGAGCCAGGAGGAAGCAGAGACAGGGCGCCTGACCCAAACTGACCAAAGAGGTTATTCCATACCACAGCACGTCATGCCCAGGATGTGAAGACGGAGAGCAGATACCCGGAAGGGTGTGGTGGTGGACTGGGGGTGCATGGCATGGTCAGGTTTTTGGTACTGGGTGGCTCGCTGCTGGGGGGTGCACTGACTGGGTGGAGCTTGGTGAGCAGTTGTATTCTCTTACTTTGTACTTCTCTTGTTATTATTATTACTATGTGGTAGCAGTAGTGATTTGTTTTATACCTTAGTTACTAAAGTGTTCTTATCTCAACCTTTGTTAGTTGCATTTTTTTTTTCTGATTCTCCTCCCCACCCCCTCGGGACTGGGGGAAGAAAAAGGGGGAGTTAGTGAGTGAGAAAACTGCGTGGGTGGGGGGCTTAAACCACAACAAGCAGCTACCCAAACCACAGTGATAATCACTGCAGCTAAAGCAGAGGACCAACTCGTACCAATACCAGTTGCCCCTGTACACAAGAGAAAAAGCAAAAAAGAGGCAAGAAAGATAAAGCAAGATGAAGAAACAATGTACTCACCACCTGGACAGCATCTGACCAGGAGTCATCATCACATAATGAAGAAGAAGCAGCAGCAGAGGTGACTTCCTGATCTTGGGCCTCAACCGAGCTACGGAATATGCGAAAAGACTTTATCTGTCAGCCAGGGGAGCACATCATCGCCTGGTTGCTCTGATGCTGGGACAATGGGGCCAACTGTCATGAACTAGAAGGTAGTGAAGCTAAACAGCTGGGTTCACTTGCTAGGGAAGGGGGAATTAGCAAAACAATTGCAAGAGAGAAATGATCCTTCTGCCTTTGGAGGCGGCTCTTGGCAGCTATGAAATAAAGGTTTCCATACAAGGACAATGTCAGGATTTCTTTGGCCAAGTGGGCTACTCTAGAGAAAGGCATCCAGTCTCTGAGGGAATAAGCCATTGTAGAGATGATCTATCACATCAAGCCGAATGACACGGATGTACCCATAGATCCAGATGAAGTTGAATGTACGTGACCCATGTGGTGGAAATTTACATGGAATTTACATACCCATCATATGCCCATTCATTGGTAACAGTAACCTGGAATGACATAATACCACCCACAGTGGATGAAATGATTCATAAACTCTGAGAGTTTGAAGACAATCTCACCCCTTCCATCAATATCTGAATGGGGCCTATAGGGATGCTGGGAACAGCGGTGATAACACCAATGTTTATCGTTATGGATTAGGATGTTTGGTTTGACCAAAAACTTTCTGAATCTCATGCTCTGCCAGGAAGGAGGGGAAGCCAGGAGGAATCAGAAACAGGATACCTGACCCAAACTGACCAAAGAGGTATTCCATATCACAGCACGTCATGCTGTGCTGGATGGAAAAACTGGGGGCAGGAACCCAGAAGAGTTCAGGTCGCAGCTGCGTTGGGCTTGGTATTGGGTGGTGAGCAGTTATATTCTCTTTCTTTGTATTTCTCTTGTCATTATTATTATTTGTGGTAGCAGTAGTGGTTTGTGTTATACTTCAGTTACTGAACTGTTCTTATCTCAACTTGTGGGAGTTGCATTCTCTCCATTCTCCTCCCCATCCATCTGGGAGCTGGGGGAAAAGAAAGAGGGGGGAGTGAGTCAGCAAACTGCATGATTTATGGCTTAAACTATGACAGAAAGGAAGTCACTCAAAAGATAACCTCTACAGTAATGTGACATTACAAATCTGCTATTATTCCACCTGATCTTTGTTCCGAAGAGAAGAGCAGAAGTCTTTTGTTTTCTGTAAAATACTAAGAGGTTTTAAGGTTGAAATGCTCCTGAAATACATACTTACATAAATATATATATATTTACTTAAAAAGAACCCGTAGGCTGAAATATATGCATCATAAGGTCACGTCTAGAACAAGAAACAAAATCTCCTAGTTCCTATTCTCTTCTCTGTTCAGGCTCTGGTACTCAGGCCAAATGGCACAGCACAATTTACCTTAATATGGTTAAGTGCTCTTATCATAAAATCATAGAATAATAGAATCATAGAATGGTTTGGGTTGGAAAGGACCTTAAAGATCATCTAGTTCCAACCCCGTTGCCCTGAGCAGGGATACCTTCCACAAGACCAGGTTGCTCAAAGCCCCATCCAACCTTGGCCTTTAACACTTTCATCTATGGAGCATTTTCAGGTATGGAGCATCAAACTTCCCTGGGAAACCTGTTCCAGTGTTTCACCAAATTCACAGTAAATAATTTCTTCATGATAACTAACCTAAATCTGCCTTCTTTCATTTAAAGCCATTCCGCATGTTCTATCACTACATGCCCTTGCAAGAAGTCCCTCTCCATCTTTGTAGTCTCCTTTAGGGACTGAAAGGCTGCAACAAGGTCTCCCTGGAGTCTTCTCTAGGCTAAACAACCTCAACTCTCTGTGCTTGTCTTCACGGAGAGGTGCTTCAGCCCGCTGATCATCTTTGTGGCCTGGACTCAATAGAGGAGGTCCACATTGGAGGCCCCACAGCTGAACATAGTACTTCAGATGGGGTATTGCAACAGTGGAATAGAGAATGAGAATCCCCTCCCTTGACCTGCTGGTCATGCTTCTTTTGATGCAGACCAGCATCAGAAAGGCCGGCTTTCTGGGCTGCAAGCTCACATTGCTGGGTCATGCTGGGCTTCTTGTCAATCAACACCTCGGAGTCCTTTTCCACAGAGCTGCTCACAATCCAGCCTCCACCCAGCCTATAGCTGTATTTGGGATTGTCCCAAACCAGGTGCAGGGCCTTGCACTTAGCCTTCTTGAGCTTTATGAGGTTAGCATTGGCCCATCTCTGGATGGCATTTCTTCCCTCCAGTGCATTGACTGCATCACCCAAATTGGTGGTGTTGGCAACCTTGTGGAGGGCACACTCAATCCCGCTGTCCATGTCACTAAAAGATTTTAAATAGTGCTAGTTCCAGTATTGGCCCTTGAGTTATGCTTCTCGTCTCTGGTCTCCATTTGGATATTGAACCACAATGATATGACCACAACTCTTTGAATGAAACCATCCAGCCAATTCCTTATTCACCAAGAGGTCCATTCATCAAATCCATGTCTTGCCAGTTCAGAAACAACAATGTCATGTAGAACAGTGTCAAATGCTTTGCACAAGTCCTGGTAGATGTCATCAGTCCCTCTTAACTTATCCACCCTGTCATAGAAGGCCACCAAATTTGCCAGGCAAAATGATGTTGGCTGTCACAAATCACATCCTTATTGTTCATGTGCCTTAGCATACTTTTGAGCAGGATATGGTCCATGACCTTGCTGGGCAATGCACTGCAGTTCACTGGCCTGCAGTTCCCCAGATCTTCCTTTTTTTTTGCTTTTTAAAAATGGGGGTTATAATTCCCATTTTCTAGTCAGTGGAAACTTCACTGGGCTGCCATGACTTCTCAAAGATCCTTTAAAACTTTAGCTACATCCAAAGTGCCTATTGAGAGTGTTTCCTGACTTATGTTAATTCCTGAACTAGTTTGCAAGATGCTAGTTTATAGAACCCAAAACTATTTTAATGATTGTGATAATGCCTTATCAGTATTGACCATCTTATGTCAGTTACATTGGCTCTGTTTAATTTAATAAGTCCAATTTAATTCACTGGTATATATGTCATGGTAGATACTAGATACTTCATTTTTATATAGCCTGTGTTGCAAACTATGTGTGTCTCCATTGCTGTGATTTGCTAATGTATAATATTTGACAGAATTTTTTGCTTCATACTGAAAAATAAATGGTAAATAAAAAATCAGCAGGAAACTGCATATTTTCTTAAACAGAATATGAAAGCAAACCAACTCTAAGAAGGCTCTGAGTCCCAGAAAAAAATGACAGCAACTATTATTGAATCTAACTAAGAAAAAAGAATCCCATTTCTTTTCATCACCAGAATTTCCACTGAGAAGAGAGACTGATGCAATGTAATTCATAGAAGCACTGCTAAAAGTGCTTGTTTTCCTTTGTCAAACACTTTTCTTATTGGTGATTTCAATAACAAATTTGATAACCTAAAATAGATAGTAACAGCTTCTGTATGAATCAGCAAGTGGGAGACATGAGTGGCTTTCTAATGTTAAGGTCTAGGAATATTATGTGGAATATAGCATAGGAGCACAAAGGTGCATGTGCTCTTTCTAACATGTACTAGAGTGCAGGTGTTTCTTTTGACCATAACTTTGAAAGGGAGGCACTTTTTTTCAGTTAAGTGTAATCTATCACCAGCTTGGGTACTGAGAGTAAAAATTACGCACTTCTCAAGAGAACTGACAACCATTGCAAAGAGAGAAACTATGGGAGCTGTTTTTAGAATTGAAGAACCTTAATAGTCTTTATTTTGCCTACTTTTCTAAATTTAGTAATTAATTTTCTGGCTTCATAATTTTATGTTCTCTAGCCTTCATTTACATATGAATCTTTATCCATGACACATCATGTAGGATTTAGTCTTCCTAAGTGAAAGCTTACGGCCATTTAAAAACTGCTTTAGGGTGTGTTTATACAACTGCTTGTGATCATAATGAAATTGTTTAAGAAGTGACTGTCCCTCAAGCTAATATGATATATCTGACTGTGCTCTTCTAGGCTCCTGCAAAACAGAATAAAATGTGTATGATCAAATCACCAGTGGGGGCAATTCATGTATCATTATTTTATCCAGCATTACTATGGAGGCAGTAACCAACAACTATAGAGAAACAATTTTTGTTACTCTCTGCCATGGGTTCAGCAGTAGCAGTCTTTTTCTCCTTCTTGGTAGCTGGTGCAGCACTGTGTTTTTTGATTTTGGGTCTGGGAACAGCGCTGATAACACCAGTGTTTTCAGTCAATGCTTGGTAATGTTTTGGTCTGGCCAAGGACTGTCTGAGCCTCATGCTATGCCAGGGAGGAGGGAAGCCAGAAGGAAGCAAAGACAGGACACCTGACCCAAACTGACCAAAGACGGTTATTCCATACCATAGCATGTCATGTCCAGGATGTGAAACCGGAGGGCAGATACGCGGAAGGGTGGGGTGCACGGGGGGGTCGGGCTTGATATTGGGTGGTGAGCAGTTGTATTCTCTTTCCTTGTATTTCTCTTGTCATTATTGTTATTTGTGGTAGCAGTAGTGATTTTTGTTATACCTTAGTTACCAAATTGTTCTTATCTCAACCTGTGGAAGTTGCATTCTTTCGATTCTCCTTCCCATTCCCCTGGCAGAGGGGGGGAAGAAAAAGGGGAAAGTGAGAGAGTGACTGTGTGAAGGGCTTAAACCACGACACTTTCTGAAATAAATGTAGCTGGGTTATGTCACCACACTTACAGAAATCTGTCCTGTACTGTGCTAGCTCACTGTTGAATTTGAGAAATAACGTTTAACCTTTTAACTTGTCAAAGGCAAACTAATTCTCAGAATTTCAATCTCAGTTGAAAACTCGTTACAAAAACACACACAAGATCTGACAAGTGAATGAGGTCTGGTTTACTGTCTGTCTGGTTTTGCTATTCCTTTCTTGACATTAGAAAACAATCAGTGTTAATAAGTGTAGACATTTATAGTATTTTATGTATGTTTATATATACTATCATGGAAGGAAAATCAGCTCAAAGACTTGAAACTCCACTTCCTGACTCACAGCATTATATGTATACATTACAAACAACCTAACAGTTTATTATCCCACTACTACCATCTTTTCTCAGTGTTTCACAGTTTACTTAACTAAACCAACTCACAACATATGTGCATTTCATAAAGCTTGTTCAAATGCTTTGTACACAATCAAATTTTAAAGAATACGTCTAATACATTATTTATCACTTAGCACACTGCCACTTTCTTTTCAGTAAGTTTTGATTTCTCAATGGATGTCCAGTCCCATCAATTTCTTTCTCTACTCTCTTGAGCTTGAGTATTCTATAGACCTGCTTCACAGCACCTTTATAACACCCCCAGATTCTTGCTTCTAAATGTATAATTGACCACCCACAAAAACATTGTCTTTACAGTTGAAGTGCATGTTCGTTCATTCATTCATTCATTCATTCATTCATTCATTCATGTGAGAATTCCCACATTCAAGTGAGACTTGTTTTAAAACCATTCATTCTTGTATTGTCCTTATCCAAAGCACAGTGATGTATCGTGGGTTTTTTTCTGCTTTTCATAAAAATTTAGTGTCTTCTGGATTAAAAAGACATGCAGATTAAAATTCAGTAACAGAATCACTCCTTATTCTTTTAATTTGCTGAGAAGTATATATCTTCTCTTATTAATAACTACCATTCCATAGTAACACATATGCTCATCACCTTCAGACTTGCTGTGTATCTTCCGACTTTATGTACTATGAAGACTTACATTGACTGCAGACTAGGACTAAACATAAGGGTACTGTTAGCAAATTACTTTGCATGATGGGTCCTTTGTTGCTTGTTTTAGCAATCACTAACTGCAACTATGACTTAACTTTATTCCTGATCCACCAGTTACCCCAGGGGTACAGGGTACAACATGTAAATAGCTTAATGCGATACAGCTGAAACCTAAAAATAAACGATACTCCAAAGCTTTGAAATGGAAAGAAGGGAAAAAGAGGGTTAATAAAATCTGACCAGTTTGGATACCTACCTCAAGGTTCTTCTCTTTGTAAGTGCTTTTTACCACTTGGAGGACTTATTAAAAGAAGATATATATCCCTGAGCTATTTTTCTCGCAAAAAAATGAGCATGATACTTCCTTAGAGACATGACAGTGAATTTAATTCATTTGAAGAGCATCAGAAAGACAGAAACACAACAAGAAAGTGCCAGGAATCTGACTCATAACAGGGACATCAAGATTAATCACTTTCATCTGTTTACCTAACTAAGAGATAAAGAAAAAACAGCCATAAGTACCTTCAAGCAAAGTATGCAAAATTATTCAAGATTTCAGTGTCTATGAATAAAATGGGGAAACTACAACAGGTGAGGAAGTTCAGAAACTTGCTGTTTAATAAACAAACATACAGCTGTGACTCACTATGCTCCAATATGCAGCCAAATGCATATGTTCCACATGCAAAGGAGAGATAAACCATGTTTATTATAATCTTGGAGACACTTCATGGAAATGTCTGAGGTATGGATGGAAGGCAGTTATCATCAAAATGTTCTCCTTCAACAACTTAGCTACATGTGTTCCTGTTTATATCAACCCCATATGAGTAGAATAAGACATATTCAAATAGTAATTATTTTGTTGTAATTCCTATCAGCAAGGTCCCTAGCACTCCAGTAGAGAACCACTTTATTTATTTTTTTTTCTCTCCTGATGGATAAGCAAGTCTAGACAACCTGTAGAGTTAAGTTATTCTTTCTAAATACCAGAAGTTTCAACTGAAACTCAAAAGACATTTCTTTTCATCTTCTTGTGTGATAGCCTAAAATATATTCTTTGCCTCACTGGCACATGTCAAATGTGTTCATATGGAAACAAAGATAAGAAACAATGGAAATCTAAGAAAACCAAACTCTTTCGTTCCTTTAGTTTATGCTCAGGAAACCAATCTATTCATTAACTATATGTAGTGATATTGGCTACTTCTTCAGTGTAGCTTTTTTTGGGGGGGTTATCTCTTGTTTGCTGAAAATTGAAAAAAAATAATTGTGACTGTGATATGAATGAAGAAAATTAAGAGACCTTTCCAGAGTTCATTTTATGACAAAGAAGTGCTCTTATATCTTCATATGTGAAAAAACAGGTATACGTACCAAATGAATGCATCTCTTACTTTAAAAAAAAAATTATATGTACTTAAAAGTGAAAGAATAAAGTAAAAAGCATATGGAAGCCGATACACAATATATTGAGAGCTGAGATTTTGATTATTAAAAAAATCCAAGAGTATTTATTTCAGTTACTGACATAACTGAAATAAAGAGGTATGAATAACAACCTATTTTTTTTTTTTTCCTGTTATAATTACTTGCAAGTGTGTACTCGAAAGGTGATAAAAAAAAATGAATCACTTTCTTGGGTGATACTGTAATATATTTATCGCATACCATCCAACATATATTTACAAAAACATTTTTTTAATATATTGTCATTTATATTCATCTATGTAACAGAAATTAACCTAGAAAATCTACCTTGTCAGCTACTCACATCAAATGATCAACTAAAATATTAATGCCGATTTTAAAACGTCTAGGATTTATGGAAAGGAAATTACATAATTCTCAGCACATTTTTGAATTTTCCTAATCAGTTAAGAGGTATTAAAACCAGAACAGATAGCATGCTACTGTCTATCTATGTATTCCTTGATTAAATCTACTTTATATGTACATACCCACATCTCTTAGAGCTTGTAACTAGACACTAAGTAACCAGAATTCTCATATATTGTCATAAGAGATGCATTTCTTAAGTGTCTGAAATAATGAAGGCTTCCTCTGTCCAATTCTAGATGAAGTTTTAGGCTTTTCCTCCTACATGCTCTCCCGAGCAGCACATATTCTCCCAGATCACTTCCTGAATAAAAAAGAACTGTCTTTTTTTCTGTTTGTTTTAGAACGTTTTTTGTCCTTTTTTTTTTTTTTTTTAATCACTGAATACTGAGAGCAAAATTGAAGCACTAGAGAGTTGCTGTCTAGCTGTTGTGGCATAAATCAGTATTTAAAATGCACAGTGGCTATTTTTCTTCCTTTGAAAGTAGGACTTTAGGTCCTAAATTTCTTGATTTCTTGTTCTTTTAAATCCAGAACTTTATCAGTGTTAAGCACAAACCCTAATATTGGTTTATACCAAGAAGCATTACTTCAGTAGTAATAAAACAGTAACATACTTCAGTGATAAAGTAAATAAAACAGTAATAAAATTGTTAATTAATGCTTGACTTCTGTTTTTCTCTGGAGTAATTTTCAAGCTGTAGTGTTTTATCAATGAGGAGCTAATGCATTGCAGCTTCAGGGAAAGAATTCCTTCAACTTTATTACTTGATTTTACGAAGAGTTAGTATAACAAACATTTGTGATAGCTCACACGTGCATGGATAAAGCTGGCCAGTGCAAAGAGGAGTATCTGACGGAAAATACAGCTTTTTTCATAATTTTCTCAGGGACAAACCTTCTAAAATACTACTTTCTAAGAAACAGGTGGATTGCAGGCATTCAGAACATCATCTTATTGATGCTAATATTTTATGCCTGGGGATTTATGAGCTAGCAGATGATGATATATAGTTTTGCCTCTGTATCTCTCTCCTACTTTTCTCCATGAAGCTTTAACTCTGTAATTATGTCCCAGATGCAGTGTACTTCGTGACACCCCTCCCCAGTGGGCAGATGTTTCTAAGCAGATTTCTCTGATGTGAAGAAACCTCCTTGGGTTTAACACTGTCAGAGTGCATTAAGAGCAGATATAAAAGGTAAGAAGCAGATGTGCAGTGCTATTTCTGTTTGACACACTGTCCCTCTATCCACTGTTTTCTACTGGCACATCAACACTGAGCCTACAGAATAAATCGTTAACCTGTAACCTCACCCAGTCTCCATGCAGTCTATTAAGTCTGTACCCTTGTGATTCACATTCTTGTGTTACTTGCTGCTGCATTTGTTTTACTTTATTTTGCTCTCAGTTTTACACTGTAGCTCTCAGAACCAAAATAACAAGGTGAGGAGGCCTGCACTGGAGGGAGAAGAAGAGGAGGCTGTGAGGGACGATTAGCGACCTGACAACTTACTTGCACAAAGAAAATCGAAGCATCTGTTTTTCCCTCTGCCTCTTCACACTGACAGCCCCAGAGCACATCTGCGTCACATACAGGGGAGGGGGCGGCTTGGTGAGAGGCGCTGAGATGGATAGAAAATTGTACACTGAGAACCTCGACAGCCTCACGGGTGTGATTTTTTTTTGTTTGTGTTTGCTTTTGTTTTTTTTTTCTTTGCCTTTCTCTCCTATGTACACTGTATATAAAAGAGCCTCACTTTCTCTCTGTGTGCCAGCTCTCAGCCTTTGCCACCCCAGATAACTGCAGGCATGGGACTCCCCTGAGAAACGGGATGGGAAGGCGGAAGGTGGAGACAGGCTTCCATGCGACTTTTTCCTCTCCGGCGGCACTCGGTCACGGAGCAATAAGAGAGGAAGGAAGAGCCGCCTGCCTCCCGCTGTGGCTGCTGCCGCTGCAGGTCCTCTCCGGGCTGCGGCTCGCTCCCCCGTTAATCAGATTAGCGCGCCTTCTCAGCCTCCCTCACCCTGTCTTCCCTCGCAAGTGCCTGTTTCCCCTGAGAGATGCCTCTCATTCCTGCCTTTCTCTCCTCCCCTTTCCACTGATCACAGTGTAATTCTCATCAGCTCTGGGCATCTTTGTCTATCTCCCTTTCCTGCTGGGTGTCTACCTCCTTTCGGCTCCCTGCATCGCTCCATGCATCGCTCCATCCATCGCTCCATCCATCCATCCCATCCATCCATCCATCCATCCATCCACCCACCCATTCATCCATCCATCCATCCATCCTCTCTGCACTCTTGTGCTCTCGCACCTCTCTCCTTCCGCCGGCTGCCAGCCTCGCCCTACAGGCGCAGAGCCGCCCGGAGAAACCGCCGCCGCTGCCGGGAGCGGAGCTGCACCGCGCTGCTCCTGCGATTGCCATTGCCGCCGCAGCCCGGCCCTGCCTGGCCGCCGTGAGTCCCGCCTCAGCCCGAGCCAGTACCCTGCCCGCCGCAGCAGCATGTCCGGCTCCGGCAGGAAAGACTTCGACGTGAAGCACATCCTGCGCCTCCGCTGGAAACTGTTCAGCCACCCCTCGCCGGGGGGCGGCCCGGCTGGGGGCGGCTGCCTGCCGCCCGACAGCAGCTTCGAGCACTGGGGGCCCAGCCAGAGCCGCCTGCTAAAGAGCCAGGAGAGAGGCAACAGCGTCTTCTGGAAGAAATCTGCCTCCTCCACCTCCTCCTCCTCGGCTACCACCGCCAACCCGCCCAACGGGACGTTGCTCTCCGCCGCCAGCCGGCCCAGCGGGGGACACGGGCTGGGGCACGGGCACGGGCACGGGCACGGGCCGGGGCCGCCGCCGCCCCGCACTGTCTTCTACGTGGAATCCCTGGAGGAGGAGGCGGTGCCTGGCGGGATGGAGGTGGCCCGGGAGCCCGAGAAGCCTCTGGCGCCGGCGGAGCGGGAGGAGGCGCAGGGGGGGTGCGCGGATGGAGGCAGCCGGGCAACAGGTGATGGAGGCGGGCACAGGTAAGGGAGCCGCGGCGGCTCCGGCGCAATCTGCGCGGTGGCCGCAGGTCGGGGTGCGTCGAAGGGTCCCTGCCCCGCGCCCGCTGTGGTGGGATGTCAACCGCGGGGTCAGCGACGGAGGTGGGGCACAGATGGGCTGGTATGGGGACATTTTTGCGGAAGGGTCGTGGGGCTGGGGCTGGGAGGGCTCTTCCGTTTGAAATGGCAGGGTTTGAGGGCGGAAGGGCTCCCCGCCGCGCGGGAAGGGCGGGCGAGGGGCTGCCCCAGCGTCTCGGGAGAGACCGGGCATCCGCGCGGTCGGAATGCCGCGGGCGGGGAATGCTGCCTTTGCCTCTCTCCTACCGCTGTCCTACCCCTGCCTCTTCCGCTGCCCCAGTTCTGCTCTTTCTCTGCCTCAGCTCCTGCCCGCGGGGCTGGCCTTGGCATACGCGTATCACAAAACCGGTGCCCCGCGCTGGGGATCACTACCACCCAACTTTCTCAGAAGTTCATTAAAATGCTAGCGGGAAGTGATGTTCTGAGTATTGGGTTGGCAGGTGAAGAGCTCAAAAGTGAAAACGTTCGCTTTCCTGAAGCTCGGTGACTAAGTCGTGTCACAGCCTACCTCAGAGAAAAATTACTAGGTTTTACGAGTCATCAACTGAGTGCCTCCTGAGAAGATATAAAACCAAGCAAGACACATCCAGGTGCTTGTGTCTCATATGAAAGTTCAGTTAATGTTGAATTGCTTTTTCTCAGTCCTTGTCCCCTCTTCTTCCCCCAGCCCAAACAGAAATTAAAATCATGAGAAGGAAATGTAGCGAACACAGAGGTCTCAGAAATACTGTGACATAAATAATCCTGAGGATGAAGTGGTTCATTGATTTAACTCTGCTTGCCCCTACCTCCCCATGGTTAAAATAATTGCATTTTCATTTCCCTTGTAATTTGCTACTTTTCTATAGAAAGAATAGTTCTGTTTCTAAGCAGAAAAGAATTATTTGTGTTCTTTATGGTGACAGTAAAGCACATGATATTAAATATTTTATTGTATTTTATTCGATAGATATCACTGTGCATGTGTTTGGTTTTAATATAGCTGTAGATAAACATACATGTGTGTATAACTTTAAGCATGTTAAGCCTTTCAGAGAGACTTAAAAGCATATGTTCTCTACTTGAAACTCATAAATTGTTTTGCCAGTTTTCATAGTTAATTTCATAGAAAGTACATGATTTAAAGAAACCTGGAACAGCTGATGAATGAATTAGGTAACATTTTTAAAGAAAAAGCAATGCTGAAGTTTTCATGAATATTAGAAGTTATTCTGAACAACATGATGCTTGTTGTAGTATTCAATACAAATTGTTATTGAAATATACTACAGACAGGTAAAACAAAATTATCTCTTCAAGTTTTCTGAACTGAATAGAAGAGGTTAAAAAGTGGCACAAATATAATCTCATTCTATAGATTTTACATTAGGTGTGTCACAGATCTGAGAATCTTCAGGTATCTGCCATGCTAACAGAAGCTTACTGAATTTTAATGGTACCACTTAATTTGTCCATAAGAATTGCCTTGCTAGAATGAACTTCCTCATCACATATGTATTCTGTGCTTATATATATTTAATTTATTCTTACTGCTTTTGTTTTTTTTTAAATCAATTTCTTCCATGTTCTTCATTCATTGCTACTAAAGCTACACACCTCGTCATCAGTAGCTCCTCATCTTGAAGAAGTATGCTAAAATTGTTCAGATTTAGATTAACTAAGACAGGGAGATAACATTTTATTATTAATGAAAATGCCACCTTTTGAGATATCTAAGTGACATAGTTTTAAAGTCTCAGACTTTCCTTTCTCTTTTTCCATCCAAGATTCTTTCATTTACCTATATGAATTTTGAATGCTATGGCAAGATGTGGTCAAGTGATGCAAAAATGTCAGTGCTGTGCTTGAAAGCTCTGTGATCCAACAAACTTCTAATGCCCTTCCAAGTTATGTCTCACTGCTTCTGTAGAAATTAGTCGTTTTATAAGTCCCAAATGCCACGGGAAGGGACACCTTCCCCAAGACCAGGTTGCTCAAAAACCTGTCCAACTTGGTCTTGAACAATTCCATCTAGTTCCAACCCCCTGCTGGGGCAGCGACACCTCACACTAGACCCTGTCACCCAAGGCTTTGTCCAGCCTGGCCTTGAACACTGCCAGGGGAGCATTCACGACTTCCTTGCGCAACCTGTTCCAGTGCCTCACCACCCTCACAGTAAAGAGCTTCTTCCTTGTATACAACCTGAACTTCCCCTGTTAAAGTTTTAACCCATTGCCTCTTGTCCTGTCATCACAGTACCTGATGAAGAGTCCCTCTCTGGCATTTTTGTAGGCCCCCTTCAGATACTGGAAAGCTTCTATGAGGTCTCCACGCAGCCTTCTCCAGGATGAGCAGTCCCAGCTTTCTCAGCCTATCTTCATACAGGAGGTGCTTCAGTCCCCTTATCATCCTCGTGTCTCTCCTCTGGACTTGTTCCAACACTTCCATGTCCTTTTGATGTTGAGGACACTAGAACTGCACACAATACTCCAAGTGAGGTCTCAGGAGAGCAGAGTAGAGGGGCAGGATCACCTCCCTCGACCTGCTGGTCACGGTCCTTTTGATGCAGCCCAGGATATGATTGGCTTTCTGGGCTGCAAGCACACGCTCCTGGCTTATGTTCAGTTTCTTGTAGACTAACACTTCCAAGTCCTTCTCCTCAGGGCTGCCCATTGGCACTAAGAAGAATGGAGGGTTGGACTTCATGCATGACATAAAGTACTGACATAATGGTTCTACATATGTTTTGTATTTGTAAAAGCAAAAAAAATTAATGTTTTAAAGTTAACATTATTAAACCACTATTTGATTGCATGAAATTGCTTGTAAATTTGCATATCAAATTGTTTTAGACCCTGTATGACAAATCTGACAATAACTACAATAGATGGTTAAACACAGATTTTATTTTTATTTTAATTTTGTAAGAAAAAGCTGCTAGAAACCAAATTTTTTATGCTGAATTTACAATTCATATTTATAAATCAATCACAAAAATGTTTGGAAAATAGCAGTGGCTAATATTTTCTATATAGCCATTTGCTAGGAGTTTATAATGGAGCTTATCATAATAGCTTTTTTCACATGACACATTAATCATCCCTCAACATGAAAAGTACTCACTTAATAAGCAAAGAGTCAGTATTTTCATTCCTCGTTCCTCAGGGAATGCTGGTATGCTTTGCTTGCTTTACGCTGTCCGAATCCTATGAAGATATAATTACTCAGGAGCCCTCAGCACTGTTCACCATTACACTCAGTACGTGCCTCATAGACTCCATGGGTTTATCTTTAGAACTGTTCTGTTTTACAATGGCTGGGTAAATCAGAGAGAGATATAAAAGCAAAGAAAGCATTAAATTGCTCGTTTCAAAGCATATAACTTTTTTGTTCTCCTACTTTCTGTATTCTCAGTTGCACCCATAAATAATGAGCCCTTCTGCAAACCAGTCCCAGACTCCTCTGGCTGCATGCAAGAGGACTAAGGAGCACAGGATTCAATAAACATTTTGTTTAAGAGGCAGCTCCAAGTAGATATGCCTAGTCCACACAAAACAAGCACTGACAGTGCAGAAGTCTTTTATTTAACATATAAGCATTTGAAAAATCAGCTTCTGAAATATGGCAAGTCCTCCCACCATTAGATGCTGTTTAATAGTATACTGTAAAGCAGGAAGTGAAAGGACTGAGTACTGTGCCCTTCTCACACAGCAGTTTTACACTCAAATCTTGCTTTGCTAGAAAAAGTGATGAGGAAAGAGCTTTTTCTACCATTTCTGTCAAATTTGTCAGTGGAAAGCAAAATATTCAGTATTAATGGGAATCCAAAAGGTTAAAAAGTGAGAGCATAATTTTGTAATTCAAACATAAACTGAGCAATTTAGTTTAGAAGTCTCTACACTCAGAACTATTTATTTAAATTAAATAATTATTTGATAAGAAAAATAATGATCAATGTAGAACCAGGAACATAAAAATGTGTATTTTTAAGCTAGAAAATCAAAACCCTTGGATAAGCATTTCTTTTGTATTTTTCTGTTCTAATCCCACAAATACTGTATTTTGTGCTTTTGATCATTAATCTCTCCTACTTTCAAGCCTTCTTGCTTTTCTCTTAGCAGCCTATCACCTTGTGGTTAGCACGATGATATAGAAGGTTGTGAGTTTGAAGCCTGTAAGGATAAGCAAGAATTTCAATGCAGTTTTCTAATTTAATAAGAAAATGATAATTTTAGAAAATGTAGATAAAATTGCCATCAAAATTTAGAACTTAAGTACTTGGTATACTGTTCTATGTGTACCTTGTCTCAAGAGAGGATCCTGGGCTCTGTTTTATAAATAAATGAAGTTCTCTATTTGCAGCTGAGCTTACAGAAAAAAGGGGCTCAAGACACCTTCCCGTGTCTTAGTCTTGCCTGTAAACTCTCTCATCTTTAAGTATTTTCTCAACTGAACATAGAGAACATTCAACTCAATGCTTTTCTGAGGTGCTATCCTCTTAGTATTACTTAAATATCAAAAAAATGAACTGTGAGAACTACTGTGATAGCCAGATCCTAAAATTAGATACTGTAAATGTCAAATCTATAGCTGTTTACACTTCCCATTGACTTGGCTATCTCATATACACAGTTCTGTTAGCTGTGTTCTGTTAACTGTGCTCCGTTAGGAATGCAATTTAATGCTAGAGGTGGAATAAAGATCACACAACTCTGCATTTCTAGGTTATGGAATCAGAAGAGAATAATTAATTTTTCTTTGCCATGAGCTGGCTTTTCCTTGATTATAAAACTTTAAAAATGGTTACGTAACTTCTATGGTTTTATACTTACACTTCTGACTTTCATAGAAAAAAAAAAAAGGCAAGTGTCATGGGTTCAGCAGTAGCAGTCATTTTCCTCCTTCTTGGTAGCTGGTGCAGCACTGTGTTTTTGATTTTGGGCCTGGGAATAGCGCTGATAACACCAGTGTTTTCAGTTACTGCTTGATAATGTTTCGGTCTGATCAAGGACTTTCTGAGCCTTATGCTCTGCCGGGGAGGAGGCGAGGCTGGGAAGAAGCAGAGACAGGACACCTGACCCAAACTGACCAAAGAGGTTATTCCATACCACAGCACGTCATGCCCAGGATGTGAAAACCAGAGAGCAGAGACCCAGAAGGGTGTGGTGGTGCAGTGGGGGTTTCGCTGCTGGGGGTGCACTGGCTGGGTTGGGCTTGGTGAGCAGTTGTATTTTCTTTCTTTGTATTTCTCTTGTATTGTTAGTTGGTGGTAGCAGTAGTGATTTGTGTTATACCTTTGTTACTAAACTGTTCTTATCTCAACCTGTGGAAGTTGCATTCTTTCGATTCTCCTCCCCATCCGCCGGGACTGGGGGAAGAAAGAGAGTTAGTGAGTGAGTGAGAAAACTTCGTGGTTGACTGGACTTGAACCACGACAGCAGGTTTCATACACAACACAGAACACAGACCTTTTTCCTCCAAAATACTGGTGAATTCTCAGAGGATGTATATTCTGTGCCTGGGATGCAAAAGAATCTTGCGATAAAAAAATAGTGCGTGATTATAGTGAGACTGTAGGTACACGTAGATGGAATTAAAGTTACAAAGAAAATCTAGCTCTTGAATTTCCTAACTGTGATGTCTTCAGCTTTGCTTTCTCTGGAACATAATTTCTAATGTGGGTTGTTTAGGGTTTTTTTTTTTTGTTTTCAACAAAGGAAAAAGAACAACACACATCATTTCATGAGCTGTTACTTTTTCCATCCACCAGTTGAATGCAGGGCTGAAACTGAAGAATTCTCTGTATATATCCCACTGCCACTTGAACTGACAGCGTAACAAATGGTAAAAGGAAGTTGTTAATTTCTGTGTGGATAATTACAACGATTGTATACTTCCTGTGCAGAAAGATTGGGGTATACGATAGCTGAAGGGACAGCAATTCTTTAGTGTCTTCTGCTGCATTTGGAAACCTAGTAGTAAGGACAGACTCATACACTTTCCTTCTTGGTGCTCCCAAACTTACTTCCTTTTGTTCCATCCTCTGTAAGCTCTTGTCATTTTAATTATGTGTTCACTTTCTGGTTCTTATTCTAACTTTTTTTCTCGTCTCCACAGTCTCAAACTATTCGTAACTGCCTTGTTCAAATCATAGGTTCCTTACCCAATGTTGCGAAACTGAATGTTCCAGGTCATTAAAGAATCACTGTCAGACATATTAGCAAAAGTAATTTTAATAGAAATTTATGAGTGTGTGGTTCAACAGAATTTGATGGCAAGGTTCACTCTATTACATTCAGAAAGAGTTTGTGTCAGAATTAACAATAATTTATACGGGATTGGGTTAAAGAGATTTATACAGAATTGAAATAATGTTTATGGAAACTGAAAATACAGAGGAATATTGGAGACCTTCCCACTGAGTCATGAGGTTCAGACTAGACCCCCCTTGCTTTATAAACTGACAGAGCCTAGGTGCGGCTGGATCTAGTCTTAGTCTCAGACTTTGACAACACTTTATGTCTAATGGAATTTAAAAGGAAATTGAGGTAGGGGTTTTGAAAGTGAAAAGTGTAAGGGAAATCCTCCCATTGTGTCACAGATTTCAGATTGGAACCGCTTGCTTTCTAAACTTCCTCTTGGAGAAGAGCCTGAGTGCAGCTGGACCCAATTTTAGTTTCAGAGTGGTCAACGGTTTATGTCTAATGAAAGAAATAAAGGGAATAAGGACATCCTCCCGTTAAGTCAGGCTCAGAGGTCAATGTTCAGACTAGACCTCCTTGTTTTGGAGAGGAGGCTAAGTGCAGCTGGATCAAGTCTAGTATCAGACTTGGACAATGGTTTCTGTCTAGAGGATTACAAGTGTAATTTAGGAGCAGTTTATACTGTTAAAATGAATCACCAGATTTCTGACAATATTTGGCTATTGAAGCTAATATATATACATCTAAAATTGAATATCTAAACTAAAACAACAACCAAAATGGAGATACATGAATATATAGACGTATATACATATATACATGTACATATGTTAAAAATTTCCCTCAGGTGCAGTAAAAGTAATATACTCACATCACCTTTCTGAGCACTCCTCAATGGACAAAAGTTTGAGTGTCAGCGAGCAGCAATAACAGCCCAGGCAAATAATCCCCTTATTTCGTAAACTGAGAGTTTACTTACTCTGAGAGGCATGCCATTCGGAGGGAGGTGACTGGTCCCAGCCCACTTGGGTCCCAGAGAGCTCACTCTCTTTGGGATTACTATTTATAGGGTCTTAAGATGATTTGCTTTAGTCACTAAATTTTCATCTTGGCCTCAAATCTTTGCCAGAGAATGAGTTACCATCTCAGAAGTGCCATCTCATATCTGACCTTCCTAATATCTGCGTGGCCCTTCCCACCTCTGCTAGGCAGTTACAGTTAATGGGCAGGGGTGTCCAGCTGTCTAACTCCTTGTGTTTGTGCAAAGTCTGTGGCCTAACAGTAGCTGCCTGGGGAAGCAGAGGAATCCAGGAAAAAGGAAAGGAGGGGGATGTACCACCACACCCACATAGTGTTACTTGATTTTACTGGCTTCTCCTAAGATCTGCCTCCTTTGTTTACTCATAAGGTTACTTACTGTAATGCAGAACTGTCTATTCTTTCCTGTATCTTGTCCTAGATACTTTCACAAATCAAGTGCAATTGTCCTATAGTTCCTTAACAGTTTGTCTGATCTCTCATTCTTCTGTTTCTCTGTCACTGATTCTTGAATTTCAGTATCATTTATACTTCCTCCAACTCATTTGTCAGTTTTAATGGAATCTGAATAAAATTAAAATTCCTATATTTTCTCCCCAGCTCCTAGTTTTACTGTGTTTCTCTGACCTCTTTCCTCAGCCATTGCCAAGATGATGATACCACTTGCTACACTTAATGGGTCAGAAAGACACCTAAGTTTGAGTATTTCATTCTGTCAATGATGACGAATTATCTCTTTCTTAGATGCACATTTTTGAATAAAGTGAATTGTCTTCTGGACATGTCTATTTCTCTTCACTAAGTATAAGAGTAGTCTAAAGGGGCTAGTTCAAATTTAAATGTTCAATTTAAATGTTTAATGTTCAATTAAGTTTGAGAAAATGAGCATCATTTGGAGTCTACATTGCAAATTTAACTGTTTTAAAAGGATAGAATTAAATTAATTAAATGCATTGTCATAGCATTAATAAAGACTATATCTCTCATCCTAATAAATGTAGGGGTGCTTCTTTGAAACATGGACCCACTAAAATCACTAGAAAGTAAGATCTGACAGTTAATTTTGTTGTTGCTATCCATGTACTTTAAATATTAGCTAAAACATTTTTTTTTCCAGGCTGATTTTCAGAAATACCTGCACTGTTTTGCTGTAATGTTTCCAAAAGATTCAACATGAAGAAAATACCTGGCAATAAAAATATCAGCTGCACAGAGAGTGGCTAAATCAGTAAAATACTTCTGAAACTATGGTTGTCATACAGGCAACATCAAACAGCATTAGAAAAGGGAAATGCTGTTCAACCTTTCCATAGTAAAAGCAGAAACACATACAGAGAAGAACAGCTGGAAAATCTAATTGAGGTTGAATCTTTATAGGTAAGCCTCCAGAATTAATGTTGGCTTGAATAGTTGGG
Source organism: Myiopsitta monachus (assembly GCA_017639245.1). Classification (NCBI taxonomy): domain Eukaryota; kingdom Metazoa; phylum Chordata; class Aves; order Psittaciformes; family Psittacidae; genus Myiopsitta; species Myiopsitta monachus. Next base: position 57,634,635 of record CM029919.1, read on the forward strand.
TTTTCTTTTTCTTTTCTTTCTCTGCTTTTTTGTTAAAAACCAGTTGGTTTTTTTTTTTGTTTTTTTTGTTTTTTTTTTTTTTTAACCAGGCCTGGTTTACCACTTTTTCTCAAATTCCAAGTTATTTCTCTACTTTAAAGTTGGAATCTAGAATAATATTAGTATACATCCATTCATTATTAATCTCCACATGCACTCTTACATTTTCATGCATGCAACTGAATTATGATCATTTGTGCATATCAGGAAGATAATTTTTATAAAATTATTACATAATTTTTATATTACAAATTTATATTTATACAGATTTTATATTACAAATTATTACATAATTTTATAGTACTAATCATCATGCTAAATGTGTGCCTTCTGTTTGTAATGTCTAGAGGCTTTGCTTATGCACGTTGATTTCTATTTTGGCTATTGTTTTGCCTTAATTTTTATTATTAATTTATCCACAATGATAACCTACTATTTATGTTAATTACCTGAAATTCAGATTAAAGCTACCCCCAAAAAAATATGTGTTCCCCCTTCCCCCCTTCCGCCCCGAAGTATCTATAAGAAGCAAAACTTCCAAGTATGAGATTCAAAACAAGGAAGCAGGGAGGAGAAAGAAAAGGCGAGAGAAGTAAATAATGTAGAATAAACACTTCTTAATATTTCAAATTAGTGGGAATAATTTTTTAAAATCTTTTTAGTCTTCCATTGGCAGACATAAGGACTTGAAATTGCTGCCACATTTCAGAAGATCTTTTTGATAGAAAAAGCTTCAATAAATAGTTGTTTATCAACAATACCTTCACCATATTTAATTATAATTAATTCTCCTGGATTGACATTTGCATATCTTGTTATTTTAATTTAAAGAGTAAGTGACTTTGTTTTGAAAATGTAATAGTCTTTAAGACGATTGAAATTTAAGTGAAAGTGAATGCTTCTGTGCGCTGTTCATCTGCAGTGGAAATGGAATTTATGAAAACTACTATGAAAGGTATACAGGAGGAAAGCCTTGTTCACATGCAAAAGGTAGGGAAAATAGTTCTATCAGTTGGACTTCCTCATATATTTCTTCTAGTCCAAGTGTTCTCACTGTAGTTACTAATGAGTAAATAATGAAATAAAGCATGTGCTTCATAAAAATAAAGATGAAAACAGGCTTAGAGGTTTCCCCAGTATGTTACGGAGGGAATGAAAATAATCTTGAAAAAATAGAATAATCAACAGAGATAGCCAATGGGATCAAATGCCTAGATAGCAGTTCAGCAGAAGTTTTGCAGTTAGTGAAGAGCAAGTAAAATATGAGGCAACAATGCCATGCTGCTTCTAAAATGTAATAATGGGAATATATGAACAGATATATAGCCTGAAAAACAAATAAATAGTTCCTCTGATCAGCTTTGGTAGAGCCTCAGCTGTTCTATATTGTCCAGGACAGTCAAGACAAGTACGGTTGTCTGAAGAAATAAAGAAATTACAGGTAAAAAAAAAAATACAAAACACTAGAATTTTAGAAAACATGTTGCACCAAAAAAAATTATCATGGGATATCTATATATATATGTATATCATCTATATCTATATATATAATTTTTTTGAAAATATTTTTGTAATAACATTCTTCCTATGAAAGGAATGCAGGAAAAGACTGAAAAGATTTAAATTACCCAGGAGTTGATCAGTAAAAAACTGATTCTACAGATACTGATGTGCATGAACAGATTTCCTGGGAGTGATGTGGACTATTTGATGTCTGAGCTTAGAATAGGTTAGACCAGTGTTTGTCAATCATGACACATTTAAGCATGAAAGTCCTCCTGACTCGAAGAAGTAAGTACATAAAATAATCTCTCACAGTCTCTATCAGTCAGTATCGTTGTATGAAAATGTTGGCGACAGATACTGACAGAGTTAAAAAAGGTTTAACTTTTCATATAGGGATTAAAAGTCTTGTTATCATCCTGTTTTTATAGCATTCTTTGAATATAACTTTTATAATTTAAGTACTGCATCTCTTACATTTTATGGCTTCCTTGTCTAATTTGCTCTTCCATTACAGTACTGTGGTGTGTCAAATCTCATGACTATGCATAACCAAAATCAGTCCCCACCATTTTAGGCATTTAACATACACATATTTTAAAAAGCTTAGAGTTTAAAGAATAGTACTAATTGGAAGTAAATGCCAGTATTGTTATCTGCTTGGGTTTTTTAAAGAAAAAAAACAAACACTGAAACAAAAATAACTGAAATACTTGGGGAAACTTCTAAACCTGAACAAGGTGGTTTGAGTCCGAGTCCTTAAAGGCAAGATCCTTTATCTTTCTCAAATAGATGTTGTTGTAAAATAAATTCAGCCACAGTACTCATAAAAATGAAGTTAAAGTGCATAATCAAAACTTGTGTGTTTAGTTTCTCAAACTCTAAAATTTTAATTATATGAAATTTTATATGTTATTATCTTATATGCTGTTATTTTCTGTGCAACATCTTCATTGACATGCCCCAAATAAGACAATTCAATGTCATATTTCTTATTATATAATGTAAAAAGAGTGTGAAGAATGCCATTAAGTTTTTTGCTTCCAGAAACAAACAGTGAATTAGATACAAAATAGACTTTAAAGTAGTTATGAATAGCTTTCTAATAGCACTAAGTATTCTCTAGTGCCACTTGTCTCAAATCCATCTAAGTTGTTGTCTTCAGGTGACAGTTTTCATAACAGGCTTCCAGTATTACTAAAGGATTTGTAATAATGCCTTTTTATGTCCTAGGCTCTTAATCCTCCTGTAATAAGAGAGTACAAAGCATTAAGAGTGTAATTGACAGAATCAATCATAGATGTATAATCAAGCAGGTTGCTGTCCAAAGAGTCTCATTTCTTTTGTGGTGATGTTTGGGAATTATGTATCAAAAACAAGGCAGAGACTAATTAAGAAAGGAAGAAATTTCCCTTGTCTTATGAACCCTCATCTAAGAGGCTTCCTTCTGAAGGAGAAATTAGTTGGAAAGACTCTTTCCAAATACTTACACTGCCCCACATGACATCCTTGTCTATGAACTGGAGAAAACATAAATTTGATGGATTGACCACTCGGTGGATAAAGAATTGTCTGGATGGCTGCACACAGCTTCAGTCAACAGCTCAGTGTCCAACTGTCCTTTATTACTACAAACCACTACTTATATACCTTTTTTAGCACACACGTCTTTTTAGACACTGGTTAATATTAGTTAGCAATGGCACATTTTTGGATGACCCTTTACCTCATTACTGAAGTCCACTGTTTTGCTAAGTTCTTCCTTTGTAGCTTAGTTCCTCCCCTTATCTGACTCACTCCTCCAGATGCCTTCTTCTTTCCCACTCGAATGCCTTCTTCTTTCCCACTTGGATGCCTTTGGTGCCTCATTTCTCATGGATACACTTTAACATCTTCGAGACTAAGTTCTAACTTCATGTCTTCAGTCAGGGAATCCATGGGCCTACTGTAGACCCCCACCACAGGGAGACATTCCCACACACCCTAGTGACAAGTACAGCAGCTACTCAAGCTCTGACTACAACAGGTAACGTAGCTACTCCAACTCCAAGCACAGCAGCTACACCAACCCCAGAGACACATACAGCAGCTACTCAAACTCCGACTGCAGCAGACAGCTCAGATACTCCAGCTCCAAGCACAGCAGCTACACCAGACCCAGTGACAAGTACAGCTCTCTCATTTCAGAGTTCTGAAGGTTTTGAATAGCCTTTGGGTACCCTTGAGACTTGCCTGCTGATTCTGATGGGGATCACCATGTTGGCACACATACAGAGTGTGTTTTACCCATGACCATTTCATCTGATCTGGAAAGTTGAGCAGAGTAGGGTTTGGGCCTTGTCTAGGGTTAGATGACGATATACTAGGACCAAGAGATTTTTCCTGAGGCTGGACAGTCATGAGTGGCAGGGTGTGTGGGACAGTTTGGGCAAGTATCTAGTCCACTGGGCCCCTCCAGTGCTTTGGAAGTATCGGAGATGGAAGGAAGCTGTATGGAGTCCCCAGTGACAAGTTGCAGAAACTGCTGAAGGGGAGGGTGAATTATTTTGAGCCTGGTGGGCCCATGATACCTCAGGCCATCAGGGCAGAGATGCAGCATACAGATGGACTCACAACCGAGGGGTGGACTTAGCAATGGACACTATTGCCCATGTTATTTACGAGTGTGAAACGTGCTGCAATTAAGCAAGTCAAGCGGTTAAAGCCTCTTTGGTATGGAGCATGATGGCTGAAGTGCAAATATGGTGAGGCCTGCAGATTGACTACATCACAGCCTCTTCTGCTCTGAAAGACTGTTACAAGAGATGGAGCCTGACATCATGGATCGCATGAACTCAGCAGCTTTATAGGGATTGGCACATGCACTAAGGAATGATTTCTCTCTCTTTGTGTGTGTGTGGATGTATAAACATACATATGAGAAAAGAGTCATGGTATACTGAAAAATGTGAGATCTGGGCATGACATGAATGTCATGGAATAAGGGGTGGATACTGTCCTGGGTTCAACAGTAGCAGTCATTTTTCTCCTTGTAGCTGGTGCACTGTTGTGTTTTTGACTTTCATCCTGGGAACAATGCTGATAATGCTGACATTTTTAGTTGTTGCTCAGTAATGTTTACTCTGACCAAGGACTTTCTGAGTCTCATGGTCTGCCAGGGAGGAAGGGAATTCAGGAGGAAGGAGAACCAGAACACCCGACCCAAACTAGCCAAAGAGGTATTCCAGTACCACAGCACGTCATGCCCAGTATATAAACTGGGGGCAGTTACTCGAAAGGGTTAGATCACTGCTCGGGTCGGGCTGGGTATTGGTTGGCGGGTGGTGAGCAGTTGTATTCTCTTCCCTTGTTATTTCCCTTATCATTATTATTATTGGTGGCAGCAGTAGTGGTTTTGCGTTATACCTCAGTTACTGGACTGTTCTTATCTCAGCCCGTGGGAGTTACATTCTTTTGATTGTCCTCCTCATCCCTCCAGGAGCAGGGGGAGGAAGCGGGAGGTGCGAGCAAGCGGCTGCATGGTTCTGGGTTGCTGGGGGGCTTAAACCACGACAGCTTGTGAGGTGGGCTGATGCCAACCTGATGAAGTCTAACCATGCCAAGTGCAAGGTCCTACCCCTGGGTCGGAGCAATTGCCAGGCACAGCTACAGGTTGGGCAGAGAAGAGATTCAGAGCAGCCCTGGGGAGAAGGGCTGGGGGATGTTGGTCGATGAGAAACTTAACATGAGCCAACAGTGTGTGCTCGCAGCCCAGAAAGCCAACCGTATCCTCGGTTGCATCAAAAGGAGAGTGACCAGAAGGTTGAGGGAAGTGATCCTGCCCCTCTACTCTGCTTTTGTGAGACCTCACTTGGAGTACTGTGTACAGTTCTGGTGTCCTCAACAAAAGAAGGGCATGGAACTGTTGGAACAAGTCCAGAGGGGGGCCATGAGGATGATCAGGGGACTGGAGCACCTCCCATATGAAGATAGGATGAGAAAGTTTGGGCTGTTCAGCCTGTAGAAGAGACGGCTGCATGGAGACCTCCTAGCAGCCTTCCAGTATCTGAAGGGGGCCTACAGGAATGCCAGAGGGGGACTCTTCATGAGGGACTGTAGTGATAGGACAAGAGGAAATGGGTTCAAACTTAAACAGTGGAAGTTTAGATTGGATATAAGGAAGAAGTTCTTTACTGTTAGGGTGGTGAGGCACTGGAATGGGTTGCCCAGGGAAGTTCTGAATGCTCCATCACTGGCAGTGTTCAAGACCAGGCTGAACAGAGCCTTGGGTGACATGGTCTAGTGTGAGGCATCCCTGCCCATGGCAGGGGATTGGAACTGTATGATCTTAGGGTCCTTTCCAACTGTCACTATTCTATGATTCTATTATTCAGTGATTAAGAACTGATACAGATGTTTCTTAAATATTTTGTCAATTATGTGTCTATTACAGTATGTATTAATTCCCTTGTGCATGACACAAGAACATTTTGAAAAGATTGGTAAAATGTTCAAAGTACAGAAAACTAAAAAAAAATGTAAAATTAAATAATCTCATAAATTAATCCTGCAAAGTTTTTTTTTTTTTTTTTTTTTTTTTTCTTCAGACTCATTAATATATTACAATGGAGGCATATCTAGGCGTATGTTATTTTGCAAGTGAAGTCAATAACTTCACTCTTCAGGGGTGTGTTTTTCTCTCTTGCCTGTTTGTGTAGTCTAAACAGAGCTAAACGTAATTACTGTGGGGTAGGAAAAGCTGAAATATACCTCAGGATTGTTATTTTCTTTGCTTTTTATGTTAGCATATGAAAGCAGCAGTTGAAAAAACCCCACCCAACAGATGGTTTGTGCATTCTATTACAAGCAGATGACAGGTGCTCTGACTAATATTATGTAGATAACATTGTCTGCTAAAAGTTTTGAAAAAAGTATGATTATGGCCTAAATTAAGCAGAAAAATACCAATATGTCTTCTTTATATATATTAAAAGGTGAAGAATCTGTTTATTTCAACATATGCACAGTTTTGTGTTTCTGTGTATATAAATATATACAGGCAAGTCAGGAAATCAGGAACACTATTCTAAAGTACTACTGCCTCTTTATTCAAATGTCATGTTTTGATCATATGTCCTGAACTCTGCTGTTGGGGCCATGACATTTTAATAAAACTTCGATCTCTGCACATTTCAGCATATTGAAATGCCAAGTAGATGGGTCCCAGTTTCTTTTCTGATTGGTATATATTTTTTTTTTTTTAATTTTTTTTTCATTGCTTCATTTTTTTTCTGGAAAAAAATACAAATAATGGTATTGTCTTTTTGTCTTTCTGTAATAGTATTAATTGGATGAGACCCTGGTGCAGCTCAGAAAAATACATTTCCCCTTTGCATGCAGGTGAAATTTATCTAAGATTCCTTACCATTGCAATAATAGTCAATCTTTCTGCCAGAGACTGAATTCCAGCATCATTTTAGAGTAAGCAGCAGTTGCAATGACTTCTTTTCCACTCAGGAAGAGAACACTGTCTAGAAACTGATGTTAAAAAATTAACCAAAGAAACGCAAACCTCATGTCATATACAGTAGACAAATTTCAGAATATCAAAACTCAGTCCAAAGCTAATCTAATGTAAAGATAGCTATGTCTCAAACACAGCTATTACTAATGACTGTTTCTGTAAATTATGTTGCATGCCTTGTGTTTACTGCGCTGATTTTCAAAAAATCCTGTAAAGTTAGGTGCATTTTTGTGAGTTCTCCTTTAAGTTTTGTTCATCTGTAATAATAGTTTTCTTTTTGAAACTTCTGTACAGGAATTTTCAGAATATTATTAGGAAATGGATACATGGATGTATTTGGAAAGCCAAAATGCAGCATAATAGGAATCTGAAGCAAGAGCTTCAGAAATTAATCTTTGACAGCTTCCAGTAACTGTATTCCTGATTATTTATTTTATTTGGATTTGTTTTGTTAGGGCCAACCATATGTTATTAAGTTTTAAAAACCCCCCAAAAAATATAAAAAAAGTCAAAATTTAAAACCTACAATTCATGTTGTAATAAGTGACAATAGAAAATAAAAAACCTTATACAATTATTTATTTTTAAGTCCCTGATTTGCTTTATCTCTCAAATTACTTTTCATGCTCATTTGTATAATAATGTCTTAACTTTAAGCATGCTTTTTAAATGAGTCCTTCTTATAACAAGTTCCTTTAGGCTTGTTTGAAAATAAGTGTTAAATATGATAATTCTATTCTAATTCAGTTCAATGTGGAAGGGTTATTCTGAAAAGAGTGTTAACAAAAACTGATAGTAAATGGTTCAAATGAATGTGTTGGATTTAGGTGGTTGAGACTTCTTATTTACTAATTTATGAATTCTGGTTCATGGAACTATCAAGGTTTTGACTACATTGTCAGAGCCTTGGAAAACTATTAATCTCAAAATCCCCTGAAATGATTGAGGAGATGGTTACAAGTTCAGTGGAAGAACGAACTATATTTTGTTATTAATTCTGAGATCCTCTTTTAAAGAATTTTGTCATCACGTGAATATTTTTAAAATGTGTACAGTTTTTTTGATGTAAGCTCTTCCATGTATGTCATTATCTTATTTCATTAATTTTTTATTTTTTAGTCTTCTACATTTATACAGCTTTGGTATATTATTGAAAACAGGCAAGGATTAAAATAGAAATAATCAGTTCTAAGTGGATAAATTTTGCAGTATTTGTTGTCTTTTTAACAAATATGATCAGTCAGTCTTACATTGAAGTTTATAGTTTACTATAGACATAATATTTCAACATTTTGTTTTCTATTACTGCTGATAAGTACTCAGTAAGATGTAGTGTCAAAGGGGAGTGAGCCATACCACTCTTATCAGAAATAACTATTTTTTTTTTAAAGCTTAATAGGGGCAAAAAAAAGCAGTGTCATTCTTCTACTACGCCTTTTGTCAGATGTTGTGTATTGTCACTGCTGTACGACCTTTTTAAAATGACATTTATTTTTGAATCTCTACACTGCAGTAGAAATTAATTTCTGAGAATAAAAGAACAATTCTTAGGCAATATAATTAGAAAATTTTGGAGAAGTGGCATGCAAGGAAGAGTACCAAATTTCTTATAACCCTGTTTAGACTACCATAACTTTTCTTCGCATTATTTTTGTGTGTTGGATTATCAGGTTCCAAACAATTAAACAGCTTTGCTAAATTTTCTTTGCTAAAACTACAGGCAGTCAGCATTGATGAAGCTATTTTAGCCTTGTTTTTACAGTGACAATTAGTTTACTAATAGGTGTTTCTCCAATTTAATTTTACTCATCTAAAAGAAAGACATCTGGACTGGTATTCATCTGGCCAACCTAATGGACTCAACAGTTGAATATAGTTATTTGAACAAAAAAGAGGTGGCACATGCTGCACAAGATGAGTCCTCTGTGTTATAAAAGTACATGCATTAATTAAACAAGTGAAAGCAGAAATTCATTATACAGTCCAAAGATAACTTGAGATGGTTATACAAGTGCCAAAGTGTCTGGCGTTCAACTATTTGGATGAACCTTGGATGCTAGTAGTCAAACAGTACTACTGTTAACCTGTTGTGCACCACAGAACTGAAGGTGGTAAAATATGTTTATGAACTAAGTGCATGAGCATAATACTTTAACCACTGAATATTTGTCTGTGCATATTTTAAGTGTGATTTCCTTTCAGATCAGATTTTATACCATCTCCCTATAATTTTGTGTTCTACCTCTTGCATCCCAACCTTTTCTGTTTATCCTGTCAGAAAAAAAAATGAATTATGGTAAATTCCCAAAATAATTACATTCTTACAATTTTGTAAAACACTGTCGTGAACATCACAGTCTTCATCAGCCTAAATAACACCACCAGCTTTACTGCACCCTTTACTTTATGAAAGGGTAGCATATGTCTTTGAAGAGATAACAGAAAATCTTGTAATTCAACCCAACCCCCCAAAATGCATAAGAAATCAAGACTCACTAGTCCTGGTGCTCACAGGATTGTTTACTTTTGTTATAGTGTGATTTTTCTCTATATGGAAGAGTTTTAACTTGAAATTAAAACGCTGACAGCGAAGTCTTGGTTAAAAAGTAACCTTCCTTTGGTGATTGTTAAGACTTCTAATTTGTAATTGTTTGTAAATCACTGTAATGATTTCTAAACTGAAAAAGTAGATTTTAGGAAGTATAAAACCAAACAACTGAAAAAGCCAGTTGTAAGGAGAATACAAACTGTCATCATGGCAGTTTAATTCATTATACTTTACAGCTGCATCAGTTTAGAAGCATTTTCAGGGACAGTTACTGGATGTCAGCTGAGAACAGAAATATCTTAAGAGAGGTTAACTTGTTCATTTGCTACCATCTTTCCATATCCTAAGACTGAAAATTTCAAATGTTAAGAGTTTTTCTTTATTCAATAAAATAGAAAAATTAAAGGTATTAGTTGTCTTACATTATCCAATATTCTTGATTTATGTCTACGTTAGTATCCACACACCTGAAAAGTTATGTGAAAGGAGATGGGCTTGGAAGGGAGAAATGATTCACTGGCTCCAAAACCTTTTATGAAGGACTCCTCATTAGTAGAGCCTAGGATGAAACCAGGATCATCTACAAAGGTTCATTATTTCATTGCTTAGAAGTAATGTGGTAAGAAGAGGCATTTTTAGGGTTCTTGTATTACAAGGGAAGCAGAATCACAATACTTGACTGAGGTTATAATGATGATCTCAATTCACCTCAGTCATTTGCATTTAGTTTACTTATTCTGGTGTTTATCTACACTCTATAGCCAATGGAGAGAAATATGCACTTAAAGCCATGGTTCAGCTGACATGTATCAGATGTCTACAGTAATATGGCATGATCATGCTTCAGAAGTGCTTAGATTTTCATAGTGCCCATCCTGTGTTTCTGTAAAGGTTCTTTATATATAGAATAATGTGGAGTAAATTGGGGCAAGGCTGAATCTGAAATTTAGTCTTCTCCTGTGCTTTCATTGCTAGGAAGGCAGTCCAAGTCTCTTTTCCCCGTTATGTGTTTGCCAAAAATAAATTTGACATGAAGAAAAAAAAAAATCAGAAAATCATCTCTGTAAAGCAGCAATGTAACAAAATGTGCATTTCTTTCCTTTCCTTTTTCATAGATATATTTGGTCTCTTTTAAACAGAACTTATCACAAACTCAGTTCTTGTCTTAATATTTTATAACCTTGAACCTTATAAAAATTTAACGCTTTATAAAAGTTTAATACATCAGCAGAAGATAGTTGCTGAATAAGAATGTTTTGAAAGGGGTTCTTCAGCACAAAGAAGTAAGCACTGAAGTAATTCGTGAATATTTCATGTTACAAGAACCAGCTTCAAAGTCAAACTTCATTTTTTTTTGACAAAAATACTATTCAAAAGGTTAGTTATAACCTTTGGAAAAAGTTACTTTAATAATAACAAGCATAGAAATATATGAAATGTTTGCAAGCCTTTGGGTTTTTAGTATGCATGTTTCTAATGCCAATTAAAAATGTCATCATTCAGGGATAAGTGCATTTTGAAATAGGCATTGGTAAAAGCTTTACCCTCCAGAAGGTATTTTAAAAGAAAACAAATAAGGGGGAAATTATTGATATGTATTTCAGGTTGAGGTCTTTGTAAAACCCCATTTTATTCTGGGAGTTAGGTAGTTGAACTAGTTTTCAATTCCTTCCAGCAGACTATACCATTTTGCTTCACTGCACTGCTCCCACTAAAATTAAAACCAAAAATAACGAATGACAAGAACAACAAAAAACTTATAAGAAAAGAGAGAATCATCCCTGAGACCAAGGATGTTTGGTCACAGCTGGATCAGGTAGTCCAGTTATGCCAGATAGGCTGCTTCAAGCTATGTTTGGTGGTCCTGTATTGATAAAATCTTGCCTAACTAGTATGATTGCTGGCTATCCAATGGTTTTGTGTTGAACCCTCAACTTACAAATAGAAATGAGGGACATCTTGTTTCAATCTGTCTTGTCTTTGCTTCCTCTCCATGCCCCAGTTGCTCTGTAGTTTACAGCAGTATGAAATACGGATCACTTTTCAACTGACAACACAAGTTTTGGCAAGCATTAATGTCAAGGAGGGTTGTATGCAGAATAAAGGAAACAGCTTCCCAAATTATCTTTCCTTCTTTCTTCCTTTCTCTCACCATTTTTCTTCTCATTCCACAGCATTGAGCTGTTCTGCTGTTGTTGCCTCAAGAAAATACTGCTTAATAAACTGCAAACATAATAAACTTGCAAGTCATGGCAAATGAATTGTCAGTGTCCCTTATAAAGTCCATGTAATGGCTGCAGTATGTACTGTACAGCACTGAAAAAAACAAATGAGCATAGCTTCTGCAAGTACTGTACTACCAATTTTTCCCACAAGTAAATCAGACAGCCATGAATTGCTTTCTTCTTTAAGAGTATTCATAAAGTCTCTATGATAAGTTTTCTGTGGTGGCAAAAGTTGCCCAGAGTGCTGGAACCCTGCACAGCTTCTGTGTACCAGTTTTTCTCTTATTATTAGAAACGGTCTGATTCTAATTTCTGTCTGTACAAATTTTCATGGGGACTTTGAGAAGGTTTGATTCAATTAAAAATAAAATTTGTTTTTTATTTTACATCTCGAAGGAGAGGAGTTGAAAGATATCACTAATAACTGACTTACTAAAGGAATATGAAGTGCAGGAAAGATGGAATGAGGGATAGGATGCTTGCAAAGGCATCTGCTTAGCATCATCTTACATCTATGGCATGTGATTCAGAAGATGATTATAAGAAATACTTATTTCAAATATAATCACTGTGGTGGTATGTTGTGCATATAAAACACACATAGACACATACACAAAGTGATTATTTTTACATTCTTACAGAGTAAAAATATTGAACAACTCTCAGAAAGAAACTGCCTGTAGTTTAAGTTTTTAAGAAAAGAATGATCTTTATTAAGAAAGTAAAATGTGAATGCTAAAATAAATAGGATTAAAATTAAATCACTATCACATTGCCTTTTCTGAGAAGTTAAAGACAAAAACCTGCTGCCAGATCAAAGATCCCAGCATCTGATTTAGGAAGTAGCTGCTGACGTACATAAGAAAAGAATATCAAATGCTTTACTGGACTTCTTAAGAAAACGAAAATTATCTGCGATGAATCCAGAATTTTCTTCTAAGTGGTAACAGCCAATTTAGTCTGTTGGTTTTCATGTCAGAATTATTTTACAGTCTCCTTGAGTCTGCAGTTTTCAACACCAAATTTTATCTAATTGTGTTAACATTCACATGTATTGTTTAGTCATTCAGAAATGTGTGAAATCTTTCTTATACCATTATGATTAGGTTAGATTTGATTATGACTATTTAAATAAAAGATTTTCCATACTCAGTTTTCTTGGGTAATAATTAACAACAAACCCAGCCACACAGATTATTCAGGGATGCCTCTGTAGCGGTCTGTTAATAATGCAAAATGGCTGTTCTTTCCAATCCTTTTTCTGTCTTCTAGCTAGTTATTAATTCATTCCTCTTCCTTTAAAACATGTTAGGTTATTTCAGAGAATTTTATGGGAGAACTTAAGAAAAGTTTCATTGGAAAAACAGAGTACATACTACTCATAGCTTATTCACATACTTGCGGGTTCCTTCACGTGACTCAACTAAAACTTGTAAGGGCAGGATTTCTTCCATGGAAGACAGTTTGAGACTTCCGAATGTAACATATATTCAAGTGTGTATAAGAATGACATTCCTTGCCATAAAATTCTGACAATGGCTAGATCTCTTTTTAAAGTTGGTGTTGCACAAAGCTTATTTAAGTGATAGCTTATACTACAGAACTAAGACTTTAGCAGTTTGATATGTATTCCATACAAAACTAGATGATGAATAAAAAATTATCCAGTCAATTTATTATTTTGAATTTCATAAATTTATACCAGACCCTTTCTTTCAGCGATTTCATTTTGTGACTACTTGTCAGGTTTTGTTTCTAGTAAAAAGAAGACATCTGGTCAGAGAACTTACATGTGTTCATCTGTGACTGAACTCTGCTGTAAATAGAAAGTGAGATAGGCTACATGAAGAAAAAAAAATATCAAAAACCCAAGAACTGAGTGAAGCATGTGGTTTTCTATGTTTTTTTTTAAACCTTGATAAATGCAGTTGAAACTCTTGGTTTTTCCACAGTTTCTTTTCAGACACGGTTCATTCTTTCAGTGTGAGGTATTATAACATTTTTGCTATCAATTTCTTGTTCTTTGCTAAAGGTATTGCTTTTATTTCAAATGAGTCTGTCGTGGTTTAAGCCCCCCACCCACGCAGTTTTACTCACTCACTCCTCCTCTTCCTTCCCCCACTCCCAGGGGAATGGGGAGGAGAATCAAAAGAATTCAACTAGCACAGGTTGAGATAAGAACAGTTTAGTAACTAAGGTATAACACAAATCTCTACTGCTACCACCAATAATAATACAAGAGAAATACAAGGAATGAGAATACAGCTGCTCACCAAGCCCGACCCAGCCAGTGCACCCCCCAGCAGCGAACCCCCCAATACCAAAAAACCTGACCATGCCGTGCACCCCCAGTCCACCACCACACCCTTCCGGGTCTCTCCCCTCTGTGTTCACATTCTGGACATGACATGCTGTGGTATGGAATAACCTCTTTGGTCAGTTTGGGTCAGGTGTCCTGTCTCTGCTTCCTCCCGGCTTCCCCTCCTCCCTGGCATAGCATAAGACTCAGAAAGTCCTTGGGCAGACCAAAACATTACCAGGCAGTAACTGAAAACACTGGTGTCATCAGCGCTGCTCCAAGGCCCAAAATCAAAAACACAGCGCTGCACCAGCTACCAAGAAGGAGAAAAAACGACTGCTGCTGCTGAACCCATGACAGAGTCTTAAAAAAAAGTAACAGCCATTCAAGCACATAAAAGTAAAACTAAAAGGTTGTTCCATTCTATCAAGCTTTTTTAATTGCATCAAAAAGCGCATTGTAAAATGGAAAGTAGTAGACTTTTTTTTTAGTCCATTTCTATCATAATCAGTATTCAAAGCAAAGGGAGAGATATGCTAAAATACAGACTTGACTTTTAGGAACTAAATCAAAAAATTTTTTTCTTTTTCAGAAATGCAAGATTATGAAATTAATTATATTTAATTTCTGTTATCAGGTGTTTAATAATGATTGTTAAAAGCTCATAGACTTCAGCCTTTGTTAGTACAAGGAGATATTGTGACATCTCTCACATAGATCATTTGGTGCTCAGTGAAGCTCATTTGAACTAATTAAGTTTTACAAAAGTAGTTTACTTACAAAAGGAAAAGATTAGCTTCCTCATGGTTTTGTATTTCTGATACACATAAGCATCTTTTGGAAAGGAAGAATAGAAGGGAGGAAGACAAGAGTAATTTAAATACCACTGAAATGTTCTCAGCATTTGGTTATTCTCTGCATGAAAGGTCCATTGCATTATACTGTCTCCTAATATTAATGCCATCAGAAGATATGCAATCAGATAGTCTGTTACTGACTAGGTTGGGTGTCTGAACTCTCTATTTTGGGGACTTTTTGGTTATTTTTTGTATTTATTTAACTTCTAGGTTACTTAACAGAAAAACAAGAAAAAAATTCTTTAATGCCAGCATTCTGATAGATACTACTATTTCTCAATATTGGCTCTGGAGTCTTCTGGAAGCTTCTAATTTTTCTTACAAATGCAAGAAAATAATATGAGAGATTCTCCCTTTTGAACAGATCAGTTCAGCTTCTTTGGTTAATAATATTTTGATGTCATGTTTGTATAATGCAGTAACCAATAAGCAATTGCTGTATTATAAGAATTTATAATACGAGTTAAGCCGCTAATGAATTCTGTGACCAACATTTTTCTGTATTAATTTTAGCCAAATTGAACTTAAAAGAAAATCTTAAATAAAAGAAGCAAGCCCTTACATTTGAATTTAATTTCTTATTTTAGGAAAATTTGAGGGAGTCTCATAATTATTAGGGAAAGTTTGCATTTTTTTCTTTATAGTTTTTTTCTGCTTTTTTTTTTTTTATTTAATATTATTAGTGCTGACTGAAGGGTTGGAGAGGTCTTCAACAGCCCAGATTAAAAACAATTCTGAAAAAAAAAAAAGTTGTGCATTGGATAAACAAGCATACTTTGGATTGCTGAAGTGGATATAACCTGATTTTGTTTCTTAACTTCAAATAATTTAAAAAAAAGGGAAAGTAATTTTTATAGTTGTCTGTAGTCTGTAGATGCTCTTGTGTTATGGACAAACTCAAAAGTTGTGAATTTCAGTATGTAAACCCCACTTTTCTTCTCATTCCCAAATAATGTTTGCTTTGTATTAATATTGACCTATTGACCATGCATACCTTTCAAATTCATCACTGAAAATAAATCAGAAAACAGAAAAAAAAAGTGAAAAAGAAAAAAAAGTGCTGTTTGCCCTCTTTCTGAAGTCTGAGGCTTCACTCAGGAAATAATACCACCTTGAAAATTTAATGTTTGAGTCCCACCAATTTACATAAGAATCTATTCGCTTTCCTTAATGAGAGCTTACATTAATAATCTTAGTTTCAGTTGCTCTTCACCAATTCACAAAAAAAAAATCACTTAACTATTACTCTTCCTGAGCAAGATCTTTACAAAACAGCAGTAATGTTTTTATTTTTGCTGCAACAAGTAAAATTTTTTATTGCAACTTCTGATCACTCTATCAAACAGAACTGAAAAAGCCAGTTCTCTTGCTTCAGGAAGGTCTTGACACTGTAGTGTTAAAAAAGTGAAAAAATAATCAATAGCTTAACTTTTTAATTATATATTAATGTTCAGAATGCTCTGTAGAAAAAAATAAGGCTTTACCAGAGAGATTGCTCTTGAATATACAGCTTGAAGTCTAGGAGCTGTTAAAAGTTACCTGTAGTTTTCTGTGTTGTCAATAAGTAAGATAAAATGTGTGTACGTGTTTGGGGGCCAAATTAGAGTTGGCATTCCTCATTCTGCTAAATAAAGAAGTGGGGGCAAAAGGTGTTTCCTGCCTATGTGCCTCCCCACTATATCTGCAAAGGAGTCTATGTGTGGCTCTTAGCCTTGACTAAGCACTCCTAGCTTTAGGCATCTACTTCGGGTCTAAAGATGAGGAACATGACAGCTTCCATTAGTGGTAGTAGGAAAATGAAAGTATTTCCAAGTAATCTAGCTTATTTTAGCTCTATTGCATGCAGCTAATTCAGCGTGATGAATTGAGCCTTTCCTCATAAGCACCTTCAGCATTCTGACTTCTTCGAAGGGAGACAAGAGAAAAATAGGGGAACATATAGAAGTGTTTTAAAATGTACACAGTCAGCCTCCATTCATGGAGATTCGGGAAGACCGAGAAATCACTCCCAGCAGACACTTCCAAGTTTGTTCCTATCTAAGTCATTTCTCTCAGGTCACTACTAGGTGATGACATGCGGCACCATGCGGAATACTACTTGAAGGAAGTACACTTGCATACTTCTGTGACTCCAAGATTATTCCAGAAAAATTGATCTGCTGTGGTAATAAGTTTGTTGTAGGCTTTTCTCCCCTCTGTGCTACCTCCATGAACAATAAAGGAAGACGAAGGAACATGAACATTTGTCACGGGCTCAGCAGCAGCAGTCATTTTTCTCCTTCTTGGTAGCTGGTGCAGCGCTGTGTTTTTTGATTTTGGGCCTTGGAACTGCGCTGATAACACCAGTGTTTTCAGTTACTGCTTGGCAATGTTTTGGTCTGACCAAGGACTTTCTGAGCCTCATGCTTTGCCAGGGAGGAGGGGAAGCCAGGAGGAAGCGGAGGCAAGGGCACCTGACCCAAACTGACCAAAGAGGTTATCCCATACCACAGCACGTCATGTCCAGAATGTGAAAATGGAGAGCAGAGACCCAGAAGGGTGTGGTGGTGGACTGGGGGTGCACGGCATGGTCAGGTTTTTGGTATTTGGGGGGTTTGCTGCTGGGGGATGCACTGGCTGGGTCGGGCTTGGTGAGCAGTTGTATTCTCTTTCCTTGTATTTCTCTTGTATTATTACTGGTGGTAGCAGTAGTGATTTGTGTTACACCTTAGTTACTAAACTGTTCTTATCTCAACCTGTGCTAGTTGAATTCTTTTGATTCTCCTCCCCATTCCCTGGGGTCTGGGGGAAGAAAGAGGGAGGAGTGAGTGAGTGAGTGAGTAAAACTTTGTGAGCTTTAGAGACTTAAACCACGACAACATTAAAGGATAGTGCAAGTAAAATTCAGTATCAGGCAGATTAAATGGCATTTGGGAACAGCTTTATTATGGACAAAAAAACCCAAATAGGTATAGATTTTTTCCTTCTAATTTGGAAGCACAAATTTGCTTACCTTCAGTGAGACTGCTAATCTTAGGGTTTCAAGTACCTTTTTTGAAAAATGTGTGAGATTTTAGAAATTCAGAAATTATCATATACTGTTTACTAATTCAACTGAATAAATCTGGTGTGTCAGTCACATTTAACTGAGCGTTCTGCATGCATATATGTTCAATGCTGCAAAGCTGTCATCCATTATGATGTTTATTCTTAGCACCATAATAGAATAAACTGAGTGTGCCTGACGTCAAAAGAAACTGTATATAAAAGCAAACTGATCTCCTTACACATGAGCATACGTAAAGTGTTCCACAGAGCGAAGGTCTAAAAAGGCACTCTTTGGAGACATATTGAAATGGTGCAATGGCTATTTCTTGTATAAACATGGACTGGCAGGGAGGAAAAAAAAAAAAAGTGTTTTAAAACCAAAGAACAGGTTTAGGTAGACTTAAATATTACAAGGTTACTAATTCTAAACTAAGTAAACCTAAACTGCCATGTACTGGAAACCCATGAGTAAGGATTATCTATTAATTTCTTAAAACTCACTATTCATGGATTGAAGCAAATGAGTTCTTCCATCCCTCCTGCTGTTTTGTTTGCCTTAAGGATTGTTAATTAATCAATCAACAAGTATTGCAGATAACCTCCTTACAATAAAATTTGTAACTGTGTTCCGTATCCTCAATCATTAAGTGAGAATTTCATGCTCTGGTACTTAACCAGCTACATGTCAACATGATTTGGCAGGCGGGCACTGATGCATATAAGTCTTTTGAAACATCTCTACTAAGAGGCTTTAAAAAAAAGGCAGCATGAATATTTCATTCAGCAGAATAAAATACTAGAAATTTATTTCTATTCTTTCATTTCATGTTATTTTCAAGCAAGAGAAAGAGCTTTGCAATTCTGATACAGAGGTTATGTTTTAAAAATATTCATTTATGTATCACTCCCACAAAGTGATGCATGGAAAATCATAATATTGCCATGTGCATGTTATGTGAGACAACTGATGGTCTGTGTCCCACTGTCTACCAGCTATATGCAAATAACTGTTGAGGGTGACAGTTGCCTTACTCCCACTTAGCAGCTTTGGTGGGACACTCAGCTTCAGCAGGGATTTGTCTTAAAGAATATTCATGAGATATGAACAGTTAAGAGAATATGTATCCATTGATTACCCTATATGTGGCTACTATAAACCCTGTACTCAGCCGTTTCCTTAGTTGATGAAATGTGGAATTCCTTTTTGAGAGCTTTACACAAAAACAAAGCTCTGAGCTTGTATTTCATTATTTATAACTCCTATTGCATAGCTGGGTGCATGTCTCAATCCCCTTCGATGCTGTTCTTGTTTGTTCTTGAGTATGCTGAGGCAATGCAACTATCAAGCTCAAGGAATATAAAACCAAACAAATGTTTATTCTGCATTTAACGGTCAAAACACTGCCTACTCCAAATACTTTGTATGTATTTTTAAATCTTTCTACAGACTTTTAAGAAGCAGACTTTGTACTGGGATTCATTTTGCTTGACTCCATTGCCTGTAATGTTGATATTTGAATGTGGCCTAGTAATTGAAGCACACATTGTTAGGAAAAAAAAACAAAATCAGAGCAAACCAACAAAACAGTTAAAGTATCTGGAGAGCTATTAATCTCATTGCTAAAGTAAATTTCTGTAAACGTCCCTAGGAATAGTTCTCTAGGCTACAGCAATAGCTTAGTTCAGTTCCCTATGCATACGCATCTAGTGTTACTTGACATGCCCTAAGATGTCTAAGATCTGGTTACATGGTTGACAGATACTACATGGGATCAGGAGGAGACCATACTTTATGTGCTACCATCTGAAGACCAGACAAGATACGTGAGAGCATATTAAATTGCTTCAAAATGACCATATGCAGGCAGCTGAACTGGTATCTTGTGGCATAAAGAATGCCATGAGGTGGCATATTTATGTTCAAGGCATAAAGACTGTCATCAGTGAGGACTAGTTTTAAATGTTCAGATGTATCTTGTGTTTACTTAGTGAACAAGCGTACTGTAGAAAAGACGATTTCATAATCCTCAGTGTAACATTACTTGTTTTACTAATGTCTCTATTTTAAAATAGCATAATAATAGGGTAACATAATTGCCTTTGATACAAAATTCTCATTCCTTAGTTAATACACACGTACAGCAGCCTCTGTTTCTAATTACAAAAAAAAAAAAACAAAAACGCATATCAAAGAGAAGATGCAGTGCACTGTAATTTGGTTTTGACTATTGCAATTTCTTTTTGGGAAAATAAAATGTTACAGACAACATTATATTCTGATTTATGGCCACACAGCACAACTATAGCATGAAAATCCATCCTAACTACAGAAATCTGGTACAATTTTTCAAAGAGAATGATTGTTGGTGATGGAGAGAAGAACAGAATTCCTGAAAATTTTTAAGATTCAAATATCATGCCTATTTCTCTTATATTCTTGCCTGTATTCTAGAATTTTTTTTGAAGTTCTGTGACCAAGGAGCGAAGACATTAATTATATTTGATATGTGTTTCTTTAAATGTTCTAAGTTCTTCATCTTAAATTGATCATTCCAACAAAAATGAAAGAAATTGCTTTCAATTATGTGAGGGAAATTGTATTGCCCATTATTCACGCTATATATTCACTTAAGAAGCCTTAAGATTGCAAATCTAAGAAAAACAGTTTTGGTAGGATCCTTTCATTTTTAATGTGACATTTTTTGTATATGTTGCTTCAAAGGAGTGCTGTCTCCTACACTGGGAGTTCGAAAGCAGTGAAGAAGTGATGGATTTATGACAATTAAGTCCAGAAGGGACCATTACATTGACTGAAGTCACATAGAGCACATACACAGAATTTCACTGAGGTACTCCTATATTCAATAAATAAACACCAACCTTACAATACTGGGATCAAGAGATAAAACCTATCCTGTCATCAGCAGATGAAGAATCAATCACATCTAATCAGTCTCTTTGTTAGATTGACTGTCCCAATGAATTAAACCTAGGAAAGATTTTGGTACTAAAGCACACTTCTAAATGAACTAATGGCATATGATAGGGGCATAATCAGCCTCTGGTGAATGCCCAATTGCTTAAAAAATCTTTCATAAAATAGTTATTAAAGGCTGCTTGCTAAGCTGGAAGGACACTTAATACAGCTATGTCCTAAAGTCAGTTTCATGCAATAGTTTAATTGCTTGAATAACATAATAAAAACATAGGCATCCAATCTGCAGGTGAAAGGGAAGGTTCTTCCAAAACTATTTGCAAACAGAAGTCTGAGCTCATGTTGGTTTCTCATTTGGGAGAAAAAAGGAAAAAAAAAAGAAAAAAGAAAGCTAGATGTTGAAACACAAGGCTCAGACTCACAAACAAATTACCGATGGGTACTGCTTTAATAATCACAGATATATATATATCCCACAGCAAATGAAGGTAATTTGAATTAACTTATTCCTCTTACAACAAAATATAAGTTATTTCAGATTTGTTGTATCTGTGGCTAAGAATAGGAACTTTGACAACCTGATGAGTACTGCCTTTTGGGAACATGTTTAGCTATAGGCATAGTTAAAACACTGAAAAAGATTACCATAAATATCTGTGAATCTCACTTCCTGAAATATTTTAAGTTCTGAGAATTAAGCAGACATTTTCCAGTGATCTTTAGGCACATTTAATTCCAACTAGGCAGATGGTTAAATAATTTTCCAAAATTTGTTCCATTTTAGTATTTACATCATTCTCTGGTTAGCTGTTCTTCCAGTTCTCTTGAATTTTCCTTGTGACATTCCAGAGGAAAAGGAAACACAAAAAGACCTAGAGAGCTGGAGTCTCTCCCTTAATATTCACAGATTTTTCTTTGTGGCTCCAAGCAGATCACCTGCAGCTGTAGCCACACAGGTTCTCTTGTGCTTTTTCCCACTGAACAATCTTTGTTTCTGGAACAACTGTATACAGGCTTCACAGAAAGGCTGAGGTTGGAAGGGACCTAGGGAGGTCACAGGGACACTGTGAGCACACTACCTAGGACCATGTCCAGATGGCTTTTGAATATCTCTGGGGATGAAGACTCCACAGCGTAACTGGGCAATCTGTGCCATGGCTCAATCACCCTCACAGTGAAACAGTGTGTCTTAATGTTCCTGCATTTCAGTTTGTGCCTACTGCCTTCTGTTCCTGACATAGGGCATAATTCCGTCCTCTTTGCACCATCCCTTCAGATGTATCATCAACATAGGCTTGCCAGTACTGATGATGGCTAGCTCCTTCTGGAACAAACCAGCTAAATTCACACTATAGTAACAATTTATCACTGTTCGTCATATCTCATGCCCCTTCCTTGGCCAAATTTATCCAAATGATGAGCACTAGCACTGTTCACCAGAGCTCCCCCTGAACCATCCCTGAGGAATGCTCTCTCTCGCTTTCATGTAGTTCACAGTCACAGAATGCACCAGGAGCACCAGAACAGGAGCGACACCCCTTTTACTCCTGTTATGAATTTGTCAGACTATTTAGTGTGCAGTTAAACTAGTCTGACGTGTTCACAAGTGAAATCTGTGTACAAATACTGTCTTTATATCAATCTTATTTGAAAGGTATAAGGTCCTCAGCTCCCCCTGCAAGCACATGTGAGATCACCTGAGAAACCTGCTATGATGCGTTTACTCTGCCGTTGCCTTCCATTAGCCTTCATGACCTCTGTCCAAGGACATTATGAGTGGTAGTAAAGCAGTACCTCCTAGTGCACAGCCAATGTGCATATGTGTCTCCTTTGTAATCTTATGTCAATTTTGAATTGTTCTGTTTACTAATAGTATCATTACACAAAGAAATGGGCTGCAGCAATACTATGTTTGAGAAAATAAGGAAAGAAGGCTGGCAGAAGAAATTAGTATATTACTGTAGCTTGTTTTGAAACCCCAATAGCAGCGTCCCTCTACTCCATGTCATATTTCCACATCTCAACTCACATTGCATGACAGTTCAGTTAGTTGGTACAGTGAACATTTCACACAACTCATCCACAGGTGTCAAACTTACAGCTATCATTACTTCTGTTAGCTATCTTGCCTTCTGACAAGTCAGTGTCTGTCCTGCAGGCTCATCTTGCTCTCTGCCTTACAGTCTGCTTCTCAGAATAGCAAGCTGATGCTCAATTGTCCTCTTCAGTAACACTGTGTATCTATGTGCACTTAACATTACCTGCATGAAAAGGAAGAAGAGCTGATTTTACTGAGCAGGCATTGGAACCGTCTGGGATAGAAAGAAGTGACAGAAAAATATGTGGTATTTTTACTGTCAAGATAAGATACTTCCAGAAGCTCATGAAGGAAAATTACATTCTCCATCAAAACTTGTGCAGTTCTAAGATCATCCTTAATATTCTATCATCTCTCCTAATTTTATGTGCAGTTCAGTACAGAGATGACCTTTCAGCGCAAGCACTGTGCAGACCATCTTGGCAAAAACCGCTACCTACATCTGGATGAAATCTGTTCTGTTATGGATTATTTCTAAAGAAGGAGAAAAACACCTGGAATTAGATTTTTTTCTTATTTCAGGAATTCAGAGAACTCTGACTGTGTAACCAAACTATTTACCATAAAGTTAAAAACTTCTGTTGCAATTTTGAGAGTAAATACATTCATCTGCTCATCTATTCTTTTATTATATAAAATGAGAGATGATGGAATGCATTAATCAAGAGTAAACTGATTTTTTGAGGTTAGCTTTTCTGATTTATTGATTTTTTTTAGCTTTATTAACAGTGCTATGTTTGTTTTGGTTTTGTTGTTTGTTTTAATTACATCTCAAATCTTTGCAAGAAGCAACATTTTATATGCATAGATGAGTCTCCTTTTTAAGATACAGCTATATAGCTAAATAAACAGTCAATCTGTGTATCAGCTGCTTTCTTGGTTAAGCGTATTTTCTCAGGAATCAGCATGATTCCTGACATAACTGTAGTTAATGAACCATTGCTTCAAAGTCCTATGTGTTGTTATTTTGGCCACTGGCAGGCAGGCCATTGCAATTAACACTTAACTATGGCCAAATCTATCAGAAGGAAAGAAGTCCATAATGTTGTATGCAGCCAGAAAGGAATTTTACAGCACCTTAAAATCTTTTTCCGGCAACACCAACTGCAGTTTGGCAACCCCCTTCTTTTTGCTGTTGCTACCGTTGTTAGATATATGCTGAATGTTGGTCACAGTTAAGAAAGCAGATCTCAATCAGAAATGCAGTTTCATGTAGCATAAATGCAGTTTTGTTTTAAAATAGGTTATCATTTTATAACTGGATCATATTAAAAAATGTAGATAGCCATGAGTAAATTATGCTATTGCTTGTCCTCATCAAACTCATTACTTGGAAAGCCTTTCATCCCTCTCCCTAACCAGAAATATGTCAAATTCTCTCAAAAGGCCCTCCTCATATTTCTTCCCTTCCCAACCATCACCAATGATATTTTCCTGTAGAAAAAGTAATGAGAATAAGCTCACAGGACATGATCAGAACAAGCTCTGGAGAGCAAGCTCCATCTCTGAGTTGCCATTGCATTCAGAGTAATTTCTCATGGTCAAAACTTAATGCAAGTGTATGAAGTTCCCACTGAAATAGCAACAGAGAACAGGGGAAAGGAAATGAAAATAATCATTACAGAACATTTTCATAGAGCTATCTCAAACAGAAAATGACCAGTGGGTTATGTAAAATTTCTCGTCTTACGTAAATTCAAGAGAGAATTTTCACAAAGGATCTTACTTTGAAGGTATACCTCATATATTTGGGAGAAGGGAGATCAGGGACCGCTCCCCATGGGAAGATGAACAGGAAGCCAAGGGTGAGCACAGCATAGAAAGTGCCCCCACGGATGTGGTACAGCCCTAGAGTATCTGAGCATGGCAGGCAGAGCCCAGGACTGGTAACTGGTACTGGGGACATCCCCAACATCCAGAACTGGTAGGGGTATGATCTCTGAGGTGTATTAATAGTGTCTCATTCTGCCTTGCCTCTAGACAAAGGAATATTGAAAAAGAGGAAATTAAAAATAGAGAGAACAATTTATACTTTTCTCTGAGTCTTGTTATTCATTTACTGGGAGACCATAATTCTAATGAAACACATGGGGCTCAGGCCACTGTACTTGAAAGGGCTTTGCTTCAGTAACTCTAGAAAAATATTTAGCTAAGGTTATTTATTTTTAGTTGTAGTTAGCTTTGTAAAATAGAAGATTACGGTGAAAAGAAAGGATGGTTCTATCACTGAAACATTGTATTAATACGCAGGGGATTTAAGTTCAGGTTTTGGCTTTAACTCAGTGTAATTTTGTGGACAAGTCACTTAACCTCAAAGCTTCCATATGATCTGTAATGTAGGAGGAAGACATTGAGACCATAGGATGGTGTCACCATGATTGTGAAGTACTGGTGAAAGTGTTAATTATTCTGATTAAAGACTAAACACTGAGAAAGATAATTATGCAGCCAAAACCAATTACTTACCTTAAAGTTATCAGTTGAAATTGCATTTGGTTATCTTTCACATATTTGAATTTGGCATTAGTCTATATAACATATAAATAAATCAGCAAAATATAGTCATTTTCAAATATGACAAAGATATGTCAGGTACCAGTGAAACTGAAGTCAGTGCATAACTGAAAGATACTCTGCCATAATTTTTAAGTACAGCACAGTGACCTGCTTTTGGCTGTGCATTGTAAGAATTTGTCTAATTAATGTTTGTCCCAAAGAAAAACAAGCAAGAAAATGCTAAAACTGGTGCAACATTATCCTGGGTTCAGCAGTAGCAGTCATTTTTCTCCTTCTTGGTAGCTGGTGCAGCGCTGTGTTTTTGGTTTTGGGCCTGGGAACATTGCTGATAACACCAGTGTTTTCAGTTACTGCTTGGTAATGTTTTGGTCTGACCAAGGACTTTCTGAGCCTCATGCTTTGCCAGGGAGGAGGGGAAGCCCCCGGAGGAAGCGGAGGCAAGGGCACCTGACCCAAACTGACCAAAGAGGTTATTCCATACCACAGTACATCATGCCCAGGATGTAAAAACTAGGGGCAGAGACCTGTAAGGGTGGGGGTGCACTGCACGGTCAGGCTTGGTATTGGGTGGTGAGCAATTGTATTCTTTTCCCTTGTATTTCTCTTGTCATTATTATTATTGGTGGTGTTGTGGTTTAAGCCTCTAACCCCCTCACGCAGTTTTCTCACTCACTCACTCACTCACTCACTCACTCACTCATCTCTTTTGCTCCTCCCAGTCCCGGGAGCATGGGGAGGAGAATCGAAAAATAATTCAACTCGCACAGGTTGAGATAAGAACAGTTTAGTAACTAAAGTATAACACAAATCACTACTGCTACCACCAGTAATAATACAAGAGAAATACAAGGAAAGAGAATACAACTGCTCACCAAGCCTGACCCAGCCAGTGCACCCCCCAGCAGCGAACCCCCCAGTCCACCACCACACCCTTGCGGGTCTCTGCTCTCCGTTTTCACATCCTGGACACGACATGCTGTGGTATGGAATAACCTCTTTGGTCAGTTTGGATCAGGTGTCCTGCCTTTGTTTCCTCCGGGCTCCCCCTCCTCCCTGGCATAGCATGAGGCTCAGAAAGTCCTTGGCCAGACAAAACACTACCAAGCAGTAACTGAAAACACTGGTGTTATCAGTGCAGTTCCCAGGCCCAAAATCAAAAAACACAGTGCTGCACCAGCTACCAAGAGGGAGAAAAATGACTACTGCTGCTGAACCCATGACAGGTGGTAGCAGTAGTGATTTGTGTTATGCCTTAGTTACTAAACTGTTCTTATCTCAACATGTGGGATTTGCATTCTTTCGATTCTCCTCCCCATCCACCAAGACTGGGGGAAGAAAAAGAGGGAAGTGAGTGAGTGAGAAAACTTTGTGGTTGACTGGACTTAAACCACGACAGTTCTTTTTGGCGCCCAACGTGGGGCACAAAGGGTGGAGATAATGACAGGATTAATATCCACTCGCCACAATGCTGATTTATTGGCTCTCAGAGTTATTGCTCTTGATTCTCTTGAGTTCATATTTTCAACCTTTTGTGCCTTACTTACAGCTGGTATTTGTTATCTTAGCATTTTTTGGACATGGGTTTTGGGTTAAGGTTCTTGTTTCATTGTACTTTATTGGAATGACTTGTAATGCGGGTGGGCTCCAGAAGCACGGGAGGGCAGATGTAGAGGTGGACTTGTACCTGGCAGTTCGGCTGCTCTTCACCGTCCTGGTCCTCGTCCTCGCCTCCATCTTCCTGAGGCTGTGGGGAGCCGAGGGGAGGTGGCCCCAGCAGCCACCAGTGGCCGAAACGGTCCAAGAGCGGGGCCCCTGGGACTAGGAGGCCAGGAATTGGGTGGCTACTGAGTGGCTGGGGGGAGCGGCGGAGAAGCCAGGCCCCAAGGCCCGGCTGAGCCCCGCGGCTGCCGAACAGCGGGAGGAGAAGGCAGAGATGACGGGCCTCGAGACCGAGACGAGCCCTGCAGCCGAGCCCAGCCCCACGGTGGCCGAGAGCATTCCCCAGCAGAACCCCACCCACAGAGCCCCAGGAGGATGCAGGAGACCACGCAGCACTTCCCAGCAAGGCAGGGGAGGAAGATCTGGACTCAGACAAAAAGCAGCTGGTGGTGAGAGAGCCGGCAAGCACAGCAGCTACACCAGCCCCAGTGACAAGTACAGCAGCAATCATTTGAGAGTTCTGGAGGTTTTGAATGGTCTTTAAGCACCCTTGAGACCTGCCTGCTGATTGTGATGGGGATCAGCATTTTGGCATGCACAGAGAGTGTGTTTTACCCTTGGCCATTTTGTCTGGTCCCGAGAGTGAAGCAGAGTGCGGTGTGGGTCTTGTCTGGGGTTAGACGATGATGTAGGACGGCCAAGAGATTTTCCCTGAGGCTCGACAGTCATGAGTGGCAGGGTGTGTGGGACAGTATGGGTGAGTATCTAGTCTACTGGGCCCCTCCAGTGCTTTGGAAGCATCGGAGATGGAAGGCAGCTGTATGGAGTCCCCAGCGTCAAGCTGCAGAAACTGCTGGAGGGGAGGGTGAACTTTTTTGAGCCTGGTGGCCCCATGACACTTCAGGCCATCAGGGCAGAGACGCAGCATACAGATGGACTCATGATCAAGGGGTGGACTTAGCAATGGACGTTATTGCCCAGGTTATTCACGAGCGTGAGCACTGCACACAGCCTCCCTTGCTCTGAAAGACTGTTACGAGAGATGGAGCCCAATATCATGGACTGGATGGACTCAGCAGTTTTTTAGGGATTGGTCCATGCACTGAGGGATAATCTCTCTCCCGCTCTGTGTGTGTGTGGATGTATATATATATATGTGATGGTATTTTGAAAATGTGGGATCTGAGCATGACATGAATGGTATGGAATAGGGGTGGATATTGTCATGGGTTCAGCAGTAGCAGTCGTTTTTCTCCTTCTTGGTAGCTGGTGCAGGATGCATCTGCCCAGGATGAAAAAACAGAGGGCAGAGACCCAGAAGGGTGGGGGTGCACCGCTTGGTCAGGCTGGGTGGTGAGCAGTTGTATTCTTTTTCTTTGTATTTCTCTTGTATTATTGTTGGTGGTAGCAGTAGTGATTTGTGTTATACCTTAGTTACTAAACTGTTCTTATCTCAACCTGTGGGAGCTGCATTCTTTCAATTCTCCTCCCCATACTCCTGGGACTGGGGGAAGGAAGAGAAGGAGGTGAGTGAGCGAGAAAACTTTGTGGCTGAGAGGCTTAAACCACGACAAACATAAACTTCTTCCTTGCTCACATTGGAGGTATAAGACAGATCAATTCAAGACCCACCAAAAGATACTGGAATGATTCTGGGGAAGGTGGTAGGGAGGAATTATTGAGGAATAATCTGCTTGTACTGAGAGAGATGCTTGCTCAAACCTCACCTCCTCCAAAGAGGAGTGTTTAACTCAATCTGGAAAACAGCCCTTCAGAATGGTATGAAGTCAGACACCCTGAGGGGTGTCCAAAGAGATCATGAAGAGGAGAGATACAGCTTTTATGCTAAACTACGTCAATCAACATTAAAGCCAAAACATAGTTGTCTATTTTTTTTTCTAGTGTTTCCTCCCGTAATGTATTAAAACAGAACTTTTAATTATTTGTATTCTGTCAAGGAAACTTAAGATTTCAAAATAGTTAATTCTACAGTGTAAGCAAGTAATTTGAGTCAGTTAAAAAAAGAAAAAAGAAAAAAGAAAGATGTTTCACCTGTTCTAAAAAGTAAATTCTAAAGCAATATCCGCTGAAGGACATATAGTTTTGAAGAAAAATAACGGGGAAAAAGTGCCTACGGTTGAAGGGATTAAAATACATTTAAATATGTGCAGTGTACTAATAAATGTCTCTTTCCAGCATTCGTTAAAGAAGCTGCATTAATTGTTTCTGCCAAAGATATGTTAGCTATTGACAGGATGGTATGGAACAGCTTTGAAGAGGTTTCAGACATTAATTGTAAATACAGGCTTGAATCCTTTAGACTATACGGCTCATCAATATACATAAAATGAATGCACAAAACAGACATCTGTTAAAAACATAAAAACCTTGGGGAAAATTAACCCAGTCATCTGATGGCTGAGTGTTTATTTCTACAAAGCATAAAAGTAGTGCAGGAGGAGCGGGCACACTGTTTCAGGTCTTGAAAAGAAGCATCCCCAAAACCATGTTATAGATGTTATTTTCTTTTTTCGTTTGTGTTTTTTTTTTTTTTTTTTTTTTTGGTCTGCCAATAGTAAACTTGGCATTATATACATTAAAATATAAAGACTGAATATAAAGGCAGTGTTGGTGAAAATGCACTGTAGTAATCGTTTCATTTAGAAACCTTCAACAATATGTTTAGGAAGGAGAATTTATGTTGGCTTAAGACAGTCACGTTATTATAGTCTGGAAATGTATAGTGAGGAAATGCGTGAAGTATGCTGAAATAGGCTTTATGCTTTTTGTCCATTTATAAAGAGGAGAATTATGAATGGACAGCAGTATAAGACCATTCCATGAACAGATGCTGCTGTGGTTTTATTAAGATAGATATAACACATGCATAATACTAAATTTCAAGCTTAAGAAAGTACCAAACCACTAACTGAAATTCTTTTCTGCTACCTGATCCTCTCTAAAGCCATAAATGATACATTTAGATTACATGATAAGGCAGGCAGTGATGTTTAGAGAGGACTTCCAGGTCAGGGTAGTATACAATCAAATGAATTAAAAGCTTTCCTGGGCCAGACTGATACAGAACCCAGGGTTCTGGGTACAGGACCCAGATCTTTCACACTTTGAACAGATTTGTCTTACCCTGAGCCATTAAGGACTGCTGATCTTCCCAAAGGCAGGTAGATTAATAACTCCAGAATGGATACGTCTTCATCTCTGTTTTATATTTGTGCTTGTCTGCAGCTGTGAGGGAAGCTTTTCCAGTCATACAGTGTAAGGAAATGCAATTTCAGTCCTTTCACTGGCATTCTGTGCTGGCTTGATTAGGTGTCCCAGCTTCTGGTACCTTAGCTGTTATGAATCAAACAAGTTATTTTGTCTTTTATTACTCCATAGAATTATAGAATACCAGGTTGGAAGAGACCTCAATGATCATCTGGTCCAGCCTATAAAGGAAAATTGCATGCACTGTATTAATACACTTTCTGGAATTAATAGGCATTCTGTTAGGCATCTCATAATACCTATCACTATAATGAACTATAACATAGGCGTATATCCCTTGGATTTTGTTCACCCTCAGGCAGATTTTACCTGGCATTATTTTCTTCCCAGCTAGCCTTGTTGCACATATTTGAAAAATTTAAGTAAGAGGTAAATCACTGCTGTGACAGTATTTCCAGGGATGAAAAAGGGTAAATTTATGTTTCTTTTGGCAGTTGCCAAGGCATGGCAACAAACAGCTGTTAAGATCATTAGGGGTCATTTCTTATACCACCTTATCCGTGAATTACTATTTGGACAGCATAATAGAGCTTGATGAGAAGGCTGTATTGGCTTTCTTTCTGTGTCTCTAGGGTTTAAAGGGTTTAAAGCTCAAAGCTAGAGAGGGATATAATTTGGGGTTAGGAATTTTTCAGTGTGAACTGGAATTAAGGTGCAAAGCTAATCTTAAAATGCAACCTAAGTGTGCTGTTATGTTGCATTAGTATGTAAGCATAAGTACTATGCCTAGATTAATGTTTATATGAATTAAAAACATTGTTAGGACATAAGCATCTTCATAGTAGGCAGTTTTGGGTTGGTTTCTTTACTTGGAAAAGACAAGGATTTCCTTTTGTTCAAGGGTTTTGTTTTGTTCTGTTTTTAACCTGGTTTTTTTTTCTTTTTTTTTTTTTTCTTTCTTTTCTGTATGTGTATGGTTTTTGTTTGGTTGGGTTTTTTTTGTTTGTTTGTTTGCTTGCTTGCTTGCTTGTTTTTGTTTTGTTTTTTTTTTTTTTCCTAAAACAATGGCTAATATTTCCAAGTATTTTTTTTTTATTATGAAAGCCATCAGCATTTGAGTGCACACTTGTTTTATCTGAGAGAAGAAATGTTATGTGCATAATATTTTTCATACCAGACCCTTTAAATAGATTAAATACTCTAAAATCCTTTTAAAATTAAGTCAAATCCTTTTCCAAAGATACAAAGTGAAGTAATTTTAAACGCAGAATGTACTTCACAGTACAAAAGTCTGTGTACCCCACAAATTATCTTGAATTTGCAATGCTGACACATTGCAATTTTGTTTGTGTGTTAGTAATAGTTATGCAAAAATCTATTCTGAGTCTGCCTTTTAAAAATTATTCCAGGAATCTACATGTAAATTACACCTGTGCTAATGAGGATGGGCTGGCAGTGAAAAGTGCATATTGGATTGTAAAGGAAAAACTTGCTAGGTGGATTAATATTACGGGCTCTGAGAAGATGGGAGCCCTTTCTTTCCCCTTGCTAAAAACTGTAGCCTCTCCCTTTGTCCCTTTTCTCCTTGGAGAGGATCCCTGGGTAAAGAATAACCATCAGCCTGTAAAGAAGTATGAACACTCTATCAGGCTATTTTTACCTAGGACGAAGTAAAGAAATGTGAGTCTTTTAATGTGATTTAAATGCTCTGGCTTTTTAAATTTTATTTTCCATACATTGTTTGTGTTAATTGCCCTTTAAATTAGCTCCTTGGCTTAATGTACTTAAGCTGTTAAAAGTTTGCTTGTAAGCTTTGAAGCTAGTTTGTCTGTAACTCAGAATAATCTGCCAGTATGCCTGAACACATGGGCTTTCAAGAATACACAACATGACAGTTCAGACAAATCCTGTTTATTTCAGCAAAATGCCCTCAAAGAACTTTAAAACATGCAGTCCATCCTGCTGTCAAAAAACCAAATCCTATCACTTCTCACCTTATCTCATCCTGAAACATGGAGTCAATGTTTTAACTGTTACAAGGCTTTGCAAGACAAGACAAATGTGCTGTTCCAAACATAATTTAATACATATAAAAGTTTAATACTATAACTATTAAATTTGTTCATCAAAATTATAGGAAGAAAAATAGGGTGTCAGTAAAAGAAACAGTACTAGCTTATCTTATTTGAATCTTTTTTCAAAAGCACCACATGCTAATAAGGTAACTGCTTTTGGGGTCTTTCATTCAACAAGTTATTTGAAAATCAGATTAAAATACAAAGTCCAGTTTTTACCTTCTGTGTGATGAACTTAGGGTTCAGTGGGGAATAACAGCATCTGGCTAAGCCTGTACTGTAAACAACACAGACCAAGATACAAGCTCGTGAAGCCTTCTCTCAGCCATGCCATTTAGCTGCTAGCAAATTTGATGATGTAGGCTTTTTCCCAGGGTCTAGGCATGAGTCCAGGCATGGTTCTCGATAGCGAAAATGATCATGCTTTGGGACGATTTTAGCACAGTGGGTATCATATATGCCAAGGATGGGTTTTAATATGTTTTGTTTACTAGTATGGATGAAGGTATTGTAATTTATTACATTTGATTACCTAAACTAGGCCATTTACAGAAAAAAAAAGCATTGTGCTGAACTTCAACATTAACTGGTTCATTCTGGAACTTATTGCTTCAGCTTTTACTGTCCAGCTAGTGTTTTTTTGCAAATACCGCTTTATATATTTATGACACGGTTTTCCCATTACTAATAGGCAGTTAATGATGACAGCATCCTTCTAAGAGCAGGGATGCTGAATGTGCAAAATATATCTAGTTAATATTTAACGGAAATATTGATTTGGAAAGCTAGTAAGAAGGGTCATATAAAGTCATGATGTGCTGTACTGATGTTAACCTTTTAATCCATTTTAGTTTCAAGTGTAAGAAAATGAATGCAGTCAGCTGCTTACATATTTATATCCTTCCTAAATGCATCATATGAAAATATATAATATGAAATCATATGATTTTTCACTACTAGGTGAGCAAAAGCCTCTGGTTGAGAATAGCCTGACATAAAATCCAATCTAGGCAATACTACTGTAAGTTCATTAGCTGAACTTAGATAAACTGATATACGGTGGCTTACTGGTAACTTTTGAAAACTGATGTCCTAATCATACAATCCTTGAGATCCATAGTGTCATCTTGAACTGTACCAGGAATTCAATAGGCAGATGATGCAGTTCACAGTGCAGTTGGGTCACAATGACCTGTGCATCCTTGAAGTTTTTTCTTTCCTTTCAAAGCATCATTCAGAATAACTAACTGCAGCTATCCAGTCTAGAGAAGGTCACAAAGCCATGCTCTGATTTGACGGCTTTGTTCATAATTATTGTGCAACATGCATGTGAAATAGGTGAACTTAACCCTGAATCACTTGAAATTTCACAGATGATCACTGACCTCATTGAATTCCTCCTGCAGTGTTAGCAGTCTTAACAGTACTTGATAAAATTTACTTTCATGCCTGCTTTTTAATTGCACTCATATTTTGTCTTAAATTTAAACTTAACAAAATAATGCGCAAGACTAATGACAATTAGAAAACAAAAATCTAATATGCAAAAACTTTTGCTGGGTGAATTGTACATATTTGTCTGTATATGTATATGTGTGTACACATATATACATACACGCAAGCATATATATAAACATGAAAACACACCCATACAAAAAATATATGCATTATACATACACAAAAATATAAATATTGAAGTTAACAACATACATAAAACTAACAACAAATGCATAATGAGTTAGAGTCAATGTAAAACACCAGAAGAGAAAGTGTTCAGGCTCACAAGGTATTATCTCTGTCCATTCAAGTTTGTCACAAGTGTGGAAAATGAAAAGCTAGGTTTCTACCCTTCTTTTAAGAAAATGCAGCCTGTAGCTTCCATGTCTCAAGACACCGCCAAAGGACTGTAAGAATTATGTTAATGCTATATTGTTAGATCTTTTCCTCTATTGCATGAGGGACTTTATTAAGCATACTATGAGGAAATCCGTTTTAGTGTGATAATTAGTGCATTTGTCCCTAAGGGAGAAGCGCTCTTTTATGGTCATTCCCCTACTAAGAGCTGTTGATGTATTTTTTTCAGTAACTTTTGGTGTGCTTTTCCATTAAGAATCTCTGGACCAGGAACAAAATCAAGTTTCTGTTTCTGTGTGTGTGAGAGAGAGAGAATGAAAGGTTTTGTAGCAGCAACTGCAGTAGGCTGTGATCTAGGTATGTCCAGGTGTCAGCAACTGAGCAGGTGGAGTATCTGAATCCAGCTGCTGGAGACATCCACCTTGTACATACTGACTGCCATTCTGCCCAGCTGGAGAGGGGAGCAGGATGAGGCCTTTAGTGCTAGTTCCTGTGAATGCTCTAATAAGACTGCATTACAACGTAATAAAAACCATTTAATCAAAACAATTTTTGAAATTTCTGAGCAGCAATCTGGTGTTCCAAAGAGTTTTGAATGGCATTACCATTATCTTATTGTTAATTAGCTGCCTCTTGTGGACAAATGTAATTTTGCTGATTTTAAGATGTCAAGAATTTGCTGCTCTTAAAGCTAAATTTTTTCATTAAAATCTTTCTAAACATTGGGATTTTTCCTAACGATGTTTGTTTGTTTACAACTTGGTAATTTCTCAAGTTTCACTGTTAAAATGATGAAATAACTCTCTAGTCTCCTCTGTAATATCCCACATGAATATTATAGTTAAAAAATGTTTTCCCCACCCTTCAAATAGACATACACCCTCTTGCTTTCTCTTTTTGCGTTCTGTGTAGTAGGATTTTTCTTTTTTTAATTCCAGTCTAGGATTGAAAGTATGTTTTAGTATTAGTTCACTTAGTGAACTTAGTATAAGTTCAGATACTGCAGTTGAATCCTAAATGTAACAACACAGCACAACTGAAAAGCACTTCATTGAAAGTATTTAAGGATCAAGTAAATTTATAATGTGTGATTTGTAATATAAGAACATGGACTAGTTACACTTTTGAGTTCATTGTTTAGATTAAACTGCTCTGCTTTTCAGCAGCAATGCAGTAGGCTTACCATATAATTAAGAGTTCTGTCATATATAAGGGCAAGTTCATGCTAAAAATGTGGATTAAATGATTTCTTGAATATTTTTAAAGGCTGAAATGCTTGTGAAATTGTGCACTAAATTGATTTTTCTGATTTTCTGTTGCAGCAGAAACATATAATGGTAAAGAAAACACTAATCACTTAAAGAAGGTCACCAACCTATTTTAAAAGTAAGGAAAAGTACTAATGAAAAGTCATTTTAAGAAAATTAAATTTGACAGTGACAGCATATAATGGTAAACACAACTATTGTAAGTTGGGCTTTTTTTTTTAGAGTTTAGGTGTTCTGATGGTCTTTTAGGGGTGAGATTCTTCCAGACAAGCACAAGTAGAATAAGCTTGAATAAGCACAATTCTATAAGGAGCTCAGACTCACAGCCTGGACTACGTTTTTCATTTGGTTGCTGATTTGTTTTTTTTTTTTCCCAGCATTGCATGTACCTTTGAGATAATCTTTGTTGATGTCTTGTCAATGATGGTGGTTTAAATAGGAAAGGCCTGTCCAAAGGGTATACATAGTATTTCGCCATCTTTTAAAATTGCATATTATGATTGAGAGATTTCATATCAATGTATGATAAATAGATTCTTCTTTTTGACAGTGAGAGAAATGATTATGTTAAGCATGGAAAAGATTCAATGAAATGATTTCTTGGAAATCTATGGCCAGTCAATAGCATAAGCATACTTGACAAGTGTTCAAAGGCAACAGCAGAGAAACCCAGAAATCTGTGTGCATGCACATGCTAACATTTTTAATTGATTATTTCATCATAGCAAAGGCTTGGCAGAAATGAAAGTTGTTAACAGGTGTAGTTCATTACTATGAGTCAGTCTCGTACATAACTGAACGTAATTTCATGATATGTAGAAATTGTGATGATCCAAGAATTATTTGCTACTAACTGCTTCATTACGGTCACACAAAGTCTACAGAGAAGATATACAGGTTCATTGCCCTGTTTACTATTAGCTTTTGATTTAGCTTCTGGCTACTAAAATGTAGTGTTAATTAATATTAGGACTGTCACAAGAATGTGGAAATAGAGGCACTGCATTCCACTTCGATATAAATCAAAAAAGTACAGGTGTGCTGCCTCAATCTTTCATTAGCAAGGAGTTAATGGTCTACATCAATGAAGAAAAAAAGGGTCTAATTTGGAATTTAATCATGTGGGGTAAAGGTTTTTGATTCTTCATGGAAGTGTCAGTGGTTTATTGAGAGGCCATGAAAAAAAGTATTCTCAAGTAATTATTGTTAGCATGGCTTCTTGTTGGAAAAAATACTTCATGGTGTGAAGTGGTAAACAATTTATCTTTGGAATAAGATTGGAGGAATAGAATCATAGAATAGTTAGGGTTGAAAAGGACCTTAAGATTGTCTAGTTCCAACCCCCCTGCCATGGGCAGGGACACCTCCCACTAAAGCATGCCACTCAAGGCTCTGTCCAGCTTGGCCTTGAACACTGCCAGGGATGAAGCATTCCCAAATTTCTTGGGCAACCCATTCCAGTG
This sequence comes from Myiopsitta monachus, assembly GCA_017639245.1. Lineage (NCBI taxonomy): Eukaryota > Metazoa > Chordata > Aves > Psittaciformes > Psittacidae > Myiopsitta > Myiopsitta monachus. Next base: position 57,671,733 of record CM029919.1, read on the forward strand.
CCTCACCACCCTTACAGTAAAGAACTTCTTCCTTATATCCAATCTAAACTTCCCTCGTTTAAGTTTCAACTCGTTACCCCTTGTCCTATCATTGCAGTTCCTAATGAGGAGTCTCTCCCCAGCATCTTTATAGGAAACCTTTGTTTTACAGCACTCCTAATGAAACCTAAAGCATGCTCCTAGATATTAATTTATCTGCTAGTCTTGTCTATGTAAGTTGCTCATGTGTAGGAAAAAAGCTGACCATAAAACTCTTTTAGCCTACGGGTATCTTTGGCCAAGAGACTAAGCTATAACATTGGCTAATTGTCACATTCTGCCCTGAAGCATGTGTAGGATAGTTTGATGTATTCCATTTATAAAACCTTTTTATACAAGTTGGATTTTTAAGTGACAACTAAATTAAATTAATTCCACAATTAAGTTCTCTGTAACTATACAGTGTGTAAACTACTCATCTCAGGCAGATATTTCGCTAGTGAAAAGCTCTCGCATCTATAGCATTCTTAGAGATAGGTTAGTGATTACAGCATTAATGCCTTCTCTTTGTCTTATAGATGCCAAAAATATGGAAAAATTCAGTCATGACCGGAAATGGCTTTTCAGCAGAATAATCTCAACCAAATAAACACATGACAACAAATAATGCTTGCCATGGATAATGAATATAAGATGCGGAATTGAATAAACAATAAATCTACCAAAGCAAAGCACAGGTCTAGAAAACTATCCCATTGGTAGAGCTATTAAACTATTTCAGAATGGAGCAGTTGCATATAGTTTGGGCTGTGTTTGGGGTTTTTTTTCACACACACACACACACTTTTTTTTTAAAGTTTAAACTAATGCAGAACTTTCTTCTTTATCCACGTCCACCTCCAACCCCAACTTCTGCTGTGGAAGAATACTCTGGTGGCGAAAATTGTGCCACACGGCAATAAGCCCTGAGCAGCTAAACACACAATTTCAGGTTTGCTGAAATCAGATTGCACTAGAGCTATTCAAATTGAAGTCCACAAGTAAACAGTCCCAATGACCTTACAGATTAAAAGATTTCTCAGACACACCCTATGCTAACACATTCTTTATAAAACATGGTCAGGCCAGGCATGAAATTATGACTGGTTTTGTTGCTCACACATTGCAACTAATGCAGTTTTATAGTACTATTATGTCTCTGGCTCGACTAGGTTTAAACTGATTGAAGAAGAATCTTAGTTGAGCCTCAGATTACCAGGTTTCATTTGTTGAAAAAGCAATTTTTTTGTGTAGTTCTGTGTATGTTGTATGTGCAGAAGTGGTCTTCATCACCACTTTGACAGTTTAGAAGTTGCATTAGAAAACACAGTAGTATCTACTTGTTTGTATTCTTCATGATTTTTGGCTGTTTAAGCCCAAAAGAAAGTTGTAAGTAGCATCCTCAAGAAAGTCTGAGGTGTAGAAGACATGCTTTTTGCAGTAGGGAAGGTTTTCTATACTTTCTGATTATATGAAGTACAAATAATATAGAGTTACAGAACTTCATGTAAGATTATTTCCAACTAACTAGGCTTTAAAATGTCATTTTCCTTTTAACTCAGATGTTTACATTATTTTTTAGTTTATAAAATAATTTAAATTGCCTTTACACATTTTTTTTTTAAAATGGACTCAGGTGTTTGCAGTTGTATCTGCATTTTATACAAAAAAAAAAAAAAAAAAAAAACCAGCAAAGAAATTGCTAAAAATCTCTTTGTAATTTCGTAGTACATTTCCATTCTATATTTTTAAATTAATCTTCACCTTTCCAATGAATGTTAGATTGATCAAGAACGACTCAGTTAAAATATTTGAATGTGTTGTTATTTTTATAACAGTATTAGAATATAATTAATGCAATATGTATTATTATCTGGTACTGTGATAAGAACATTAATGACTAAAAATTGTATGAGATTACTGTACATTTTCAGATTTTTTTCTTTCAATGACTTGTACAACTGGAGAAGTAAAAGAACACACCAAGTTTCCTTTTTTTGGGGGGGAAAATCTTTTGGTCATCCCACATTGTAGTCCAACCCCGGACAAGGCCCACACCCCACTCCGCTTCACTCTCAGGACCAGATGAAATGGTTGTGGGTAAAACACACTCTGAATGCATGCCAGCATGGTGATCCCCATCACAATCAGCAGGCAGGTCTCAAGGGTGCTTTAAGACCATTCAAAACCCCCGGAACTCTCAAATGAGGCTGCTGTACTTGTCACTGGGGCTGGTGTAGCTGCTGTGCTTGCCGGCTCTCTCACCACCAGCTGCTCTTTGTCTGAGTCCAGATCTTCCCCCTCTGCCTTGCTGGAAAGTGCTGCGTGGTCTCCTGCACCCTCATGGGGCTCGGATTCGCGGGGCTCTGCGGGCTGCTGCTGGGGAATGCTCTCGGTCGCTGAGGGGCTGGGCACGGCCGCCGCCTGCCCCCCCCCCCCCCCCCCCCCCCCCCCGCTCGGTAGCCGCGTGGCTCGGCTCGGCCTCGGGGCTCGGCTTCTCTACAGCCGCCTCCTCCCGCGGCTCGGCAGCGCCGGGCTAAACTCGGCGGGGGGGCTCAGCTCCTCTGCCGCGCCGTTCCCGGCCTCTTGATCCCCCGGGCCGTTCTCCCCAGACATTTCGGCCGCGGCGGCTCCCGGAACCGCCCCCTCTCGGCTCCCCACAGCCTCACGAAGACAGAGGCGTGGCCGAGGGCCAATACGGTGAAGAGCAGCCGGACGGCCAGGTACAAGTCTACCTCTACATTCGCCCCCTCCTGCTTCTGGAGCTCGCCCATATTACAAGCCATTCCAATAAAGTACAATGTAACAAGAACCTTAACCCAAAACCCAGATGTGAAAAATGTTAAGATAAGAAATACCGGCTGTAAGTAAAGTGTCATACGCTGAACCTGTGAGAATCAGAGCAACAACTTTGAGAGCCAATAAATCAGCATTGCGACGAGTGGCTATTAATCCTGCCATTATGTCAACCGTTCGAGCCCCACCTTGGGCGCAAAAAAGAGCTGTCGTGGTTTAAGCCAGTTCGCTCGCTCGCTCACTCCCTCTCTTTCTTCCCCCAGTCCCGGGGGGATGGGGAGAAGAATCAAAAGAATGCAACTTCCACAGGTTGAGATAAGAACAGTTTAGTAACTAAGGTATAACACAAACCACTACTGCTACCACCAGTAATAATACAAGAGAAATACAAAGAAAGAGAATACAACTGCTCACCAAGCCCGACCCAGCCAGTGCACCCCCCAGCAGCAAAACCCCCAGAGCACCACCACACCCTTCCGGGTCTCTGCTCTCCGTTTTCACATCCTGGACACGACATGCTGTGGTATGGAATAACCTCTTTGGTCAGTTTGGGTCAGGTGTCCTCTCTCTGCTTCCTCCCAGCTTCCCCTCCTCCATGGCAAAGCATGAGACTCAGAAAGTCCTTGGTCAGACCAAAACACTACCAAGCAGTAACTGAAAACACTGGTGTTATCAGCGCTGTTCCCAGGCCCAAAATCAAAAACACAGCACTGCATCTGCTCCCAAGAAGGAGAAAAATGACTGCTACTGATGAACCCAGGGCAATTGTTTAATGCAAAAGGCTAAGTACCACAAAATGAAGATCCCTAAAAGCCATCATACAGAGTGAGAGTCCTTATAAACTAGCCAATGTTGGGCAAGTTAAAATTTTGCTTTTGTTCATATGTATTCCTGCAAGTACCTTCATCTGTGTGGGTGTCACTGGCAAGAGTGTCTTGTCCCTGTGTCCTTTGAAGAAGTTAAACATTTATGTCTGTTGTATTACCTTTCCATATGCCCTGTGCAAAATGCCTGAATACAAAGGCTTGGCTTCTCTGTGTTCTTTGCAGTTAGCTCTGTGGTCAGAGCATTCATGCTCTGAACTTGATTCTTTCTCTGCCTGTGGAGGGGAAGGTCTTACCTACTTAGTGGTCTACAGAATAATCCGTGGACTAGAAAGAGAGTGAAAGTGTATCAATTAGTTCATGTTTCAAGAAAAAAAAAAAAAAAGCATAGGCAGAGGGGTGCAAAGAATCAACTCCTTTAATGGAAAAAAAAATAATCTGAATTCTAAGTTTTGCTTTTAAGTTTGTTTCACACTTTGGATAAAATATGTAAAAAATCTTTAAATCACAAGCAGTAACTCTGAAAAATTCTTTTTTTTTTTTTTTGTTTTCTTAGATAAGCACTAATTATGCCATAATTATGCCATAGGCTACCCTGCAGCTCGCTGTAACTGTACATAATATTATAGCTTTGGCTGGAGATCCCATACCTACGAATTTGCTAATTAAGGGGAGTATTTAGTTTGGATGTGTGTACACCTACCTTTTTAATTCATATAATTCTTATTGCCTGATTTCAGATTCTATAGATAATAATTTTATAAATAGTGTGTTAGACCAAAACAATATTAATGGCTAGATTTTTGCACTACCATGCATGTGCATAAAAAATTCAGTAGACTTTTTTCATATTGGACTTGCTATGCAGAACATAGCTTGGGTATGTGAAGGGTTAATGAGTGATAGCTGTTATGGAATATGCAGTCCTTAATTGCTTACAAGTTAAGTTTCCAGGGTTGTAGTGATCCCAGGGTTATAGTGTCAAAAATGAATCTGTCAAATTCACCTTAAACAGGATTCACAAAATGTCAATTGTAGTTGCTGGTTTTGAGATTAGCAATGTACTGATGCTTCAAAACAGTGCAGCAAAATCACCTATGATTTGTTCCTTTATTTCAGATGTATCTTTCCTACAGTTTGCAGGTATGGCAGGCATGTCAGGGCAATGAAATTTGTAAGTATCACTGAAACATATGTGATGCTCAATGAGTCCATAACAAATAGCAGGAAGACAGTGCATGCCGTTTGGTACTGAATGCTGTGTAAACTCCCTCAAAACTTATTTTGCAAAAGGACATGGGTAAAAGCATTATTCAGACAGTCTACTGAATGGGCATGTGGTGCGGTGGGTGTGCATGCGTGCATGCTACAGCCTCTCACCTCACCAAGTGCAATACATAGCTGAACCAAAATTTTAAGTTGGGATCTTTAAAGGTCCAACTTCCCATAGTATTTGACATTATTTGTACTGCAGTCAGTCATAGGTTAAGCTCTGACATGCTAGTTGGAATATCAGTGCACAACATAGTAACACATTGAAATTTTATTGATATATGCGAAATACAGTAGTAATAAAATGCTTACCCTTTTTTTGTATGCTATTACCATCATTCACATATATGATTTCTGTTTACATAAAGTGCCTATATCATAAATTAAATCTGGAAGAAAATGTCTTTTAATAAAGATCTTCATCCTTGTATATATTTGTGCACACACTATAAATGAGTAACCATGTCAGCTAATTTACTTAATTTATCCATGTAGATGTGGCCATTTGTCATGACAATATAGTTAACACATAACATTAGCATCTCTCTTAGGCATAATGCAAGTCATCTAGTAAGAATATACAGCACCGTTGTAAGGAAGGAAGTGAAAGCAGCTGTAAAGGGATCAGCTGGGGCTGGGGTAGAAAAGTATTTCTCCTGTCCCAAAACAGGGAGCATGTCCTGCACCTCCTTCACCTCCTCTCTTTTTCTTTTTTTCTTTTTCTTTTTTCTTTTCAACACTGTCTTTTGTAACCTGAAGTTGCATTATTCCCAGCGTAGTTATGGAACTAACATAGAAGAAGGCTGCTATGTCGGTGACACTGCCACTGGTCTTATGAAGTTTATGAAGTGCCAGTTGTTTGAGAATTACACAGCATTGATAGTAGCTGCAAACAGATTTACAGGCAGAGCCACCAAAAAGATATGAGAGCTTTCCCTCCATAGTATATTAGAGGAGCCTCCTGCGTGGTGTTTGCTTCTGCACAGTCTTCAGTGCCAATATTTGTAAAAATCTCATTTTATGTGGCAGTATTTTCATAAAGGTTGAAAGGTGATAAAACCACAAGTTATTTTATGTGCATTGCTCCTGAATTCAAGTACTATCTGATGTCAGGGCTTTGTTATACTTAAGTCTGAAACCATTCTATTTAATTGCTTTACCTAAGATAAAGTGAGTTCAGAATTGTGCTGTCCTATGTTTTTATTGTATATCCGTATCGTATAGGGGAGTAAACTATTTAATATTTGCTATTTTAATGATAGAAATTAGAAAATCATGTGAATAAGATAAGGTTTAATTTACTTCAAATTGTGAAAATATTATAATACTAAAATTGTCAGTAAATGTTATTTTGTATGTCCAGTAAATATTGTTAAGGCTCTATTATCAAAAACCAATGTATTTTAATTTTTAGCCTTTCACTGTGTTATTCCTTTATATTTTCTCTAGTCACTTACTTAGTCACTTAGTGAAACTCTAAATTTTACCTATAGGCAATAATTTTGAATAATATTTGAAGAATAAAAAAGTAGAATCAGTGAATGAAAGTTATAAGAATAATTCTAAAATGCTCTGCAGAATTTCTCGTTTATTAAATGTATCAAAGTTAGCCTATCCCCACTAATTTTAATACTGCTATTTTTTCTCTGAGAAATAGTTTTTATCATCCATCAAAATATCGGTTTCCAAACCCACATACTTTCAATTGTTAATAGCCTCACCATAAGTTTGTTTTTATTTGTGAGAAGCCCATCTGATACCAGTCATATAATGTGAGGCTCTTTTTAGAAGATCCTAAGGATAGCCTTTCCAGCTGTTCACATTTCCACCCCCTCTACAAAGGGTACTAAGACAGACTGTGATTAAAAATATCTGTTCACACTTAATCTGCATGCTCAAACTCAGTCCAGTTTTTATCACTGAGTTATAATGTGCCAACACGCTTGGCATTTGCTACCTGGTAAAAGGCGGTGCCAGGGGTAAGGGAATTATTTTATTTTAATGATGTAGGAGAACTATTTTGGTGTCTTATGTCTAACGACTGAAATAATTCAAAAGGGCTTAGTGAAGATCATCATCTGGAATAAGGCATTTTAACAACTGGACATTAAGGAAAAAGTGAAACCCTGTGCTTTGTGAGAGTGTGGAGTCTGTGTCTTTGCTGGTGCTGCTTAGTGCACAGTGGTACACAGTATATTGTCATGAATTTCTTGAGCTACTGAGAAAGGAAAAGAAATCACCTCTCATTTTCACTATGGCTCTTGCTTCTGGTTTTCTTCCTATGCCTGTCTGCTTATTAGTACTTCTTATCCAGAGGAATGAGTAGTCATCATGAGCACTTCACATCTGCAAGAAGATGGGAAAATACATCTCCAACCAGTCACTTTTAATTCCTCAGGCCAGTAACATTAGCCTCCTTTGCAGTGATCTCTACCTTTTGTCTCAGACTTGCCAGCTAATAACTCCCACTGTGAATGCCACAACAGATACCAAGTTCTTTCTCATCTCAGCTTAAACCTCACTAGTGGCTTTGTCTGCCATGAACAGCTACCTCATGAACATTTGTTATTTGCCTACATTCACTAATGGGTGGGATCAAAGAAAGTGGAGAATCTATTTTAAAGGAATGCATGTAAATTATTATTCTGAAACAAAATAAAACCAAAACCTACAGAAAATGGTGTGTATATCGCAAAAAAAAAAAAAAAAAAAAAGGACATAGTTTTGCTGTTACATTTTAGAAATGGGAGGACTTCAACTTTTGTGGGGAAGTAGATGTTACGTTAAAACTGCAGTTTTTAATTTCTGAGTCATAATAATCTTTTTTCAGTTTTTGGTTGGTAGAAATGTGGACTCATTATATACTAGAAAATATTTAGCCAGAGTATTAACAAAGTTTTATGATAACAATCTGTCTTCATAATGGAGAGGGTGTTTCCCCATTGCATTGCCACTTAGGTAATTAAAGTATGAATGTACTGTGAATGCATTACAAATGCTTGATTCCTGTGACGAATGCAGGCCATCTTCCTTTTAAGTATACATCTGCCATAGAGGCTTTGGAGACTGTAAAGAAACTTTTTTTTTTTTTTTTTTTATCAGTAGAAAGGAAGCAGCCTTGCAAATATAAGCGATTTAATTTCTGCAGTGGCACAGTTTTAGTTATTTATTATTCCTACATTGCAATCTTCATTAACTGAAAATGCGTGGGGAATGAGGGCCATGATTTTGGTCAGGTGGGGAAGGGAGAGGAAAGAATGTCTATCAGAAGAAGACCTAACATTACTCCTGGTCTGAGGTTAAGCTGATTCCTGGGGGTAGGAATTTTGTCTACTTCTCTGATAGTAACAGAAAGAGGGAAGGAAAACAAAGCAGCTTGCTCATACTTTAATGAAGGAGATTCCCTTGAGTCTGGGGATAGAAATAGAAATAGATTAGAAATAGAAATAGAAAAGAACTACTCACAGTAACTGAAGGAAAAGAGGTTGTGGTTCTTGTGTGTTCTCCAGTGCCATATGTATTTAAAAATTGAGGTCTCCTGTGACATCTTTCCCACTATCTGTTTTCAAGAAGAATGTCTTGCCTCCTTCCAGGAGACTGTTTCATAGTGTAGGTATGCATGCACCTAATATCTCCTTGCAGGGCTTTGTAGTTATCAGCTGTTTCCTATATCCTCCAAGATGCAAAAAAATATGGGTAGCAAGATTCAATGTGACAAAAAGTTTTGTTAGCACGAATGCAGAAAATATATCAGTTAGTTTCCAAGTCATTAAAATATGTCTATGTATAGGTAGAAAAACTATATTTTCTTGTAAGTTAATCATTCACTTTTCCAAGAACAACTGGAACAAACTGTTCCTTCTATGTGGACATGCAAAGCTGAAAAAGTGGTGGATGCACTATTAGCTGTGGGTAGGAGAGGGCAGTCCAGCTAGCATCTTTTCTCTGTTGCATAGCAAAGCTGTTTAGAGGCAGAGTAGGTGAAAGATAGAGAAAAGAAGTGTAATTTGTTAAGTAAGTATGAAGACTGTTAACTTGTGACTGTGAGCTGTAGTGGTACAATTACTAGTACAGTTGTGAGGAGCCTGATGTGACTAGGATGATTGTCATGGGTTCAGCAGCAGCAGTCATTTTTCTCCTTCTTGGTAGCTGGTGCAGCACTGTGTTTTTAATTTCGTGCCTGGGAACTGTGCTGCTAATACCAGTGTTTTCAGTTGCTGCTTGGTGATGTTTTGTCTGGCCAAGGACTTTCTGAGCCTCATGCTCTGCCAGGGAGGAGGGGAAGCCGGGAGGAAGCAGAGACAGGACACCTGACCCAAACTGAAAAAAGAGGTTATTCCATACCACAGCACGTCATGTCCAGGATGTGAACACGGAGGGCAGAGACCCGGAAGGGTGTGGTGGTGGACTGGGGGTGCATGGCATGGTCAGGTTTTTGGTATTGGGGGGTTTGCTGCTGGGGGGTGCACTGGCTGGGTCAGGCTTGGTGAGCAGTTGTATTCTTTTTCCTTGTATTTCTCTTGTATTATTACTGGTGGTAGCAGTAGTGATTTGTGTTATACCTTAGTTACTAAACTGTTCTTATCTCAACCTGTGCGAGTTGAATTCTTTTGATTCTCCTCCCCATTCCCCTGGGACTGGGGGAAGAAGGAGGGGGAGTGAGTGAGTGAGTAAAACTGCGTGGGTGGGGGGCTTAAACCACAACAATGATGAAACTTGAAAAATCAGACCTGTTTCAAAAGTTTTTTCTAGATTTAAAGAAATGATGGGAACTGGAAATAGGCTTTGTAAGAGGAATATATTTATTTTGAAATTGGCTTTGAAAAGCATAATGAAACTGATTTTAGGTATGTCAAACAACAGCATTACAATGCTGCATTTTTGTCTTTATAGGGGAGCCCCTCCTCCCCAAAATTGACAGAAGGTGTGGCACAATATTGGTAGGCAGCTACTGAACATACTAGTGAGGGATAAACAAAAACTTAGGTAATTTCTTAAGACTGGACACTGTACTGTGGAGAAAAAGGTGAAGAAATAGGAAAAGTCTGAAGTAATTGTTTAGAAGACTGTAGAGGATAAAAGGTGAGAAAGTGAAAAAAGTTAAAGGAACAATTGAACACAATACTTGATAAAATAATAATAATTATACAAAACCCAACCAAAACTTCCCAACAGTTTAAGTGGTTCTTAGGGCATAGGACGTAGGTGAAACTCATGTCATTAATAACAGTAATGAATTCTGGAAAAATTCATAGAAGACTGAAGGGAAGATAAATCATTTGTTATTAATTTAACTGAATTCAGTAAGTTTCTTGCAAAATAATGAGATTTTCCAATAATTTTTCATTAATTGCATTAGTTTTATTTAAACTTTTATTTAAAAAAAATAAATTAAAAAGGTCTAAAACCTAAAACGTATTTCAGGAGGCTGTGGAATCTTTATGTATGTTGGTTTCTTACTACTGGTAGTATAGAGATCTATGCTTGTAGCTTAGGTTAGATAATTATCAGGTGAAGGGTTCTAGATAAAAATTTCAACTGAGAGTATTTTGAACTGAACCAAATAAAAGCCTTACTTTGTATATTTTATTGGTAACCTGGAAAAATCATGATTTGAACAAACTGTCTCTAACTCTACTTTTTTCTTTTTCTGTCGTCTACTGAACAAGAAAAATATTTCTTGTCTACAGAAGTACAGAAGTCCTTTCTTACTGTCCTCTGTATTTTTCTGAAGGGTTGATCAAGCCATATGCCTGAGATCATGCAATAAACTAGTAGCTAATGTTTTGCTTCTTGAGGCTGGTAATATTCTTAAGATGCACAGATACATGGAACAGCAAAGGAATAGTGCCTATTTTTGCTAGGCACACAGGTGTTTTAGTGACTTGAGTTTTGCCTTATGGCATCCAAAGAATGAGTTATGTTACAAATAGTTTGATACATAAATTATATTTAGGATGGAACACCATTGTAAATTATACATTATGTCAATCTACCTATAGAACAAGAACAATGAGTTTATAATGTGCACTGGACTCAGTGTAATTTTTTTTTTTTTTTTTTATACATAGAAAAGGAATCTCTGAGACAGAAATAATACATCTCTGAGCTGAACTGGTGTCAGTAAAAAGTCCTGTTTAATATTCTGTTTATTCTTTTATCTGTCACTTCTACATAAAAAGAAATCTATGAAAACCTGCTGAAACCCTGGGCAGAGCCTTTAGTTGTAGATATAATTGCTGGTAGCACAGCAAAAAACACACCTTTTAATCACAAACAGAAATTCACCCCTGCTGTCGCTATAAGAAAAGTTTAAAGTCTTTATAAAACTCTCTCTCTTGCATTTTTGCATGTGATCGCTAATGAAAGCCATTACTTTTCACAGTCCATCTTAATTTAGTAAGTGCAATTTTTCAGGTTATTGATTTCTAAGCATTCAATAAGCAATTGTGTGAAGACTCCATTTTTACAAATGGAATATTTCTTATATGTTTTTGCAAGCTATAAATAGCAAAATAATATTTTTTTCACTGACAAAGTGGGCATATTTTGTTTCTTGACTATATGCTGTATATATTGTTGTGGTTTAAGCCATAAATCATGCAGTCTGCTCACTCACACCCCTCTCTTTCTTCCCCCCCACTCCGAGGTGGGGGGGGAATGGGGAGAAGAATTGAAAGAATGCAACTCCCACTGGCTGAGATAAGAACAGCCCAGTAACTAAGGTACAACACAAATCAGTACTGCTACCACCAATAATCATACAATCATAGAATAGTTAGGGTTGGAAAGGACCTTAAGATCATCTAGTTCCAACCCCCCTGCCATGGGCAGGGACACCTCCCACTAAACCATGCCACCCAAGACTCTGTCCAGCCTGGCCTTCAACATCACCAGCAATGGAGCATTCACAGCTTCCCTAGCCACCCAATTCCAGTGCCTCACCACCCTTACAGTAATAATAATGACCAGGGAAATACAAAGGAAGAGGATATAACTGCTCACCACCCAATGCCCAAAACGTGAGCTGAACTCTTCTGGGTTCCTGCCCTCCGTTTTTACATCCTGGGCATGACGTGCTGCGGTATTGAATATGTCTTTGGTCATTTTGGGTCAGGTGTCCTGTTTCTGCTTCCTCCCAGCTTCCCCTCCTCCCCAGCAGAGCATGAGGCTCAGAAAGTCCTTGGTCAAACCAAATGTTCTAAGCTGTAACTAAAAACATCGGTGTTATCAGTGTTGTTCCCATGCCAAAAGTCGAAAACACAGCGCTGCACCAGTTACTAAGAAGGAGAAAAATGACAGCTACTGCTGAACCCATGACAGATATATACCCAGTATTATACACTAAATTACATTGAACAGGTTTTGGATTATTTTGCATAATTAGTTTTGGATAAGTGGAAAGTGAAAAAAAGTTGAACAAAACAAGATTTACTATTTGAGTAACAGTATGATATGACATTTTCTGAGTAAAGTGTTATTTATTTGGGGCCAGGGCTTCAGTGGAATGTAGGAGAAATATATTTCAATTGAGTATGTAAAATACATAAGTACTCTATAGAGTACTCTGCTTTCTACAGTGATACAATCCTGCTATTTTCTGCATCTCCATGAATACCATTTCCAGAATCGAGAAATTTCTAAATCTATGTCTCTGTTTGCTCAGAGAAATGCGGTGTATTTTCAAGTCATGTAAATTCTCCCAACTCTATTTCAAAGTAAGTTTTTTTCATTTTGAAACTTAAGATATAGTGTTACCTACTGTTGTTTGCTATTGCTGTTTTCAAACCTTTGCAGCTCAAGAATGGCAGTTTTACTAATTACTTTCCCATTTCCTAAGAAAAGAGATACAGGGGGCTAAACCTATATGTGAGGTCCCTTTTTTCCTGGCATTTTCTCTTTAACTGTCCAACAGCATTACTGTAAGCCAAAGCATTTCGTTTCTTTATGCTTTATATCAAAGCTTATTAGTGTGTAAATTCAATGAGCAAAAATCAAGTCTGAGTAGTATGGTCTTACTAGTAATAAATGTGAACAACTGTACAAGGTACAGGGCATGGCAAATCAGATACCTACATAATCATAGGGTACTAACTAGTCTGTTCAAAATACATTCTGAGGATTAATCTGTGTTTGTCTTGCCACAAAAACCCTATTCATACCTAAATAAATCTTATATTGGATGAAAAGGTTGAAGGTCTTTAAGGTTTTCCTAGGAGACCATTGGTCACAGTGCCTTTTCCTTATAATTTTCTGTGTACAGCTGCCATTACGTACAGTGACCTAATGTAAGTACATAAAGGGTTGTTAAATTTTGGGAAGAATCAGAACAATTTACTGGGATTTTACTGCTGTTTTACCTTTCCTTTTTTCAAAGAAATTTGGAGCAAGTAAAGGGTGATTAGAGAATAGCACCCTTGTTCAAATCAAAGTGCTTTTTCTAGGAAAGGAGAAGCACCATGGAATCAGACTCTGTAGATCCTAAGAGTTAAGCTTTTATTTTTGTTTACACTGGTTTAATATCCATACAGGCTCAAAGTCAGAATTTTCTCATCAACACCTTTGGGCTCTTTTCTCTTTTGAGTTCCTAAACCTGAAAATTAGTCTGCACAATGTTGCTGAAGTGGCTTTCTTTCCTCTTTTCCTTTGTTTTTTTTTTCTTTTTTTCTTTTTTTTTTTTTAATGTGCTATGCATCCAAGTTTGCCATTTAATAAAGAAACACTTTGGATTATTGGTTATTTTCAATGCTGATAATTTCTGTGAGCCTTTTAGTTTTGTTATCTTGTAGTATCACACTTCAGTGTCATTATTGTAATCCTGTGAAAGGTTTGGTTTCCTTATTTCTGTACTATTGATTGAGTCATTTAAAGATAAAAAATAGTCTAGTCTGAACAGCCCCTGAATGTTTCAAATTCCCACACTAAACTCAGGTGTTTTTGCACATGCCAACTGAGAAAGATTATGGAAAAAACCCATCTAGAATCTGTCCTGCACAACGATTATAGGATTTTGAGGTACAAAAAAGGGTTTTGAAAGAATCAGGAAATCTTCAGGTGAATTTGTGCTGGAGTTCCTTCAGAATACAATCAACAATATATGCAAAGAGAAAGGTTTATTTTCATACCACTGATTGGCCATAAGTACTTATACGTGGCTTTCATGAACTGTTAGAAAGTAAGTGGCATTTGCTGGCTGATTCTCTTTAACTAATTCCTCCTTTAAAAAGCTGCTGACTGAATTTAAAGCATTGATTATGCAGACAGCATTTGTAGTGAAAAAAAGTTACCTCCTAAATAGGATAAGTAGCAGGCTTTTTATCTGGGCTTTCTTAGAAAATAAATAAAAGATTAACTTATTGTCTTCTACTAAGCTTATTGCTTGCTAGTTTTCAGGGTAATAATTTAAATGTGCTGGGCCTTTGGGGCTTGCTTTTGAGTACTCATTTAATGACTTGCTAAGTTGCAGATATACTGCTGAGTTTGAGGGTGTAAAGTGTTGTTTATAAATGGCAAACAGGAAAGAGGGCAGAATTTGTGGCAAACAATGTTTAATGACTCAAGAGCAAAACAGACTAAGCTCATTGCAACCCAATCTAACATAATAGAACTGACATAATTCAGTCAGGGTACTTCTGTTTTTCTAACCTGAAAAGGGCAGCATGTTTTGAATAGCCAAGAAGAGGCAGGATTCGTACCCTAACTGTTAAAATGTAAACTGCCATATGCCTAAATTCTGAATTAGCAAACAATATGAATTCATTCAGATCTGCTCATTCCTGTTATTTTTGGTTTTCAGAATTGCTGTTGTTGTCACTTCTAAACTACCTGGTGGAAGGGAAGAAATGAGTCTGTTTGACCCTAGAAGCCTTATTTATTAGGCACTGATTCATTTATTGTAAATTACTTGTCATTCTAATTCTTCAGCAATAAAACTAAAGAAGTCTGTGTAGGCCTGTCATCAAAGTGATGAAAAAAAATGAAAGAAAAAACCTGAAATATCTACCCACTATGCATACTAATGAGCTTAGCTCCGTCATTAGTTTTTTGTGAAAGCATTTGTTGATCATACAAAGATACCAAAATAAACTTGGATTTCTGATCAACATGGTTCGTACTCCAGACTGGATAGGAACACATGAGCAGATTGTGTTTGTTTTATCCTTTAGGAGAAGTTTGCAAGAGACACCTGGCATAATGTATTTAATTATGTAACAAGATCCAGTATAATAGGATTAGAGAAATGTTCCTTTCTGAATTAGTAATGCATAACTGTTTCTACTGAGGAATCATGGTTAATAAAGTTTTGACAGTTTAATTTCCTACAGACAAGTTCACAGTATTGTATTACCAACATACAAATGGCAATATTGATCAATATAAGCCAGCTGATGATATCTCAGAATCCAATTTAATGTTATGCAAGTGAAGATTCTGTGGGTAATAATTTTAAAGGGTAACTCATTCTCTTAAATAATTAGTGCCAGCATGTGGCACAGAATAGATGGTGGAATGAGATAGAAAGGTAACTGTTGGTTCCCTGTAAAATTATCTGCAGGCCATATTTCATTATGCAGGCTTCCAGCTACTTTAAAGGAATTCTGTGAAGCCTAGTAATTACTGCAATAGAAAGATGGGTCAGCATTTCTTTCTTAAACCTGTAGACCTTTGTACAATAACTGAAGGAGAGCATGTGGAACATTTTTTGGACAAAAACTAATTCAAAAGTAAACCGCTAGCATATATCAGAAAGAAATACTGTTTTCTGAACAGTACTACAATCTACAAAGAATCAATACAATGCTTTTTTAATTTTAATAACTGATATTAAAAATTATTATTATTAATTATGTAATTAATTATTTTAATTATTTATTACATTAATGCACTTTACAATTTTTCTACCACCAGGAGTGCAGATTGGGTCTATTATAGGTCTATTGATATCATTTTTAGAATATAGTATCTACTGAAAGTAATGAACCTCATGCAATGAAACTGTTATATTATAACCATAAAGTGTAAAAATTTCATATGTGCTTCTTTATATTTTGATAGAACATATAAAATAATCACATTGGTTTGAATTAATGAATAACATTATTTCATATGCTGGACTAAAATATGCTCTCCTTTGCTCCTTCATTGATAATGTAAGCTGTTTCATATATATCTAGCCGAAGTAAAAAAAAATAAGCTTCATATATATGAAATTCTTAATTTTTTTTTAGCACTACAAGATATATAAAATCTTATGGCTTTCATTTGAAATAATCTCATGACATATTTGTAAAGAAGAGGCTATCATCTGTGTTGTGAATTATTTGGAAATACTAGCATTAGTTTCCTCAAGGTCTAGTACTTGCTGACATGTTTTCTTTCAGTAAAAGCCTGAGCTTGAAACACTGAATTGAGTAAATTTTAACTAAGAACATGTGGCTATATGATGAGAAAATAATAAAATTTTTCTTGTATTTCTATTTTCTCTCCTCCCTTCCCCTTTTTTTTTTCTTTATTTTAATTGCAGACATCATTCTCTTTGTAGGCTAAATTCACTTTGTACTAATGCGCCTTTTGGTTAAAAGTATGTAATTTATCATTAAGAAATATTCCCAATTGATTACAAATTAAGTCAGTTAGAGTTTTATTTTTCTTTCCCAGGTGGTGTAAAATGAATGTGAATTTGAAGAAATGAACTACACTAGGCACTCTTAGAATCAGTGGGAAGATACAATTGCTTTCTCCATTATTTCATAAAATCATAGAATTGTGGAATAGTTTGTGTTGTGTATTGGGTTCAGGAGTAGCAGTCATTTTTCTCCTTCTTAGTAGCTGGTGCAGTGCTCTGTTTTTGACTTTCAGCCTGGGAACTGCGCTGATAACACCGATGTTTTAGTTGTTGCTCAGTAATGCTTAGTCTGACCAAGGACTTTCTGAGTTTCATGCTCTGCCAGGGAAGAGGGGAAGCCGGAAAGAAGCAGAGACAGGACACTTGACCCAAACTGACCAAAGAAGTATTCCATACCACAGCATGTCATGCTCACTGTAGAAACTAGGGGCAGTTACCTGGAAGGGCTATATCCCTGCTTGGGTCGGGCTGGGTATCAGTCGCAGGTGGTGAGTGGTTGTATTCTCTTCCCTTGTTATTTCCTTTATCACTACTATTATTTGTGGTAGCAGTAGTGGTTTGTGTTATACCTTAGTTACTGGACTGTTCTTATCTCAACCCGTAGGACTTATATTCTTTCAGTTCTCCTCCCCATCCCTCCAGGAGCAGAGGGAGGAAGGCGAGGGTGTGAACGAGCGGCTGCATGGTTCTGGGTTGCCTGCTGGACGAACCATGACGGGTTGGAAGGGACCTTAAAGACTGTCTATTTCCAGCCACTGAGCTATGGGCAGGGACACCTTCCACTAGATCAAGTTGCTCATATTTCTATTTTGAATAACTTTATCAAAGAATGAAGAAATTAATTACTTCCATGTCTATGTAAAAAAAAAAATTCAGTGTTAACAGACTTACAACTTCAGTTGTCCCTCCCTATGCAGTAAGATTTTTCTATCTTGTACTTCCAGTGGTGAAAAGTGGAAGGATGCATTGTTTACATGTATCAGATTCTGGAAGCCTGTGGTGAAGTCTGGTCACATCTTATCAACGTGGAGTTTCTCTTGTGGTTTACAGACTGTCAGGATCCAGCCACCCCTTGCCACCCCATTGTGACATGGATTCATGTAGCTCTGAGGAATTCTACCAAGCTGTACACCATGCGGAGCAAACTTTCAGAAAGATGGAGAGCTACCTGAAGCAACAACAACTCTGTGACGTTATCCTGATTGCTGGGAATCGCAAGATACCTGCACATAGGTAGGGCATAAGCATAAGATATTGGAACTAAGAAAGTAAATGTTTTGGCTTTGCTTATGTCTTAGAACAGTGTTTTCTGTGGCCCCTTATGCTCGCTTTCCTCTTGCTTTAAACACCACAAATTTAAGTGTCTGTACAAGGTGGTACTTGAAGGTTGGGCCTCTAAAGTTGGTTCTTTTTTTTTGTACATATTTAAAAAATTCAGGAAGCACTCAACTATCAAACTTACCATGAGTGTGCCAAACATTTCTGCCTGCAGTGATGCTATTCATGTGTGAGGAGAATGGAAATTTCTGAAATGATTTGCTGTGCAGCTACACTTGATCACAGCGTCGTTTCAGCTTAAGATCATAATACTCTGATCAGGCATAGTCTCTCAGACACTTAGAGTAGAATAATACTGAATACAGACTTCCAATGACCTGTACCTTTGTACGGACTAAAAAATATCTTAATTACTTTTAATGATAATTATTTGTATATAAAAATTACTATGATATTTTAATTTTTAAAATTCTATAAGATTACCTGGTATTAAAGAAGCCACCATATATACGAAAATATGCTTGGGTTTGGATTGTAATTAGAGCTTAAAACAGTTATTTTTCATTGAGATTTTGGTTTTAGCTATAGACTTTGATTTAGTGCATGCAAATAAAAATCCAATCCTAGAGTTTAGATTAAAAGAAAGATTTCTTCTGAGTTTCCAATGCTGCAAAGTAAGGGTGACCTATTGCTGCTTGTGCCCTGGTTTCTCTGCTGAGCTAATAAATTCAGAGCAGATTATGGTTCCCCAGCATGGAAACAAAAAAAAATTTTAATACTATAAAGTCATCCCAGCAACTTGGACCTTACAAAATTCTTTCTGGCATAAGCGAAAATGGACACAGAGACTATTCTTTTTCTATTTTACAGAAAAGTTGACTATTTTATATTCCAACTCCCATAATAATAATTAAAAAGATGCAATATGGAAGACTGCAAATCCAAAGCTGTTGTTTAAATACTAAAAAGTAAAACCAGACAGAAACCTTCATTAAAATATTTCAATTGCCCTAGTGTTTATAATAAATGAGAAAATAATCCCACTTTACAAGCAGTAACGGATTGATCTAGGTAGTTTGCAGCACACATGAAACAGCATTGTTTTAGATTAATAGCTGTAATAAACTTAGAAGTCCTTGCCCTCTTCTTTCAGCATTTTTTATTTTTAAGACTTTGTTTCTACTCTCTTGTTTTCTAAGAGCTGCCATTTCTATTTCTTCCTTGCATTCACATACCCATGTGTGTACTAGATGTATACATAAGTATACTATATATATAAGTATATATATAAGTGTATATGCTATATATATAAGTATACTATACAGTAAGAATACTTAGATGCCAGCTAAGTCCCCAGTAGCTTCTACCCACTGAGTTGGCAACTGACACAATTCCTGTGTTCAAGACTTTTTGCTGCTGTTAAATGTATCATGCATCTGGCACTTTATGCACCCCTGATAATTGTGGTCTGATGCCATTTTTATCTAAATCACCAACATCTTTCCTTTATGTGTATAACAAATACAGAGAGAATAATATTAAGCTACAGTCCTCCTGTCCATTTGCATTTTCAGTGTTCCAGAGATGCAAGATGTGCCTTAAAATGCCTCCCATAAAAAAGAAAGCTGGAGGGATAATAACCTAAGGCTTTGTAATTGGTGTCCAATTTTAAATGCCAGGATATTACTGCCAGTTTATATTATCCATATTAAACAGGGAAAATTATACCAATTGTAGAATATTTCTATGTATCTAAGAAGTATTTTTTTTCTGAATGTAGTTTAAGAATGTAGATTCAGACCATGAAATTTTATTCTTTTTTTTAACTTATCTTTGTTGAAAAAAGTGAAAAGCAGAAATAGGCCAAGTAAATTTCAAGAAGGAACAACAATATTCTCATTCTTTCTGAAAAAAATTATAATATACAAACAGTCTGTAGCTACCCATATATTCCTGCTTGAGAATGACATGGAAATTGATCTTTCCAATCTTCAGAAATCTTTTGTAATTATCATGATCTGTTAAAGAGAGAGTGGTTTCAATAACATTACTGAGCTCCCTCAACCATTGCTCCTTGAACATATCCTCTCTGGTTTCAAGGACCTGTGTATGTCCAGTTCACTTATCTGCAGCCTAAGTATATCTTCTATTATAAGTGACACCCCACAGATCCTGCCGCTGGGCACAGGGAGCTAAAAGACCTGAAGGCAAACCATGATAAAAAAATAATAATAAAAAAAAAAATATATAAAAAAAAGTTTCATTGCTGGTAGCATTAGCTCCTTTTTTCCCCCCTTCTCTAGTCACATATCTTGACTATGTCCTTTGGTGATCTGTTTAAATAACTTATTCTCTAGAGGAGAAGTTACTGCTGTGCCATAACTCTAATTTTAAAATGTTATGAACATGGCATTTGTAGTTTCTCCACTCACTTTGAAGATGCATGCTTTATATATTTTTCTCATTTAATGTACCTCTCATTTAGACTACAACCTCTTTCAGACATTGCAAATTTACAGATCCTGGAATAGAAAGAACTCAGGCATTGCTGTCACAAAACAAGCAAATTAATAAAGCCAACCCACTATAATTGACACTTTCTTCTTTTATGCAAGATACAATCAGCCAAATGCAGTTTTATCTAGAAATCTAACTAGACTGCACCTAGTAGATGCCATCTGAAACAGAAAAACACTGGGAAGTAAATGTTATACAGAACCATAGTGGCATGATCAGAGCAGTAATTATTTCCAAGGTGAAAAAAAATTCTTAATTAAACAATAATCCATAGGTCAACATGAAATTAAAAATACATATTTGCCACAAGTAATATGGTTATTTTGCTTGAAGGCAACTAACTTGAATTGCATTATTTTTAAATACTGCATTTGAAATACTATATTCTACAGCTGCTGAATAAACATCAAAAATGCCAAAACCAGACAAAGTCAATCCAAATGATAGACAGACCTTTAATATTTACACTAGAGAGTTCATTAAAACTCCCAGCCCAGAAGTAAATATTATAGGCAACTCTAAACTCAGACTAAGGTTTAAGCCATAAGTTGTTGACTAGGAATGGTGAGTAAAGCAATACAGGAACTCAATGTAGGAGAAAAAGATTCAGAGCAGCCCTGCAGAGAAGGACTTGGGGGTGTTGGTCGATAAAAACATGAACATGAGCCGGCAGTGTGCGACTGCAGCCCAGAAAGCCAACCGTATCCTGGGCCGCATCAAAAGGAGCGTGACCAGCAGGGCGAAGGAGGTGATCCTGCCCCTGCACTCTGCTCTTGTGAGACCTCACTTGGAGTATTGTGCACAGTTCTGGTGTCCTCAACATCAAAAGGACAGGGAAGTGTTGGAACAAGTCCAGAGGAGGGCCACGAGGATGATCAAGGGAACTGGAGCACCTCCCATATGAAGACAGGCTGAGAAAGTTGGAGCTGTTCAGCCTGGAGAACAGAAGGCTGTGTGGAGACCTCATAGCAACCTTCCAGTATCTGAAGGGGGCCTATAGGGATGCTGTGGAGGTACTCTTCATTAGGGACTGTAGTGAGCAGACAAGGGGTAACGGGTTCAAACTTCAAGAGTGGAAGTTTAGATTGGATATGAGGAAGAAATTCTTTACTGTGTGGGTGGTGAGGCCCTGGAATGGGTTGGCCAGGGAAGTTGTGAATGCTCCATCACTGGCAGTGTTCAAGGCTGGGTTGGACAGAGCCTTGGGTGGCATGGTTTAGTGTGAGATGTCCCTGCCCACGGCGGGGTGTTGGAACTAGATGATCTTGAGGTCCTTTCCAACCCTAACTATTCAATGATTCTAAGATATAAGCATAGAATTTACCTATCCCTATTCAATTAAAACAAAACTCTCCCCTATAACAGAGGTGGAATTGCAATAAAACAGAAAATTCAATAAAAACACAAAATGCAAAAAATAAAGGTGGAGAGTTACATCCTCAGCTTGTGATTCTGATTTTCATTGTACTTAGTGAGAGCCCAAGATTGTGAATGAAAAGTAACCAAGAAATCTACTGTTGTTGATATTTCAATATTGTCAAGTATAGTTGAGTTTATAATGAGAAATAAGAGTTCCTTCATTTTCTAAGTTATCCTACTATCAAAGATACATAGGCATTTGTGTTCATTCTGGCACTGAGGGATCAGAGGGGATTCTTACTGTGATGGAAAAGGTAGCACAGATTGATAAGAAAATGATCATTTACATATAGAACAAAGAAATGCTTTAGAATGGCTAATCTTTCTACAAATGTTTTTATGAAAAGTGAAAAAACTGTCTTTCAACAAAAAAATTAAATTTTTCATCATAAATTCAGCTGATGCTTTTTTTGGATGCTCAGCTCTAAAGTTGTACAGCTTTTATTTACTGTAATCCAGATAAATTTAATAAAACTCTTTCCACAAACTAATTTATAGTCTCTTTTTTAGTTCTGTAAGGGGAAGAGCCATCTTTTTCAGTGTATTTTGAGTGCTACTATAGAGAGAAAATGTTTAAGAAAACAAACCTGGTATCAATAAAGTGGAAAAGATTACTGTAGGAAGTTAAGCTGAAAGGAGAAATGAAAGGATTAAGAATCAGGTAGAGAAGGAAAGACAGTTTAATGGCAGTGGATAAAAGAGGTAAAATGCACAGTGCGTAGTCCTAAGATTCAGCTTGTTTTCTTGCATTAATCAGTAACGGATGCACATGGATAGCGCACAGTAGAAGCAATACAGCTGCCCTATGTATCACTCTCAGGTATCTGTAACTAAGGTTTGAGGAACTTCCCGTGTCAAACATTGCATCTAAATTGTGATGTTTAGCACATCCTACCATCCATGATTTTAAATCAAAATTGTTCAGGTAATATGGTTGGGACAGAATGGCAAAACCAACAGAAATTCCTGCTATCAGAAGGAAAGCAGAGATACAATTTAGATAGGCTTTTAATATTAACCTTAATTGAAAACTTCTGTTTTTACATTTTTTTTTTAAGAAGAAGGAGTAGTAGGTAAAGAATATTTCCTGATACTGAAATGCCATTAATATTTTCAGAGGAATTTCTGTGTTCCCCGCAAGGAACTCTTCTGGTTTTATTTGTACCTGTCGTGGTTTCCCAGGCTGAAAGTCAAAAACACAGCACTACTCTGGCAACCAAGAAGGAGAAAAAAAATTACTGTTACTGCTGATCCCAGGACAGTACCTTTTTCAGACATAACAGATCTTAAGTTCACATCGTTGAGTATGTACCAGTTAAAGATTTTGCTCATGCAGAAATAGGCCTTGAGTTTTGATAATTTCTGAGATTTTAAGGTTGGTCATTGAAGTAAATTTTGGTTTTGATATGGCCATGTGTCTAACCTCATTGTAATCAATGGAGATCTATAGCTTAAGTTACCTGAACATCTGTGTCTGACTGTGATGTGTAGACCTTGGCTAGTTGCCAGGTGTCTGACAAGCCACTCCATCACACAGCCTCCTCAGCAGGACAAGGGGATGGAAGTAAGATGGAAAAGCTCATTGGTTGAGATAAGGACAGGGAGATTGCTTACCAATTACCATCAAGTGCAGAGCAAACTTGGGGGAAATTAATTCAATGTGATGCCAGTTAATAACGTAGTAGGATAGTTCGAAACTATAAACATCCCTCCCTTCTTCTCTGGCTCATCTTCCCTCCCAACTTGTCTACCTCTTCTTCGTGAGCAGTGCAGAGGGATGGGGAACAGGGGTTATTGGAAGTTTATCACACTTTGTCTCTGCCACTTCTTCCTCCTCACACTCTTCCCCTGGTCATAGCATAGCTTAGTCGAGGGAGGTGATTGTCCCACCCTATACTGTACTGGTGCAACCTCACTGTGTGCAGTTTTGGGTGCCTTAATATAAGAAGGACATCGAACTATTGGAGTGTGTGCAGAGGAGGGTGATTAAGATGGTGGTTTTTTTTTTTCTTCTTTTAAGAGGGGAGAGGGAGACAAGTGGTATAAAGTATAAACATAAACCAAACAAATCCAGGAGATGACAGAATGACAAAGGAGGCCATCCAAGAATAACTTGGGTCATGAAGACCTGTCAGGCTTCCGTTAAAAAAAGGGGTAAGATAACACACACGGTTTTAACCAAACTGAACTCTGTGGAGGAATAAGTTGTGTACATAAGTTAAGAATTCTGCTTTATGGTATCATTTTGTGTAAAGGGGCTTCAGAATAAAATGATGACAAGCAGACCTCAAAAAAAATCTACATACTTAAGCAGGCACTTATTCTAATGACTTCACAGATCTCTATTTTCATCAAATCTAATCCCTGTGTTTCTGACATTTCTCCTCATAGTTCAAATGAGCTAAAATTTAATTTTTCCTTCTCCTGTAAGCTTTGTTTCCTCTTTTCCTTGTGGAATTACAGTGAATAAATAAAATAATTAACCCCACAAATAGGGGATTGCAGTTGATTGTGTTGTCTTTTTACATTCAAGTGTGTATGCTATGTCTGAATATGTGGGGTTTCTTATGGATAAAAATACTGAGCTCTGCTTTGTATTTGTATCACCTTCATCACCTTTCATCTTCATCACTTTTTGGTAATCGTCAGGATTTTTGCTCATTCTGAAATATTGAAAAGTTGCCTGGAATCATTTTTTTGTCCCTTTTTTTCCTTCCCCCCCCCCCCCCTTCCATCTTTCTGCTGGTTCAAAAGAGCACAGATCTCAACATACAGCTTGCAGAAGTAGATAGCTTCAAAACTGGCACATTGACACATGGACAAAAAATGATACTGCCACAGTGTTTTGGAAAATGGACTTTGTTATCAAGTCTGGTAGCTATGATATATGCATTACTTGTGGTCTCTGGAATAAACTAAAGCTGTGGGAGATACTGTGTGTTTGGTGGAAATTATGTCCAATCTGTGTAACATTCCTAAAAACATCGTGGCAATTTAAGAGATGTAATGGCATGTACATTTGTGTTTCATTTTGTACTGTTGAAGCGATAAAGAGGTACTTACTGTACTTACATTTAAATGTCTGGGAGACAGTGAAAGAATTAAAAGAAAATAAAAAAGAAAAGAAAAATGTGGAACAAAGAGGAGAATGTAAAAACAAAAGGTGTGGTCTTCAGGGCAAAGAGGGAATATCACTTAGTGAAGGCTGGTGGTATCACATACTCTCAGCTATGCATTATATAATAGATTAAAATGGAAGAAAACTATGTTTAAGTAAAGACACAAAGAAAACTTGCTTGTTTCAGGCTTAATCAGCTCTTCAAAATTCCATCTGCTTGTTCGTGGGCTTGGAGGGGGGGAGTGTTCCTGGTTTCTCATTTGGCAATTCTTTATTGTTGATGATGTTGTTGTTATTGTTATTATTATGTGGTTGCTCTAGACCAGTTTTCCTTTACAAATAGGTTAGTTTATAAATACTGCTCAGATGGTCAGAGAAGAAAAACAACTTTATTGTGTAATTCTGTTCAGTTTTTCTGCAAGATGAGATAAGCACAGAGGGCAGGCCATCAGTATTAAGATTTACAGATGGAAAGTATGAGACAATTGTCATTAACTGCTATATACTCACAGGCAAGAATGGACAAGAATAATTCATTATATATTTCATGTCTTTCTTTACATACTTATAAATTCAGATGATGGAGGCAGTTACAGCAGTAACAAGACCAAATTAACTTTTCAGTGTTGTGCCTGTAAAGGAAGAAATGTAGATGGCAAAGAATTTTATATGTGAAATGCTGACTAGATGACAAGCGGAAGTAGAACGTACCTATAGTGGCAAATTCTTCAATTGAGAATGGATGTTACACATTCAGCGTTGATCCTAATTAAAATGTAATGACTCTAAAGAACAGAATTAACAGATTCAGAAAAATAAAACAAAAATGTTGCAAAACCAAATACATTATCATGGATAAAAAACTGAGTGGAGATCTCAACAAGCAAAATTCCCCAAAGTGCCAATAGCTTTCCAGCAAGCACACTTTACTTAGTTTTACACAGTCTGTTAGTAAGTACAGAACAGGAAGATTTGGGTTTGTGCTATCATTTAGTACAAATGTGGTGTCATTTGTGCTAAAATTACACCATTTTCTACTTTGGGTTTATTAAAGCCAATCATAATAGTGTGTGTAAGAAAGACTGAATTTAAAAAAAAAAGACATCTGATTCCAAATTATGGACAACATAAAAGTGAGTGATCCCAATTAGCTACTGATCAGAACTCTGAGATAGGAGATGCCAATTTAAAGTTTGTGGGCAATAGTTGCTTTCAAAAAAATTTGTTGGTGTCTAGACATAATTTTTTTCTAATGATCATTGGTACTGAGCAGGTAATAGTTTATGTACTGGATTAAATTCACCGTATATTTTTGCAAGGATGATCTAGCTTTTCCTGTATTGAGTAAACTGGCTAGGGATGAATACCACAGTCATCAGGAAAGGTAATCACTACCTGGTGTAATCACAGTTGATCTGTTTTACAGCTTGCTTCTTTGATGTATTTTACTCAGGAAAGATGTCAGTTTTGTTCGTACTGCCAAAATTGTTCTGGAAGTGGCAACCAGTGTCTACTTCCTCTTATTTCTTTTTTCAAGTCCATGCATGTCTATACCTCAGTATATGTTTTGCTAATAGGAAATCATGCCTTCTCTCTATATACAGTAAATGCTTGCCTCCTGTAAGAAGATCTGTGAAGC
Organism: Myiopsitta monachus; assembly: GCA_017639245.1. Taxonomy (NCBI): domain Eukaryota; kingdom Metazoa; phylum Chordata; class Aves; order Psittaciformes; family Psittacidae; genus Myiopsitta; species Myiopsitta monachus. The sequence continues at coordinate 57,698,240 of CM029919.1, forward strand.
AGCACTATTAGTAAAGACACCCAGTGTCAGCTGGCGTCCTCTACAGAACAACAAATTACATTTAAAAACAATGAATGTTCAGCTTCTATATGAGCTGGCATAATATCTTTGGAAAAAAGTTGTGTTATGCCTATGAGTTTTCAGTCCAAGTAACTGATTCTACTACATGGTAGAATATTGTTAGGAGCTTGCTTAAAGAGGTGATCAAGATTTGCTTCTTTTGTTTGCTTCTTTAAATTAATAGATGCACCAACAATGTTAAGAGAGTTCTGCATCAAAGGTGTATGAGAATGTTGTGGTTTAAGCCCAGCCTCCAACACAGAACCATGCAGCCGCTTGCTCACTCCCCCCTGCCCCTTCCTCCCCATCCCTCTGGGAGCAGGGAGAGACAGAGAAAGAAGTTGTGAAAAATGTGAGGAGATATACTGTAACAGCAACAAAAAAAGGTATCATAGGATAAAAATGTCACAACAGAAATCACTTACATTCTGTATTATAAAAGAAATCAGAAATGCATCAGGCTGAACTTAGCTTTAGTAAAGATGATGAAGTCTCTTAATCTGGAGAAAAATCTTCCTGAGAACACAAACTCATTTTAAGCCAGGAGTTACATGCTATGATTCTCAAGGTTGAAAGAGTTTATTATATATTCTCAGTAGCTGAGAAAGGTGACATCTTGAGACACCTGACCTTTCTTGATGAATAGGTCAACATGCCTTTAAACCAAGAATTATAGCTTTTTGGAGCCTTCTTAGCTACAAAAAAAAAAAAAAAAAAAGCAGAAGATCATTACAGATTAAATGATTGCTTTGATTTCTCACTTTTCACTTTCTGTCTCAACCCTAGAACACAATTAAGATTTACAAAAGGAGTCACCTTTCAGACTTAAGTGTAATTAGCAAGTTCCTTTCCCTTCAGTTCAGCCTATGAAGCACTTCCTAAGGTAAAAGTTTGTCTTGAAATGAGTTAATTTTTTGGCTATATTCCGTTGAGGAAATGGCTAATTTGTCATACATACACTTTCAAGCTGCTCTGCTTGCAGGTGAAATATTGCAGCTTAAAGCACTGTAAAATTGTGCAGCTAATTCTAACTTTCATATTTACTTTGCTATTGGATGAGCAAAACCAATTAATTACCACACCGGCTGATAACTGGTAACTTCTGCCACATTTCTAGCTGAAGATCATCTGTGAATATTCACTCCTAACAAAACCATAATATTACTATAGAGGGTATTTGGAAGAATGTCTCAGCTTAGGGCCCCAGTAATGACAATCATACTTGGTACTTGCTGTAGTTTTGATGTATCTAAATCAGATCCCTGAACAAGTCATGCAGATTTTTAAGTATTGGGAAATTATTTTCCTTTGGAAATGTTTCTTAACAAAAACATTGCATTACACAGTGGTCAGGATTTTGTCTGTTTGTATGTTTTAATGAATAACATGTTAAGTTACGGAACAGTTTTACTGAAGGCTAAAGACTTAAGCAAAATCATGTACTGTTAGTAATTTTTCTTTATAAACAGGCCTTTAAGAACAATGCTGAGTACTTCTGGAGTACAAAATGTTTTTCAGCAATACGTTGTCTCTGTAACTGAGAGGTTATCTTGTTAACAACTGGGACATTGAAATGATTGGAAAATTATCAGAAAAACTGAACAGTAATTTCCTAGTCTGTTTTATAGTCATATGCTAATATGCCACTTGGTTCATATCACAGGAAGCAAAACCAAATTAGAATTAAATGTCATGCTGCATTTTGCTGCCTACATGCATTAATAATATATTGCTCTTGGTAATTTGTAATTACTATGAAAATATATATATTTTTTTTTTAAAGTTGAGGGCTTTTTTAATATATGAGATTTTTAATACGCGTGTCAATGTAAATGACCACCAGTTCCTAACATTTCTTGCAGGCTTGTCCTTAGTTCTGTCTCTGACTACTTTGCTGCCATGTTTACAAGTGATGTTTGTGAAGCCAAGCAAGAAGAGATCAAAATGGAAGGCATAGACCCCAATGCACTGTGGGATCTTGTCCAGTTTGCATATACAGGTATTGTGCTGCATATATTATACTTCCTATAGAGAAAGTTGTTTATTTGAATTATATGTGCATATATACTGAATTATATTTATATTCTAAATATTTTTTTTCTTTTTAATCTCAATCAATCAGAACACTTGCTTACCATTTCTAGGGTAGAATTTGGATTTTTTGTCTTTTACCTGCAAATTGCTAAATATGTCAGGTTTGGGAAGTATACGAAGACAGTCTAGAAAATGATGTATTTTTCTTTGTTTTCAAATACTTAGAACAGAGTACAGTGGTATTTTTTGAAGAATATCCCTGTATTACTATATCAGTATTTTTTTTCAGTTTAAATAATTACAGAAATATTTTAAAATAATGAAACATTTAAAAATGTTTTATTATGAGCTGGATGTTGTCACTTTAATTTCCTGTTACAGGCTGGTATTCTGTTGTGTAATGTAAACTTACAAATAACTCATAACTCAGAGTTAATAACTCATAATTTCCTTCTGAATAGTTATTACATTTTAATGAATAATAGATTTTGTTTTTATCTTTCTTAAACAATCTGTTATATACAATGTGTCTGAAGTGTATTAATATGAAAGAATACTAAAGTGACAAAATAAAGTAATTAAAGAAGAGGAAATGTCAGCAATAAGATTTGTAGTATAAAGGTGCCTCCCCTTGCCTATAAATCACATAAATATATGTTGTTTCCTAATTTTTTCCTAAAATACATCCTCAAATTATTTAAGTTAACAAAAAATTGGTGCATTTATTGAATATTTGATTTTAGCTTCAACTTTAAATGGCTTCCCCATATCCTGCAGTTTTAATCCTCTCTAAATACACATAAATTAATTTAATCATAAGTTGAGTTTGCTTAGAAATATTTAATCAGGCTATGTGCTGTTTATTTTATGACATAATACCTTTACCATCTTAAACTGCAAATAAACATAGTTAAAGTTAAAAACGCTCATTTTGAGAATCATGTCTGAGAAATTCAGTTTCCAGAAGTGTCAGACGATCTTAATTTATATAGAATCCTGCATGTGCAAAGGGTAGTTTCTTCTTCCTTCAGTTGTGGTTTTGCTATTTGGGAATGTGTGTCATCCAGAGGGTTTCAAATTAAGGATCCATGGTTTGAAGAACACGTTGGCTTTTATTTAAATCTAGCATGAGAAGGGCTCTAACTAGAAGACTCTAACTATTCTATGATTCTATGATACTATGATTCTATGATCATGAGGGATGGTGGAAAGAGAATGGAAAGAATGTTTCAGGAGATAGGCTTTGATCCAACAAAAAACATGGGAAAACAATTTTTAACCCATGAGCAACAACTGTCTTTAATTTCAATAAACTGAAGAAGTTTGGGACCATGTTCTAGGAATTCCCTTATCACCTGTGAGTTATCACTGAATTGTCTGTAGAACTTCTGAATGCTCTTGACTTCTGTATAAGGATGGCTACATTCACGATGAGCCTGCACATCAAGGCTATAAGCAAGGTTTGTTACAGAGACTGTTAGTTGGATTTGGCTAAAACTCCAAGGATTAATACAGATAATTGTGTTCCAATGCCTCTCCTGCTCTGAAAGACTGTTACAAGAGATGGAACCCGATATCATGGACTGGATGGACTCAGCAGCTCTATAGGGATTGGTCCATGCAATAAGGGATGATTTCTCTCCCTTTCTGTGTGTGTGTGGATCCATACATATACATGTGATGGTATATTGAAAATGTGGGATCTGAGCATAACGTGAATGGTATGGAATAAGGGGTGAATTGTCATGGGTTCAGCAGTAGCAGTCATTTTTCTCCCTCTTGGTAGCTGGTGCAGCACTGTGTTTTCGATTTTGGGCCTGGGAGCAGCGCTGATAACACCAGTGTTTATAGTTACTGCTTGGCAATGTTTTGGTTTGATCAAGGACTATCTGAGCCTTATGCTATGCCAGGGAGGAGGGGGAAGCCAGGAGGAAGCAGACACAGGACACCTATCCCAAACTGACCAAAGAGGTTATTCCATACCACAGCACGTCATGTCCAGGATGTGAACACGGAGGTCAGAGATCCAGAAGGGTGTGGTGGTGGTAGACTGGGGGTGCATGGCAGGGTCAGGTTTTTGGTACTGGGGGGTTCTCTGCTGGGGAGTGCACTGGCTGGGTCGGGCTTGGTGAGCAGTTGTATTCTCTTGTATTATTATTGATGGTAGCAGTAATGATTTGTGTTATACCATAGTTACTAAACTATTCTTATCTCAACCTGTGCGAGTTGCATTTTTTTTTCTTGTGATTCTCCTCCCCATCCCCCCGGGACTGGGGGAAGAAGAAAGAGGGGGAGTGAGTGAGTGAGTGAGTAAAACTGAGTGGGTGGGGGGCTTAAACCATGCTGAACAGCTCCAACTTTCTCATCCTGTCTTCATATGAGAGGTGCTCCAGTGCCCTGATCATCCTTGTGGCCCTCCTCTGGACTTGTTCCAACAGTTCCATGTCCTTTTGATATTGAGGACACCAGAACAGCACCCAATACTCCAAGTGAGGTCTCACAAGAGCAGAATGCAGGGGCAGGATCACTTCCTTTGACCTGCTGGTCACACTCCTCTTGATGCAGCCTGGGAGACAGTTGGCTTTCTGCGCTGCAAGTGCACACTGCCGGCTAGTGTTCATTTTTTCATTGGCCAACACTCCCAATTCCTTCTACACAGGGCTGCTCTGAATCTCTTCTCTGCCCAACCTGTAGCTGTGCCTGGCATTGCTCCGACCCTGGTGTAGGACCTTGCGCTTGGCATGGTTAAACTTCATCAGGTTGGCATCAGCCCACCTCACAAGCGTGCCAAGGTCCCTCTGGATGGCATTCCTTCCCTCCAGCATATCAACTGAACTACACAGCTTGGTGTCATCAGCAAACTTGCTGAGGGCACACTCAATCCCACTGTCCATGTCACCGACAAAGTTGTTGAACAAGGCCGGTCCCAACACTGATTCCGAGGGACACCACTCGTTACTGGTCTCCAGCTGGACATTGAGCCATTGACCACAACTCTTTGCATGCGGCCATCCAGACAGTTCTTTATCCACCAAGTGGTCCAGCTGTCAAATTGATGTCTCTCCAACTTAGAGACAAGGATGTCATGTGGGACAGTGTCAAGCGCTTTGCACAAGTCCAGGGAGATGACGTCAAGTGCTCTACCCCTGTCCATCAGTTACATAGCTCCACTGTAGAAGGCCACCAGATTGGTCAGGCAGAATTTCCCCTTAGCGAAGCCATGCTGGCTGTCACCAACCACCTTGTTGTTTTTCATGTGCCTTAGCATGCCTTCCAGGAGAATCCACTCCAAGATTCTGGCAGGCACAGAGGTGAGACTGACTGGTCTGTAGTTCTCCGGCTCATCCATTTTCCTCTTCTTGAAAATGGGAGTTATATTTCCCTTTTTCCAGTCATTAGGAACTTCACCTGACTGCCATGATTTTTCAAATATGATAGACAGTGGCTTAGCAGCTTCATTTGCCAGCTCCTTCAGGACCTGCGGATGGATTTCATCAGGTCCCATGGCCTTGTATACGTTCAGGTACTGAAGATGGTCTCAGACCTGATCCTCTCCTACAGTGGGCCCTGGCTCTTCATTCTCACAGTCCCTGCATCTGCCTTCCAAGACTTGGGTGGTGTGGTCAGAGCATTTGGCGGTGAAGACTGAGGCAAAGAAGTCATTAAGAACCTCAGTCTTTCCCAAATCCAGGCCAGTCAGTTCTCCCGATAGCTTCGGGAGTGGGCCTACGTTGTCCCTAGCCTGTCTTTTATTTGCAATGTACCTATAGAATCCCTTCCTGTTATCCTCAACATCCATAGCCAAGTTTAATTCTAAGTGGACCTTAGCTTTCCTAACCTTGTCCCTAGCTTTCTGAACAACATGCCTGTATTCTTCCCAGGATGCCTGTCCTTGCTTCCACCTTTTATAAGCCCCTTTTTTCCTTCAAATTTTCCTCAGCAGATCCTTATCCATCCAAGGAGGTCTCCTGGCCCTCCTGCTGCACTTACTTCTAGTTGGGATGTACTACTCTTGAACTTGCAGCAGGTGATCCTTGAATATTAACCAGCAGTCTTGGGCCCCCCTGCTCTCTAGGACTATATTCCATGGAACCTTACTGAGCAGGTTCCTCAGGCCGAGGTCTGCTTTCTTGAAGTCCAGGGCAGTGAGCTTGCTGCACGTTCTTCTCACTGTCCTGAGGATCTCAAATTCGACTATCTCATGATCGCTGCAACCAAGGCTGCCTTGGAGCATCACATTTCCAACCAGCCCTTCCCTGTTGGTGAGCATGAGGTCAAGCATGGCACCTCTCCTTGTCGGCTCCTCTATTACTTACAGAAGGAAATTGTCTTCCACACAATCAGGGAACTTCCTGGATTGCTTGTGCTGGGCCGTACAATCCCTCCAACAGGTATCAAGGTGGTTGAATTTGCCCATGAGAACAAGGGCCTGCGAGTGTGAGGTTGCTCCTATCTGTCTATAGAGTGCTTCATCCACAGAGTTCTCTAGGTCAGGAAGTCTGTAAGAAATCCCCACAATAATGTCTCCCATCGCTGTTCTCCCTTTAACCCTCACCCACAAACTCTCTGTTGACTCCTCACCTGTCCCCAGACAGACTTCCATACTCTCCAGCCTACCCCTAACATAAATAGCAACTCCCTCTCCCCATCTGCCAGGCCTGTCTTTCCTAAAGAGCCTGTAACCTTCCATTCCAACACTCCAGTCATAGGAGCCATCCCACCATGTTTCTGTGATGCCTATGATATCATACCCCCATAGACGTGCACACATCTCCAATTCCTCTTGTTTGTTCCCCATGCTACAGGCGTTTGTATAGAGGCATCTGAGCCAAGCTCCAAGTGAAGCCGGCTCATTGGCTGGAACAGCTGGAATATCTCTACGTTGCTCTGAACGGTTATTACAGGTGCTGGCAACTGACTGGGTGTGTTGGGATGGAATGATGCCCCCTCCCCAACATATCTAGTTTAAAGCCTCCTTGAGCAGTCTGGCAAGCCTTTTACCAAACCTTCTCTTCCCTTTCTTTGTCAGACCAGCCCCACCAGCCCCAGTAGACATGGCCTACTAAAAGGAGTCCCCTGTTCAAGATACCCAAACCCCTGCCTATAGCACCACCCTTCTAACCCTTTATTAACCTGGCCAATCTTCCTAGTCCTTTTAAGGTCCTCCCCTGTATCCTGGAGAATTAAGGAAAAGACAATCTGAGCTCCAGAGCCCCTAACCACCTCTCCCAGAGCTCTGTAGTCCTTCCTTATGCTCTCCAGTCTACTGCTATCTGTATCAGTAGCACCTACATGGATCACTAGAAGTGGGTAATAGTCAGTGGGACCAACTAGAGCAGGCAGCCTCTCTGCAACATCCCTGATCCGAGCCCCTGGTAGGCAACACACCTCCCTTGAGACTGGGTCAGGCCAGATGGGTGCCTCTGTTCCTTTCAGAGTCGAGTCCCCTACTACTGTGGCCCACCGCTTTTTCCTGGCAGCACCAATAGTGATTTTCTTTGCCAGTGCATCAGCTGGTTGTTCCTGGTGCGAGTGTGTTTCCTCATCAGCCCCCTGCAGGACAGCAAAGCAGTTCTGGTTGGGGACAACAGATTTAGGAGGAAGACCCTTGCTTTTAATTGTGCTCTTCCTCCTTTTTTTGTTTGTTTTGTTACTGTTTCCCAGCTTCCTGGGTTAGCGGCCTCCTTTCCTGCATGAGTGACAATGGACGCTTGAGGCCCCTTCACAGTCTGTTCCTGGAGCAAGCAGTGCTGCTTCCTCTCAGCTTCCCGGGCACCTTTCAGCCTAGTAGCAGCTTCCCACAGCTCAGCCACCTGCTGCAGGAGGACCTCCACCAGGGAGCACAGAGTGCAGCCTTGCCCATCGCGCATCCTCGCCTCAGGAAAGCAGCGCAGGCACTCTCTACACCCTGAGCTCTGCACTGCAGACTTCCCTCTCATCGGCTCAGTCTGGGTGCCTACACTGTCCTCTGCCGGGGCAGCCAGAGAATAGCTCCCAGACTGAGCCCTGGTCATACGGTGAGTGCTCACCATCCTGCTCACCTGCCCACGCAAACTGCCTCAAACCCACTCTGTTTGTCACCTGTACTCCCTGGGGAAGGTTTCCACCCAGTCAGGCCTGGTGCTACTCCTCCTGGCACCACCCCCTGTGAGTCAGCTGCTCGCATCAGCTGAGCTGCCTGCTCCTGGGCAAGTCCTGTCCAGGACTTCAGGCTTCCTCGGTGACTGTTGCTGCTTCGAATTGAGGCTTCTGACCCTGAGCTTCCCCCCCGCTCAGGTGTTGAAGATGTCCTTTCTCAAGCTATTCACCTCAGCAATGATTTGTCTGTCTTCATAGTTTCTTATCTCTTTTCTTGCCCTCTGATTCCTTATTTACCACCAGACTAGTTCATGTCCCCTTTTCTTTCGAGTCACTTTCTTCTTTGTGATGCATTGATGTGGGCAAGGGGAATGGTGAAAAGTGAAGGAAATATCCAGTGTTCTGATACCCTGCAGTGTAGCAGCTAACAGAAATTCCCATTCATCCTTTAATCTGTAATCTGGAGCCTACATAATATGGACAGAATATCTGGAAAATTTAACTGCCGCTTTCCAATTACTGACTGCACAGTGTGTGAAAATGTTTTCAGCAGCTCATGTGTGTGGCGGTTTAGCTCTTCATTCTTTTACCCCAGGAACAGCAAACCATTTTGACAGATGAACAGATATTCACTCTTCTTCTATGTAATTTTTTTTGTCACTACCTTCTTAACTGAAAGAGATAAAAAAAAGTAAATTAATTTCACATATAGCTGATGCTGTTAGATGTTTTTCCCTGGGGGAAACTTCTTAGGCGTTATTTAAAAAAGGGAACCATTTTCTCATTATAATAACTGTAATTCAGACAGGTTTATATGTTTTTTTAATCTAGTGAAATTATTTCATGTGTATGAGCCATAGAAAAAAAATGAAATAGTAGTTAAAGAAGTGCAAAACATCTATGAAACGTCTTACTAGTGATGAAAGCATCCTGCACCAATACCAGACCTTTCAGTTCCAGTAATAAAATAAAATATTGCTGCAAATTAATCAGTATGAAAGTTCAGCAAAGGGGAGGTTTTGTGCATCACAAAGACCTGAAGAAAGATAAGTATCTTATCTGAAAGGAAAGTTGTTAACTTCTGCTATATCCATCTGTACAAAAAAAGGGAATAATACTAGTTTTGTAATTAGTTGCATATTGCTTTGTGTATCTTCAATTTTTTCTTTTAACTCCTGTTAATTAAAATAGTCCTTACTTCTTCTTCCAGAAACATCCATACACTTCCAAAAGGACATAATTTGTCTGGACAGAGTTTCTGAAGGTGCTATTTAGGGCCATTACCTCTAAATTACTGAAATATGTGATAATTCTGTTTTTTTTCAAAACAAAAAAATTATATTGCCTACTTTTTAAAATCATTAGTAAATATTCTTCCTCTTGCCCCTTTCTAAACACATTCTGTGACTGTGAGTAGGTGAGCTTCTTATATCAGACCAGATCATAAATGCATTAACTCAGAGACTTGCCAGTAATATATGATAGTAGATATTTGGTAGAATGATATGAATACTCATGATTTGTCTGGCAGAGCATCAAGCCCTGTACAGGAAGACGGAAAATTAGTCTGCCAAATCCCACTAATTTAAAGATAGTAAAATGTGTTAAAGTTTCTGGGAAGATTCAATGTGACTAATTGTAAAGTTAATGTGATGGATGTACTTTCAAAACACAATTTGTTTAAAGCTGAAAAAAATGAGATGTGTTAAAATATGTGCTTTAAACTCTATGTTAGATGGGTGTTGGGATTTTTTTTTTTTTTTTTTTTGAAATTTAACTATATGTGGAAGGTTTATAACTGAAGAACTTAATTTTATAAAATTAAAAAGGTAGTGGCTCCATATTGTTTTATCTGAAATAAGCATAAAGCTTTCTAATTAAATAAGCTCAATTGTAAAGTAATTACAAGTTGTATAATTCAAATTATAGCTATATATATAAAAATGTGATGTAAGTTTATTACTAAAATGCTACATCAAAATTATGTGATGTTTTATACTTTGCATACATTCACAGGGTAAACCCAAAGGTTTTTGTGAAGGATATATTTGATAAAAATGTGACACTTCAATACAAAGTACAGCTTTAATCTGTTCAGACTTTGCTTCATTTGGTTGGTTTATTCAAATAAACAATGTATATTTCATCTGTGGTTGAACTTTAACTTAAGAGGAAACAAAGCTTCCTCTTTTGTATGTCTCCTAAACATTTCACGTGAACCAGCTAAGGAACTCTGAAGCCAAAACTTACATACAAAGGCTATGCACAAAGTATGTTTCATTTTTCAAGCAGCAAGACGAGTGATAGCAAAAAATCTAGGATTGAGATTCCAGTGCCTTGAGATACATGGATATTTATTGTTTGATCTTTTCAGAGTTCAAGATAACCTCATTTTCTTAGGCAATGCTTCTTTCTTGATCCTAAAACTTGGGTTTTTATTATTTGCAATTCTGCTTTAATGTTTTAGATAGAACTGGATCTAGAGATTGCGTTTCTGGCCTTTCCTGCCATTGGTGACTCTGGGAGCCTTCCTTTGAAGTTACAAAAGAGCTGTGAAGTTACTATGGATTTTCTCATACTGCATCAGGCTATCTAATTAGTATGCATTCCCAACAGTGATCAGAAGAATAGTCTTGTGATTTCATACTGTTAATGGAACTGAAAAAGCAAAAATCAGTTAACTAATAGGAAAAAAAAAAGTCCTTGATTTATTTATGCACATCTGGGATAAAAAACAGGAAAAAGAATGTCGATCATACATGGAAGAGTTTCAAGCCCTCTGTATAGGTTTTAATTAGATTTTATTTTGGAGATTCTTTAATTAAAGTGCTGTCAAGTACCTTCTCTGTCAGTGTTATATCTGATACCACACACAGGGCAGACAGCAGGCATGTTGCAAGAAAGGAAACGCCTTTAAGCACAAGGACAATTAGGGTCCTTCAGAACAGAAATTTTATTAATGAACTATCCCAGGGAGGTTTGTTTTTAAGTTTTGGGTTGTTTTGGGTTTTTTCTCATTGCTGAAACTTGGTTGCCTATACGAATAAACAGTGAGAATGATTCTTAGCATAGTTTTAGCCTGAGCAAATCCATAATGTTCATACAGTCCAGGGGTAATCGCAGCCACAGGATCATTCTTCAGTGTGCGGTTTGAATGTGAGTACTGCAGTCTGGAGGATGACAGAGTTTAGTGTATATCAGGAAATTTCAGTGCAGTTAGTCTCTGTGTTAGAGGGAAGCCCCAGGCAAACTTAACTTTATAGATGAAAGGCTTCATGCACATTATTGAAGGCATCAGCTCAGTCAGTCAGTTCCTGGCTCTTAGGTGATTGTAGCCTTTTTATAGTGTTTCAGGCTACTCCCCTCTAGGAGGTACTGATCACACTGAGAACTGGAGTGAGCCTTGACACTGCATATTGTGAAGGTCTTTGCCTCTACCTTGTGATAAGTTGAGTAAGTTCAGGAGTTGTTTGTTCTGTGGTATCATGTTAGAAACCCCTATGAACACCTCTATCTAGCATTTTTTTGCAGGAGACTGTTGCCTGCTGCTGTCCCATATACTGGACGGCTGACTGCAGTTTCACAGAATAAGCCCTTGTGAACTGCCATTCACTTCAAATGGGAGAGCGGTTGTTCCAGGAACTTTGAGATGACTGATAAAAAGACAAATTAAGGTAATTTAATTGACCTGTAAGACCTTGTTAGCCATTGTGTAACAGAGAGTACAGAAAAATGGTCATAAGTCATACCAAATCGATGTAGACTTTGAATAACTTAACTTCCAGATAACGGACGATCCTCTGTGAAGTTCTTTACCAGAAACAGGTACTTGTCATAAACTCCTCTTTAGGAGTCAATACAATTGCAGTTATCCAGAGAAACTTTTTTTTTATCAGGGTTGCTCCGATTTAGCAAGTGGGAAGGTGGTAGTGATCTCATGATCTGTCCACAGATGTTCTGGATTGACTACGCTTCCAAGGTCATATGTACCTTTGCTCAGGTTATGTTTGTTACTAGTGCTAGATTCATATTCCTCATTACGTTTTTATTTATGTATGAGCTAAACCTTAGTGCAACACCAAGGATTATTTCTGGATTAAATTATCAGATATACTGTCCATGTGTGCAATGCAATAATCTTCCAAATTTCCTCACTTTAACTGTAGGACTAGACTGTCATCCTCCATCTGTGTATATCAGCTTGCTTGGAATCAGATACCTTCCTGCACCACGTCTCTCTGGTCCTAAAATAAGCTATGGGATTTTATGTAGTTCAGGTCTGTGTGAAACATCTTTATAGACTCATTTATCTTAATGAACTGCAAAGACTGCCTGTCTCTCTTTTTTGAGCAATCCCTGCTCCAAGGAACTTGGGTCCAGCTGGAGTAGGTGTTTTCCATTCCTGTCACTGAAATGCTGAGTCCTTGTTAATTTCTGGAGTTACACAATAAAACTAAATATTACTCCTCCTACTTCTACCCAGGATACTCTATTAAGATACAGAATTTGTAATTATGTATTAGGATCCAGCTGTTTTCTCATTCTTTTGGTGCACTCTATGGGAATTGCTTGGAAAAGATCTCTGAACTGGATATCCATAGATTCTGAGTATTCAGAATGATCTAGACTGTTATGGGAACATAGATAGTGTCTCCATCTTTAATGTGATTTTTTCTGGAGTTCCTTCAGTGGAGAATTGTACCCATATCCACTCTCTTGAGCAGGCAGCTGCTTAGCTGTGTATCCACAATTCCAAAAGAAAGCAAAAAATTCAGGAGAATCACCATGGCAGTTTGTGAAAGAGGTCCGCACCTTTCACACATTGCTCTTGTTCTTGCATTGTAAAACATACCTTTGTTCCCTTTCTGTTCTGTGACCAAGGCACAGCACTCTAATGAAATGTACCCACTGAACAGGATGTGACTGTAGTATTCACTTCCACCAGAAGTGCAATCCAGCCCAAAGGAAAGCAGATTTCATTAGGCTGTAAGGTGGAGTCATAAGCAGTAATCTTTTGTGAGCAATCAATATCTCTTTGTAACTTCTTGTTCTTCAAGCATGAATAAGAACTTCTCAGTGCTACCCTAGTACAAGCTGCCAAATCATCACCTGAGAAGCTGGGAAGCTTGTTCTGGCAGAGGTGAGTATTCCTGCTTCTGAGCTGGCTTCAGATGTGGAGAATAAAATACTTCTCCTTCAGACCTGAAAGCTGAGCTCCTTTGTCCTTAAGATGGTTCATTTTAAGTCCTCTGTGTGAAGAGGACTTAAAATAAAGTGTCCTTTTCAATTGATTTTTATCCACAGGGATTAAAAAGAGATGCTGATCAGTCTGTTCTGATCAGATGACTTGGTTTAGCGTTGAGGAGGATTGGAGTTGGGGAAAAAAATATTCCACTGGAAAAAAAAAGTTTCCCTAGTTAAATCATATGGTTTAACTTGTCTTTTATTTCTGGCAGCTGTTACCAAAATGGCTGCCAAAAAATCAAATGATCCATCAACACCCTCAAGTAAACACATCTCTAGGTCATACATACTTTTGGGGTTAGTTTGTGTTTGGTTTAGGTTTTGGCTGCTATTATGTAAGATGAGTAGTCTGGTAATAGGGAATGGGCTGATCCTAAGCGTTTCCCTGAATTTAAATTTCATTATCTGTTTGTGTAAGAGACTATTCCTTTTTAGGGGTAGTACTTTTTTTGTTTATCTGAATATCCTGGCATTACCTGGATTTGACAGTATCAGAGACAATTATCACCAGAATTGGACCCAAAGTGTATATTAAGGATGTGAAGCATTTCCAGTGATTTCATTACGTGATACCTGATGACTCCAATAATTCCAGTTCTGCATGTTTGGGAGCAGATGAACTGAATTCTTATCAGAAAATATAAATATTGACAGTGTTTCAGTAGGTCAAATGAAGGTGTTCCTTTTATAGTTAAAAGCAAGAAATAGCTGCTCTTAGGGAATGAGTCATCTCATTCTAAAATAGATACAAGGCAGATATAAACTGCTCTAACACCTCATGTGGTTCTCCATTAACTGTAAATCTCAAATCATTAGCTCAGATGGCTAACTGGTTGGTACCTAGGATTTGGCAAGATACTAATAAGCAATGTGAAAAAGGTCTATTATAGCAATATAGAATCATAGAATCATAGAATAGTTAGGGTTGGAAAGGACCTTAAGATCATCTAGCTCCAACCCCCCTGCCATGGGCAGGGACACCTCACAGTAAACCATGTCACCCAAGGCTCTGTCCAACCCGGCCTTGAACACCGCCAGTGATGGAGCATTCACAACTTCCCTGTCCAACCCATTCCAGTGCCCCACCACCCGCACAGTAAAGTTTCTTCCTCATATCCAATCTAAACTTCCCCTGTTGAAGTTTGAACCTGTTTCTCCTTGTCCTATCACTGCAGTCCCTCATGAAGAGTCCCTCCCTAGCATCCCTATAGGCCCCCTTCAGATACTGGAAGTCTGCTCTGAGGTCTCCATGCAGCCTTCTCTTCTCCAGGCTGAACAGCCCCAACTTTCTCAGCCTGTCTTCATATGGGAGGTGCTCCAGACCCCGATCATCCTCATGGCCCTCCTCTGGACTTGTTCCAATGCTTTCCTGTCCTTTTGATGTTGAGGACACCAGAACTGCACTCAATACTCCCAAGTGAGGTCTCACAAGAGTGAAGCATAGGACCTTTTTTGTAAGCTTTTTGTAGTCTTCCCTGGAATTTGATGCAGTTTATTCTTGCAAACATAATTGCAAGCAATTAATCCACTGTGCAAAATTTGAATAAATATTATCTTGATACTACTTACTGTTTTTATTTAAAAAGCAAACAAACAAACAACTAATAGAGAAGCTGTGTTCCTACAACCAGTTAGCCTATGGAAATTACTCCATTCAAAAACTCTTCTGAACTTCAACACAAGATCATGTGTCATGTGTCATGATTGAGACACGTGGAATAGAAAGGTTAAAAACATAAATATCTGATCAAAATGAATTCTGACTTTAGTTTCTAATTCCTTGACTATTCCCATGATGTCACTGATGCACCCTTACTCACAACTGTCTTAAGCATGTTGAAGAATCTTGCTATAAATTGGTAAATGTGTATTTACAAGACAGAAAATAATTACTGTGCACATAAGTTCAAATGATGTTATCGTATCTTATGGATCTGGGTTAAAAATTGTTGCTTATGCACAGAGCAAGTGAGTGGTCCCACCATATTTGTGATGATACCTACTGGTCAATAGCTGTGGAAGGCTGATTGTTGTGATGCCCACTGAGCTTAATAATGTCATGCAAAGGTGGTTAAAGATGCAATGATTCACTGTACACAAAATTAGTTGTAACAGTGTAGCTTAAGGAGTAGAAGAAAGAATAAAATCAAAAGATAAGTTTTAAACTAACTAAATAAAAAAAAATCCCCAAAGTGTCCCTTGACCTGGAAAAAAGATTTAGCAGAAGAATAAAGATATCAGAGAATTTTTATATATCTGTTTCAGATTTTGTGATGTGGCAATAAAATCTATTTATTCTTTATAAAGATGTACCCTAAAGACAGGCATTGTAGTTTCTGCAAAAGTAATGCACATAATTTTGTCACAAATAGAACTATAATTCAGAATAATAATTAGGATCCATTGAAGTTCTTCTCATTGTGTTTTTCTTTTTTTTTTTCCCCATCCCAATTAATATATCACAAAATTAGGTAGATTTTAAGCTTTGGTTAATTTGTTTTGCTCAGGCTGAAGTACTTGCATCAGCTTCTTATTGCATAAAAATGTGAGAGGGAGGTGAACTGAAGAAGCAGTAATATCAATGTCTCCTTGGATATTCTATTAAACATTTTTAAGTAGGTGCTTGGGCATTCTAATTGTCAGTATGAAACTGTCTGAAGAGTTGACACTGTAAATACTGAGCCTCTTAGCATATTTTTTTTTTTTTTAAACTTTGACCATCATAAACACTGGATATCCTGAGGAATTTACATTAAAATGTCATAGCACTCTATTGAAAAAGCAAATACAGACCTTGTGAAGCAATTTATGAAGGTGTCTTGATGTTTAAAAATGAAGATGAGTAAGACCTGGAAACCATTTGGGTTGATTAGATACTTAGCTATCATTGAAGTCAATGTTTTGTACAAACAGGATCCTTGGAAGTGATATCTTCTTATGTTTATAAAGAAAAAAGGGAGAAAACCAACCAACCAACCAACTAAAGAAAAACATTAAAAAACACATCAAAAAAAAAAAAAAACCAGGATAAGACAGTACTGAAAGAAAGAAGCACATTACACTTTAACTGAAGCTAAGTGTAATTTTCTAGCTCTCGTACTAGATATAATAAGAAGTAAATTAGTGCTTCTGAATTTAGTTAAATAAAATTACAATGTATTCATACACCAGGTATCCCAGAAGCCATTGTATGTTTACTCAATTAATATGTAAAGCACAAATTTGGTCACACTCTTCCATAAAAATGTGAAGGATCTCCTTCAAAATGGTGATGGTGGTTACATAAAGAAATACATAATTTATAAAATGGGTAATAATTTTTATTGATTTAAAGTTATTTTAATCCTACTAATTCCCAACTAGTACCCTTCCAGTAGTAGTTTTCCTTACAGAAAATAGAAAATATCTTCAATTTGAAAATAAATAGATTGATGTGGCTTCAACTGTTTCCTTTGGGTTTTTCCTGAAATGCTACATTTAGCGATAAAAAGCCAAACTGTGACACTGTTACCTTTCCTCATAAAGGGTGGTGATTCTTTCAGTGTTTATGCTATTATGCAAATGTTATCTGGATTGGGTTGTAGGTCCAGAGGCTTCTTTCAGCTTGTTGAAAAATAAGAATGCAAGAATAATAAGAATATAAGCATATAAGAAGAGATTTTAAGCTTCATTTTTCTAACTGTGTTTTAATCGCATTTCTCAATCCATCTACTTTTCATAGCTGTTCTGCACATTTTTCATATTTCATTTTCTGGTACTGGGATTATCAGTTTTAACCTGAAAACGTCTTTGGTAGCCTCCATATGACACAGTGGATCTGTATTCTAGTTAATGAGAAGTTTTTACCTGAAAGCATGTAGCATATGTGGGAGCATCATTCATAAATATATGGGTCAGCCATAAATATAAGTGCCTTCTAACTATATTATGTAAACACGTGATGGACAGAAATTAAGAGAAAAAGTCAGATAATGTGAAAAGAAGAATGTGACATTAACAGAAACATAAAAGTAAGCAGAGGAAAGCCACTGAAATTATGCTGTATACTTGATCTGGTGCTCTCACCTGTGCAGATGGATGTTTTATAACTAAATCCAGTAAACTTCCCAGCTACCATCTTATATTAAAAGCCCCAGATACAGAGAGGAGGAGAAAAGATCAGATCTTCAGTGTTATGGTTATTGTATTTTGGGCTGGTATTGCAGTTATTAAGCAGCTTTTCTTTTCAATGGCATTCTGTTGTAATGTTGAGGATTTCAGAACTCCTCAGTACCATGTAATAGAACTATTAAGATTTGGAGATTTCTCTTTATGTGACAATAAATAAAAAAAAAAAAAAAACAAACAGGTGAGTGGGGAAAAGAGTGACTTTATCTAACTGCTGAACTATATTATTTTGAACAGAAATATCAATATACATTTAATCTTCCTGTAGACTGAAATGATTTTTTTTCAACTGCAGCAAAATAGAATCATGTTAGTTTCTTACAATTTATATTATGTTTCCACTTTAATTTCCTATTTTTTTCCAGTTCTCCAAGATGTCATTGTGATCTCTAATTTAGTTTCTTAAATTATTAATGTAAGAAAGTTATAAGAGATATTAATGTAAAACCCCATATTTTAAAATAATCATTGAGGGGGGAGCATCACGGCAAAATGACACATTTCTTGCTGATATAAATATTTTTTTATTTTGATCTATTTTACCTTTTATTCATTTAAATGCCTATCAGTCTGCAAGATAAAAAGCGTCTTGTGAAATTGTAAAATTATGTTAAGTAGAAGTATTAAAGTAAGATAAATATTATGTATCCATATATGTTCTTTTATCTAATATGAAGCCCTTTAGAAGGCCTATATGCTATGAGAGGCCTGCCATATGTTACTCAGATAAAATTAATCCCAAAGTCACATTACAAACAACCAACACAAAATCTGAAGATTTTTAAGCCCTATTTTGAAGATATTTTGTGGGTTTAGTTATACTACGATAGACAGTTAGTTAGTTCTTTGCAGAGAGACGGTTGTGGATTTTGCTCTGTACCACTGAAGAGAATGCCCGTTTTATCACCAGTTTCAATGTACATGTGGAGGGGAAATCACAGCCTGGTTGATACTGAGGTACTTACTTAGATGTTAGTCTGAGTTAAAAAATACAGTATTCCTAAGTCTTCTTTTCCTTTCCACACTTTACAGTCTATTTTTGTATCCTTATGCAGTTGAGTTAATAGTAGTTTAAAAAGAAATGTTTCTAATACTGTAATGTTCAGGTTCCTGAAGTGTCCAGTCAGAGAGACTAATCCTTCATGTTTTCACTTTTTCTGTAGAGTTTTTTAAATAGAGCTCAGATTATTTCTAAAAGATCTTTTCATATTGCATGTTTTGTAAATACCAAGTAAATAAGTTTGCATCTTTTTTTTTTTAGGCTGCCTGGAATTGAAAGAAGACACGATTGAAAATCTTCTAGCAGCAGCATGCCTCCTCCAGCTCCCACAAGTAGTAGAGGTTTGCTGCCATTTTCTAATGAAGCTTTTGCACCCATCCAACTGTTTGGGAATACGAGCATTTGCTGATGCGCAGGGATGTACAGAGCTTATGAAGGTGGCTCACAACTACACCATGGTAAGTCAATGATCTTGTGAATTCGCTGTGTCTTCTGTAAGTAAAAATACATTGCTAGCTTTTGGCTTGAAATCATTCTATATTGCATGGAACTTTATTTCAAAAGTGGCCCTTTTGAAGCCATAGTAGTGGGGATTCATTTTAACGTCAGTGAAATCATGAAGAGTTGTAATTAATAAGCGCTGATGTAACTACAGTTATATTTGCAAGCAGGCATGATATTCATGCTTTCTCCTTGCTAGTAATAAAAATAATCACATCTATTCAGTTATGCCTTTACAGTATTCTTTTTGTACATGGTTAAACTTCCAACCCAGTGACAACATAATCCCAAAAATTAAGCTTTGTAGTGCATGATATTTAGGCATAGGCATTGTGTTATTGCATTTAGGTGTGAAGCACTTCACATCTATTTGGTTTACTGTGTGTTAAAGGGTGTGGATGACCAGTTGTGAGTGGGGAAGGGGCGCCTAATTGCCTTTCTTGACTGCAACACTCACAAGGAATCTACATAAGAGAAAAGTGATTATTTCTTCTACTTGCATGCATAACCAATAAAAACTTCTGCAGTACAAGGAAAATATTCTGAAGAGTATGATAGAAGACTCACAAACAGAGACCTTGTAATATAAAGAAAGGGTAGGCAAATATTGAGTAGAGCAAAGAGCAGATGCAGAGTCTCTGGGATGACAGAAAGCATTTTTTTCCTTCAGGGAAATAGTATGTACTGTGACGACAGCAAATGTAAAGCAGGGCAAGGGGAAATTTGTTAACAAAATCCTGTCTTATGTGAAGGATTTGAGGGTAAGTTGTGTATAAAAAAAGAATGGGGAAATCCTTGGGTTTTTAAAAGTTCTCATGCGTTCAAGAGCACTTCAAGGCCCTTGCTTTAAAGCTTTTCAGGGTGCTTTCTTTGAGAGTTGCAAGTGGCGTATCTCAAATTTTGGCCGTGTGAATCCTCCTCCAAGGTATCATTGCAAAAGGTTGTTTGTTGTGATAAGGTAATTATGTCACTCCCTTCAGTCTGGCATATTATGTGGCACTTATTGGGAGAAAACTTGGGAGTGGAAGGAAGTTTTGACAGCATTTGAGAGAGCTCTAATGGCTTTTGAAGAGTAAAACAGTATTATTTCTTTCTACACTTCTTCAAATCTTGAGAAACATTTCTCTGAATATTTAGTACTACATTGGCAGAATATTTTAATATGGTTCAGTGAATAGGGAATTATGGCTGACTATCTGAATAGTGAGTTCTAGGATGTTAATCATCATAATACAATTTTTTAATAGTATATAAATAAGCAAGCTAAATGGAATAGATGCACATGTCCCCATAGAAAAGAAAAACTCAGGCTAATGACTGAAATTATATACCTTTCATCTTGTTCTTTGCATCTTCAAAAGTATCTACTCTGCATTAAGCACAAGAAGTACTTTTTGGCCCCATTTTATGTCTCTTAAATACTGTAGGCAAGTATTGTCAAAACAATAATAATTATGATTATGATAGTATCTTATTATATTTTTATTGTTGCTGTTATTATTATTATAACCACAATGCTATAGAGAAATGCAGCAAGGCCTGACCAGAAATAATAGTGCTGTACTGTAAAATTTTTTTGATATAAAACAGCTCAAAGAAACAGTTATTCTGCATTGGTGGGGGTGGTGAAAAAGACAGTTTTTCAAATAATTTTGCAAAAATAAATTTATAGATATGTTAAATGCTACAGAATGTGCAATAATTCTGAGATGTGACTCAGTTAAGTGTCATGTTGGAGTAATTTTGCTTCTTAGTTAATTACATAGTTGAAATTAAATATTGATTCCTAAAAAGAAAGGCTAATTTGCAATTGAGGTACTGCAGCCATGGGATAAGTCTCTGATTGTACCTGGGAAATGTCTTGCAGCTTCCCTCCACCAATTATTTTTATGTCTTCACAAAAGCATTTTAATTAAAGTCGATATATTTTTATGAAAACGGTTTGCTTCATTGCATGTCCATGAATGTTTTAATCTTCATTTTCCAAAAGCAATTTCCCTGCTTTATCAGATAAAATATCAGACTTGATATTTTACAAGTTGTAAAGTTCATTAAAAATAAATAAATGTTATACATAAAAATATATATATAAAATCAGTTTGCATTGTCGTTTCACATAGCCTGTTATGAGGGGAAGACATTTGAGCTTGGCAATTTGGTTATATTGAAAAAAAAATAGCTGCTAAAGGGCAGACCACTTACTTCAAGAATCCTGTTGACTTCAGGAGATAGTTAATTTCCAATGCATTTTCTGTCACATTAAATAACCTCAATTACCTACAAGCATGAAATCTGTGGAAGCCATGAATACAAATTTTCATTTGCATAGTTGACACAGGTATGAACAGACTTAATTCAAATGTGACAAACTTACTTAAAAATGCAGAAGCATTGCTGAGCATGGAAAAAGCTTCTAATGGAAGTAAAATGAATTAACTATACAGTTATAGATCCCTTTCCGTGAGCAGAGGTATAATATACTAGGTATTTACAGAGATACTTTGTCTCCTGTTTCAAATACCAAATTGCTCTTTTGAAATGCAAAATCTAAATGAGTAAAATAAAATGTATACATGGAGAAGGGGAGTCAGTGAGGAAGATAAGAAAAGCAGTGAAGGAAAGCCAAAAACCATTTGAAAAATCTTTCGGAAACACACTTGCCAAATAGAGAATTATGGGGTTGGTGCAGCAAGAGAAGGTAAGACTTCATAAAAGTTAGTGAACAATGAACACTAGAGACTTCTATGCTTGCATTCCCTGTATTTTTTATAAATGGAACCTGGATAGTAACATTTTACAGCATTAGAATCCAAAAGTTAAAAATAAGAGCAAAAAAAAAAAAGTTTAATTGGTTTCCTATTTGTAGGCACATCAGATCCAATGTGGGTTATTTTATTTCTGATGTATGAAATTTTCCTTCCAGTGTTTTATGGTATGATTTTTGTTTGTTTTTTTTGTTTTTTTTTTTTTTTTTTTTATTGTTGTTATTGTTTGGGGGTGTGTGTGTTTTTTTGTTGGTTTGTTGTGTTGTTTTTTTTTTTTTTATGAATCTGCTAATTTGAATGGCAGCACAAGTATTTATATCTCTCTTGAGTTCAGACTGCTGTACTTCTTAATTGCAATCTGGGGTTTTACTAGCCTGTCAATTTCTGAAAATTTTCAATTTGATAAGCCGTATGTGTAATAACTTTGAATTCTCAATTTATTGTCAGTTATATGATAGTACACTAAAGTGCATATATGATATATTTTTACAAAATAAGAGCAGAAAAATGGAACATACCAGTAAATTAAAGCAAATGCATTCTTCTAACAAACATTTTTAATGACAGTTCTTTATTCTTCTAGTTGCCAAGGGTTTCATATATATGTAACCTAACCTTTAAAGTCAGCAATTCATCAGCTTGTCATACTTCTCAGAAATTAGAGTCACAGTGTTTGGTCTTATCTGTCTCTATGAAACAGAATAAAGTCTAATTCAGAACTGTGCTGGCAACTTTGCTGGGATGCAACTCATTTTGCAATATATGACTTTTTATAGTATACCTTATTTTGAACCAGTCTGTGTTTATAATAACCAGAGAAGGTTTTTTCATAATAGACTATGATAGTTTAATGAACTCTGTGGCTTTGATGTACCGTTAGCCCTTATCATAATAGCTACTTTTCTACATTAGTAAATATTGAGAGAGAAAAAGCATGTAATATTTTTCCTTAAAAAGATAATTGCAGTTTGGTTTTAGACCATGGGAAATTCTTTTAAAATTTATTCATATTTGGTAAAGTTTTAAATACAACTGTAGTTTGCTCTCTCTTTCCCAGTGAAGAATATAGTTCTGCTTGTGTTGTGTCATATATATAATGCTTAGAAATTTAGTATAGCGTTCAAAGTTGTGATGTCAGTTTCTTCATCTCAATGTCATGCAATTTGATGGAAGCCCAATTGTTTCAAATGGAAAATTGAAATACCTAAAAAATATTTAATCCTTCAGTGCTTTACCTTTCAAGAAATTGCACTTAAACTTCAGTGATCATTTTGAATCTAGAAACCACAGTTTGACTATTGAGATATTACAGCTTGTTCCACATTTTTTCTTCACCAAGATGTATATCTAAACATAAACTTAGAAAATATCTTCAAATTACCTTAATGCTCTGAGTAGGAGGATGGCCATAAATAAAATTTCCAAAACCAGAAGAATGTATGAATGAAGTGGTGGATGTGATTGTAACCCAGAATGTTAGCAATATAAAGGACCTTAACATATGTTACAGTTCCAAACCTGGAAGATGAAGCATGTTTTCAAGTGCCTTTAAATAGAGTGATAGAAGGTGTTTAGTCTCTGGTAGATGGAGTTTTTTGCTTCATACTGCAAGGGTCATTAGTCCCAGCACAGCAAAACGTTATTCAAACCTAATTATAAGCACGTAAGTAATCTCAGTGACATTTACTTACGTTATATAGATCTTTTAACTTACAGAGAATTCTGATTAGACTGCAGACGGAGCAACCATTTCATTTATGTGAAGTGTGTGCCTTATGAGAATTTTTTAATGATCTTTTATGTTGAAAAGCTTCAGTGATCATGTTATTAGTTATGTTTATTATCTAAGCTACAGTCTTTTCCATTTAAGACTTGGTGGAGTAGAGTGGGGAATTAGTGATATGTAAAACCTTTCCTATCCAATTCATCCAACTCACCCTGAAGCATATTGAAATATTGTAACAATACTCCATATAAAAAGTAAGAAAATTATTATTGAGATATTGATAGATGGTGATGAAGATCATTAATGAATTGTGGTCATATATTCAGACATCAGTGGTTTATTTCAGTGCTCTAGCAAAGGTCAGATAACAAGTAAGGCAAGCAGAGTCTTAACAATTCTTTAGCATGTAATGTTTAACATGATGTATATACAGAGTCATTAGTTGGCTTTCTACTACTTAAAATAGCTGACCAGATACTGGTCAGTAGATACTGAGCAGAAAATGGTTTTGACCTAAAGAGACAATGAGATGGGTAGAAAGCTGACGGGAAGACAGGCTCAGGGAATTTTGATCTGTAGTAAAAAGAGCAGCTGGTGATTAGATTCTAACAATAAATATGGAATACTCATTGTAAAGAAAATCATGCACTGTGAAATTTTATACTTACTATTTAAAACTTGAATAGTTGTACATATATAGAACTTACTATTTATTCCTGCAGTACTAACTGAAGTCAGAAGATACTGTGTCAAAACCTTGCTAAATATCACTGATCATTGAGTCTATGGGACTCTTTCCAAGTCAGTAATTCTTTTTTTACATATGTAAGGTTGTCCCTGGAAAAAAATGTTATGCATCTTGTACATTTTGACATATGGACATGAAAAAGTATGGCTTGTTACATTGGAATTGTTTATGTATTTTCTGTTCAGATGAGTTAATTTTTCAATGCACTAGCTTGGGAGTAAAAAAATTAATTATGTCTACTTAAAACACTTCTTAGGTCTAGACAGAATGATAATTAAAGATATCAGATCCCCTCACTTATCTAATTGAGTTCAATTGTTAAAGTTGTTATTTTGACATTCCAACTGTTCAGGGTTTTTTTTAAAGATCCTTTCTTTAGCATCCTTTAGACTAGTAAATTAAGATGAAATAATTCCAAAGAAACCAGGTGAATTGAAATAAATAATAAAAACTAGAGATGCAGAGATGAAAAAGAACATTATTTTTGAGCTCACTGTATTACTTATGCCTAACCTGCAAGTATATCTTTTGAGATTCAAAATTTTCTCAATTTTACGACTTTAAAGCCATACTAGCAATATGCAAAAGTGAAAAAGAATGAAATAGTGCAAACACATATCTCAAAATGCTTGTGACTTTCAACCAAAACACAAACTTTGGTCCTTACATACAAAACTAAACTTAGACTAGTTTATTTCTCCTGATAGTATGACTTTCCAAAGATATTACAGTCGCATTATTTTTTTTTAATTGGGACATCAAAGTATTATTCTGACTATTATTATGATTCTTGCTTCCAATTTCTTTCTTCTTTTTTTTCTTCTTTAAGAAGAAAAGAGTTATCTACTTCTTAGATAACTTTTTACACTTTGGGGCTCTTTTAAGGTTCTTGTTTGAAAGTAATAA
The DNA here is from genome assembly GCA_017639245.1 of Myiopsitta monachus. Taxonomy (NCBI): domain Eukaryota; kingdom Metazoa; phylum Chordata; class Aves; order Psittaciformes; family Psittacidae; genus Myiopsitta; species Myiopsitta monachus. The sequence goes on from CM029919.1 coordinate 57,723,469, forward strand.
TCAGCACTTGACAGTGTTCTCCATATTACAGCTGTGACATGGCACAATGCAGTACCCCTCTATCAAGACACAGTAGGAGAAGAGGAAAGTAAGAGCATTTCAAGAACTAGCATATGGACAACAAGATAATTAATAGGAATAGAAAAGACAACTGCTGGTAGTAAAATGCTGTGAAATCTACAGGAAAATAGTTAAGCAAATAGTCTGTAATGTATTAATCACAATTTGATGGTTTCTTTCTCATCAGGAACTTAAGTTTTATTGCCTAAATGTCACATTAAAAAAAGGTTAGTGTAGCAAAATGCTGTATTATTCCTAGAGAGTGCTGGTATGAAAAGTAGCACTTGCATCTGAACTATTTTTTTGCACTATTTGTAGGACTTGGCAGTTCGTATGGTTTTAATTTGGTTATGAAGTTTATTTTAGTTCCAGAAACCTGAATATTCAGCAGTATGGTTAGTGTCCCATTGAACTAATTCTTACTGTGCATCAGACTGCTAGCAGAAAGATAATTTCATATTAAGGGTACCCTGATGTGTCTCTTCTTTCTTCAATGGGTGTGGTGATGGTTTGTCTCTCAGGTCAGCAGATCTACATCTCAATCTCTCGAGTGAAAAATGTATCAGTTTCTAAATCCTGCTTCATCTCACTGAACTGTAGGCATAGATAAATTACTATCCATAGACGTAGTTCAGGGAAAGCAGACTCTTAACCTAAAAATCGTTGGTGGATGCCCAAAATCAGTTAGCATGAATCTGTGTCAGCACATACAGAACTGTAAATATCACACTAAAAAAGCACTCCAAAGACAGTGAATTTTACAGGATTTTCTTGGCATTCATGCAAAGGAATGAAGATGAGAATCAAGGCAGCTGACTTTATAGCTGTAAATTCAAGGCCTTTGAATCTGCAAACTAGTGTGAAACCAAATACTTGATATTTGTACATGTCTTTGGCAAGATTGAAGGATACGTCCCAGTACTGGGGATAAACATTCTTTGTTTTCATGAAAGGGTATCCAAGGATGGTTAAATACAAAAGCCCTCAGGAATACTCAGATTGTGTGTGTAGTGGAAAATTAGAGGTTGCGGGCTAAATTCTATGAAATGTAGTATGTATTGAAGTTCCAATTCAGGGGTGCCAATAAAACATGACATAACCTGTAAGTGCATTTTATGTCTTCAATTCCCTACACTTTAGGATTGAGAAGAGATCCTTTAGGGCAGGAAGAAGACCCAGTAGTACTTTCTGTGGGCTTCTTGGAAAACAGAGAAGAAATAGCCTAAATGGAATGCATAACTCATAACTGGGGGGGACAGACGGGGTGGGAAGGGACAAAGAATTAACACTGGACAGAATGATTGAACTGAAAATAACATGGGGAGCTCTGGAAGGAAAAACAGAGAAAGGGAAGATACAGGAATGGGACAGGATATAAAAGTGAATCTTAGGCATTAGGCTATGATTGAGAAAGGAAACAGAAGAGTATATGACCAGTAGATATATTACTCTGTAGAAACTTCATCACCAAGATTCTTGCCTCTAGTCATTGCTTTTCTTTCTGCAATTATCAGTGGCTCACATTCTTAAAATGGTGCATCCTTAGAGCTTAAAACTTAGGTTTAATATTATTTTCATTAAACTTTGATATGTGACACATATAACCATTTATGAGATTCTCTCTTAAGCACTGGGTGGTATTCTAAGGATTATTAGTTGCAGTCAAGAGGAAACTCTGATTTCTTTCAAAAGCAAGAAGACATATTGAGTTACTGATTCAGAGATGGTACTCCTTCTTTTTAAGGGTTAAGACATACCAGATGCTTAATATTTGGTGATAATAGCAAAGACTTGAAAGTATTGACTGACAATAACATTGTCAGTATAATGCAGGGCAGGCAGCTCATTTCTCTGTTGACTAAGTCAGGAAGAATTTGTGACCATGCAAAAATAGACAAAACCTCAAAGAGTGAGATCTCTTGATGCTTTCAGTATTGGGAAAAAAAAAAAAAAAAAAAAAGAATGGTTCGGAATAAAGGTTAGCCCTGCTCTTCCCTGAAGCAATATCAGAAAGTGAGGCTTTACAGTGTCCTGTCAATGTTCAGATGCCCTTAATGCAATATTGACAGTTGTTAGACAATCATGGTCCATGTTCTCACTTCATTTATATTAAAAACCTCCCTAACAATTATTACTAGCAGACAAGTCTTGGGTCTTTCCATATCATTGGCTTGTTACTCCATCCTGAGCCTTAAAGTTGTGGTGAATGCTGGTTCATGAAATACGTTATTCACATTTAGAACATTTCTTGTAGTACTGCAAGCTTCTGGAAAGTTTTTTGCCCTGGATACATCATAACCTTGTATTAATACGGAATTGGGTGACTGAATATTATGAGCCAGGGATGACAATACAATGCAAACAAAGTGTGATAAGTCTTTGTGCAGGCTGTGGGCCAGCAAACAGAAGAGAATAAAACATGGAAGTGCCAGGAAGATACATAATACACTCACAAAGTGATTTTATTGATGGCCTGTGTGATTCCTCCCCAGCAACAGAGCTTGGTATACCAGAAGGGCAGGGAGAGGGGAGTATTCTTGTGCAGACATACAACACTGAGTTGGAGAAAGTATTGCATCTCTCGAGGCTCCACTGTGCCAACTCACAATTTAGGACCAGCTTCAGTGACTAGAATTGTGTGTGGGTTGTGTGTCGGAGTGTGCTTTTTTTTTTTCTTGTCACAGCTTATCTGCTGCTCTAGTTCAGTTATTAAATTGAACTTTGCAGCATCACACTGTCTGGTGCTCTTTCTCCCTGTCCTCTCTCCCTTGACAACTGTTCATCATGCTTTTTGTCTTGGCACTAAGAAATACCATATTGTCTCATGTTGACTGGAACTCTTCCTTACCAGAAATATTTTTTTTTTCCTGCCTGTCTCACTCTCCCTCTTCTTCATTTTTATTTCTCCTTTTTTTACTGGCTTACCATATATCCTATATGGATGTTTAACCTCTTGGTCGTCTAAAATAGTTGCACACTTTAATAATTGTGTGTCGTAACTGTGTGTTACACAGAGAATATGCAGCCGAAACCTTAAAAAATTAGCTGTAAAAACATAAAATACAGAAGAATCAATATGGATTACTGGAAATGACAAAATATGTTAGATTCACTGTTTGGGTATGGTGTTCATTTGTTCCCTCCTCTTCTTTTCTTCTGCTTTCCAAGGTATATTTTCATGCCACCATCAATTGCATGGGGACTCCAGGAGAAATCAGTGGGATTTTTCAAGTATTGCTCATTATCAGTAATGGATTATTTGGAGATTTTTCTGGACAACTATTGATCTTCATGGTTTCCAATTTGTACTCTTAAATATAAATTGCATTATGAGTAGGTGTTAAATTGCTGCATCTCCCTATTATAATTGAACTTTATTACCTTACCCTTAATAGTACTTAGTAAAAATCCCAACGAGTTCATCTAAATACAAGTGGATATTTTATCTCCAATTTAGTGAATATAAAAACCAAGATATAAGTACTTAATATTACTTGACCTAATCTGATCAGTTAGCATGAAATTAAAATCTTCTTCCTATTGACGTCCCACACATTTTAACAGATATATGTTTGTTTTTATGAAAATCCTCTAATTCTACTGTGATTATATTCACCTGTTGTCATTTAACTCAGGTAGGCAGCTCAGCCCCACAAAGCCACTTATTTACCCATCTCCAGTGGGATGGGGGAAAGAATTGGAAGGGTAACAGTGTGAAAACTCATGGGTTGAGATGAAGACAATTTAACCGATAAAGCAAAAGCTGTGCACACCAGCAAAGCAAACCCAGGGATTCATTTGCCACTTCCCATTAGCGGTCAGGTGTTCAGCCATGTCCAGGAAAGCAGGGCTCCCTGTCATGGGTTCAGCAGTAGCAGTCGTTTTTTCTCCTTCTTGGTAGCTGGTGCAGCGCTGTGTTTTTGATTTTGGGCCTTGGAGCTGTGCTGATAACACCAGTGTTTTCAGTTATTGCTTGGCAGTGTTTTGTCTGGCCAAGGACTTTCTGAGTCTCATGCTCTGCCAGGGAGGAGGGGGAGCTGGGAGGAAGCAGATACAGGACACCTGACCCAAACTGACCAAAGAGGTAATTCCATACCACAGCACGTCATGTCCAGAATGTGAACACGGAGGGGAGAGACCCGGAAGGGTGTGTTGGTGGTGGACTGGGGGTGCCCGGCATGGTCAGGTTTTTTTTTAGTGGGGAGTTCGCTGCTGGGGCTGCACTGGCTGGGTCAGGCTTGGTGAGCAGTTGTATTCTCTTTCTTTGTGTTTCTCTTCTATTATTATTGATGGTAGCGGTAGTGATTTGTGTTATACCTTTGTTACTAAACTGTTCTTATCTCAACCTGTGCAAGTTGAATTCTTTTGATTCTCCTCCCCATCCCCCTGGGACTGGGGGAAGAAAGAGGGGGAGTGAGTGAGTGAGTGAGTGACTTTCGTGAGTTTTAGAGACTTAAACCACGACACTCCCTCACACTAACGGTTGCCTGGGAAAACAAACACCATCAATCCAAACTTTCTTCCCTTCCTTCTTCCCCAAGCTTTATATGCTGAGCATGATGTCATATGACACAGGATATCCCTTGGATGAGCTGTCTCTGCTGTCCCCTCTCAACTTCTTCTGCTCCTTGCACCACACCCCCAGCCTACTCACTGGAGGGGTGGGGTGAGGAGCAGAAAATGCCTTGCAGAAAAGACACTGCTCAGCAGTAACTAAACCATCCCTGTGTTATCAACAGTGTTTTCAGTACAAATCCAAACCAGCCACATACTGGGTACTATGAAGAAAATTAACTCTATCCCACCATAAGCAGGACAACCAAAAAGTGTATTAGTTTCTAAATATATGTAAGAAACTGGTTAACCTCATTGCTTAAATTGCACATAAAAATGTTTTTCGCATTTTCTGAAAATATGGCCAAATTTCAGAACACCTTCCTTCCACCCCTCCTTTCTTCCCAGGCTCAACTTTACTCACGATTTCCCTATCTCGTCCCCCTCAGCAGCAAAAAGAGGGATGGGGAATGGGGATTGCTGTCTTCTCATAACATGGTGTCTCTGCCATTCCTCAGGGAAGGGCTTCCCAAACTCTTCCCCTGCTCCAACGTGGGGCCTTTCCATGGGGTGCAGTCCTTCAGGGATAAGACTGCTTCAGTGTAGGTCCCCCATGGGGTCACAAGTCCTGTAGCAAACCTGCTCCAGTGTGGGCTCCTCTCTCCATGGGCCATGGGTCCTGCCAGGAGCCTGCTCCAGCGCAAGCTTCCCATAGGGTCACAGCCTCTTGGGTCACAGCCTCCTTCGGACATCCCCCTGCTCCTGTGTGGGGCCCTCCAGGTGGTAGGAGCAGGACAGCCTGCCTTATCATGGGTTGCACCATGGACTGCAGTGGAATCTCTCTGGACAGCCTTCTCCCCTCCTTTTTCACTGACACTGGTGTCCATAGAGTTATTTTTCTCACATATTCACGCTCCTTTCTCTCACTACTGTTGCACTGCAGTTTTTCCTTTCTTAAATATGTTGTCCAAGAGGCTCTACCATCACCACTTATGGACTCAGACTTAGCCAGCAGCGCGGCAGTTTTGGATCTGTCTGGCATCGGCTCTATTGGATGTAGACGAAGCTTCGCACTGAAGCCACCCTTGCAGTCACCCCCTACTACCAAAATCTTTGTCACTCAAACCTGATATGGTATGTGACCCCACTTTCTGTAATACTCAATGGACTTGCAGCCTGGCGTCAAAGAGCAACTGTTCTATAGCGTAAGAAGAGTAAGTAAAAAAAAAAAAAAAAAAAAAAAAAAAAGGAAAGAAGGAAAAAGTCTTTTTATTTGATACCTTGAAATAATTTCTGATCTTTCAGAATTGCATTTCCAAAAGTCTGTTTGAAGATGACTGCTTCTGAATTACTTCAGAAATTAAAACACACTTCAAAAAAAAGAATCAGTTGTTTCTTCGAAGGAAATAGCTTTATTTTGAGATAATTGTGACATTGACTACTAAAAAAGTAACTAGAGAAGCAAAGTATAATCTAATTTGACATAATTTCATTAATGTCATTAGAAGTATGCTGGTTTATGCCAGCTGGCAAACACATATACTTCTAGAATCACTCTGTTAAGAATTTTTCATCTTATCTGTGTATCATGTATTCCTTCGTAACTCTTAATATCTTTTATCCTAATTTGTAACCTTTAGAATAAGTCGTTCAGCATTGTGCCCTAACATCATATTTAGTGTTAGCCTATTTAGCTAGTGTTTTACAATGTTAATATATTGGTATAATCTGAGTGTGTCTTTCATAAGGAAAGCATCATCAAGAGCAAGATGTAGAGAATTATGTGGATATATCTTGGGGCTTTTCTGTGGGATGAAAATGTTTGGGAAATCTGTCATTTAACACTTATGGTGCTAAAACTTGTGAGGGCATTCTGTACCACTGAAATGCCCATGACTGGCAACTGGCTCATGTTTAAATTTAATTTACTTCAGTAATTACTAAAAAATACTCATGCGACCAAAGATTAGTCACTATAAAATAGCTGCATTGCATTCTTGCCTATATGAGTGTTTTGGAACACTAGAAATTTCAATTTCAAGATGAGACTATAGTTACTAAACACTCAGTTTCTTGACATAAGCTTGACAAGAAGTTTTAGTGCCCAATACAAAGCAGAAGTTATGGCAGTTGTGTATTTAAACTGTTTTTCCAGGGGTTCATGTTTGTTGGCAGTATTTCTATCTTATTCATAGAACTCCCTCTGGTGGATTATTTAAGCCATGAACATACTTGGGTCATTGTTTAACAACAACAGCAAAAAAAAAAATACCCTAAGAATATGATGCTAGAGACTAATTATATGACTTTAAGTACTAAGAAGATTTCAATTAGCATTTTATATATATATATTATTCATCTTGATAGTAATTCTCAGAGTTTTCTCTTTTTTTTTTTTTTCTTTTTGCATATGCATAATGTTGGTATCTTTTACCACGCAGAGAGTTTATTAAAAAAAAAAACCAACACACAACAAAACAAACAAACACCAAAACCAAACAAAAGACAGTTCTAATAAATTTAATAGTGTAAAGTCAATGGATGATACAAGATTGGCAGGGAAAAAAATTATCATGAGAAACAACAACCATGGAGAACTGCATGGATTGATCACTTAACTTGTTATTCTTTAATATGCTTACAAGTGATTTAGTTATTTACCTTAGAGCAGAATGATGAAGGATGAAGGGTCTGAATGTGAAATGAAACTATTGGTAAGGCAGACCAAGAGAAGGCTGCTGGAACACAGGGAATTGTAATGGACAAGAAACTCAAATTGTAGTGCTATGTAATTATTTATGTACTAACATTAAGATGGAACACCTAATTAGGAAGAGTTTTATTAATTCATGTGTGAAACTAGATCTTACACAGGTACCAACAACTTGATTATTGTGTGCATCTTACACACGTGTAAGAAGATTTGGCTTATTCATCAAAGAAAGGAAGTGAGACATAAAAGTCATAATTAGAGTGACAAGTGTGGAAATAATAAAGGACAACACATAAAAAGCACATCCTGATAAGCCTGAAAAGGGAAGAATATCAAAATAGAAAAAAGTACCTATTAGAGATTAGCAGAACTAGATTTGCAATGGATGCCATTGTCTGTTAAGTTATAAAAGTAAAAGATAGTATTAGAGATTGTCATTATGGAAAATTTATACTTCAGTAATGTCAAAATGTAGGAAATAAATCTTGCGAAAAAAAGTAGGGGCCAGTCATTTTCTTGATGTAGTATCTGCAAGGTTTCTTTACCAAATAGTTACTAAGCCAAAGTAAATTCATAAACTTGTGAAGCAAGAGCATCATTGAAACACTGAGTGTTGAAGATATTATCGGTTCATGTGATGATGGGCAAACTTTACTTAAAATGATGGACAATGAAAGGATGGGTGGCACTTAACATTCCTGATTGCAAGAGTTAAAAAAAAAAAGTTATTATAATAAATTCGTGATAAACTAGTGTCCTGGGTTCAGCAGCAGCAGTCATTTTTCTCCTTCCTGGTAGCTGGTGCAGCACTGTGTTTTTGATTTTGGGCCTGGGAACAGTGCTGATAACACCAGTGTTTTCAGTTACTGCTTGGTAATGTTTTGGTCTGGCCAAGGACTTTCTGAGTCTCATGCTCTGCCAGGGAGGAGGGGAAGCCGGGAGGAAGCAGAGACAGGACACCTGACCCAAACTGATCAAAGAGGTTATTTCATACCACAGCACATCATGTCCAGGATGTGAAACCGGAGAGCAGAGACCTGGAAGGGTGGGGTGGTGGATAGGGGGGTTTGCTGCTGGGGGGTGCACTGGCTGGGTCAGGCTTGGTGAGCAGCTGTATTCTCTTTCCTTGTATTTCTCTTGTATTATTACTGGTGGTAGCAGTAGTGATTTGTGTTATACCTTTTTTACTAAACTGTTCTTATCTCAACCTGTGGGAGTTGCATTCTTTCAATTCTCCTCCCCATTCCCCCGGGACTGGGGGAAGAAAGAGAGGGGAGTGAGTGAAAGAGCGACTTCGTGAGTTTTAGAGACTTAAACCAAGACAACTAGTCAGCCAGACCCAGCAAATTATAGACTAAGATCGTGAGAGTTAAATCCTTAAACTAAAGGTATAAAATAAACTTAAACATAAAACTCCCTGGATATTTTATTCCCAGAATGCGGAAAAATTGCTTGTAGAGAGAGTTCTAACCATATAAATAATTGCCTCAAAAACAAACCCACAAAACCAACTTAGAAGTAAGTTGAGAAAATACAAGTAATATGATTAAAAATCTGTGCATAAAAAGTAAAAATCATTAAATACAGACATAATGTGGGAAGAACCAAAAGCAGATTTTAATTATTTCTCTTTAATTCATAGGAAAAAAAAAAAAAAGGATTCTAATTGCTAAATTGAAAAAATATCAATGTTACTTGCAGTGAGATATTGAGGGAGTTTAGCAATACTTATAATAAATACCGTGAAACCTAACAGAAGCTTGAACTTGCTTCTAATAATTACACTGATTTTGAACACATGGGCCAAGATGTGATGTGCTTATATGAAAACTGAAGTTCTTGAAAGGAAACATCATAAGGGAAGTTATGACGATGAAAATGAAGGTAAAATTCAGAGTTCAAAATATGTTAGTTATACACATGTGTGCGTATGTCTTTGTACATATATATACACAGACATAACGTATACAGTTATTGATGTGTCTGTATGTGTTTATACCTGTGTAAAATGTCTACATGTACATATAAGTTACAAGCAAAAACACATGGGATTTACTAAAGTGAGATCATGTCAGACTTATCCAACTTACTTCTTTAATAAGAGGATTGAAATTTCTCAGAAAAAGGAAAAAGAATGGAGCTAATATATTTGCAACAGTGGATTTTCGAATACTTTGTGTAGTTCTCATAGTGCTTGATATTTGGAGGGTGTGAAGAAAAGAGACAAGATTGCAGGACAAGATAAAATGTCTTGCAATAAATGTCTTAGAATGCTCCAGCTATTTCAGCTTCTTAAAAAGAAGAGAATATGATGTACTTGATTATAGTGTATCTCCACAGGGAGAAACTACTGTGAAATAGAGAGCTTTTTAATCTAGTTGAGAAATCTTAGCAAAGGCCAATTCAGTTTAGACAGACTGGAAATAAGGTACTTTTCCATCAAGAAGAATGCTTAAAAACTGGAATAAACTGGGATAGCTGCAGAGAAAATTGTTGAATTTTTCACCTCTAGATTTTGTCCTCTCAAGATTGAATGCATTTGAATAAAATCCAGGCAAAGCAGAAATTATTCTTAGTCCCAGGGTAACTAGTGAAATGTATGTGGAGAATATATTTAATAGGCAATAAATTATATTAATGATCTAATCAGTCTTCTTGGCTTTAATTCTAAATATTTGTGACAGGATAATATTTGTTTCCTTGTTAGTACTTGGTATAGCTTATGTCCTGTTAAAAAGGAGCAGCAGAGAAACAGGCTGCTTTTTTTTGTGAGTCACAAGCGCTGGAAACTGAGTAAAGTGGAACTATGTGAAAAGAAGGATAAATTCTCCTTAACAGGAAGCTCAGCAGTGGGAACATTTTGGAGTTCAGGATGTCATTGGAGAGATTTAGCTAAACAAGGAAACCACAGTATCAGAGAGGAAAAAAAATCCTTTGCTGATTAAGAAACAGATAGTCAGCTGAAACTTAGAAGCAATGGATGGACTTTTTTCTCAAAGGAGATATGTAGAATTTGCTGTAGCACAGTAGTATGTTACAGTTCAGTCAACAGGAGGATCATTTGTTTTGGTGTTAAGGGAAAGATAAAAGGAATTTAACTCAGTGCTCTGTTGATTCTGTAGCCTTTCTTAGTATCTAGCCATTCTTTTGAAGCCCTGATTGTCCAGCTTTCAGTACACTGATGGTATAACTCACACATATTTTACATAGCATTAAATAAACTAAATATCTTACTTAGTTTTAAGAATAGCTTGAAAAATAATATACGGAATCAAAACCCGTGCAGTATGTAAATTCATATTTTAAAAAGTATTTAAATTGATATAAATCCACATAAGGATACTAGTGTCCAGAGAATAAAGGATTAAATTATATAAATATAGCATCTGTATTTCTGATAATTGAGAAAAGAACTACTTAGATGTTACACACTAAAAACTATTCAAGTCTAAATTCAGATGGTGAGCAGTTTACCTGAGCTGCAATACTTCTGGCTGCTGCCATTATACCGTGGTGATAATAAAAAATAATTTCTTTTTCAGAGAGTTGCAGGGTTTGTTTATAGCTCAAATTTTTTTAAAGCATATTTATAAAAAACAGTGCTACCGAGTGGTCTGCTCTAAGAATGACAAAGCCTGAAACTTATTTTCTTGCATACTTGAGAATTTACCTTTCCATCCACAAACACAGAGCCATGTAAAATGTGTACAATATGCAGCATCATTTAAACAGAACTTCAATCCAGTTGCAAAATTTGATGGTAAATTTAGCTTATTATTATACTAATAGAAACAATGATGGCTCTTTTTTTTGTATTCTACTATGGCTTTAGAATACTGTATCTCTGTATAAACTACTGTATAAACCACTCTAGAACATGATAGAACTTTAGACCAGCAAAATTTACTGCTATTTATAATATATTTAAATAAAACACTTAGCACTGAAAAAGAAATCCATACAGCATACACCTAGTTTTCAATTTTCATTGCAAACTTTATTATCAGGAATGAATAGCTTCCTCCCAATAAAATAAATATTAGTTCATCCATGAATTCGTACTTAAACCAGTGCAAACTTCATATTCACCTTTTAAAACTCAGTATATAAAAGAAGAGTGAGAGTTAGTTTGCATGACTTTATCGTAGTGATGTTAATTGCCTATTCTAAGCTTGGTGTCCAGGCGTCCTCACCACTTGTCATCAGTGGAGAAATAGAAGCTTCTCCAAATGACATTTAAATGCCATCTATCTTCAATCTCAGGACATAAATAGAATCATAGAATGGTTTGGGTTAGAAGGGATCTTAAGGGTTACCTACTTCCAACCCCCCAAAGCCCCATCCAACCTGGCCTCTACTCAGAGATAAAATATGGAAAAATTATTTTTCATGCTCAAAAAATGAAGTGCAATTTCTCACTAATTTATTTATATTTTTAATTAACATTGCACTAAATTCATCTATCTGTTTCTGTTTTCACATTCTAAAGTTTTGGAACATTCAGGTAGTCATAATAACTTCAAAGCCAGGCATCTGTCTTACACATATTTTTTTCTTTTTTTTCTTTTTTTTTTTTTTTCTGGAAACATGGCAATAAACAATAGTTCAGGTATTTGTAAGGATGAATATAGGTAATTTCTTTTTTTTTGATGAATTTTTGAGCAGACAATGCTATGTAAATTAATATGTTTAAAAATGTTGTAATACAGTAAATCCGGTATTCAGATGCCAGAATCAAAGCTTTGCGTGCAGCCTGAGTTTGGAGTACTTGTACATATACATCATGATGCAATATTTATATACAGAATCATATATAATATTTTCCATTAAATCTTTTTCTTACAACACACATGACAGATAGAAACAATTTTGTGTAGCACAGGACTGTCATCTCATTCCTAATAAGCAATTTGTAGGTGCTTATGGAAACTGAATATTGCCTTTATTTAGATACACTCATTTTTTTATCACATTTCTTCTGGTGTCATATTAAATAAACTACACTTTTTTTTTTTTCTACAAAGGTTCCCTCAAATAATATTTCTCATTTTATAGTTAATTTGCTTGAGACCTTGGGTGAGAAAACATTATATGGGAAAAGTAAAAGCCTTTATTTTTGGATTCTTGAAGTGTCAGTAGTGCTGTAGTCAATTGGTCCGAAGCTTTTCAAACTGGACATTTTTTGAAAGTTGTAGCATTTTTTTCCACTGTAAATTCTCAGAGTTTCTTTCTGACTTATACATTGGAGGCAATGAAAATCCTTAATCTCCAAAACAAAGTGTGAATTAAAATAAAAGTTGGGAAAGAATGGCTGGAAAGCTGCCCAGTGGAAAAGGACTATGGGGTGCTGATTGATGGCTAGCTGAACATGCGCCAGCTTGTGCCCAGGCAGCCAAAAGCCAGCGACATTCTAACCTGTACCAGAAATAGTGTGGTCAGCAGAACCAGGGAAGTAATAATCCCTCTGTACTTGGCACAGATGAGGCTGTACCTCAAATACTGTGTTCAGTTCTGGTCCCCTCACTACAAGAGAGATATCAAAATGCTGGAGTGGGTCCAGAAAAGAGCAATAAAGCTGGTGAAGGGTCTGGAGAACAAGTCTTGTGAGGAAAATCTGGGCGAACTGGGATTACTTAGTCTGGAGAAGAGAAGGCTTGGGGGGGACCTTATCGCTTTCTACAACTACCTGAAGGGAGGATGGAGTGTGGAAGTTGCTGATCACTTCTCCCAGGTAGCAAGTGATAGGAAAAGAGCTAATGACCTCAGCCTGTGCCAGGGGAGTTTTAGACTGGATATTAGGAAATATTTTTTCACCAAAAGTGGTGTCAGGCATTGGAAGAAGCTCCCCAGTGAAGTGGAATTAACATCCCTGGAAATTTGAAAAACCATACACATGAGGCCCTTAGTGATATGGTTTAGTGGTGGACTTGCCAGTCCTGGGGTAAAGGTTGGACCTAATTATCTTAAAGGTCTTTTCAAACATAGCTGATTCTATGATTCTGTTAAATACCTGTACGTGGATGGATTGCACCACAGAAAAGCCAGTTAGGTGACTAATTCTATTTGTTTCTAATAATTGCTTAGCTTGGCGTAAATTTTGCTTATAGAAATGTGTTTCATAGTAGGAATAAAACAGAATATTAAACAAGTTGTTGATTATTGTTCGTTACCGAAAATGATTAATTCTTTAAGTTTTGAGGTTTTATTATGGAATGTAATAGCAATATATAGCAATAATACCAGAAAATCGGCATACATATCAAGTGAGAAAAACATTGAGCAATCCAATTCTTTTAAGCACTTGAACAAAATGTAATATTCTGTACATTATTTTGCATTGTTTAACCATTTAGGCAAAATCTTCAAATGCCAAACCGCATCAAGTATATTTGGAGTTTTTCTAGTTTTCATGTACTGGCTTGGGTGTAGTCCTAAAATTTGGTAGATGTGAAAAGCACACTTAAAGTTAGTCTCTGAGATCATCAATGAATAAGCTTATGATGAAAGATTATATAAAAAAGTGCCATCCATATCCACATCTATGGATGTCGTGGTTTAAGCCCAGCCAGAAACACAGAACCATGCTGCTGCTCACTCACTTCTCGTCCTTCCTCCCCCCACTCCCAGGGGGATGGGGAGGAGAATTGAAAGAATGTGACTCCCACAGGTTGAGATAAGAACAGTGCAGTAACTAAGGCATAACACAAACCACTGCTGCTACCACCAATAATAATAATGACCAGGGAAATAACAAGGGAAGAGAATACAACTGCTCACCACCCACCGACCAATACCCAGCCTGACCCAAGCAGTGATCTAACCCTTCTGGGTAACTGCCCCCAGTTTCTATAGTGGGCATGACCTGCTGTGGTATGGAGTACTTCTTTGGCTAGTTTGGGTCAGGCATCCTGTCTCTGTTTCCTCCCGGCTTCCCCTCTTCCCTGGCAGAGCATGAGACTCAGAAAGTCCTTGGTCAGAGTAAACATTACTGAGCAGCAGCTAAAAACATCAGCATTATCAGTGCTGTTCCCAGGCCCAAAATCAAAAACAGAGCACTGCAGCAGCTGCTAAGAAGGAGAAAAAATGACTGCTGAATCCAGGGCAATGGAGAATAAACACTGGTTGTTCCTTTCAAAGAGTGATACTCTTGCTAAATAGTTCATTCAACACCGGCACTCAGATCATTGATAAAATTATTGAACAGAACTGGTCCTAGGTTTGAGCCCTGAGGAATATCGCTGGTGACCAGTCACTAGCCAATGTAACCCCATCACTATAACTGTTTGGATTTCCCTGTTTAGATTACTTTGTAAGTGCAGAAATCCTAAGCACCAAACACAGACTTCTGGATTGTTATTCAGGGACCAGATATTTAAGAAGCTGCCAAAGTATTTAAATTTGTTTCAGTGGTTTCAGATTTCAGTGGAAAAGGTCTTCTTTGAAATAAAGATATTAAATTCTGGTGGTGTATCTAGTGCAACATAAACAAACATAGTTTCTCCATCTTTGATTAGTTGAGTAAGCAGCAATTTCTTATTTGCTATTGTGATTTAGTATTTATTCAGTGCATGTAAAGAAGCAGGTTATAATACCACTCATTCATTTCTTTTATAATAGAAAATCTGTTGTGGATTGATTTAAGAAAAGTGAGGTATAAATACATTTATACCTCATGTATAATACATTTCCACCTTTCAAGGTCCATGTGTAAAAACTGTACATGGATTTAGCTTAGAACAAAAAATATCCTTTTCAATCACATTATATATCTCTATACCACATACTCTAAACAAACACAAATGTTAGCCAATACCTAGAATACAGTAAACGTGGAAAACATAAACCAATTTTGTTTCTTCTTAATAGCAGTCTTAGTTTTTCAGTACTGTATGCTTTATAATTGTGCAAATTTTGTCTAATAGGTTTCTAGCATGCTAAGATCAGAGATGCCTAGAATAAGAAAGCTTTAGGAAGGAGGCTTATGGGTTTATTTAAATAATGAATGCAAGATACAAAACATTCTGCATTTGTTCATGTTAATGTAGAGTTAATAGATAAATATAAACAAGATCTTTTTTTCTAGTTGGTCATTGTCACGACTTTCTTATCTTTTAGACTGTGATCTGCTCAAGGCGGTGTTGCTTCAATGTGATTGCACTATCAAAATATTTTACTTTTACATTGTCCAGTGTTTAATTAATTCTCATTTCTGAACTGAAACCAAATAGAATTTTAATTTAAGCAGATTTGTTTCTGACCAAGATTAAGGATTTTATTTTTTAAATAGCAGAATTCTGTTTAGATTTTTTAATTTAATTAATTGCACTTATTGTGGATCCAATCTGGAACTGTTGCAAACTGTAAGCTTTTGTGTCCCATGGAATATTTTCATTATCGTTAGAGTAAATGGGGAAAAAGGACTCTACCACCTTATTCTGTGACTGTATCTTCATTAAATTATTATTTTTGACAAGTACTTTTTTTGAGGTCTCAATTTATTTTTTTGTATTTCAGGTCAACAATGATTTAGTTAAGTCTATACATTTTTTCGAAGTTAATGTGGAAATGTGTATCAAACTCAAATAACCTTTCTGTACCTTCTCTGAGTAGTATGTTTCAATCAGTGTTTGTTGTATTTTATTTTCTTACATCTGAGGTATAAATTGTGAAACTAAGGTACATCTGGTCCTCTTTATATATAACTTCCAATTGCAATTAAAGAGTTGAAGTGTGATTTCTGTTTATGTTAGTTGACTTCAAAAACACAAAAAAAAAAAGAGAAGTTGATGTAAATTAACAGAATGAATGTTTAATTCTGCACTTTTGCAAAAAGGAATTGTACCAGTGGCTATGATGGATTACAGTAGCCTAGTGCGAAGTCTTCAGTAGGTCTATACCTGTTAGGTATTTTTATCACTGTAAAAATAATGTTTTGTGCTTGACAGCAATATAATCACTCAGAAAGTGTGGTTCTGTGTGCTGCTAACTTAAAAAATAATAGTAAAAAAAAATCCTGCCCTTCAACCTTTTTCAATGGAGTTATGTCTAGTCAGTGTAGCTGCTATTTGCAGTAGGATTAAACAAAGCCGAGCAAAGCATTATGATTCTGCTATCACAACCAGTTTGGGTAAGGAAATTTCTTTTCCCCAAAATACAAAGGTTAAAGGGAATTAATAATTTCAATTGTGCTTCTATAAAAGAATTCCTTACAGGCAGCATAGTTCAATTCCCTTCTTCTGTGTCCTACCAAGAATTAGGTTTTTAAGATTTTCAGTTAAAAGTTCAAAACAGCATAAGCTGTTGCAGTAGGCCACATTCAATTGTTTGCATAACAATATTTCTTCATTTTTTAAAATAGCAGTAGTCTAGGATTCAGGTAGTACAGATACATATTTAAATTAGATTCGTTTCTGTACATAAAAGATTGTGGACTGCTCTCCATGTTTTATATAACATTCACAAAGGAGCCATGTATTAGTTGCTGATACTGATCTTTCTACAAGCATACTTTTCTGAAAGTATTCTAAGTCCACTGAAATGGTAGAAATAGTAGCAAGTAATTGGAAAATATATTAACTTATCAGGATAAGGTCCCTTCACTGAACACACCAGAACTTCCTTAAAAGGAATGAGAAAATAATGGAAAAGAAAATGAAAGAAAATTGTAAGGGTGTTATCAATAGCAAGACTACCGTTTAAACAGCCCTATTAATGAGGTCTGCAATCAGCCTAATGGCCTGATGTTAATTTGGCATCTGAGACCTTCCAGGCACAGTTTCTTTAACATTGCTCATTTTAAGAGAAACTTAGAGGAAAGAAAAGACCGACAAGTTCTATTTAAAATTCCTTTGCAACAATGCTATGATTCATGAAATCATAAAATAATTAGGTCATCCTAATCCTTTCATAATCCTTATGATCATCCAATTCAAACCCCCTGCTATGGGTAGGGACACCTCCCACTAAACCATGTCACCCAAGGCTTTGTCCAGCCTGGCCTTGAACACCACCAGGGATGGAGCATTCACAACTTCCTTGGGCAACTCACTGCAGTGCCTTAACACACTAACAGTAAAGAACTTCTTCCTTATATCTAAGCTTCTAGGATTCTATGATTTTAGACATGAGCTGACCCACTTGGAATGAAAACATAAGAAATTCTCTCTGTACGATACTTGGCATAATGAGCTTATTTGGTTCATATCCATTTTGCAACCATGTAGGTCACTTATTTTGTCCTACATTTTTGCAGTAGTAATAATTTTGGTGGTTTTACCTTCAAAGATTTCTATTGAAAGATTTATTGACACACATACAAAAAAAAAAATTCTTCAGGATATTCTTTTACAGTTTTTGGTATTTGTTTCCTTACATAAATGTGTGATGACTGAAGATGTCACTAAAAAAAATTAAAATCATAGAATCATAGAATAGTTAGGGTTTGAAAGGACCTTAAGATCATCTAGTTCCAACACCTCTGCCATGGGCAGGGACACCTCCCACTAAACCATGCCACTCAAGGCTATGCCCAACTTGGCCTTGAACACCGCCAGCGATGGAGCATTCACAACTTCCCTCGGCAACCCATTCCAGTGCCTCACCCCCCGCACAGTAAAGAATTTCTTCCTCATATACAATCTAAACTTCCCCTGTTGAAGTTTGAACCCGTTACCCCTTGTCTTCTCACTACAGTCCCTCATGAAGAATCCCTCTCTATTATCCCTATAGGCCCCTCTCATGGGTTCAGCAGCAGCAGTCATTCTTTCTCCTTGGTAGCTGGTGCAGCGCTGCATTTTTTATTTTGGGCCTGAGAACTGCGCTGGTAACACCAGTGTTTTCAGTTACTGCTTGGTAATGTTTTGGTCTGACCAAGGGCTTTCTGAGTCTCATGCTCTGCCAGGGAGGAGGGGAAGCCGGGAGGAAGCAGAGACAGGACACCTGACCCAAACTGACCAAAGAGCTTATTCCATACCACAGCACGTCATGTCCAGGATGTGAAAGACAGAGGGCAGAGCCCCAGAAAGGTGTGGTGGTGGTGAAATGGGGGTGCACGGCATGGTCAGGTTTTTGATGGTGCAGTGGGAGGTTTGCTGCTGGGGGGTGCAGTGGCTGGGTCAGGCTTGGTGAGCAGTTGTATTCTCTTTCTTTGAGTTTCTTTTGTATTATTACTGGTGGTAGCAGTAGTGATTTGTGTTATACTATAGTTACTAAACTGTTCTTATCTCAACTTGTGCGAGTTGATTTCTTTTGATTCTCCTCCCCATCCCCCTGGGACTGGGGGAAGAAAGAGGGGGAGTGAGTGAGTGAAACTGCGTGAGTGGGGGGCTTAAACCACGACAGCCCCCTTCAGATATTGGAAGGTTGCTATGAGGTCTCCATGCAGCCTTCTCTTCTCCAGGCTGAACAGCCCCATCTTTCTCAGCCTGTCTTCATACGGGAGATGCTCCAGACCCCTGATCATCCTTTTGGCCCTCCTCTGGACTTGTTCCAGCAGTTCCATGTCCTTTTGATGTTGAGGACACCAGAACTGCACACAATACTCCAAGTGAGGTCTCAAGAGAGCAGAGTAGAGGGCAGGATCACCTCCCTCGACCTGCTGGTCACTCTCCTCTTGATGCAGCCCAGGATACGATTGGCTTTCTGGGCTACAGGTGTACACTGCCGGCTCATGTTAAGATTCTCATCCACCAATGCCCCCAAGTCCTCCACAGGCCTACTCTAAATTCCTTCCCTGCCCAACCTGTAGCTGTGCCTGGGATTGCTCCAACACAGCTGTAGGACCTTGCATTTGGCATGGTTAAACTACATAAGGTTGGCATCAGCCCACCTCACAAGCGTGTCAAGCTCCCTCTAGATGGCATTCCTTTCCTCCGATGTATCAAGCGAACCACACAGATTGATGTCATCGGCAAACTTGCTGAGGGTGCACTCAGTCCCACTGTCCACGTCACCGACAAAGATGCTGAACAAGGCCGGTCCCACAACGCCAATCCCGGAGGGACACGATGTGTTACTTGTCTCCAGCTCAACACTGAGCCATTGAGCACAACGCTTTGTGTGCGGCCATCCAGCCAGTTCTTTATCCACCGAGTGGTCCAGCTGTCAAATTGATGTCTCTCCAACTTAGAGACAAGGATGTCATGTGAGACAGTGTCGAACACTTTGCACAAATCCAGGTAGATGACATCAACAGCTCTACCCCTGTCCATCAGTTCTGTAGCTCCATTATAGAAGGCCACCAAATAGGTCAGGCGGGATTTCCCCTTCGTGAAGCCATGCTGGCTGTCACCAACCACCTTGTTGTTATTCATGTGCCTTGGCATGCCTTCTGGGAGAATCCGCTCCAAGATTCTGGCAGGCACAGAGGTCAGACTGACTAGGCTGTAGTTCCCTGGCTCATCCATTTTCCCCTTATTAAAAATGGGGGTTATATTTATCTTTTTCCAGTCATCGGGAACTTCACCTGACTGCCCTTAGTTTTCCAATATGGTGGACAGTGGCCTAGCAACTTCATTTGCCAGCTCCTTCAGGACCCACAGAAAATAGAACAAATATCAAATACATGGGAAGACCCACAAGATTTCTTTCTTACAGATTTGTCATGGGTTCAGCAGCAGCAGTCATTTTTCTCTGTCTTGGTAGCTGGTGCAGTGCTGTGTTTTTTGATTTTGGGCCTGGGAACTGCGCTGGTAACACCAGTGTTTTCAGTTACTGCTTGGTAATGTTTTGGTCTGACCAAGGGCTTTCTGAGCCTCATGCTATGCCAGGGAGGAGGGGAAGCCGGGAAGAGGCAGAGACAGAACACCTGACCCAAAGTGACCAAAGTGGTATTCCATACCACAGCACGTTGTACCCAGTATGTAAAAACAGAGGGCAGAGACCCGGAAGGGTGGGGGTGCAGTGCTTGGTCGGGCTCGGTATAGGTGGTGAGCGATTGTATTCTTTCTTTGTATTTGCCTTGTCATTGTTGTTATTGGTGGTAGCAGTAGTGGTTTTGTGTTATACTTTAGTTACTAAACTGTTCTTATCTCAACCTGTGGGAGTTGCATTCTTTCGATTCTCGTTCCCATCTGTCCTGGTTTAAGCCCCTCACCCATGCAGTTTTACTCACTCACTCACTCCCCCTCTTTCTTCCCCCAGTCCTGGGGGGATGGGGAGGAGAATCAAAAGAATGCAACTCCCACAGGTTGAGATAAGAACAGTTTAGTAACTAAAGTATAACACAAATCACTACTGCTACCACCAGTAATAATACAAGAGAAATACAAAGAAAGAGAATACAACTGCTCACCAAGCCTGACCCAGCCAGTGCACCCCCGAATACCAAAAACCTGA
Source organism: Myiopsitta monachus (assembly GCA_017639245.1). NCBI lineage: Eukaryota > Metazoa > Chordata > Aves > Psittaciformes > Psittacidae > Myiopsitta > Myiopsitta monachus. The sequence goes on from CM029919.1 coordinate 57,744,131, forward strand.
CCATGCCGTGCACCCCCAGTCCACCATCACCACCACAGCCTTCCGGGTCTCTCCCCTCCGTGTTCACATCCTGGACATGACGTGCTGTGGTATGGAATAAGCTCTTTGGTCAGTTTGGGTCAAGTGCCCTGTCTCTGCTTCCTCCCAGCTCCCCCTCCTCCCTGGTATAGTATGAGACTCAGAACGTCCTTGGCCAAACCAAAACATTGCCAAGCAGTAACTGAAAACACTAGTGTTATCAGTGCTGGTCCCAGGCACGAAATTAAGAACACAGCGCAGCATCAGCTACCAAGAAGGAGAAAAATGACTGCTGCTGCTGAACTCATGACATTGAGTTTGGGTGAAATTTGCCCAGATGATTCTTTTAAGAAGTTGAAATTATTTTTTAAGCACTGTGTTTTAAAAAGCTTAGAATGATAATGAATTATGTGATAACTTGAACATAAGCTAATGGAAGAAACCTCAGCCGAACAGCCAGCAGCATGACAGAGCTATAAAGTGCTCTTCACCTCCTCCCCCTTCCCAATAAAAAACTGACATGAAGGAATTACTGCATATTATAGTTAGTTGGCAGCATGAGATTATTTAATGGTAACATGCAGTCCTGGGGAGAGTGAAACATGTCTATTCCTTCCAAATTGGTAATTTCCCAAGCACTAATAAAACAAGAGTAACAGTCAGTTTAATCAATATTATGTGCAGGGTGACAAATGTTGTACAATTTCACTTCAATCTGAAATTTCCCTTTTGGGATTCACACAGTAGGGTAATATATTTTCAGTAGGTTAATATATTTTCAACATTCATTTAACAGGTTTTTTAATTTTTCTGTCATAACCAGCAACTTAATGTGACAAGTTTTTAGCAGCCTTGTATCTTGACAAACCACATAAGATCTAAATACAGTGGTTATTTTATATTATAATATATACCATTATTTTGTTGGAAAGAGTATGCACATCACTGCTGTTAATGATCAGACATCTTTTGTGAATTATGCTATTTTCTGAAATGCTGTGGAGTACAAAAAGTTCTGCTTATCATAGAAGCATAGAATGTTTTGGGTTGGAAGGAGCCTTAAACATCACCTAATTCCAGCCCTGCTGCCATGGGCAGAGACACCTTCCACTAGTCCATGTTGCTTAAAGCCCCATCCAACCCGTCTTTGAACACTTCCAGGGATGGGGTATTCACAGTTTGTCTACACAATCCATTTCAGCGTCTCACCACCCTCATAATAAAGAATTACTTCCTAATGTTTAATCTAAATCTGTCTTCTTTCAGTTTAAAACTATTCCCACTTGTCCTGTCACTGTATGTCCTTGTAAAAAGTCCCTCTCCAGCTTTCTTGTAGGCCCCCTTCAGCTATCGGAATGCTGTTCTAAGGTCTTCCTGGATTCTTCTCTTCTTCAGGCTGAAAAACTCTCTCAACCTGTCTCCATAGGAGGGGTGCGCCAGCCCTCTTCTGGATTTGCTCAAGCAGGTCAATGTACCTCTTCTGCTGGGGGACCCAGAGCTGAGCGTAGTACTGCAGATAGGGTCTTATGAGAGCAGAAGAGGGCAGTATCACTTCCCTCGACCTGCTGGTCATGTTCTTTTTGTTGCAGCTGAGGATATGATATCCCCATGGGTATTTCACCATATCTAGGAAAGGGGTATGTGCTGTTATTTTAATGAATTTTGTACCAAAACACTGTGCCTTATGAATTAATCTGGATTTAATAATGTGCTTGAAGGCTGTAAGTGCTGTTAGAAAGTAATTACCATATGACTTTTTTCAAACCTTCTTACAGAGTGGAAGTTCTTGGAGTTGCCCAGGGAAGTTGTGAATGCTCCATCCCTGGCGGTGTTCGAGGCCAGTTTGGACAGAGCCTTGGGTTGCATGGTTTAGTGAGAGGTGTCCCTGCCTGTGGGAGGTGTCCCTGCCCATGGCAGGGGGATTAGAACTGGATGATCTTAAGGTCCGTTCCAACCCTAACTGTTCTATGATTCTATAAGTCCACTTTAGATGCAGAGGTGGTTCTCTCTCAGAATCCTCTTTGTGTTCCAACATTTTTCTGATTGGTAATGTATTCTTCTCTTTCATATTAATTAAGACTCAGTGTTGTGGTTTAAGCCTCACCCAGGCTAATAACTCACGAAGTTTTACTCACTCACTCACTCACTCACTCGCTCACTCGCTCCCCTCTTTTTCTTCCCCCAGGCCTGGGGGGATGGGGAGGAGAATCAAAAGAATGCAACTCGCACAGATTGAGATAAGAACAGTTTAGTAACTAAAGTATAACACAAATCACTACTTCTACCATCAATAATAATACAAGAGAAATACAAGGAAAGAGAATACAACTGCTCCCCAAGCCCAACCGAGCCAGTGCACTCCCCAGCAGTGAACCCCCCAGTGCACCACCACCACACCCTTCCGGGTCTCTGCTCTCCGGTTTCACATCCTGGACATGATGTGCTGTGGTATGGAATAACCTCTTTGGTCAGTTTGGGTCAGGTGTCCTGTCTCTGCTTCCTCCTGGCTCCCCTCCTCCCTGGCATAGCATGAGGCTCAGAAAGTCCTTGGCCAGACCAAAACACTACCAAGCAGTAACTGCAAACACTGGTGTTATCAGTGCTGTTCCCAGGCCCAAAATCAAAAACACAGCATTGCACCAGCTACCAAGAAGGAGAAAAAACGACTGCTACTGCTGAACCCCTGACACTCCGGAATGCTTCAAAGTATACTAGATGTTAGTTGAAGGGTAGATCAGAGTCTCAAAGTAAAAAACAAAGTGTGTGAGAGAATGATTCAACCACATGATTTGGGCATTTCCTGACCTTTGTATTTTCTGTATGGGGGGCTATTTTTTTAAAAAAAAATGCTTTTGGAAAGCATATAATTCTTCAATATGCTGATTTCTGTAAATTAATCAGGAACCCTGAAGTCTTCATATGTCTCTGCTGTGGCTTTTTAAAATTTGGTTTCAGTTAAAATGACTACTAAATCTGAAATAGTATCATAAACTACCATTTTTAAACATTTCACTCCTCAAACAAAACTGTAACTAAAATGTTCTTCAACAGCTTATATCCTGTGATGCAGAACACATATGCTTTGAGATAGCTAGTGTGTGTAAAGGTGAGTAATAGAGCAAGGCATTTTTCCTCCATGATCATGCAATTCCCCATGGTTAGTTAGATGCATTTTCTTTTTAATAGCCACTTATTTTTAAATAAAGTTTGGAGTACAGGAATATTAGAAAAGATTTAACGCTGATGCACTGACTGAGGTTTCAATTGCCTTTTTGGAATATTATCTTAATTACAGCATTTATTAATCATTTATGAAAGGAGAAGCGTTGACATGGTCTCACGTATGCCTTCAGCCTTTGCTTTGTGCTGTATTCCATCACATTTCACAGGCTAAGTAGGGTCATGTTAGGCCAGTGAGTGATTATGAGATTACCAGTCAATTTGAAGGTTTTACCACAAGAAACGTTGTTAATGAATAAGTATCTTGTTTTCACTCCTGAACATTACAATGTGGTGTTACAGGACATAGTACTGTGAATTAATTGTGAAAGAAAGGCCATAACCACTCAACTCCTTTGAGTTATTGAAGACCCAAGAGATTATTTTGAGGTTTTTGAATTTTGGTGCTAATGGGCTCTTTATTCAGGGTGAGAAATTCATAATAAGAAGCAGTATCCAGTACGTATGAGTGGAAGATAGATGAGTTTGAATGGGAAATTAGACACACATTTTAATGTTGAGGATGATTACTTCTGAAGGCTACTGCAAAGTGACAAATTATCCATCTCTAGATGTCTTTAAGATGATGCTTTTATAGAAAGCAGTCTTCAGTGGATCCAATGTTATCTGGTTCAATAGAAGGGTAACTGGGTTAAAGCAAAACTGAAATGAATTCCAAAACAGTTCACTGCTGTCTCGGAAAACCACCTCATGTAATCCATTTTGTAAACTGCATCCTAAATTATTACGCTGCTCCTAACAGACCTTTTCCCTGCTCATCCACTGGCAATATGTTCTAGAGCTTGATGTTTTAATAGCAAAAAATACTTTTTTTCTTATTTCCAGCTTTCTTTTACTCATATTTGGTTTGGGTTAGGTTCCTGTTAGCTTTTTACCCTCCATTTTCCTTGTTTTCATTTTCTAAGCCTGTAATCAGAATAAACAAGACAGGGCCTCCATTAGGACATAAAAATGTGTACTTACCTTGACATAAATTTTGAAAGGTTACACTGTGCTTGTCTGCATCCATACTTGGTTTGTGATAAGGTTCACAGGCCAGATTACACAGATTGCCATGTGCCTCTGTAACTGACTACCAACATCCTCCCTAATTGTGGATTCTACATTATGAGAGGAGTAAAATGTGGCACAGTAAGCTACATTAAATCTCGAGACACACTTGTAACCTTTGCTGAACAACTGGATGCCTAACAGTGTTGCTTCTGGGACTTTCTTTAACACTAATTTTCTCTTTACTCATCCTGCTTAATGTGCCATAAACCACAATTCTAACTCTTGGCTGCAGTCATGAGTTATCCAATATGGTGTGCTACCAGAGCTGATTTGATAAAGACTTCCTGTACCTGTATTGTGGTTTAACCCCATCCAGCAACTGAGCACCACTAATCCTCCCTGGTGGAATGGGAGAGGAAATTGGAAGGGTAGCACTGAGAAAAGTTGTGGGTTGAGATAAAGACAGTCTAATAGGTAAAGCAAATGCTTCACATGCAAGCAAAGCAAAACAAAGGATTAATTCACCACTTCACATAAGCAGGCAGGTGTTCAGACATCTCCAGGAAAGCAGGGCTCCATCATGAGTAATGGTTCCTTGAGAAGACAAACGCCATCACTCTGAATGTCCTCCCCTTCCTTTTTCTTCCCCCAGCTTTATATGATGAACATGATGTCATATGGTATGGGATGCCCCTTTGGTCAGTTGGGATCAGCTGTCACTGCTGTGACTCCTCCCATCTTCTTGTGCGCCCCCAGCCTACTTGCTGGTAGCAGAAAAGGCCTTGACTCTGCAATCACTGCTTGGCAGTAAGGAAAACATCTGTCTTATCAACATTATTTCCTGCAAAAATCCCAAGTATAGTCCCACACCAGATACTGTGAAGACAATTAGCTCTTTCCTAGCCAAAACCAGTACAACTTGCTGCCGAATGTGTGGGTGCATGTTCCCATCCTGAGGGAATTTTAACCTACAATGGATAGAGTATTCCAGCAACGGCCACAGGCTATGGGGAATGTTGATGTGGCTCTTCGTGGAAGTTATCCTCTTTCCTATGGTCATGATTTCACCCTGGTATTATCCTGCACTGTGTGACATTGTAAGTGATGGTCCTTGTGTCCTATCCTACAAAATGGTTCTGTTCTTCATGGAACAGAACTTCAAGGGGAAGTTATGGAGTGGTTGATCTCCAGCGATTGCTCCAAGGCTGCTTGAGCATTTTTCATATTGGGAGAGGCTGAGATAGTTGTGACTCTTTAGCCTGGAGAAGAGAAAACTCAGGGCAAATCTTGTCAATGTGTGTAAATTCCTGATTAAAGAGACTGAAGATGAGAGAGGCAGGCTCTTCTCAGTAGCACCCAGTGACAAGACAAGAGGGAATGGCCACAAATTAAAAATCATAAAATTCCATCAGAACATGCAAAAGCACTTTTTTTGGTGTAAACATGGTCAAATGCTAGAACACATTGTGAAGAGAGGTTGTGGAGTGGCCTTCTCTGGAGATACTCAAAACCCAACTAGACAGTCTTGGACAACCTGTTGTATCCGATCCTGCTTGAACAAGGGCATTGGACTAAGTGATCTCAAGTGCTCCTCTCTAATCTAAATGATTCTGTGAGCTACAGGTTAGGGAAGCCACTGTGGCCAGACCATAAATTGGATGATAGGGCTGGATTGGGGTAGCAAACTTGTACCAAAGCTTTATTACAGGAACAGGGTAGGGAAGAAAGAAAAGTTGTGCTAGGAGAGTAAGAACATAACTGTCATGATGACTACTTCCGTGGACAGTTTTAATGTAAACCCATAAAATTGTCATTTTGTTACCTAAGTGAGAAGTGTTGTATTTTTTGCTGTGCAAACAGCACAATTAAAAAAGCTAACATAGTTCTTATTTTCTGTTTTTGGGAAGTGCTAAGGATACATCTTATGCAAGTAAAAGCAAAACAAGGCAGTCACCAGTCAGTACAAACATGTATCTGCACTTTGCAGTACTGCACCATTGTGACAATTTGCACTTTGAGTCTATTTCTGTTACTTATAGCCTTTTCAGTCCAAAACACCACCTCTGGAGGATTCCCAGTGCTCACTGTTGCTGTATTCTTGAAACTCTGCTGAGAATACTTCCAATGCCAAATATATCAATCTGGGTCAACTCAGGTTGTTGAGCACAAACATTGCAGATTTTAGGTCCCCAAGTTGTTCTCCTTGGGCCTATTTACTTTATTATGGAAGGGTATACTAACATTAAGAGAGACATAAAAGAAAGGAGGGAACAGCAAAATATAAAACAGAACAAAAAAAAAAAAAAAGAAGGTGGAGTAATAACAAGAGGACTCATTTACCAACTCCTAGAGTTGGGTTTTTCCTGGATACCATGCTAGGAAGAGCATGCATGCACTAGGGCTTAGCACCCAGAATTTAAAAGGTCTATGTGATACAGAGCCTTTCAGAACAGTGTTGAAAGGCTGTTTCAGTTGAGGGAAGCAAGATGTGTAGAGGTACTCATCCCTTTAGCAAATTGTGTCTGTTTTGTATTCAGGTTTAGGCTTTTTGGATTTTCTTAGATGTGAAGAAGAATACATGCAGGGTGTGTGAGACAAGATCCTTCAGGAATACAGGAAACAAACATTAATCATTCTGACACAGTTAATAAAACATGCAAGATTAAGGCCCTCTAGCTTGAAAGTTTTAGCCAGTTTATTGTGACGAACTGGTGTATCAGCAAGCGTGTATGACAAGCTGGTTGTGAACTACATTTAAATTGTCAAATCACGGTATGTTGCATGATATTGATTAGGCTATAATCTGGCTAATTCTGCATTCATTTAAAACCCCCAAATTTTTTTCTTTTGGGGAAAAAATGTAAATAAAAAAGGAAAATGTTTAGCTTGTGGCAGTCTAACTTTGAAATCTAGAAATCTCTGTTAATATTTCAGTGTGCTGTGTGAGATGGTATCCATAGTCACAGCCTCTTCTATCTTCATCTTGCTGTCTGCTGTCTCCAGAAAGCATCAGCTGCTAATCTCCCACTGACAAAGTTCAGAGTAGCTTACACTGATACAATCTCTTTCCACTAGTTGCCTATCCGCTGACCATCCCAGCCTTTATATACCTTCCATAGGAGTAACATCAGGTTGGCATCTGGTACTGGGAGAAACATGTAGCTCTTTATATTACATAAGACAGGTGGAACTCACTCGCAAATAAAATCTAAGGTTTGGCTGAAGAACCAGAGCATAAGCATATTAATAAGTACTGGTCCTTCGTCTAGTGGGAGTTAAGAAAGTTGAAAAGCCCATTGTCCTTAGGAAAGAAGATACATGATAGGACAATTTTTGAAAAGGGGATGTGGTCTTATATGATACCTAGCTGACAGGGAAAACTTGGTCTATGAAACAAGAGGGATTGAATTTGATGTAGCTCAGCAGGAATAATTACAGACCAAAATAGTTCAGGGCTTGACCAAAATCAAAATCGTTTTTCAGGTCTTTTGCATTTCAGAAAGTATACTGTATGATCTCAAATAGAAATCAGATGAAATCTGATCAGAAATCAAATATTTATTAATTTATTTAAATGTTCTCATGAATCTTAGGTTCTAAACTAAAAAGCAGCATGGACTTAAAATATAACAGTAGTCATATACTATTTATGTGAAAGGCTAATGTACAGATACTTTTTTTCAGCATTATTTTATGTATTTCTCATTTTTGTATCAGAAAGGTCACAGCATCAAAATTATTAAAATGCTAAACTTCTTAAATAAGACCTCTCTATAAAAAAAGAATAAAATCCTTCTAAACATTTTGCTCCCATGGCAACTCTGATGTAACAGATTCTAAACTGCAGTCTTGGAACATGACATTAGTTTTCAAAGTCTAAAAGTATTTCATATTTTTCATAATACGAAAGCAATTACTCTCTGTTTCTTCCATATAGAGAATATATGCTGATTAGTGAAATCAATGACATAAACATCAATACGAACTAACTTTTGCAAGATAATTGATTCTGTGTGAAATAATGATCAAGTAGCCTTGTTTTCTTAATATAAAAAAAAAATTATCAAATTAATTGGTATTGATAGCATCATTATAAATATGTATATACCAGGATTTCTTTTTATTAAGTTCTATTTGGCAGTAGTTTAATTTTATTAGAGCATCTATTTTTTTATAATGCACAATCTGTTATACTCAGTTACTCAGGTCCTTGCTTATCTACCTTTAAATGCAGATATATTTTGTTTGCATGACCCATACTTCATGGCTGTATAATTCTAACCCTGTGTGCTGCTGAAAAGGTTTAGAAGTGAAACAGCTCTGCCATGGAAATGCTTGACCCCACAGCAATGGTTATTGCATGATCATTTTGAGAAATTGAAATAGCAACTGAATGACACATAACTTTCTCCAAGTGGGTTCAGAGTTTCTATTCTAAGTTACCATATCTAATTTAAAACCAAAACTCACTACTCCACTTAATTAGAACATTACAATTCTTGCTGAAGAAAAGGGCTAAGTGAATGACGCATGCAAGAGAGGCATTAGGCACAGTCCAGTTGATGTTATGAGACTTATGAGACAATGAAGACCAGATCTACAAAGCTTCTTAAATATCAGAATCAAAAGTTACAGTTCGTTAAAACTCATAGACCTCTGTAACATAATCCTGAATATGCTTAAATTCTGAGTGCTTTTATTCTGAAAATTAAGTTTGTCCGCCCTTGAAGATTTAAGCATTTCTGAAAGAACTACACTAGAACAGGACTGAGTAGCTCGATTCTTATCTTGTACCTTAATTTAGGATAATTTAAAATTTGTTTCATTTATCCTGGAAAATTTAACCAGTAGATGACAGACATCTTTTGTATCCTGTTCTCTAAGGTGCAAAACAAAGACCAGTAACATTTTAAAAGAAATGTAGGCATTTTTTCCACAAAAAGCATTTAATAAATTATTTCCATTACGATAAACAGCAAGCCAATGAAATATGCTTTGCTGCTCCAAATGAAATGAATCTCAAGAAAAATAAAATGTGGCCTTGGAAGTTCTAAACCTTCAATAGTCAGTCTATGAAATGCTGAATACATGAAGGAGAGAGTTTTATCTCTGAAGCTCAAGAACCTGGATTTTATTGCTGGTATATTTATATATGCTATATATCTATGTGTACTTATATGTAAGTGTCATGGGTTCAGCAGCAGCAGTCATTTTTCTACTTCTTGGTAGCTGGTGCAGCACTGTGTTTTTGATTTTGGGCCTGGAAATAGCGCTGATAACACCAGTGTTTTCAGTTACTGCTTGGTAATGTTTTGGTCTGGCCAAGGACTTTCTGAGCCTCATGCTCTGCCAGGGAGGAGGGGAAGCCGGGAGGAAGCAGAGACAGGACACCTGACTCAAACTGACCAAAGAGGTTATTCCATACCACAGCACGTCATGTCCAGGGTGTGAAAACGGAGAGGAGAGACCCGGAAAGGTGTGGTAGTGCACTGGGGGGTGCACGGCGTGGTCAGGCTTTTGGTACTGGGGGGTTCTCTGCTGGGAATTGCACTGGCTGGGTCAGGCTTGCGGAGCAGTTGTATTATCTTTCGTTGTACTTCTCCTGTCATTATTATTACTGGTGGTAGCAGTAGTGATTTGTGTTATACCTTAGTTAGTAAACTGTTCTTATCTCAACCTGTGGAAGTTGCATTCTTTTGATTCTCCTCCCCATACTCCCCGGGACTGGTGGAAGACAGAGAGGGAAGTGAGTGAGTGAGAGAGAAATCTTCGGGGGGGTGGGGGGGTGGGGTGTTAGAGGCTTAAACCATGACAGTAAGTTATAAGTCTATATAAAGAATTTTTATTAAATAGCTTTTTCTGCAATACTCAGACCTGGGTAACATGAGACTAGTGTAAGTCCAGATGTTTAGAAGCACAGATTTGAGCTCATATATTTTGTCTGAAAACTTTGTTGTGTTCTATTTTCAGTCAATGATAAAACACTAAAAAGGCTGGAATAAATTGTCCTTAAGCATATACCCAAATGAAAAGAAAATTAATATGATACAAAATCTTAATAAAACCTAAAATTATTATTCTTAATATAGACTCCATTCTTTGAATGCTATTCAAAATTAGTTAAGTTCTGTGAGTTCATAAAATGTATTCCACCATTACAATACTTTTCAATAATATGGGGTCTTTGGATTAATATGCTATTGCAAAGTTTGGTGTTGGCTTCTATTAAGAAATAGGGTTAAATTTTTGTCGTAATGGGATTTACTGTCAGTTTAACCAGTCTTAATTAAACTTTGACTTATAAATAATTTTATTGAGAAGCGCAATGAAATTTTCTGAGTTTCGTGGCTTTTTAATTAAAAATAATTAAGCCAACTTGTGGTTAAGTGCCTGAAAACTAGTTCCATTAAATTTCCAAGCTATTGTACAAAGCTGTAGTCTCACAATTTGAACTTTATCAGGAGTCAACAGATTAAACCTTAGAGCATAAAAATCTAGGTTTTAAGGTACCTGTTGACATTAAATCAAGCAATTTAAAAAAAAAAAAAAACCTGAGTCATGTTTTGATTTCATTCTCTGTTATGTAAATGTCTTGAGTTTTGCTGTGATAGAGTTAATTTTCTTCCTAGTAGCTGGTACAATGCAGTGTTTTGGCTTTAGTCTGAGAATCATGCTGATAACACACTGATGTTTCAGTTGTTCCTGAATAGCACTTACCGTGGTCCAGGACATTTCAGTCTCTCATGCTCTGCCAAGGAGCTGGGGCACAAGAAGCTGGGAGGGAGCAGACACAGGACTGCTGACCTGAACTAGCCAACGGGGTATTTGATATTATAAAATGTCATGATCAGTACAGAAATTGGGGGCAGTTGGCTGGAAGTAACCGATCACTGCTTCGGGATGGACTGGGCATTGGTCAGTGGGTGGCAAGCAGTTGTATTTTACACTACTTGTGTTTCTTGAATTTTATTTCTCCTTCTCTCTTCTTTGTTACCTGATCATTATTATTACTGTCATTATTTATATAATTATTATATTTTACTTCATTTCAATTATTAAACTGTTCTTATCTCAACCCGTGGATTTTATATTCTTCAGATTCTCTTGTATCCTACCCAGGGATGGGAGGAGTGAGCGAGCGGCTGTGTGGTATTTAGTAGCCTGCAGGGACTGCAGAGGGTTCGTCACACATTGTCTCTGCTACCTCAAAAGAAATAAGATTAAGTTAATTTTTAATAAATTCTTTTAAGCAATACCTTTCAAGTACTAGGATGTTGAAGAATTAAAATAATAGTTTCTTTATATTGCATGGAGTGGATAGAGGGCAACATGTGACTTACGAGGGCCAGAGTTTAATTTGGATGTTTTAAGTCAAGTCTTGCACCATTTTTTTTTTATTATTATTATTACATGTCAGTAATCCTATGTTACTTCTGTGTCAGTTCCTGATGACATGTCAGTCTTTCCCCAGTCCCAGACCCAAGAAAACAACTATAGGCAGTATTAATTTGAATTCTGATATGCTAAGAACTGAATTGAGTGTAGAAGTGTAATTATCCACTTCCCTCAATTTTGATGTCTTTACAGCAAAGTCCTTAACTGATGTTTTGTCATCCCTTCCCTGCTTCTCATCTTAGTCTATCCAAAATAGCCTGGGAAGCTTGCCATATGAGGAAAGACTGAGATAACTGGATTTGTTCAGGCTTGAGGAAAGAACCTGGTCACCATGTTCAGGTATTTAAAGGGTGGCTACAAAGGTGACAGAAGCTTCCTTTTTACAAGTCACATTTTACAAGTCACAGGGAAAAGACAAGGGGTAATGGGTGCAGGTTACTCCTGAGAAGATTCTGGTTGGACACTGGAGGAAAATTTTTCACAATGAGACAATCAGCATTGGAATAATCTCCCTAGAGAAATGGTGGATTCCCCAGCGCTGGATATTTTTAAGACTCAGCTGGATAGCATGATGGGCCATCTTGTTTAGAGCAGGGTTTGCCAAGAAAGGTTGGACTAGATGACCTTTGAGGCCCCTTCCAAGCTGGTATACTATAATTCTGTGATTGATTTTCAAAAAATTATGAAAGTCACAATTATCTTTTAAATATCAGATATTGTAATTTCTTCCTCCAACATTTTTTACATATTTGGTTTATAGATTTTTTTTCCCAGGTATATGCCTCCAGTATATACCTACTTCACTTTCTTCTTACAGTTACCTATGAATTGAGAATATGAGAACACGTGCAGTTCCTCCACAAAGATCAAACACTCCTGGAGAAAGATACCCTGCAGAACTGTGGTTCTTTTTTTGTCAAATTAATATAGAGTAGGTAGTTCAGAGGGTGCTTAATTAAGTCCTTAGGATTCAGTCAATTAAATAAAACATTTCTCTGTAGTTGATATCTATATGTTTTATACAGTTTATATATTTTTAAAATGTTAATAGTTATTCGTATATGTGTTATAAATGTCCATACTGTGAGATTTTAAATGCTGTACACAGTTTACATGCTAGCAGGATGTTAATAATCAGTTCCAAACAAGCTCAAGAAATAATGCTAATTTCATGGCATTGATCTTCCTCTTAGCCTTGTCATATGCATAGATAGCCATCATATGGATATTGAAAATATAACTGTATATAACTGACAAGTTATTTAAGAAAAAGATCAGATAGTGAAAAAAAACAGGAAAATGTAATATGAGCTTGTCAAGATTTACAATATATTGCATGTGCTCAATTACATATGAGTTTAGAAAAATTCCAAATAATGTGCAGATCTGCCCTAGCCTTTAGTAATTCTATCAATTTTTATTCAAGTATTACCATATAATCTTTATACTGTTTCCTGAATATATGCATATATGAATTACAACTACAGCTTTTTAATTCTAATCATCATGGGTTTGTATTCCTCATGAGCTGTAAGAGGGCTGGGTATGGTAGGGATTGATTAATCTTATGGGTTTATTAGCTTTAACAGCTGTTTTTATTTTCTTCCAGTATTACTGAATCTGAAATACTTTCTTCTTCTCAGGAGAATATAATGGAAGTTATAAGAAATCAAGAATTTTTGCTTTTACCAGCTGAAGAACTCCATAAACTTCTTGCTAGTGATGATGTGAACGTTCCTGATGAAGAGACCATTTTCCATGCCTTAATGATGTGGGTGAAGTATGATATGCAGAGGCGATGCAATGACCTAAGTATGCTACTTGCTTATATCAGATTACCACTGCTTCCACCTCAGGTATTTTTTAAAATTATTATTTTGTAACTGCTAATAATATCACTGTTACTGAGAAAATTCTCATCAATTTATAATCTGCAGTTGCTGAATACTCTGTTTAAAAGCAAAACTGTTCAAAATTAGAAAAAATGAATGATAGCCCTTAATCCAGAGTGACCTCAATAAATTTAAAGTTTGGGCCAACAGATAGCCAAGATGTGTGGTGTTGTACCACTGAAAAGGAGTAACTACAGATATCATAGAATACTAAGGACAGGTAGAATAGTAAATGTTCTAAGAAAAAGGGCCCTGGAGGTTATGGCAGGTATTGAGCTGAATATGGGCCAGCAGTATGAATGAGGAAAACTGCATGTTGGTCTACATCAGGAAAAATTTTCTCAGCAGGCAAAATGAAGTTATTCCCATAATACCTGGTGCTACTAGTGCTGCAGCTGGAATACTTTCCAATTTTGCAGTCCACAGTTTGAAAGGCATATCAAGAAACTGGAGAAGGTCCACTGATGGGCTACTGATATTCTATGTCAGCTATGAAAGGAAAGGCTGAGGAAGTGGGCTTGTTTAATATGGTGAAGAGGAGGCTAAGTGGTGATGTAGTAGCAACTTAAGACTTCTTGAAGAGGTAATGGAATCAAATTCTTCTTAGGAGCACCACAAAATGGAAGAAGAGGCTAATGCCCAATTGTAGTGTGGACCGTTAAGGTCAGAAATTGAGTGGGGCAGAGAATCACTTGGAAAGCAGTGAACCATTACAGCAAAGTTTTTCAGAGGCCAAACAGTACTCTTCATTGAAGATTTTCCTAAATTAGCTAGACCATGTGGTCACCAAATACAGTGTTTGTATTAGCCCTCATTTAAGTGAGAGCTTGAACTAGTTGATTGCTGGAGGTCCTTTGGAGCTCCCTTCCTGTGAATGCTGATATGATTCTGTGATTCAGGCTGTCGTGATTTAAGCCTCTCAATAACTCACGCAGTCTCTCCCTCACTCACTCCCCCCTCTTTCTTCCCCCAGTCCCTGGGGAATGGGGAGGAGAATCAAAAGAATTCAACTCGCACAGGTTGAGATAAGAACAATTTAGTAACTAAGGTATAACACAAATCGCTACTACTACCACCAATAATAATAATGACAGGAGAAGTACAAAGAAAGAGAATACAACTGCTCACCAAGCCCAACCCAGACAGTGCACCCCCCAGCAGCAAACCCCCAGTGTACCACCACACCCTTCTGGGTCTCTGCTCTCCGTTTTCACATCCTGGGCATGACGTGCTGTGGCATGGAATAACCTCTTTGGTCAGTTTGGGTCAGGTGCCCTGTCTCTGCTTCCTCCCGGCTTCCCCTCCTCCCTGGCAGAGCATGAGGCTCAGAAAGTCCTTGGCCAGACCAAACCATTACCAAGCAGTAACTGAAAACACTGGTGTTATCAGTGCTGTTCCCAGGCCCAAATCAAAAACACAGCTCTGCACCAGCTACCAAGAAGTAGAAAAATGACTGCTACTGCTGAACCCATGATGCAGGCATTGTTTCTTTTTTTTTTTTTTTTCTTTCCTTTCACAGAAGTAAATAGCAATTTTCTTTTGTTTGGTATCTCCAGATAATCATTCACCTTTCAGCTAGTGTATTGGGTTAACTTTCTTCATGGCAGCCTGTATGGTGCCATGCTTTGTGCTTATGGCTAAAACAGTGTTGGGTAATGCACCAATGTTTTGGCTGTTGCTGAGCAGTGCTTACACAGTACCAAAGCTTTCTCTCTTCCCTACTCCATTATGCCTCCAAAAGCCAGTACGTTAGCAGTGGGCGGGAAGCTGGGAAGTAACACAGCTGAGACCCCAAATAACTAACAGGATATTCCATACTGTATGACATCATGACAGTTTTCTTCATGTTCATTTGAACACAATTACTATTCCTTAGAGATAAAATCCTGAGCTGACAGTTCAATGAATGAACAGAGGAGTCACTTAAAGATCAAGATATGCTAAGAGTGGAGCTCACTACATGACCAAATAATGGCATTTTGATGTCTATGATGTACAAAAAATATACTCACTCTGAAAGGGATCGAGAAAAGAATGCTAGGAAGGAGATAACTAAACCAAAAGCTATCATGAAACATCATACTAAGATTTAAAATCATTTTGCGTCACACTGAGATCTCAGGGAGTTGGGCGGGTTTTCTAATTTATTTCCCAATATAAAAGGAAACTGTCAAAAATTAAAAAGTTAAAGGTTTGTCAGAAATGTGAGCTCTTTATTTTTCAATATCTACACCAACTGAGAAGCTGGCGCACAATACTGTGTATTATTGCAATCCTTAAAGTGTTGTTTTTAATATGCCAAGTGCTTACAAAGGTAACATAAAACTGTTCACACACCAGCCTCACCTCTACCTCTTATTGTGTAGAAAGAGATCATGCAGGCTTTGTTGATTAATGGTCCATGCCCTAGTTCTTGGTAATAATTTTCATTATAATTAATATCTGCAAGATCTACCACTACAGAGTTAAATGAGGCTATCTACATAAACCGGACAAAATGAATACAACTATTTTGTTTGTTGAAAATGGTGAAAAGTGGAAAATGCCAGGTAATGTGTGTGTATGTATGTGTGTAAGGTGTGTAATGGTCTCATTCTCATCTATATTCCCTTCCCCATTAAAGGCTGGACCAGAAGATCTTTCAAAGTTGCCTCCAACCTGGTTTGTTCTATGATTCTATGATATATAAAGTATCAGCTGAAATAATTTAGAGTTGAGATTTCAAACTACTTTTATGTTCAGAAGCTTCAAATCCCACTACAAATTCTAAATTTATGGCTCATAATTTTACTGCATTCCTCCAACCAACAAGGACTTCACCTCTCTGTGTTTCCTCTGGTGTCTCTATGTCCCTGGCACATAAGAATACCTTGGGACACTGCCAACAGTACTGAAGTCCCTCATTTATGCAACTGAATTGTGTCCACTTTGTTATATATATTCTCATTCTCAAGAGTGCCTCCTAAGTTATCTTAAGTATCACTATCTCCCACATTTAACAACTAAATTAAATCCTAGATTTCCACTGCCTATCATAGATAAGCATAGTAAATGTAAGCTTATCATTGTTCTCTCACATCACTGATACCTACCTATAAACTCCTAAAACGGTTGTGTTTACCTCAAGCTTAGTTCCACTGTGTATCTTTTAAAAAAATTCCTCATAAAACTTTCTTCAGATTCAAGTCAAACTTTTAGAGAGAACATATTTCTTTCTGAACAGCCAGGAGGCAAGTGACCGGAGAGTAGGATATAATGAAAAAAAATATAATAACAGTTTCAAAACTGTTTGTAAGGCATTTATAAAAGAATTATTTTAGAGTTATATACTTCTGGCAGTTCTCTGTATTGTTAGCTCAATTTAATCCGAAAATTAACTCTTAGGCACTGGTGCTTGACCACAATTGAATACCGCACCATATAAATGCTTCCTGTAATGCTAAAATGTATTTAAAATTGTTTACAAGTTAAAATTAAGATGTAACAGTTTCAACAGAAAACTATTGAGAGTTGTTAGGAAAATTTACTTTCAATAGCAAAAGGTGATTTTTTTCCTGCTATAGTGTATACTGAAGTATAAATCTAATAGAACACTATCATTTTCCTTGCACTGAAAATTAACTGAAGAACTCTGAAGAGAAGTGAGGTCAAAATTAAAAACTAATCATTATACCTTTGAGAAAAAAAAATTGCTCCTTACTTTTAAATTCACTATAAAAGATGAAGTCATAGACTGCAAAGTTTAACAGATTGGGAAGATTGTATTGAGGTTCTCCTAAAATGAGGGCTTAAATTTATAGCCTGAGTTTTTATGATATCTCTTTTCACTTTCAAGGTGCAGTAATTATATTGGCAATGAAGTCAGCCTTGAGTAATAGGATATCAAACAATGTCATTCAAAATTCAATAGAAGAATTTAGGAGAAGCCAGTCATGAAGCTGAGAATGAAATAACAGAACCTGCAAAGCTGCAGGTTTTGCTCCCTTGATTTGCCTGAAACCACCTGCTAAACTAAAATAATTCATATTTATTCACTCAAGTCAAACTAGAAAGATTAGTGGCTTGACCAATATTAAACAAAATGTTTCATGTTATAATAAGTAATACGTACTTTCTTTCAGTAGGTCTTCCAAATATTTTGTGTTGCTCTGTACAGAAGATCTTCCTTTCCCCCCCCAAAATTAATTTACATTCATTTTTACTTTTAAAAGATTCAGAGAGAGTAAAAAAATTGTGGGAGCCTTAAACCTAATTAATGAAGAAGTATTTTAGATTATTTACTTGAAATTTTAACTTACAAGCATATAATAAATATTTTTTCCTGTGATTTTGATAACATTCTTCACTGAGAGTAAAATAACAAACCAGGTAAGAAGCAAACTAAAAATATTTTTAAACTTTTAAGTTTTCAGTTCTTCAAAAGTAAGAAGCTATTTTAGTGGCTAAAAGTTATCACAGTTGCCCTCAATTTTCCACAGTACTTTTGAATGAAATTGAAAAAAAAATAAAAAATAATTAGTACAGGTAGAATAAAGAAAAAAAACACAAAAGACAGTTTGTGGATATGTCTTTTTTAACATGGTATGATAAACATACACATAATCACAAAGTCACAGAACAGTTGAGATTGGAAGGGACCTCTGGGTGTCATCTGATCAAACACCTATGCTTAAGCAGGGGCAACAAGAGCCAGTTGCCCTGGACTATGTCCAAATGGCTTTACTTCCAAGGACTGTGTCAGGGTCCAGTCACCCTCACAGTGTGTTTCCTAATTTTCAGACAAAACCTCCTGTATTTGAGTTTGTGCCCATTGCTTCTGGACTTCCCCCTGGACTCTCCTGATAAAAGCCTGGTCTGACATCTATGCACTCTCCCTTCAGGTATTTCTATACACTGATGAGACCCCTGAACCTTCTCTTCTTCAGGCAGAACTAATCCAATTCTCTTGTCCTTTATTCATAGGAGAGATTCTCCAATCCCTTTATCATCTTTGTGAACCTTCACTGAATTTTCTGCAGTATGTCTGTGTATCTTTTGTACTGAGGAATCTAGAACTGGACACAGCATTCCAGGCTTCATCTCACCAGAGCTGAGTAGAGGGGAAGGATCCTTGACCTGCTGACAATACTTTGTCTGATGCAGCCCAGAACATTTTTAGCCTTCCTTGCAGCAAGAGCACACAGCTTGCTCCTGTTCTGCCAAGCTGCATTCTAGCTGGGTGGCCCACAATATATTGGTGCGTGCATATACATATACACGCACATACATGTGCATATTTCATTCTTTTGTAATCGAATGTTCTTGTGAATCTTTTAGTTAGAGATGAAAAGCTATAATTGTGGAAAGATACATCCATTAATGTCTGGCTAGGATAGATAAAGATGTTCTCACCTTGTTCCCTGACAACGCATCATCTTATGATTGCCTTCCCCATGATACATGATATAGTGATTACCACCCCCACAACAGGGAGCAAAATGGTTCTTCTGATTCATTACTAGTTCTGTGTAGGCAGATATAGATGTCATCTGTGGTTGAAGCTAAAACATTAACTTCAGGCCCTGAAGGCAAACAGTATAGAAGAGCTTATACCTGTAGTATCGCATTCTCTTTATCTTTTCTCCTCCTTTCCCAAAACAGAATGGTTTCTTCTGTGCTTTTATTTCCTGTTTCCTGACTCTGGGTGTACCTGGAAACATCCAGTGTGATTCATCAGCATGCCTGAGCCACTGCCTAGCCTTATCTTGTTTACTAGTGATGTAACTGCATTTACTAAGATGAAAAGCTTGATTTTGCTGGTTGTCTGCACACAGCATAATGTAATTGCTAATGCTGAGGCTATAGCATGAGCCAAGAATGTGTGCAGATTCTACTGGACAGAACATTATTTTTATGTTGTGACAAGTTACTAATGACGGGCTGCTGAAGGAATTGACAAGCAAAAGTTAGGAGTTAACACAATACGGAGTGCCTGCAGTAGCGTAACTAGTAAAGAATGAGGATATTGTACTTATGCATAAATATTTCTCAGCAAACATGTAGATGATAAAAACAGCAAAAATATTTACTTGCAGAAATAGTTAAATTAAAGATAACTATACTCCACCGGTGTACTGTGTTTATAATGACTGCTTTTTGCAGCTGCTTGTCGCAGTAGGTCATTGGTTAACTATGAAAACAAAAAAAGAGCATAGGATAAAGAATAAATACTATTGGCTTTCTCTCTGCAACACTTAATAATACCACTTTCAGAAGCTTGCAAATCACATCAGTAGGATAGTGCATAGTCTTTGATTATTAAATGCAATGTGGCTCAGATCCAGGGAAATTAATATAGGCATCTAAATTAGGTTTCTTGCCTAGGGGCAGAAACAAGTACTTAAATACCCTGTAAGTCACAGGAGAGAAAGCGAACTGATGCACCTGGGTTCTGTTCTTATTTATACAGAGATATTGTCAGGAGCCTGTAGGAAATGCTAAGCCTCTAAATCCCCTCAGAATGACCACATTACTTCTGGCCGTACATAGTTTTAATAGTGTATATGAATTTGCTTGTAATAATAGAGTAAAAACCCTTTAAATCCTAGCTTGGATAATTGACTTTGTGAGGCAAACTTGTGACTTCCTGCCACAGCTCAGATGGCATTTGGCAAAGAGTTACTTCTCCATACTGCTAAAAAAACAATTAACCAGGCAGTTGAATTGACGTTCATCAAACTTTTCGATATATATTGGGCTAGATAAAAAAATCAAATGATCCTTTGCCTAGCAAAAATAGAGATAATCACTCTATGTTAGCCTCTTTCTCCTTCAAAGCAGTGTGATTGATAGTATGAAGTGATAAACTTTTTCGTTGTCTAGCGTCACTAAAGTGATGTTAAAGTGATGTTAAAGTGATGTTAAAGTTCTCTAAGATCACCAAAGATGTGAAGCTTATATGAATGGAGTTCATATAAGTTCATAATACCTGGCTGGAGTTCTAGGGTTTTTAGAGTGGTTCCTACCTGCTGGTCTGGAGTAAATGCTGAGTATGCTAAGACATCCTCAATAAAATTTTGTAATGTTGTGGTTTAAGCCTAGTCAGCCACACAGTCTCTCACTCACTCCTCTGCCCTTCCTCCCTTCTGCTCCGGGAGGGATGGGGAGGAGAATCAAAAGAATGTAACTCTTACTGAGACAAGAACAGCCCAGTAACTGAGGTATAACACAAACCACTACTGCTACCACCAATAATAATAATGACCAGGGAAATAACAATGTGTCATGGGTTCAGCAACAGCAGTCATTTTTCTACTTCTTGGTAGCTGGTGCAGCACTGTTTTTTTGATTTTGGGCCTAGGAACAGTGCTGATAACACCAGTGTTTTCAGTTACTGCTTGGTAGTGTTTTGGTCTGGCCAAGGACTTTCTGAGCCTCATGCTCTGCCAGGGAGGAGGGAAGCCGGGAGGAAGCAGAGACAGGGACACCTGACCCAAACTGACCAAAGGGGTTATTCCATACCACAGCACATCATGTCCAGGATGTGAAAACGGAGAGCAGAGACCCAGAAGGGTGTGGTGGTGCATTGGGGGTTTGCTGCTGGGGGGTGCACTGTCTGGGTTGGGCTTGGTGAGCAGTTGCATTCTCTTTCTTTGTATTTCTCTTGTATTATTAGTTGGTGGCAGCAGAAGTGATTTGTGTTATACCTTAGTTACTAAACTGTTCCTATCTCAACCTGTGGAAGTTGCATTCTTTCGATTCTCTTCCCCATCCCCCTGGGACTGGGGGAAGAAAGAGGGGACTGAGTGAGTGAGTGAGTGAGTGAGTGAGTGAGTGAGTGAGTCAGTCAGTCAGTCAGTCAGTGAAAAAACTGTGTGTGTGGGGGGGTGTTAGAGGCTTAAACCACGGCACAAGGGAAGAGAATACAACTGCTCACCACCTGCCAAACAATACACTGCCCAATCCGAGCAGTGATCTCACCCTTTCAGGTAACTGCCCCCAGTTTCTCTAGTGGGCATGACGTGCTGTGGTATGGAATACTTCTTTGGCTAGTTTTGGTCAAGTGTCCTGTCTCTGCTTCCTCCCGGCTTCTCCTCCTCCCTGGCAGAGCATGAGACTCAGAAAGCCCTTGGTCAGAGTAAACATTACTGAGCAGCAACTCAAGAACATCGGTGTTATCAACGCTGTTCCCAGGCTGAAAGTCAAAAATGCAGCATTGCACCAGCTACTCAGAAGGAGAAAAAATGACTGCTATTGCTGAATCCAGGACAATCTGAAAGGATTGAAGGTATGATCAGGTTTCTACACAAGTATGTGTGTACGCTTATCCACATCAGCTAGGTTCCTGGCCTCACAATATAAGCAATGAAGATCTAGCGCAGTTCCCAGCACAAGAACAAACTGATGTACTGCTTTGAGAGGTGCCATGGATTATCATGCTGCCCGGCTCCCAACAGATATTCTAGAAGCATTCCCTCATAAACCCAGTGCCATATTTACTGGATTTATGTGGATTTCTAGGCACCATGCAGTGTCTGAAATGGTGCTGAATGCTTGGATTTATGTACGTAAATTATGCAATCACTTGATTTGAATGTCAGCCTGTAGCAGGATAATATAAATCTGAGAATGTGAGGAAGTTTGACAGTATTTAAAATAATATTTAAGTAATTATTTAGGCAAACTTCAAGTAAATAAAACCAAATATATTATGTTAAGAATTAATAACTTCTCAGCCCATAAAAAAGGAGCTTCTAGGATGATCTTCATATTCTTCTATTAGCTTATCAATGTATGAGAAATTTGAGTCTGAAATTTCATTTCCTTGTGAAATGGCAATGAATTTATTATAGTCGGTATGGACAAAATATCTTATTTCTCTACTTTTCTTATGTAGGTCGTGCAGTAAAGCTAACTTTTTTATAACAACTTCTATGGCTGTGGGGGTATCTTGTGAGCTGGTATTTTGTCTGAGGAAAGATGTAACAGTTCAAAGTTGTCCAAAAGTTCTGTCAATGGCTGGCATTTCCTGTGCAGGTTAAGTGACTGAAAATTTGTAAATAGTGAAAATGATGACCATTAAATGCAGGTATGTGTAATAAACATTTCCAAATACAGTTTTATATCAGTAAAGTTTAGTAACGTATCAGTAATTGCTTTGTAGCTGTCCGGAGATGCTGTTCAAATAAAAGGTTGTGGAAGCATAATACTGTTTCTTTATCTTGCATACAGACAACTTACTTGACTTTTTAGTTAGTGTCTCATGATATTCTGAGAATATCATTTCCCACTAAACACGTTTGGGTAAATTTACTTAGTGGAAGAGTTGACCTTCACTAGGCATATCCGTTTTACAAGCTGTCATAAAATTATTGGGGGATGACAATGATGAATAGAAAATGCAAACCTTGCCTCTCTTTATACTAATTCTGCATTGCCAGTGGTTCAGAACAGTGTTTTGATAAAAATATTCTACTTCTGTTGCTTATGCTGTGGCAAACATTTATTCTCTTAAATGTACTCATTAGAATACATAGAGGGTGTCTATGTGAAAACATGTATTTATTGATGCATTAGACTATATGTCATGGGTTCAGCAGTAGCAGTCGTTTTTTCTCCTGCTACTGCTGAACCCATGACACTATATTAACTGTCCAAATCAATTTTAAACTCTGGTCATAAAAATAAGAAGATACCTTTCCTTGACCTTCAAAATAGCTCCACCCTAGGTGGAGATGCACTTGTCCTCATTGAACTTCACGAGGTTCCTGTCAGCCTCTTTCTACAGCTTGTTGAGGTTCCTCTGGGTGGCAGCACGACCCTTCCCAGGCTCTGTCAGCGACTCCTTACAGTTTGGTGTTATCAGCAAACTTGCTGAGGCTGCAGTCTGCCCTATTATCGAGATCCATACTGATTTCTGCAATCTAGTGTGGAGGTTTCTAAGCTAGTTTTGCATGACTAGCTTAACAGGATCATAACAGGGTAAGACTTGACTCTAGCAAAGATTAAATTATCCTTCTTTATGGCAAGTTTTGCTACTAGTTGGTAGTGCTCCATAAATCATGCCTCCAGAGATCGTGTAAACATAACTCACTGAAAGCGGAGAAGGCAAAGACCAATCACTACTTTCAATAGATATTAACAACAAGTAGTTTTACAAATAGATACCTTTCTTACTCTTGATGTCATCAACATTTTAGAGATTATGTATGTACTAGAAGAATTTTTTGTAGACTTTTGTAACATTTATCCTTGAAGTATACGATATCAAAAAGTTGTTTATATTGAGAGTTCCCCTTCTATGTGAGGTTTTCTTATCCACCCTTTTTTGCCCATTTCTAAGGCCTGAGGATTGTATTTGAAACAGAAGAACATTATTTAGGGAAAAGGTGCTTCTTTTGTATTCCATTTCTATGTACTTATTATTTTAAAGGGATTTTATGAAAACAATATAAATATTGGTATAATTAACTACAGTCAACAGATGACCGCAGTTTAAAAAAAGAAAAGGAAAAAAAAACCAGTAATATTCAAATATAGGCTATTACTTGCTATTGACTGAATAGCATTTGTGTTCTGTTTGTTGGCATCTGTCATGCTTTTTACCTAATCTATTAAACTTATCACTTGCACAAGAAAAAGCAAGAATTTGATTCAGAAGAGCTCCAAATAAAGCAATCTGGCTTTAAACCAAGTGAGACCAGGTGATAAGAACATTTTATCATAGCCCAAACTTATTGTTGCTTCTAGAATTGGGGTATTTTTTTAATATATTTCTTTTTTTAATGTGATTCTTTTTTTAATTTGTCCTCCTTATGAATGCAGTTTGACCTCCAGAAGTTTTATTATTTCACATGTAATGTTTTAAATCGATTGCAACATATGCATGGGTCTCAGAATTATCTTACTTTTTTCCTCAAGGATTAGAGAAGAAAAAATACAATGTACTCTAAGAAAGACTCATTTTACCTAACTTCAGGAGTGTAGAAAGTAAATATGTAATATATGAGATAGTTATGTACTTAAAAAGGGATTTATCCTAGAAGCAAGATATTTCTTTTCTTCTTTTATTGGAGAGCAAGCCTGCCATGATGAGGTTAAATGCAGATCTCTTCATCAGTATAATGAAGTATGTAGAAAGTTTGCGTCTTAGATTTTTGCACTCCTTATTTTAGTCACTATGTAATTACATAGATTAATAAAATCAATGTGAAAAGACATCACTAGAGGCAGGAGCTGGGAGAAGGAAACTAGAATTATTGCCATTTTCCTAAACTGAACAACATCTGAATAAGAAACACATCATCAGGGTGATAAGTAAATTGGTCAAATTAGTATCAGTTTCAAAGACAGAACCAGTAGTACTGCTAGTCCAACAAAAGTAAATATTTGTGCCAAAAACCTGTGCTGATATTTACAAATTAAATTGAAACTAAAGTGTGATAAAAGATAGCAAGGACACACTTATGTAAAATAATATTGAAGATTTTAATCAATAGGCTTATAAAATCACAAGCTTTGGGGAAGTGTTACTGTTGTGAAAGTGGTTTCAACATCACAGATGCTATCTATGAATATTCCAATTTCATTTCTTGGTTTAGTCAAGAGAGTGGTGAAAAAAAATTTGCAGTCTGTTAATTTTTATATCAAGTGGAAAACTTCAGAGAATGTGTGTGTGATCATTTGTTTATCTAATTACATTCATTTTGGTAACCTAATGACAGGTTAAGGAAAACAGACTTTAACTATGCCATATTTTTTTGTTCGTTTTGTGTTTTTTACCCTGACATGGGGGAGGGATAGGGAGCACCCAGGATTATAACTGAAGGATAGAAAGCCAGTTTAGATTTTCTTCTGAATATGAAATTATTTTTAATGTGTGGGGAAAGAGCTGGAATTACAAATTTAACGCTGAACTTATTTCCTTTCCTGATGACTAAGCACCAAAAATACCAGCTTAGCAGATGTCAGAAGTCAGTTGTTAGACAGAAAACACAACCAGGATCCTTTCCAAAATTCCAGGCCTACACTTCACTATTACTGCTATGTGGCTGATTTTTTTGCAATATATTGTCACCTGCATGCATATACAGGTCACAGGCTTCCAGACAGATAAATGGATGTCTTTTGTCTCTAAGAAATAAATCTAATGTAGATTATTTGTAACAGCAATTATTAGCTGTATGTTTCAAGAAAGAACTATAGTCTATAGTTTCTTAAATACCTTAAACCTACATGTATTATTGCTGAGGAGAAAATATTTTTGTGAGAATACAGGAATCTGAGGGATTTAGTATAGTCTGTGGTTTGGTTGAGCAGCTGGCTTTACTATATCACACATTATGAATTATTTAGCCCATAAGCAACGCAAATATTGAATTTTATGTATTGGATATTTGTGTTACCGAAGAGAAATGCCTGGAAACCATCTCTGGGCTAAAACAGGTTTACTGAAATCATTAATTAAATGTGAATAAGAAGTCAAGAATTCCAAACAGATGCAGAATTTTCAATGAGCTGAAACAAAAATGTAGAAAATAAAAGGAGAATGCTAAGTTAGAGAAATTATAAATTGCAAATATATTTCATTATTTTTTTTCAAAGACAACGTATAGAAATGGTTGTTCTAAAAAAAAAAAAAGTAAAAACTCAGAAAGATAAATTAGGTATAAACTGCTTAAAAAAATATCAATTAAGGACCCCAATTACAAAACAATTGAGTAAAGCAGATGATTGTATTGGATTTAGCTCAATTTATTCAATTTCTAGCAAAAAAAAAAAAAACCAGCCAATAAATAGTCTCAGGTCAGTTGGATAAAATGGGACTTAGAAATGAAGTTTAAACTCCATTTGCGTACATTATCAATTTGTGACCATGTAACCTCCACATTTAGGAGTCCAGAAAAGATAATGACCTTTGTACTTTTTAGAAGACTTCAAGGGGAGAGTGAGAGAATATTTAAGTGCTTTAATATACTTCAGACTACTTGCTGGTGTGGTGAGTTGAGATAAAGAGAAGGGCTTTACTCTGTGTAAGCACTGCTCAGCAATAATGAAAACATCCTTGTATTAGAGTGTTTTCATCACAAATGCAAAACATAGTCCCATACCAACTACTATGAAAAAAATTAACTCTATTGCAGCCATGAGAGCTGAGTGGTCATAAAATGGGCTGTAAATTTTACAGTGAAATAGGAGAAGTAAGAAAAGTTATAAGGAACTGGGATATATTTTCTGGAAAACACAAACAAAAAAATATGTTATTTTATTTTTTTAATTTTGAAGATATCAGTCCAATACTTAAAAAAACATTAATTTGAAAAGTCTGGGTTTTTTCCATGGAAAATATTTTCTGCCTTGGAGAAGAAAAAGATTAACTATTACTTCTCTTTCTTTTTTTTGTAGTTTATAGAACATTATGTATGTGTTTTCAGGGCTTTGTGGCTTTGCCTATGGAAAAGATCATAAAAAAAGGAAAATAACATTTCATTTTGACATACAAAGGAAATTAGGCAGGCAGAGTTTGATAATTTGGTGTACTCATTTATCTTTTTGAGCCCTACAAATACTGTTTGCATGTACACTTTTGTTCCTGGGTATATGACAGGGAGTTAAATAATTAAATTGAATCTCCTTGTAATGCCTGGTAAATAATCACTGTAAGTGTGAAAAAGCTATGCGGTCTCTTAAAAAAATGCCTGTTTGTGAAGACTAGTTGCTAGTCAGCTAACTTGAAACTGTGCGTAACATCATACTTCTGAGTAGTAAGTGCTAAGGTCAAATGCCCTTTGTCAATATTGTATTAATTTTCATAATTTTTAATATGATTTTTCCTACTGTGCTTTGCGACACAAAGTATATAGAATAATTCGCATTGTGAGGTTTGGGAATCATCTGGAATGTGTTAATCTAAATTAAAATTTAGCATTCTGCATTGGAAAATTAACTGATTTGAGCAAAGCCTATCAATCATGCCTTCCAGAAAAAAGGTAACATCATTGGTACGCTGTATCATCTCTCATATTTCTTGGACTTAAAAAAAAAATAAATAAAAAGAAATCTTCCATCACTTCCAGAAAAGAAAGTTAGTTAAAGTGCTTTCTTTACGTACAACATGAAAAGCAGCATTCATTCTTTTAAAGTGGCAACAAGATTTACTACAATATGAAGTCAGAATTTAAGTGAAACCCTATTTTTCATGATTTAAAACTTCTTAGTGAGATTAGCATTTAAATTATATGCCATCAATTTTATTTTAGTTTTTAATAATGGCTGATGTCTATTGAATATCTCTAGACTAAACCAAAGATCTTGTTCCTATCAACCATCATTTTAATCCCAGAGAAGACACGGATATATTAATTCAGACAGAATCCTGAATTAATTGATGCATGACCAAGTGTATTAATAGAATCATAGAATAATTAGGGTTGGAAAAGACCTTAGGATCATCTAGTTCCAACCCCCCTGCCATGGGCAGGGACATCTCCCACTAAACCATGTTACCCAACAATCTGTCCAACCTTGCTTGAACACTGCCAGTGATGGAGCATTCACAACTTCCCCTCGGCAACCCATTCCAGTACCTCACCACCCTTATATCTGATCTAAACTTCCCCTGCTTAAATTTGAACCCGTTACCCCTTGTCCTCTCACTACAGTCCCTCATGAAGAGTTCCTCCCCAGCATCCCTATAGCCCCCCTTCTGATGCTGGAAGGCTGCAAGGAGATCTCCACGCAGCCTTCTCTTCTCCAGGCTGAACAGCTCCAACTTTCTCAGCCTGTCTTCATATGGGAGGTGCTCCAGTCCCCTGATCATCCTTGTGGCCCTCCTCTGAACTTGCTCCAACAGTTCCATGTTCTTTTTATATTGAGGACACCAGAACTGCACACAATACTCCAAGTGAGTTCACACAAGAGCAGAGTAGAGGGGCAGGATCACCTCCTTTGCCCTGCTGGTCACGCTCCTTTTGATGTAGTCTGGTAGATCCATTTGGTATGCGATTAATAACATTAGCTCAGTAATCTGTTGTTTCTACCTAAAAGCTGTAGTTTAAGTGGAAATAATCAAGTTAGATCACAGGCTGTTCTTGGAAAAAGAAGTAGCAAAACTATTTACAAGCATTGCAGAATTTATGAAAAGCATAGTTTCTCCAAGATTAATGTACCTAAGGAAAATGTAAGTTACAACTGCTGATCACTTGCCAGTTGCAGAACCTATGTTCAGCTCTAAAGGAAATCTGCATGAAGTTTTTGAAAATGGAGCATTTCAACAAACTCTTAAGATTAAACGAAAAGAACCCCAAACAATTAACTCATGATTTTATCATAGAATCAGAGAATCATAGAACAGTTAGGGTTGGAAAGGACCTTAAGATCATCTACTTCCAACCCTCCTGCGATGGGCAGGGACACCACGCACTAAACTGTGCCACCCAAGGCTATGTCCAACCCGGCCTTGAACACTGCCAGCTCTGGAGCATTCACAACTTCCCTCGGCAACCCATTCCAGTGCCTCAGCACCCTTAAAGTAAAGAACTTCTTCATATCCAATCTAAACTTCCACTCTTGAAGTTTGAACCCATTACCCCTTGTCTGCTCACTACAGTCCCTAATGAAGAGTCCCTCCCCAGCATCCCTTTAGGCCCCCTTCAGATACTGGAAGGCTGCTATGAGGTCTCCACGCAGCCTTTTCTTCTCCATGCTGAACAGCTCCAACTTTCTCAGCCTAGCTTCATATGGGAGGTGCTCCAGTCCCCTGATCATCTTTGTGGCCCTCCTCTGGACATAGGTTCAAAATTTTTTAAATAAGAATATGAAGTTTAAGCTTAATTTAACAATTAGTCTTCACAAGAGTGCTTGTATCCAACAGGAGTAGCTCAGAGATTCTTTCTTTTGTTAAAAAGTATCACTTTCTGGGGAACTTCCCCCCCCCCCCCCCTCAGATTTGCAGCGGAACATAAATAGCCTGATATTTCTTAATGTAGGTAAATGCAGTTTTTATTCTGCTTATCAATGATAAATTGAAATCAGCAGTATTTACAGGCATTCTTGCAGTTATAGATAGAAAATTCGAAGTGTCAAACAATTAATTCCTTTCACCACATTAAGCAACTGAAATACTTCCATTTATATATCAATACAATTATGTAGGAACAATGACTTCTTCTTCAACCAGCTTTATGCAGATAAAAAATTCTAAATAGAATTTTGTCCAAAGATGAACAGTGTTTCCTAAAAGCTAGAGCAACATAAGCATGGTACGACTTCGAAAGTGGACTGAGAACTTGTTTACAGAAAGTCATAAAGCAGTATTTTTATACTTTCAAGGAATTCAGACAAAACCATTTTTTTACTTTTCATTTTAATCTGTACAAAGAATAATCATGACCTTACATTTCAAAAGCCTCTATTCTTTCCTGGTAGCTGCATTACTATAGTCATCAACAACCATGAGCCACAACAAATTTGTGCATGGAAGAAGACGCATAAAATTGGGGAAGACACCTAAAAGGACAATGATGGCAAATCAAACATCTCTCTTGAAAGCTATTCAATGTGTAAACTTTAGGTCATTTCTTCTTCAGATTTTTGTTTCATATGATAATGTGTTTCTCTGACTCAAGGCTGTCAAGTGACTTCAGGTACATTTTGGATCAAGAAGGAGCCTCAAGGGATTTGTTAAACAAAATGTGCCAGGAAAATCCACATTTCATTTATTCAGTCATTTTAAAGGATTTTAAGCTTTTTGTTCTTCTGTTATGATTATTAATACCAGTAAAATAAGACCAGTCCTGTGTTCCACATGACATTGCCATATATGTTTCTGAAGGCACTTCAGGGTTTTTTTACAGGGAGAATGCATCTAAATACTGAGACATTTTTTAGAGAAATGGAACTTAGTTTCTGTCTATGATAACAGTTAAATAACTTTGGGTATAAAATTGAATACTGTTCAGGGTATAGAAGTAAAGATTTGATAGATGGACCATTCAGTGGATAAAGAACTGGCTGGATGGCAGTGCACAAAGAGTTGTGGTCAATGGCTCAATATCCAGCTGGAGACCAGTAACGAGTGGTGTCCCTCAGGGGTCAGTGTTGGGACCGGTCTTGTTCAACATCTTTTATCGGTGACGTGAACAGTGGGATTGAGTGTACCATTAGCAAGTTTGCCAATGACACCGAGTTTTGTGGGTCATTTGATATGCTGGAGGGAAGGAATGCCATCCAGAGGGAGCTTGACACACTTGTGAGGTGGGCTGATGCCAACCTGATGAAGTTTAACCATGCCAAGTGCAAGGTCCTACAGCTGGATTGGAGCAATCCCAGGCACAGCTCCAGGCTGGGCAGAGAAGAGGTTTAGAGCAGCCCTGCGGAGAAGGACTTGGGGGTGTTGGTGGATGAGAATCTTAACATGAGCCAGCAGTGTGTGCTCGGAGCCCAGAAAGCCAGCCGTGTCCTGGGCTGCTTCAGAAGAAGCATAATCATCAGGTCAAAGGAGGTGATCCTGCCCCTCTACTCTGCTCTTGTGAGACCTTACTTGGAGTATTGTGTGCAGTTCTGGTGTCCTCGACAGCAAAAGGACATGGAACTGTTGGAACAAATCCAAAGGAGGGCCACGAGGATGCTCAGGGGACTGGAGCAACTCTCGTATGAAGACAGGCTGAGAAAGTTGGAGCTGTTCAGCCTGGAGAAGGGGAGGCTGCATGGAGACCTCCTTGCAACCTTCCAGCATCAGAAGGGGGCCTATAGCAATGCTGGGGAGGGACTCTTCATGAGGGACTGTAGTGGGAGGACAAGGGGTAATGGGTTCAAACTTCAAGAGTGGAAGATTAGATTGGATATAAGCAAGAAATTCTTTACTGTGTGAGTGGTGAGGCACTGGAATGGGTTGCCGAGGGGAATTGTGAATGCTCTATCCCTGGTAGTGTTGAAGGCCGGGTTGGACAGAGCGTTGGTTAGCATGGTTTAATGTGTGGTGTCCCTGCCCATGGCAGGGGGGTTGGAGCTAGATGATCTTAAGGTCCTTTCCAACCCTAACTATTCTATGATTCTAATTATGTGTTGTTAAGGACTTTTCAAGATTCTAATCAAAATAAATAGACATGGGCAGATAGAGGCCACATAAAGCATATGAATAATACTGTGCCCCTTTTAGCAGCAGCTATCATTAGGAAAAAATAAGATAAAAACTTTTGCATGCCCTTAGTATCTTTCTTTGGCATGTAGGGGACACCTTCCTACTTTATTCAGTTTTATACACCTGACACTTGTCCTGGACAAAATATCCAGTTTTTTTCTTTTTATTGGTAGGAATCATGTGGTATTTCCTCATCTCCTCTTTTGGGTAATTACTGTGTCTGAAAGTGGTGGAATTTGAGATTTATTTCTCCCTGACTAAGCAAATGTTGTCACATCTCGCCCTTTTCACAAGATAGGAGGAAGGTTTACCTAAATAGCAAGGGTGTGTTTGGTGCCTCTTCAAAAGGATGAAGATACTATGAAAGTTTTGATGAGGCATTTCTGTGGCACTTCCATTGTCTTGTAGTGTCTTCCAAGAGTGGGTTGCAGGAGTAGAGAGGGTGATTGCTTCTTTCCCAGGACAGCTAGCTTCATCTTTTTTCCTAATAGTGGCTGAATTTCATCCTAGGTGCCACATTTTCAAGATATCTCAGATGATCATTTATGTAGAAGATGTTAGATTTACCTTAATATCATTCAAATCAATTAATCAAATCACTAAAACTCTCACCTGGCTCATACCTACAAAATCAAAAGGCTAAAAGAGATGCTGGAGGAGATCTGTCAGGGAAGAGCAGGAGAAATGCTCCCCAAGGAAGGAAGATGGGAGCCAAGTGTGATGGCAAGGCAGACAGCAAAAAAAGCAGAGTCTGGTGGTGTGTGCACTGTCAAGTCACTGTGCAAGTACCAAACTTCTCCTTTTGTGCTCATTAACTTTTCTTTTGTCAGTACTTAAATACTTTTCACTCCATGTATGTCCTGGGTTCAGCAGTAGCAGTCATTTTTCTACTTCGTAGTACCTGGTGCAGTGCTGTGGTTTTGACTTTTGGCCAGGGAACATCACTGATAACACCTATGTTTTGGTTACTGCTTAGTAATGTTTTGGTCACTGCTTAGTAATGTTTTGGTCTGACCAAGGACTTTTTGAGTCTCATGCCCTGCCAGGGAGGAGGGGGAGCCAGGAGGAAGCAGAAGCAGGACACCAGGCACAAACTAGCCAAAGAGGTATTCCACACCACAGTATGTCACGCCCAGGATGTAAAAACTGGGGGCAGGGAGCCAGAAGAGGGGGTTCGCTGTGGGGTTTGGCTTGGTATCAGGTGGTGAGCAGTTGTATTCTCTTTCCTTGTATTTGCCTTGTCATTATTGGTGGCAGCAGTAGTGGTTTGTGTTATGCCTTAGTTGCTGAACTGTTCTTATCTCAACCTGTGGGAGTTGCATTCTTTCGATTCTCCTTCCCATCCCTCTGGGAGTGGGCAGAAGAAAGAGGGGGGAGTGAGTGAGTGAGTGAGTGAGTGAGTGAGTGAGTGAGTGAGTGAGTGAGTGAGTGAACTATGTGGCTGACTGGACTTAAACCAGGACAAGATATCAGAGTGAGTGTACTACATTTTGTTGAAGAATGCCTGCTATCTGCAGAATTCTACTGAAAGCATAGAATCATGGAATCAACTAGGTTGGAAAAGACATTTAAGATCATCAAGTCCAAAGTAATTTAGAAGTACAGTTGAGAAAGGACTTGGTGGGTGTTTTAACTAGGAAAAAATGAGAAGCATGATGACACAAAGTTACTAAAAAATTTCAGGATATCCCAAGTCTGAGAAGTTCTAGCAATGTTAGAAGTAGCTATGCTGAAGTAGCACTGCAATGACGGTTCTGAAAAGTGACAGCCCTGTGAGTTTCCAAGTGTTACAAAACCCAGAAATATTCCTTCAGTGTTATATGTAATTCTCTCTTTAATGATATATGTCATAACCATGGAAGAGCAAGCTGAACATAATACAGTTTCCAAGGAAACATCCTTGTTTATTGAATTTCCTTATTAAGTGCATCCTGATTTAATAAAAATATGTTGATTATTTTGATGTAATAATGAAATATAACTATGGAGTAGAAAGACATTAAAGCAAATTATTGAAATTTAGATAACATGAAACAGCTTTATAGGACTTTTGATCTGAAAACAATAGCTTTAATTTCAACTTCTTTTTTTCCCTTACTAATAGGATTTAGACATTAGGACATTCAGAGATAGTGTTTATCACAAGTCAGCTCATGTGGGCAAAATAAGTGGGTGGAAATAAGGAATGAGTATTTTTATCAAATTTATTTTTCCCATATCTTCACAGTTAGGAAAAGGCCTTGAAATAGAACAGTATGTTTTCTCCATATGTCTGTTACTTTTATGGCTAGTATATAGGTTTTTATATAGTTATAGTTTTTTATAGTTAGTTTATAGATTTTGTTTCTTTGTACAAAAAAAAAAAAACATTGTTTCATCATTTTTTTTTTTCTTTTAAGGAAATGAACGCATATTTCTTTCTGCTTTTAAAGTTTGGGGGGTTGTTTTTGGTTTTGGTTTTGGTTTTGGTTTGGTTTGTCTTCATTCCTAAGATGAATTAATAATTGGAAAGACTTCAGTCTTTATTTCTGTTTGGTGCATGAAATCTCAGAATTTTGGGACAGGACAGTGTTCACTGATTGTTACTTCTTTATTTGAAACACCTGGCAGCTCAGTCAGAAGATCTTACAAATATTTGCCTTAAGAGCCTAGGTAGATACTGGAACATGAAAATAAAGAAGTAGCTGTCTGATAGGAAGTCACCAAATATGACTGTTAGACTTGGATTTTTACTGATATAATGATCTTGCTGTAAAAAACCTTCTCATCAATTCCATTAATTCCATTAAGCATTAGAAAATATACGTAACTTAATATATTGCCTCAAATTTGTGCAGGGGAAACTGATAATTTGATTACTCAGCTTCCTTGTGCCTGTATGCTGTTAAATTAATTGTTGTCAGAGTACACTGGGTTAGTAGTCCCAGATGTATGTTAAATCATTTTACAAGAGAAGAGATTATTCTGCTTAAAATCTGAATGTGATTTGTCTTCAGATCTTTGATTTTTGATCTACTGAGTAGTGTGTTGAGCATTTCAATGGGGAAGAAAAGAATCATAAAATGATATATTAAAATATCTTGATATTATGAAATATAAATTCACATGGTGTTATGACATATACTTAATACTGCTGCTTATTTGCACAGTTTAATATTTAATCCTTATCATATCTAGCTTATAAAATGCTTTCTTTTAATTTCTTGGTACTCTGAAGTTTCTGAGCCCTTCCGCTGATATTGTGGGTGTCAAGATTATAAGGATAAACCCTTTGGAAAGTTATTAAAACTAATAGCTAATATACTTTCCTGGGAATTGTATTTTCCTGTACACACTAGGGAAGGTAAATAAATTTGAAAATAAATTGGACTTTAACCACACACTCAGTTTTCTTGGTGCTCAACTTAGATTAAGAAACACAGTAAAAATCCCAGTGATTATTCTCCTATTCTTTTACTGAGCTGATTTCATTAATATTAAATCTAAAATCATTTAGAAATGTTGTATTTTAGGTAATACCATTACAGTCAATGTGAAAGCATTCACCAGCCATGAGAGAAGAGAACAGAATATTGATATTTAAATTAATTGTTAGGTCATAATACAGTTTGACAAATGTGTTAAAGTGATATACATTTTAATGCTCTTCCTGACAAAATTTTAAGGGTCTGCCATTTTGATTGAAATAGCAAACTTCGAGAGCCGTCTATTTAATGTTAAAAAAAAAAAAAAAAAAAAAAAAAGTAAGTCAATATCAAAGTTTAAGGATATTTTCAAGTCTTATTATTTTCACATGACATTTATTTACAAACATTTATATCAAGCTATTAACCTCAACCATGTATAGTGACCCCTTTTAAAAATACTGCCATAAAAGAACACTTCTAGTTTTTGCACGTGTCTATTTCAGTTCTGCCTGTGCCTCGTACCATTTTAGTAAGACTCGTGACAACTCAGCATCTTGAGCCTTTAGCCAAAAAGCACTTACAGATGTAAGCACAAATTGTTGTAATCTGGCCATTGTCTTAATGGCTGTTTACTGAATGTGTTTTTCCAAAATAGGCTTTCTCTTGTTAAAATTATCTGAAATCTAGGTGCAGTTAAGTGCATTTCTGAGGAGTAATTCTTCAACATAAGATAATTATGTATATGGTATTAGCTTCCTTCTACTGAATTTCTGTGGCCAAACGAGTATGGCCTTAGAGATCAGCAGAAACTGGTTAGTTTAAAACATGCTTACATGCTAGGGAGATTCCACAATGGGAGTTTATGACAAATTTAAAAGAGCGGCAGATTTAATTTTGAATCTTTTCTGTAACATTCCTCTTGGGCTTAATTCATATAACCCAATCTCAATATTTTTCTTGTTTTTCTCGACAGTTATTTATTATGCAACCTGGTCTAGTTGAAGATGTCCCAACTAATTGCAGGGGGGTTGGACTAGGTGACCTTCGAAGATTCCTTCCAACCCAAATCATTCTATGATTCTATGACTATTCTGCTGTTGCTTTTTCAAAGATGCTTCAGTGGTTTCTTAATACAATAATCATGCACATTTATAAGAATTGCTATGTTTGATACTGCTGTTTTATTAGAAAATAATATCAAATACACTTTTGGAAAACAAATATATGGAGGGACTTCTATATCTCATTTTCCATGTAAGATGAGAAAAGTGCTTGTCCCACTAGACATAGAGTTCGTATGCCAATTTTCAAAAATCTTATCTTCCTCATTGAAAGAAAGCATATTCATTATTGACTGGGGAGCTGAGGAGGGGAAACTTAAGATCTCATCCCTTCACTTGTTATCATATTAATCCAGCCTTGGCACAATGACAGCAATTTATTCAGAGATCCTGAAAGACATTTGCAGTCCTCAAAATATATTGATACATACATTCTGAGTTTATTTCTATCCTGTATGACTTTTCCTTTCATTCATATATTTTTGCTTTCATGATTGTGGGATCATTTGTGAATGATGCATAATGTATATGAAAACATTTACATAAAACTATTAATCTGGACCACGTTTAGTGACATTCTCTGAAAACATTATCATCAAAGAACTTAGCCATCTTTTTGCTTTCACATTTTCATTCTTTTTATTTCCTTGTATTTTAAGTGATAAAACAGCTTTGTGTTCAGTCCATAGGTTTAGTGATAAAAGCAAAGTTATTTGGTTTAGCCCTCTTAGTTGCACATTTGTGATATAGCATATATTCATTATAGTATTTACTTTCTGTGATGATTTAAGCTCAGCTGGTAAGCCAGAACCATGCAGCAGCTTGCTCACACCTCCTCTTTTCTTGTCCCTATCCTGCCCTTCTTCCAGCAGGATGGGGAGAAGAATCAAAAGAATGTAAACTCCACAGGTTGAGATAAGAACAGTCCAATAACTAAAGTATAATACAGAACTACTACTACTACCACCAATTCTAATAATGATAAAGGAAATAACAAGGGGAAAGAATATAAAACTCAAAAAGGGAAGGGAAAAAAAACCAACAATAAAGACAAGATGCATAGTGCAATTGCTTACCACACACTGACTGATACCCAGCCCAAACCAAGCAGCAATCTGGGCCTTCTGGGTGACTCCCTCAGTTTATATACTGGGTATAACGTGGTGTGCTATGGAATACCCCTTTGGCTATTTTGGGTCAGGCGTCCTGTCTTTGCTCCTTCTCAGCTCCTTGTGCCACTTGTCACTGGCAGAGCAGGAGAAACTGAAAAGTCTTTGCTCAGGGTAAGCACTAGCAACAGCTAAAACATTGATGTGTTATCAGCATTGTTCTCAGACTAAAGCTGAAACAAAGCACTGTACCAGCTACTAATAAGAAGAAAAATAGCTGTCACAGCTGACCCCAAGACACTTTACATCCTAAGAAGAACATATGGATATTTAGATTACTTCATTTAAGATACTGTAAGTGTGTTATAGTCATTGTGTAAACTAATAAATCCCATGGTTTTCTTTGTATTAACTGCTCCCCCTCCAAGATCAAGAACAGAACAGGACAGAATAGAATAGAATAATTTCAGATGGGAGGGGCCTATAGTGATCAGCTAGTCCAAATGCCTGGCCACTTCAGGGCAGACAGAAAGTTCAAGCATATTATTAACGGCATTGTTCAAATGCCTCTTTAACACTGACAGGCACAGGGCATTGATTACCCCTCTAGGAAACCTGCTCCAGAGTCTCACCACCTTCATAGTGAAGGTTATATTAAAGGTGATATTCTAATTTGCAAGATGTGAGTAGCATTTAATCCACTCATAATCCTTAACGGCTTCATTTCTACAATTTTTCTGCAGATAATTTAAATATAATGTGTCTGGATGACCAAGAATAACAATAAATAAAGAAGAAAATTACAATAATTAAAAAACCCAAACAACCCTTAATTTAAAATTAATATCATAGGTTGTGGCTTGGCCACTTCCATTCAGGAGCGAAATTTTGGGTGTCCAAAATACAAAGATCTGGAGAAGTCAACTTCTAGATCTGTAACAGTCAAAAAAAAAATAATTCCAAAGTTACAAATTATTAGGAAAGAAATGTAAAGCAGAGTACATCATTATGCCACCACAAAAATTTATGGTTTGACAATATCTTTAATGATGTGTTCAGTTCTGCTCCGTTCACTAAAAGAATCTAACAAAACTGAAAAGTTCAGAAAAACCAACAAGGGTAAAAAAAGACATGAATCTTCTTTCATACAAGCAATGATGAACTAAGCTAAGGTTCCTTGGTCTAGAGAACAGTCAACTAATATAGAAGATTACTAAAGTCTAGAATATTGTAAAGAACACAATATGGCAGTGTTCAGTTATTTGTTTTCTCTTTCAATGGAAGAATCAAAGGGGCACTGGTAGGAGAAATGTATGAAAAAAAATGAAAGCAAATGAAGCAACAGGAGCCAGGTTTGAAACCTTCATATGCAGCGAGTGATAGGCTGAATTTCTGGTGAAAATATTGTGGATGCAACAAATTTACATAATTTCAGACAAATGTTGAACCAGTTCATGGAAGATAAGGCCCCTGAGAATTGCAAAATTCATGGAAAAGACATCCACCTCAGAATGTGCCTGATCTGAAAGTTGGATATTGGGGTAATATTAAGGGAAATTACTGTATTCTTTGCAATAGTCCTATGGTTTGCTCCCTAGACATTGACTTATGGCCACAACTGGAGACATATTTTCTGTAGACTACATGATCCTCCCTACTCATTTCTTTTAATAAGCAGGTCTATTGTCTGTTAGGTCATCAGCCATGTAAAATAAGAGTTCTGTATCAGCAGTCAAGATATTGCAGTGTGTAATGCCTTTCTTTGGACCTGAATAGATTCATTCCGTGACTGACACTTAAAATCAGAAGCAGACGTCTGCTGTCTACATGTACAAGCTAATAATATTTTAGATGTCATAGAACACGTTATCTGCAAAAGGCTGACAGACTGACAAAGGACATTCATTCATTCTCCAGCAGCCATTGAAGTTCAGATGATATAGCTGACAGTCCTTAAAAGGAATCTGGCTGCTTGTGTTTAGGTAACTGAAAATCAATTTGCATACATGTGTATATATGTGTCTCTCAGAAAGATGCCACCCCATAGACTCTGGAAACTAAATTTTCCTGCTTCTTGGCCTTTATCTGCTTCTCTGAAAATGATTTGGTCTCCCAGATAGATTTTCTATGAGATATAGAAACCTACCAGACTGTGCATATATGCTGCCAAATCCAATTAAAACCCACTCTAATTTTATAGTAAGCAGAATATAGGGATCAGTATCTAGAGATAATACTCAATTGCCTAAACATAAACATTGAGAGTCTGATAGAATTCTGATTCCTTACGGTATCCAAGATATCCATATGGGTCTGGCAGATATGGCACAAAATCTGCATAAGCGTTGCACTCTTGTGATCTGATATCAGTGAGATCACAGAATCATTTAGGTGGGAGTAGACCACAGGAGGTCTGTAGTCCAACACCCTGCTGAAAGTTTGGTCAGCTATGAGGTTAGACCAAGTTACTTAGTCCAATGAGATCTTGTACAGCATCTCAAAAGCCAGTATCAATGTACACACAGACAAGTGAATCAAATACTCAAAATCTACAACTTAAAGCCTTCTTCCTTGGAAACATGATAGAATATTCTTTCTGCTGTATGCACTGAGCATCCATTTTGGTAATTATTGGTTATAAGGTTTTATGCCAATTGTAATATTTACATTACCTAGATTATTAATCCTTAAATTTGCCAGTAAGGCCGAAAACATAGATCCAAAACTTGCACAAGCAAGTTCTTTCAGGTTTTTTGTTTGTTTGGTTGATTTTTTGTTTGCTGTTTGTTTGGTTTGGTTTGTTTTTTTGTTGTTGCTGTTGTGGGGTTTTTGTGCTGTTATTATTATCATCGTCATCATCATAATTTATTTTGGGCTTCTGTTGTTATTAGGGTTTCTGGGTTTGTTTTGCTGGTGGTGGTTGTTTGGTTTAGTTTGAGTTTAGAAATAAGGGTGTACCTGGAAGTATTACATAAAATACTGTAGAATGCTGTTACATTACATGACCGCACATTCAAGATGCTTGCAAAGAGTTTCCTTCTGGATCTGTTCAGAGTTATGTTGGAAAACACTGAAGTAAGTCAGGCTGTAGCCTACAACAGAATACTTAATTTTCTTCAGTGTCTTCAGTAAAAGAGTAGTAAGATTGCAGTCCTACGGGATGATGAAACAGTGATCTAAAAGTTGCCTTCAGTCTTTTAAAAATAAACTAAATATCTACTTTCCTGATCTTCCAAGAAAAATAGCCATGCAAACCTCTGCATTCTACGGTCAAGTGATATTATATACATTTTGTGATCTTCTCTCATTGTATGGTATTGCTTTTCTAGGAATTTCTAGCATTTTTGATTCACAATCATGTCATTTACAGATATTGGCTGACCTAGAAAACCATGTGCTTTTTAAGGATGACCTAGAATGCCAGAAGCTTATTCTGGAAGCCATGAAATACCATCTTTTACCAGAGAGAAGAACTCTCATGCAAAGTCCAAGAACTAAACCTAGAAAATCTACAGTTGGGACACTTTATGCTGTTGGAGGAATGGATAACAACAAAGGTATTAGAGGATATCTGTTACTTTATATAAGTTATATTTTGCATTTTCTTCAGTAGAAAATACTGAAATAACTTTCTATTTCAAGGTTCGGGTGGGGGTATCTAAACTGGTCAAGAAATGCTGCCAAGACTTTTGGTCCAATGAAGAGCTACTAATATTTAAGGAAAAGAATAATATTGTTCATTCTTTGTTCAAAATTATTATAGCTTCAAGACAGAATTTTAGCAAAATATCTAGGGTTACATTCATTTAACTTATTTTTAGCTTTCTAGAAATTATGTTTCATTTATAACTTAGCCAAATATGTACACACCTTCTCTAATCAATGAAAAAGTTTGGTATGCAGTGTATTACCTCCTTAAGTAGCTGTTTGAAACATTATGGTCTTCAATATAGAATTTTTTTAATCTTTTAGAGAAAAATCTAGAGAACTAGCTTTAACTAGGTTGCTACTTAGTAGGTAAAGGAAAGTGAAATTATCCCCATCTTATCATGAAGAAAAGTAGGAAGAAGTGGAAATTTTATAAAAGTATTTTCTTGTTACTTGTGGTATTATGATGATGTGCTTTTATTGGTGTAGAAGTCTAATCCACTGATACCTTGGATGGAATGTAGTAAAATATTTGAATTTAAAGCTAGCTGTGTTATAAGCCTCTATACTCAGACAGGCTTTACTTTTCTTTTTTTTCTTAAAATTCACTAGCAGTTCCACAGTACCTTACATTTTGATGTTTATATTTATACTGAAGTATATGCCTTCAGAAATATCAGTTCAAATATAAAATAAACTGTACTTCAAAACAAAATAAAATTAGATCAATATTTGAGAATTCCGTTTCTAGGTATAGTTCTTTCATGTAATAGCTGAGAAGGACATTGCATGTTTTTCAAATGAAGGTACAGCAATGAGAATGATGTCTGACATCTGTGCTGTCTGAAAATGAAATGTTGAAAGAATAGGAAAATGCTGAGGAAAGAACCAATATTCATATCTTACTGTAGATGTGGGCTATATTTGTCCTTTAAGCATTTATAAATGTTTGTGTAGCTAAATGTTAGGTATGGATTTGCAAAATATAGTTTTTAGATAATAAGGTACTAGAAATACAAATTTCCTCTCACTCAGGACAAATGACAACAAACACTTTAAGTATTTAGGCAGTGAACATGACCGTAAACCCAATTTAGGTGCAGCTGTATTTGTTCCAGTTTACTATACAGATCTGTTCCTTGTTCATACAGGAAAATAAAAATAGAAATATGTAGGAAGACAGTACAGAGTGTAGCACTATTGCAGCAACACCACACAGTCTGTTTTGCAGATTCAGGTCAGGCAGAAGCAGTTTTTCTGTAGCAGCAGGAGAGAACAGTGCATGACAGAGGTTCAGCCCTCTGTGGATGAGACTGAAAAGAAAAGAATCAGGGCT
Organism: Myiopsitta monachus; assembly: GCA_017639245.1. NCBI lineage: Eukaryota > Metazoa > Chordata > Aves > Psittaciformes > Psittacidae > Myiopsitta > Myiopsitta monachus. Next base: position 57,786,348 of record CM029919.1, read on the forward strand.
TATAAGCATTTACAGCAGATGAAAACTGTTTTGAGATAGGGCCTTTAATGGCACAGCAGTATGTATATAGTAGGAGCTTTTGTTGCCACCAATGTAATATGTATTTCTAATAACTGAGGATCTGCCTCAGCTGAGGATTGTGTGGCCTCAACTTGCATCTGCTCATCTCATCCCTCTTGTGATGCTGCTGCATTCTTGACTATCATCTGTGCCCAGTGAGTCTTGCTTCCACATGTCAGTGCAGGAGACCTGAGTGCTGGTCATGTGTTTTGAAGAGACGCTGAGTTCATGAAGCACTCCTCAATATTTGGTCTGTGAGATGATGCTGACACTGTATTATCTCTCCTCAATATTTATTTTTTTTTCCCCCACAACTCTGTCCACTGAAATGCTGACACAAATGATTGCAATTCACAATGATGTATTTTGATTGTGATTCACAATGATCACCTCCTGGTGTTTGCTACCAAATATGAAGCATTTACATATAGAACTAGATGAGCTAAGCAAGTTAGCAGTTTATTAGCTAGCATACAAAACAGGGGGTAAGTGCTAGTATTGGGGAAGTATTTTAAGGTTATGTGACCTATCATATGAAAAGTATCCTAGCATGCTAAATTAAGCTTGTTTTGGAATCTGTTCTATAGTTCTCTTCTTTTTCCATAAAAAAAATAGTTGATAAATAAACTCCTGCAGCCAGTGGCTGGAATTATGCCTGATGTGAAAAGTTAATGCAGCACAGTACTAACTGGATAGAATTAAAAGGAATAAAGTTAGATTATTTTGTAATTTTAATTTCCTAAATGTACAAACCCACTTTTAAATCTCTGTTTCCACACACCTTTATTTATTAATTTAATTTGAAAGGAACATATAAGAAACAGATTTTTTTTCTGTATATTTACACTAATAGAATGAGATGTGTGAGATTAGAAGTATATGCTTCTAACAATGTTTCATGCACCTTACCCATTCATAACGTCACACTGACTTCTGTAATTTGGATTAGCAGGATTTAATCATCTGGTACTGTACAAAAGCTAACTAAGTGCACATATAAAGGAGGATCCTAGACTGAAATGAGTGAGTAAATGTAAGTAATGGACATACAGCAGTTTCTAAGAATGGTAAAACATTGATTTCTTGCAGCCATCTTGGAATCTCAAATGCAGAATAAAAGCCATGTGGTAGAACATGGTGTATATGGTCTGTGTTAGATAGTGATATGAAAAATTAGGAGGAAAATGTACTTTCACAGAAAGAAATGATTGGTATAAATAATTAAGTAATATTATATTGATGGCAGAATACTGACTGATCTCTCATGAAGTGTTCTGATCTTTCTCACTACTTAGCAGATAACATAATAAGGGGCAAGCAGAATCTGCAGAAAAAGAAAGCAAAAAAAAAAAAGAATGTGTCAGAGTAACCATGATCCAAAACCACTGGTATATATTACTTTTAGAATAGTCCTAGATTGGTTCATCAATGTCCAAGATTATTTACTGAATCACAATCTTCAAGTAAATACAAGTTAAAAAAGAATTGAAAAATAACATGAGCAAGAAGCTCTTCCATAAAAATGTGACAGATCATTACAAAGAGGGGAAACTGTTGATTTACAGAAACATTACTATTAAACACATGTTTTTCATTAACTTTTAATTAGATATAAAACCTATCACAAAAATTGTTCTGATAGTAAATTGGTGAGGTGCATCATTGATCTATATCAAGCAATACTGAATATTCTGTCATTGCTATTCAGATTTTTTTTCAGAAAGATATTCCAATTCTCTCACCCCATAGGAACAGGGTGAGATAGGAAGAATAGAAGTGAGAAAACTCATGAGTTGAGATAACCAGTTTAATTGATAAAGCTAAAGCTGCACACACAGAGGCTAAGCAAAACAAGCAATTTATTCACTACTTCCCATTGTCAGGCAGGTGTTCAGCATCTCCAGGAAAGCAGAACTCCATCACAATTACCAGGAAGGCAAACACCATCACTCCAAACGTCTCCCAGTTTGTATTATGACACTCTCTGGTATGGAATATCCCTTTGGCTAGTTTAAGTCAGGTGTCCTGTCTGTGCTCCCTCCTGATGCCTCTTCACTGTCAGATCCTTCCTTTCTACTCAGCCCTGATGAGGCCACACATGGAGTGATGTATGTAGTTCTAAGAGAGATAAGGAGCACAAACTGAAAGACAAGGGTTTCCCTTTGAACATCAGGAGACACTTTACTCTGAGGGTGATTGAGCCTGTGACCTTGCACAGAGAGGTTGTGGAGTCTCTAACTTTGGAGATATTAAAAAACTGTCTAGACAAGATTGTGGACAACTAAATGTCTAGGTGACCCTGTCTGAGCATGGGGTTGGAATTGGTTGAGCATTGGGTTTGATCATCAGGAAGTCCCTTCCAACCTCAACTGTTCTGTGATTCTATAACATATAGCATAATCACAGGTAGAGCTTGGTTAGTTACTTCAGCAGAGGAATTTGAAATACACTGGCTAATGACTAATGAGATAATTAGATGTAGAAGTCACACTAAAAATCTCTTCTTATCCAATCCATGTAAGTATTAACATTATTGTTTGCTTCTTTTCGCTCCTGTGAATTTCAATATGTTCCAGAACACAGCCTCATGGATCAGTTTGCAGTTACAGTACTTTGATTTACCCGGGTATTTCTGAATAGAAAAAAAAAAAAAAAAAAAATCCAGATTGTAACACCATCTGGTAATTTTTCAGCACTTATTTTACTTCACTTTATTTCTGGCATTTTTTCAGTGCAGTTAACTTTTGAAATTGCTCATTCAGTTATGGTTTGAAATAAAGAGAAGATCCTGAAGTGATCTACTCTGAAGCCTCCCCAGCTTCAATATAATGGAAAAGCCAAACTATCACACAGAGGATAAATTTCATCATCCCACAAACTACCCACACTGCTAATCTGTTGTCCTTGTATTCACACCTGTTGGTACAACCTATGGGGTCAAGCAGAAATGAAAAAGGTTGCTGCCTTCATGGAAATATTGGGAGGATTATTTCCCCAAGTACATCCCTGTGTTCCTCCTCATTACTTCCCTGCTGCTCATTCTATTTTCTGATATTTCCAGTGGAGATATTTTATCACTGATTAAAGCAGACACACGCACAAGGAAAAGGAAGCCTTGTATATGATCTAGAGAAGACACATGCATGGAACCTCTACATTGTCTTAGGTTTTTCCATACACTAATTTATGTTCTCTGATAGCCCAAGTTTTATTAATAGTTGTTACTACTGGGATGAGCTTTGGACTAAACTAAATTGTTTATTCAAGCACAAATCCTGGATGTTCTGGAGATAGTTCACTGCTGGAACCACCCTCAATAGCCAGTGAGGATAGGACTTCAAATGTTTGCACCTCCTGCCCTGTGCAGTCCTCCAGCTCTGTCTTGCACTTTCAGCCACCTAATAAATCTTCATGCCAAATTCTAGGAAATTCTCCAGAAGGCTGTAGTTTCAGTCATAAGAACATCCAAATAAGCTTCAGTACAGCTCTTGCCTTATTTTTAACAGTCTGAATTGGAAAACCAAATAAACACATGTATACTTTGGACTACAGAAAGCACCATATAAAAAGATCAATGGATACCGGGCATTAGCTGGATCCTATCCATTGAAGCTAGGGTTAGCTTTAGAACAGGTTTACTTTAGAGGGCAGTAATTGCAGCAAAACAGAATCTCCCAGGAACAGAGCCAACAGGTAAGCACTGTGGATAAGCATCTGCATAACTATAATGATAAACAATAAAAGGCTAATAAATAATGGAAAATTAGTGCTGTTGCAGAGCCAAACTGCTCACTTCACCTTTTTAAACCAAATCATCATCCAAGCAGCTTATTGATTCCTGCGGTAACTGTCTCGAGAGAGGATGCCTTCAGCACCTGGTCAAAGGGAGGCTCAGCATCCAGGAGCTTCAATTCGGAGCAGCAACAGCCACCGAGGGAGCCCCAAGTCCTGGACAGGACTTGCCCAAGAGCCGGCAGCTCAGCAGACGCGAGCAGCTGACTCACAGGGGGCGGCGCCAGGAGGAGCGGCACCAGTCCTGACTGGTTAAAAACTTCCCCAGGGAGCGCAAGAGAACAAACCGGGCAGGTTCGAGGCAGTTTGCACGGCAGTTCGCATGAGCAGGCCAGCGGGATGGTGAGCTCTTGCCTGATGACCAGGATCCAGTCTGGGAGCTGTGCTCTGGCTGCCCCAGCAGAGGCCTGCAGAGGCACCCGGACAGAGATGATGAGAGGGGAGGCTGCAGTGCAGAGCTCAAGGTGCAGAGAGCACCTGCACTGCTCTCCTGAGAGGGGGGTGCACAATGGGCAAGGCTGCACTCAGTGCTCCCTGGTGGAGGTCCTCCTGCAGCAGGTGGCTGAGCTGTGGGAAGCTGCTACTAGGCTGAAAGGTGCCCGGGAAGCTGAGAGGAAGCAGCACTGGTTGCTCCAGGAACAGACTGTGAAGGGGCCTCAAGCGTCCATTGTCACTCATGCAGGAAAGGAGGCCACTAACCCAGGAAGCTGGGAAACAGTAACAAAACAAACAAAAAAAGGAGGAAGAGCACAATTAAAAGCAAGGGTCTTCCTCCTAAATCTGTTGTCCCCAACCAGAACTGCTTTGCTGTCCTGCAGGGGGCTGATGAGGAAACACACTCGCACCAGGAACAACCAGCTGATGCACTGCCAAAGATCACTATTGGTGCTGCCAGGAAAAAGCAGCGGGCCGTAGTGCTGGGGGGCTCTACTCTGAAAGGAACAGGGGCACCCGTCTGTTGGCCTGACCCAGTCTCAAGGGAGGTGTGTTGCCTTCCAGGGGCTCGGATCAGGGATGTTGTAGAGAGGCTGCCTGCTCTAGTTGGTCCCACTATTACCCACTTCTAGTGATCCATGTGGGTGCTACTGATATCGATAGCAGTAGCCTGGAGAGCCTAAGGAAGGACTACAGAGCTCTGGGAGAGGTGGTTAGGGGCTCTGGAGGTCAGATTGTCTTTTCCTTAATTCTCCAGGATACAGGGGAGGACCTTAAAAGGACTAGGAAGATTGGCCAGGTTAATAAATGGTTAGAAGGGTGGTGCTGTAGGCAGGGGTTTGGGTACCTTGAACATTGGACTCAATTTAGTAGGCCATGTCTACTGGGGGCTGGTGGGGCTGGTCTGACAAAGAAAGGGAAGAGAAGGTTTGGTAAAAGGCTTGCCAGACTGGTCAAGGATGCTTTAAACTAGATGCGTTGGGGGAGGGGGGCATCATTCCATCCCAACACACCCAGTCAGTTACCAGCACCTATAGTAAACGTTTGGAGCAATGTAGAGATATTCCAGCTGTTCCAGCCAATGAGCCAGCTTCAATTGGAGCTTGGCTCAGATGCCTCTATACAAATGCCCGTAGCATGGGGCACAAATAAGAGGAATTAGAGATGTGTGCACATCTACAGGGGTATGATATAATAGGTATCACAGAAACATGGTGGGATGGCTCCTATGACTGGAGTGTTGGAATGGAAGGTTACAGGCTCTTTAGGAAAGACAGGCCTGGCAGGCAGGGAGGGGGAGTTGCTATTTATGTTACGGATAGGCTGGAGAGTATGGAAGTCTGTCTGGGGACAGGTGAGCAGTCCACAGAGAGTTTGTGGGTGAGGGTTAAAGGGAGAACAGCCATGGGAGACATTATTGTGGGGATCTGTTACAGACTTCCTGACCAAGAGAACTCTGTGGGTGAAGTGCTTTATAGACAGGTAAGAACAGCCTCACACTCACAGGCCCTTGTTCTCATGGGCAAATTCAACCACCCTGATACCTGTTGGAGGGATTGTACGGCCCAGCACAAGCAATCCAGGAAGTTCCCTGATTGTGTGGAAGACAATTTCCTTCTGTAAGTAATAGAGGAGCTGACAAGGAGAGGTGCCATGCTTGACCTCGTGCTCACCAACAGGGAAGGGCTGGTTGGAAATTTAACGCTGCAAGTCAGCCTTAGTTGCAGCAATCATGAGATGGTCGAATTTGAGATCCTCAGGGCAGTAAGAAGAACGTGCAGCAAGCTCACTGCCCTGGACTTCAAGAGAGCAGAATTTGCCCTCTTCAGGAACCTGCTCAGTAAGGTTCCATGGGACATAACCCTAGAGGGTAGGGGGGACCAAGACTGTTGGTTGATATTCAAGGATCACCTGCTGCAAGCTCAGGAGTGATGCATCCCAACTAGAAGTAAGTGCAGCAGGAGGGCCAGGAGACCTCCTTGGATGGATAAGGAGCTACTGAGGAAAATTCGAAGGAAAAAAGGGGCTTATAAAAGGTGGAAGCAAGGACAGGCTCTCTGGGAAGAATGCAGGCATGTTGTTCAGAAAGCTAGGGACCAGGTTAGGAAAGCTAAGGTCCACTTGAAATTAAACTTGGCTATGGATGTTGAGGATAACAGGAAGGGATTCTATAGGTACATTGCAAATAAAAGACAGGCTAGGGACAACGTAGGCCCACTCCAGAAGCTATCGAGAGAACTGGCTACCCTGGATTTGGAGAAGGCTGAGGGTCTTAATGACTTCTTTGCCTCAGTCTTCACCGCCAAATGCTCTGACCACACCACCCAAGTCTTGGAAGGCAGATGCAGGGACTTTGAGAATGAAGACCCTGGGCCCACTGTAGGAGAGGATATGGTTCGAGACCATCTTAGGAACCTGAACATATACAAGTCCATGGGACCTGAAGAAATCCATCCGCGGGTCCTGAAGGAGCTGGCAAATGAAGTTGCTAAGCCACTGTCCACCATATTTGAAAACTAAGGGCAGTCAGGTGAAGTTCCCGATGACTGGAAAAAAGGAAATATAGCCACCATTTTCAAGAAGAGGAAAATGGATGAGCCGGAGAACTACTGACCAGTCAGCCTCACCTCTGTGCCTGGCAAAATATTGGAGCAGATACTGCTGGAAGGCATGCTAAGGCACATGAAAGACAACAAGGCGCCTTGTGACATCCAGCATGGCTTCACAAAGGGGAAATCCTGCATGACCAATATGGTGGCCTTCTACAGTGGAGCTATGTAACTGATGGACAGGGGTAGAGCACTTGATGTCATCTCCCTGGACTTGTGCAAAGCGTTTGACACTGTCCCACATGACATCCTTGTCTTGAAGTTGGAGAGACATCAATTTGATAGGTGGACCATTTGGTGGATAAAGAACTGTCTGGATGGCCGCATGCAAAGAGTTGTGGTCAATGGCTCAATGTTGAGCTGGAGACCTGTAACGTGTGGTGTCCCTCCGGGATTGGTGTTGGGACCGGTCTTGTTCAACATCTTTGTCGGTGACATGGTGTTGCATGAAAGGGGGGAAAACAAGCCCCTTGCTTTATTAGACGGGCCGGGAAGGGCTCCAATATGCAACCACCAGTCCGACCGCATTCGCTATTTCGAACCTTACTGATCTGGATTCACTGATAATGCACCACACTGCCCAGTCCAATCGTGCTCCTGAACCCTCACAGCCACAACTAGAGATGCGGTCGCATTCAGTGGGAAAATTACCATTGGCTACCGAAACAGTGCAGTTTATTGATTGCGATTGGCTACCGAAACAATACAGATTATTGATGCAACAGGTACAGGTTCTTATGGATTGCTGGTGATAAATAATGTCTGCAAAAGCACCTGTGAATAATATTCACCTGGATACAAGTGCTCGATAAAGTTAACACAGCCTGGCAATAAAATATAAAGGTAACAGTAAAAAGTAACTCTATAGTGATTCTAAGTTTTCCCAGTGAAGCACTGGATACAGTGCAAGTGTTACCCACAGGCATCCCAATGGGAGGAAAAGAAGGGTCCAGCCCATCAACCGGTCCCAGGAGTCTGTTGATATTATCTTCCACGATGGTATCTTCCCCAGTATTACCCTCTCTCTTGGGTCATCTTATACTATTTTTTATCTTCAAGGTGGAGCTTGAGTGACTCTAGTCATACATGCCTCTATTATTATTGGTGCAAATCTCTCTCGCTTCACTTTTATAGGTATATGACACCAAAAATTCAGAGCACATGCTCAGTGAGGGGTTGTCTCCTTTTTTTGGGGGGTGGCATTGGAGATGAGAGTGTATTTTAGCCTGTAAATGCATTATAATGACATTATAATGAAGCAAAGTTCACACAGAGGATGGCATTTTGTCCAAAGATGACAGGTCGCCGACTCAGGGTAACGTTCGTGAAGCTTATCAGTTTCTTGTATCACCTGGTTCCTGTTTCTTGTTGATGTTAAGACAAATTATGGCCGCGAGGTCTTCACCCCGCTCCATCATTCATCTGTGTATGCATGGGAACTGCTGTGGAGTGCACATTCCAGGGTGTCATGGGTTCAGCAGCAGCAGTCATTTTTTCTGCTTCTTAGTAGCTGGTGCAGCACTGTGGTTTTGATTTTGGGCCTGGGAACAGCGCTGATAACACCAGTGTTTTCAGTTACTGCTGGGTAATGTTTTGGTCTGGCCAAGGACTTTCTGAGTCTCATGCTATGCCAGGGAGGAGGAGAAGCCAGGAGGAAGCAGAGAGAGGACACCTGACCCAAACTGACCAAAGAGGTTATTTCCATACCACAGCACGTCATGTCCAGGATGTGAACACGGAGGGCAGAGACCCGGAAGGGTGTGGTGATGCACGGTGTGGTCAGGCTTTTGATATTGGGGGGGTTCTCTGCTGAGGGGTGCACTGGCTGGGTCAGGCTTGGTGAGCAGTTGTATTCTCTTTCCTTGTACTTCTCTTGTATTTTTACTGGTGGTAGCAGTAGTGATTTGTGTTATACCTTAGTTACTAAACTGTTCTTATCTCAACCTGTGGGAGTTGCATTCTTTCAATTCTCCTCCCCATTCCCCCGGGACTGGGGGAAGAAAGAGAGGGAAGTGAGTGAGTAAGAGAGAAAACTTCATGAGTTTTAGAGGCTTAAACCACTGACACAGGGGTGGCTGCATCCTGCTTTGAGAGGCCCTGAAAGCATGTTTTTCTCTTATGTGTGAACAATGCTGCATTTCAAATATAAGTTTAATTCTAATTATTCCACACATGGACAGTGGGAATGAGTGGGCCCTCAGCAAGTTTGCGGATGACATCAAGCTGTGTGGTTCAGTTGATACACTGGGGGAAAGGAATGCCATCCAGAGGGAGCTTGACACACTTGTGAGGTGGGCTGATGCCAACCTGAATGAAGTTTAACCATGCCAAGTGCAAGGTCCTACGGCTGGATTGGAGCAATCCCAGGCACAGCTCCAGGCTGGGCAGAGAAGAGATTCAGAGCAGCCCTGCGGAGAAGGACTTGGGGGTGTTGGTGGATGAGAATCTTAACATGAGCCAGCAGTGTGTGCTCGGAGCCCAGAAAGCCAGCCGTGTCCTGGGCTGCTTCAGAAGAAGCATAATCATCAGGTCAAAGGAGGTGATCCTGCCCCTCTACTCTGCTCTTGTGAGGCCTTACTTGGAGTATTGTGCGCAGTTCTGGTGTCCTCAACAGCAAAAGGACATGGAACTGTTGGAACAAATCCAAAGGAGGGCCACGAGGATGCTCAGGGGACTGGAGCACCTTTCGTATGAAGATAGGCTGAGAAAGTTGGAGCTGTTCAGCCTGGAGAAGAGAAGGCTGCATGGAGATCTCCTTGCAACCTTCCAGCATCAGAAGGGGGCCTATAGCAATGCTGGGGAGGGACTCTTCATGAGGGACTGTAGTGAGAGGTCAAGGGGTAATGGGTTCAAACATAAGCAGGGGAAGTTTAGATTGGATATAAGGAAGAAATGCTTTACTGTGTGAGTGGTGAGGCACTGGAATGGGTTGCCGAGGGGAATTGTGAATGCTCTATCCCTGGTAGTGTTGAAGGCCAGGTTGAACAGAGCGTTGGGTGGCACGGTTTAGTGTGTGTGTCCCTGCCCATGGCTGGGGGGTTGACGCTAGATGATCCTAAGGTCCTTTCCAACCCTAACTATTCTATGATTCTATGATTCTACTTATGATACATAATCAACTGACAATCAGACAGACTGGGTGTTCAGTATAATATCAGTCATGCAATAGATAAACTACAATACTAGACACTAATATGAATTAGCTTCTTCAAATTTCTGAGCAACTTTCTTGAGCAAATTCCCAAACAGTTCTAGTCATAGACACACATATGCACACACACACTCCCCAGATACATGCACCCATTCCTTCACGGATCATTCAGGTCACCATCATCCCCTCTCCAGTGATGGGAACTCCATTGAGTTTACACCCATCCTGCAGGGGATGCAGTTGCCCCAGCATTTGCTGTTGTCCACACATTGAAATTCTTTTTATTGTTAACACCTTATTTACACAAATTTCAGTGGGAAAAAACTGCTTTTAAAGAAACGGCATCTACGTTGCTGATGAGCAAAGGTAGGCTATCATACTGCATGACATACTAATCATACTGCATGACATACTAATAATAAAAGGGACTTCTGTCAATTTTAGTCTAGTTAAAAACATGCAATAAAATATGAATGTTTTATGTTGTAAAGCATAACACTGTGTTGGAAAACAGAACATCTAACGCTAACATTGTTACCTAAAATAATTGTCAAAAATTTGTCCTTTCTGATACTCTTTAAAATATAATTATTATTTGAAAAACTTGCAGCAGTTTTAGAGAATTCTGATTTCACTGAATAACTAAAAATTCCGAAAGATTTTCTGTTATTCATGTCACTTTATACCAGATCCTAATTTTTTTTGTTGTTGGGGTTTTTTTACTACAATTTTTTTGTGTGTACAATTTTTTGGAGTGCTTAAAGGAATTTCTTGCATTCTAAGTGAAGAATAGTGAACTGCTCCCGTGTTTTTTGTATAGCTCTTTAGTTACCAAGAGATTACCCTTGGTAGATGCATCAGTAACCTGTTCAGGTCACATTCATTCCACTTGAGTAATCATCTTTTCAGTTCAAAATGTGGTATTGCAGATCACTAGATCAAGGTCACCATTTTGCACGTACTCATAGCAGCATCTCTAAATCTTAAACAAAATGGTCAGAGTGCACGTCAGCAACAGCTTTAGTAATAGCAAAATCAGGTGGAAGTCTTGCAGGGGAAAAAAAAAGGTAGAAATTTTGTCATGATAAATGTAGTGCTTGCTACCTCTTCTTCATGGGTTTAAGTATTGAATCTTTCTAGCTACGAGAAAAAAGAGCTCCTTTATGGCGGAAATGTCTACACTGAATACAAAGGTGGTGTCTGGGGCAAGGGGAGATGTTAAGGCATATGTGTCTGTTTCTGAAGCAGTTTTCACTTCGTTTATACCAGAGTTCCTGCATTTATACTTAACTGAAATGAATACATTCCTCTTATAGTCTCAGACATTCTTTGTGAAGTTTATCTGACTGCATGTGGCCTGCATCTACTTGATTACATCTTTGGAAGACAGGCTCTAGATATTTCTGCCTTTAACTTAAAACATTGAGTTACAAGCAGCATTTTAATACATTTACTCTTTTTCATTATATATATGTATAAAATGACCTTGCTATATATATATTGTCTTCAATCAACTATGAAAAATTAGTGTGAATGACAATCTGTTTTGTGCTAAATTATTGTTTTAAAAGTCATTAGCAAGAAAATGTAATATACTTAACTTCAGGAAAAAAAAAAAAAGAGCAGGTATAATAGAAAGATAACTAAAGATCACTTGAAAAGGTCTCATCAAAGCAATTTCACAGGCTTACAAATTAAAACTAAAACAAAAAAAAATAGATATTTGTATTTTGCAATGGCGCACAGATCTGTAAGTGAAGGTAAACTTACTAGATCTTGGGTGGTAGAAACGCAAACACCCTGTTGCATACACACCGGAGTTGTCAGCAGCAGTTGGACTGTCATGCAAAACTACCCTGATCATTCTAAAGTTTTCTTTGTAGGTCTCTCATTATCACATAAACCTTGATTAAACAGGGCTTATAATGCCTATGATAGAACCCACAATATGCAGAGCTAATCTATTCCAGTATCCCACTGGATAATAAGCAGAATTTCAGTTAGAAAAAAAAATAATAAATATATCCAGAATATCAAGAAAAATCCTTCACTTCTTGCTGGAGATAATTTGTACTGCCACAGTGTCATGGTTTAAGTCTCTAAAACTCACAAAAGTTGCTCACTCACTTACTCCCCCCTCTTTCTTCCCCCAGTCCCGGGGGATGGGGAGGAGAATCAAAAGAATTCAACTCGCACAGGTTGAGATAAGAACAGTTTAGTAAAAAAGGTATAACACAAATCACTACTGCTACCACCAGTAATAATACAAGAGAAATACAAAGGAAGAAAATACAACTGCTCACCAAGCCCGACCCAGCCAGTGCACCCCTCAGCAGAGAACCCCCCAGTGCACCACCACACCCTTCCGGGTCTCTGCTCTCCATTTTCACATCCTGGACATGACGTGATGTGGTACGAAATTACCTCTTTGGTCAGTTTGTGTCAGGTGTCCTGTCTCTGCTTCCTCCTGGCTCCCTCCTCCCTGGTATAGCATGAGACTCAGAAAGTCCTTGGCCAGACTAAAACATTAACAAGCAGTAACCGAAAACACTGGTGTTATCAGCGCTGCTCCCAGGCCCAAAATCAAATACACAGTGCTGCACCAGCTACCAAGAAGGAGAAAAATGACTGCTACTGCTGAACCCATGACACACAGTCATAGTATGGGTTTTAAATTTATGTCATGGGCAGCAGTAGCAGTCATTTTTCTCCTTCTAGGTAGCTGGTGCAGCACTGTGGTTTTGATTTTGGGCCTGGGAGCAGCGCTGATAACACCAGTGTTTATAGTTACTGCTTGGCAATGTTTTGGTTTGACCAAGGACTTTTCTGAGCCTCATGCTATGCCAGGGAGGAGGGGGGCCGGGAGGAGGCAGAGACAGGACACCTGACTCAAACTGACCAAAGCGGTTATTCCATACCACAGCATGTCATGTCTAGGATGTGAAGACGGAGAGCAGAGGCCCGGAAGGGTGTGGTAGTGGTGGACTGGGGGTGCACGGTATGGTCAGGTTTTTGGTACTGTGGGGGGTTCGCTGCTGGGGGGTGCACTGGCTGGGTCGGGCTTGGTGAGCAGTTGTATTCTCTTTCCTTGTACTTCTCTTGTATTTTTACTGGTGATAGCAGTAGTGATTTGTGTTATACCTTAGTTACTAAACTGTTCTTATCTCAACCCATGCAAGTTGCATTTTTTTTTTTTTCGATTCTCCTCCCCATTCCCCTGGGACTGGGGGATGAAAAAGAGGGGGAGTGAGTGAGTAAAACTGCATGGATGGGGGGCTTAAACCACAACAATTTACCATGCAAATAGCTAGTAAATGAATCTTGTTTCACCTCTCAATGTTTTCTTTCATACACTGTCTTCAGTACTACTCATCGAAACGACTCAGACATTTTTAGTGATATGTCCATCTGAAAGATAAGGTTTTGTGCATGTATGTGTAAATAGGAAAACTGCCTGAGTGCATAGCATGTTTATTATAAGATCCTCAATATTCTATGTATTCGCTTTTCTTTAATCTTGCAGATTCATATCCAAAATTTTAAGAGCGTCTAATAAGTCAGGTTTTTCCTTTTCACCATTAAATGACTGAAAAACACTGGAGTGATACATGACTGAAATAAATTATAATAGAATATATTTTAATGTAATCTAATGTAACTTTTTAATTAAGTTAGCAGTATTTTAATTAGGGTGTAGTGTGTTTTACTTATACCGTGGCATCACATCTGTTTTGCTTTATAGGCAAATATGTCTATCTATGCACAATCCGCACATACATTACACCCAAAAAATGAATAATGTTTTTTTGCTAAATTGATTTCATTTGTATTTTTGTATTAAACCTGTATCTCCTGTTTCCCTAAGAAAATATACCATTGTATCTTTTCTGCTTCCTTCCACCCTCCATTTCTTGGGAAATTAGAGTTTTTCCATTTTTCTGGAATATTTAACCAAAATTACTTTAGTTTGCCCATGAAGACTAGAAAAATGTAGTTATCTACAGATTTCTGACATTGGTAAGGCATCCTATTACAGCCTGTATGGACTGGGGTAGGCAGTATTAACCAACATTAGTCATTTCTTCCAGTTTGTACAGTTTGGAAATTGCTTCAGTTAGGAGCTGGCTCTGCTGGCTGCCATCTACAAGTGATGGCAGAGAGGAGAAAGCTTTCTGAGCCCAGCTGGCGTGTGATGTTGCCACCTTTTGCTTGTCACTTCAACCATCATCTCGCTGCGTCTGTTCTTCCACAGCGCCACACCGTGGTGGTTCTAAATAAATTGACTCTAGTTACTGATCTCACCTTAGAAGTAGTGAAAATTAATGAGGAAAGGGTTTCTTCCCTTTTTCTGCTAGATGCATATGTCCAGAGAATATTCCAGAGTCCCTCCAGACCTGGTGGCAAAGAGTGACTTGTGTTTCTGCAATCTAATTATATCAGATAATTAGGTTGCAGGAGCAATATAACTTGTTCGGAATTAATGAAGTAGTGTAAGGCCTATGTCATAGACACAGTGCTTTCATATCACAGTTTAGATGCTAAGTATTGTGTAGAGGTGCTTGAGCTTAAAAAGCCTGTTAAAACCCTTTTCAAAGTAACTGCAGGATAGAACGAACTGCAGAATGGCCCCCAACCTGCCAGTGAGGAGTGAACCAAGAAGTGATTGCTGCAACCAGGTGTTTCTTCCATTTTTGTTTTACTGCTCCCACTAGAACCCAGTAAGGGACAAATGTGTATGAAATATAAGCATTCAGGACTGTCATCTCCTTCTGATCATCTCACCTTCATTTTACTATCTGCTTTATCATTTTCCTTTCTTTCCTCCTCCCACCCACCTCACCCTCCCTATTCCCCCCGTTTACCTCTCTCTAGTTAAATCCAGTAAATAAACATATGGCTGTAGAACTAACCAATATTTGCTGTTATCAAATTGTTTATTTTTGTATGCCTTCTTCAGTCTGGTTTCCAGTCTGTAGTATATTTAGTTGATTTTTAAATTTTTTTTCAGTGCCTTACTAAATGGGACCTGTTTGTGATTAGTTCTATACAAACTAACACAATAAACATAAGGTAGATTTTTCTGGCCCTTAAATCTACAGCCTGTTTAAATCCTGAATTCATGTTTTCATTTACTTAAATAAAAACTAATAAATTTACAATTATTCACAGTTCTAAGTGCACCACTACATTATTATTAATACAATAAAATTGCATCAGCATTACAGTAAATTCAACAATAAGGTCTTCATTGAGCATTTTGGTTTCCGGCAGCTATAATAAAGTTTAAGATCTCTTTTTTCTGTTACATGTATAGCTAAATATTTTTGTGTCTGTTTTTTCTTTCTGCTGTGTTTTTTTTTCCTATACTTCTGACAGTTTTCAGAGGCACCTGAGAAAATCATAACTTCCTGCATCTGTGGAACAGAGCCTTAATCTAAGACAATGGGGCCTCCTATGGAGCCATCACTGTTAAGTGTGCCCACGTTATTCAGCTGTACCATGAAAAGACTCCTATGAAATTACAGACCCTTCATGACCTGTAGACAAGTTAGACCATGTATGGTCTCTCTCTATCAGTTGTTTCCAGTTTCCTGCTTTCTTTCTAACATCATGCTAGTTTAATGAGGGACTTAACAATTTCTTCTTTTTCCAATCACTTAAATATTCTGTCAGTCTGTAGAGAACAAGTGTGGTAGATGACATGACAACTGCGAAAAGAACATGATTACTGCTAAAAACAAACAAACAAAAAAACATATTTAAAGATGAATGAGGGACTAAAATTACATCAACCTTCTACTGGCAAGTAGAAAGATGGATTATCAATAAAAAATTGAAGTACATACAAAGGTTAAGTTTAATGTGACTCATAATTTGCTGTTAATTGCTTAGTGATTACTTTCTGTGAAGGCAGATATCAATCATAATCACTCTGATCCACATAATTCCGTAATACTTATAATACCACTGACCACTTAAATTCTGTGCGTGCTCCTTATTGAAGATGTATACATCAAAAAATGCCCTTTACAGAAAATACCTGTCATATTTCATATATATCTGAAATTCTTATATTGTTTTACTTTCATAAGTACAGTTGTGATCTGTGGTTACCGCCCCACTACCCTTTTAAGGAAAAACATCTTTTATAAACATCCATTAATTTGTTATTATCCAAAGTTTTTTTAGGAAAGCAAGTTTCACTCTCATTCATAATGGCAAAGATTTTAACTTGGTGTGTTATTACATGTTTAAGGATGTATTTATGACTGGTATACCTTCCTAGAATTTTGTGCGGTGAGCTTTTGTTGCAGTTTTCTGATGCATTTTGACAAGTCAGTTGGATTGATGAGTCACTCCTTTTCTGACTGTTCATCTTGTTTCGATTGCTCAAGTCACTCTAATATATCAGGGACTAGACACCAAACAACACCCACTATCAATTTTAGAAGGAAAAAATTGCAACTCTTACACTCCCTGTTATTATCATCCCTAGAATAGAGACTTAAAAATAGACAAATACTCTGTTCTGCTTTCTCTGTTTTATTTACAGATGAAAAATTGACATGTATGTTAAAAAATACATGCATGTACCTCTATATAAAATGTATACATTTTTATATATATAAAAATGTGTGTGTATATATATACAATATTAATCTAAAGTCATGCTTACATTGAAGTTCTCACCTGCCTGCATGTTTACATCTGATAGGAAAATGTAGTTATGCTAGCCAGTGATGCTAACTGGTGGATTTAAATGGTGTACCTCTATCTTGATGTTGCATTTCACTTCAACATCATTTCCTTACTTTCAGGCTCTACCCTGACAAATGTCTGGTGTCCTACTACAGTGGAATGCACATTGCAGTTCACAAAGAGGCTCTTATTTTTCTGAAATTGTTTCCTGACAGTATGATGGGACTACTGCAGGGCTCAAGCTTGCTGTCTTTACAGCTGCTGGAGCATGCTGTGGCCACAGGCTGAGGGAGCTGGCATTAGGGGCTTAGTTGGACAATCTTATGGCTTTATTCCAGTCTGTAACCTAAATTTCTTACCTTTAGAAAGAAGGGCTTCTGGAAAAGGTTGTGGATAAGGAAGAACCCTGGTGCTTATCAAATTGTGATATGAATAAAGAAACAGTTTGGTTAATCAGTGTCAGGAAGAAGATTTGCAAGACGGAGTCCAGGCTTATGCAGAAAATGAATGCTGAAGTCCAGCAGTTGCCCAAAATTAATGTTAAGAAAGAGGCCAACTAGTGTGAGGACAAAATTAAGATGAGAAACAACCTATTTTAAAACCAAATGTGACCTTCTGCAGCATTAAGGCAACAACCCCTGCAATAGGATTTTCAAGATGTCTCTGAAGAGCAAGCCTCTGGAAAAGCTCTGATTGTCACTGTGCATTACAGGAAACCACGCATATTTTCTCACCAAAGCCGCCTAATATGTAACCTACTTAGGAGGTGAATGTGGCAGTGATCTCCTGGAGCCTTTTTTGCATCTTAAGGTATCCTCTGCAATCAAGCATGCCTGTAAAAGGAGTGCTGTGAATGTTTCTCTGTATACTTTGAAGAGAGGACAATGATCTCTGTGTTAATCTCCAACCATCTCTCCACAAATCTGCCCCTTTTTTCCCACCCTCCAGGGGACCATGCGGTGTCATTCCAAACTGCAGAGACAGGCAGCAGAAGATATAAAATGTAGATCAGGATCAAAAAGGCTGTGAGAGTGCTCTGTATTGTGAAGTGAAAAAATGCTTGCTGACATGCTTTTTCACTTCCACTCAGTTCACCTGGGGTTTTGCTAGTAAAGCACATGTAAAATTCCTAGTCACTCTAGTTTTTGATGCCTCATCAGCCTTGTTGTCTTCTGAAAGTTTTGTTTCTAAAATATAATCACACTCTCCAAAGAAAAATAAATTTTGGAGAGGTTTCTCTATTATGGGGAGCTTAGTCTTCTGCATGCTACAGTCAAGGAGCAGCCAACCACAACAGAGGATATGGAATGAATAGATCTTTGCAGAAATTTTGGCCAGTCTTCATCCCCAGTCTGGAGGTCGAGAGGCAGTTGAATATGAGCCAGCTGTGTGTTCGGGTCACTTGTATTAGCAGAACTAGGGAAGTATAGGGAAGCCTCGCCTGTACCTGGCACTGGTGAGGCTGCACCTAGAATACACTTTTGGGCCCCTCGCTTCAAGGAAGAAACTGAGTTCCTGGAGTGTGTCCAAAGATGAGCAACAAACCTGGTGAAGGATTTTCCTATTTTTTTAGCTGGAAGAGAGTTGATTTTCTTCCCAGTAGCTGATGCAGTGCTGTGTTTTGGCTTTAGTTTGAGAATAATATTGATAACACACTGATGTTTTAGTTGTTCCTAAGTAGCACTTACCGTAATTCAGGGACTTTTCAGTATCTTATGCTCTGCCAGTGGGTAGGAGCACAGGAATCTGGGAGGGAACGCAGCCAGGACAGGTGATCTGAACTAGCCAAAAGGATTCCATACTATAGTGTGTCATGCTTAGTATGTAAGTTGGGGGGAATTTGCCAAAAGGCACTGATCACTGCTCGAGGATGATCTGGGCTTCAGCCAGCTGATGGTGAGCAACTTTATTGTGCATCACTTGAGTTTTTGGGGGGCTTATTCCTCTCTCTAGATGATGATTATTATTATTATTATTGCTATTGTTATTATCATCATCACCATCACCATTATCATTATTCTTTTACTTTATTTCAATTCTTATGCTCTTCTTATCTCAACGCATGTATTTTTTATTTTTTTTTCCTTATTCTTCTCCCCATTCCACCAGGGGCAGGGAGTGAGCAAGCAGCTGCATGGTGCTTAGTTTTTGGATGGGGCTATCTGTAACAAGGGTCTAGAAAGTAAGTCATATGAGGAGTGGCTGAGAAAACTGGTGTTGTTTAGTCTGAAGGAAAGGAGGCTCAGGGAAGACCTTATCGCTCTCTACAACTACCTGAAAGGTAGAGGTGGGTGTTGATAACGACCAAGCTTTTGAATTGTACTTTTTACCATGGAAGTAGACACCATTATAGAACTCATATGCTGAAGTTCCACTTTTTAATGTTAATAGATTCTGCATATAAAAAATCTCAAGCATTAAAGCATGACTTTATTAATGTACATCATTATAATATGTCCTGCAGCACCACCAAACAACTGTATCAGATAATCTGTAATTTTGTTCTTTCAAACCTACAGATTAATACATTTACACGGTTCTCAATTTTAAATTAGGGGCAAAAAGAGAAATAAATGTCTCCAAATCGAATGCAAAAATTGCTTCATATATCTTATGACTTCATGAAACTAGCAGGGGATTTAAGACACCCAGTTGAATTGTACATTATTGCTGCTCTGCTATGCTTATATACATGTTGAATTTAAATTAAAGCTTTTTTTTAGTTCAATTAACAAAAGTATTGCTTTCATGATGTTTGTTTGGACTTGGTTCATTGCTTTTCTATTCTAAAGAATAAATGAATCCTTAAAGAATTATTTCCCATGGAATTCTAACCTTACATTATAATCCAAATAGTTAGTGTTAAAAATAATTTTGTTGATTCTTTCTTCAGGGATATTTAAACTTTGAAAATGAAGCACTCTTATGTTTATGTAGAAATAAAATGTTGGCTACATTTCAGATGAATTATCAAGTCTTGCTTTTAAGGACTAACAAACTCATCTGCATTTAAATATTTGTGCTTTTGCTTTGACTTTTCCTACAGTCATATAACAATAAATGGAATACATTATGTTTTCACTTTCTGAAATCTAGTTAATTATGCTTCCTTCGTCCCTTGTTTTTGTTAATAAACTCTTCATTTTGTATCTCATCTTTGTATATTTCATACAAGTTTTTTTTTTAACAGCAGAGGCTTCTTAATGACTTTTTCATGATTAACTGGTAAGTTATTTTATACATAATGTTCTTTATAACTTTTGAGCTCATCTGTGAGAGTAATTAAAATAACTGAGTTCAGAAGGAAATGTTTTTGACTGTGTATGGAAACATTCTTTAAGTAATTTGCTTGAGATTTTAAATATATTCTGTACTTCCAGCAGAAACATGTCTGAAAAAACCTACAGATGAGTACCTAAAATAAGAAAGAAAATATGGATCCAAATTAAAATATAACTTCTAATTCTTGATGAAAATATCATGTAATCATATAACTTCTAATTCTTGATGAAAATATCATGTAATCTTACAGGAATTTTTTTACACTTTATGTAAGATTGGAATCAAGTGTGACAAGATCAGTTATCTTAGGTATGTCACTGAACTGCAAAAAAAGTAATATATATGTACACACACACATATATACACACATTCCAGGGACTACTTTATCTAAAGAAACAAATATTTTTCAAGATTTTGGAAGTACTCAGAAATTAATATTAAAATTTTGACAATTTTATTAAAAAAAAACCTAATGACAATTTTGCATGCATTTGGTATATATTATACTACTATTCTGTCTCATCAGGTGCTACAACTATTGAAAAGTACGATCTCAGAACAAATATCTGGATTCAGGCTGGAGTGATGAATGGCAGGAGGCTTCAGTTTGGTGTTGCTGTCATTGATGACAAGCTGTTTGTCATTGGAGGCCGTGATGGTTTAAAGACATTAAACACCGTTGAATGTTACAATCCAAAGACCAAGGCTTGGTCTGTGTTACCACCAATGTCAACGCATAGGCATGGCTTAGGTAAGGAAAAAAAAATATAAAAAAGATACTGAATTTTTCGGATATGTAATTTGTAATGGAAAACTCAGCGCTTCTAAGATATTATAGCACTCTGAGTGGTAGCAATAAGTGATTACATTGTTAATTTTTCTTGTTAGATTGCTAAGAATATATACAAAGTTAAAGTATGCTTTTATTATTTACCAAAATAATATTGGGAAAAATTAAAAAAACAACAAAAAAACCCGAAAAAAAACCACAACAAATGAAAGGCAGAAGAACAGGGAAAAAGAAACCCTAACAAAACAATGAAATTTTAGGTAGTTTAGGCTAGTAAGAAAATTTAAGTTCATATGCACTGATTTCAAAACCGGACATGTTTATCAAGCAATCAAGGTATTATTTTTTTTTTTTTATTCAAATCGTATGTTTTCATTTATGTAGTGTGCTAGGAAATAAAGGCTATAAACACTGTACCAGTGATGGATTTATTTACTTTACAAAGTATTTGTAGCAATAGTTTTATCATGACTGAGGCCATATTTTCCCATAGCCTGTTTTCAAATAAGTTGGAGGTTTTCTTTGTTTTATTTTGGTTGTGGATTTTTAGTTTGGTATGGTTTAGGTTGGTTTGGGTTTTGGCAATATTATCCATAACACTGTCAGCGTTGATCAAGCCACACTGTATTCCTGTTCTCAAAGAAATACATTTAGTGATGTTTTAAAAATTATTTTTTAAATTAAGCAGAAGATATTTATATGGTTTTCTGTTATATATATCAGATATATACAGTAGGAAAAAAGCTCCAATTTTTTTGATTGCAAGAGTAATCATATGATGTTTCAAAATATTCTTTTTTATTCTTAAATGTAAAATTATGATCTTTAATTATTTTTTTTTTTTTTTTTGCTTAAAGAAAGGAGTTTAGAATCTATAGGACATACCCACCAAAATATAGCTTCTATAAGGTACAGAAATCAGTAGAAATGTGCTCACTAGCTGTTCTACTAAAGTCACTTGGGTGCAACAGAATCATTACATCCTGAAAAATAGAAATGGAAAAAACATGCTAGGTTATAATGTCTGTTTCCCTGAATGACAAACAGCACAAGTCCTTTAATATACTACTGTGTCAATATCTGACGTAATGAAGATGCTTCCCCTTCCCTACCCATTTTACACTCATTATATGCACTTGTACAATGGCTGGCACAATGCATTTTTGCTATTAAACATTTCTTTCTTACAATAAAAAGTAGTGATGAGAATATATATCGTTAGCATCATGGCACTAAATAGCTCTGTGATTTAAAATTGTTTCCTAAGATTAAATTTAATAACAGTGCCGCCAAAATACATATAATGTTTCTTTTACCAGTCTTCCAGAATTTTACAGAATCTGTTGTTAGCTTCAATGCTGTTCCTGCTGTTCCCAGTGATGGTGAAAATGCAACAACTTCAGCTATAACACAGGAAAGTATTAATAAATCATTCGGGAATGCTGATTAAAAAAAAAAAAAAAAAAAAACAACACACCAAAAAAACCTTTCCTAGTTTGCATAGAGCCATGATCAAAACCCCTTTGTGATCAGTTTAAAAATATGTATCATTTTGGATCAATAATTCTATAGATGCATTTGCTCAGTAAACTTAAAAAAATACCTTGATAGTTCAAGTAAAGCTGTTCAGGAATGGTAAGGTTAGGACCTGAAGAAAAACTTGTATGTTTGCTACAGGGGTAAAAATGGAACATAAGGCATTTGAC
Organism: Myiopsitta monachus; assembly: GCA_017639245.1. Lineage (NCBI taxonomy): Eukaryota > Metazoa > Chordata > Aves > Psittaciformes > Psittacidae > Myiopsitta > Myiopsitta monachus. The sequence continues at coordinate 57,808,872 of CM029919.1, forward strand.
CACTTGAGAGGCTTTTTTGGATTTGTGTGGAAACGCTTCTGAATTTTATATTCCAGAAATTGGGGCTTTTTGTAAGCAACAAGTGAAAGGAGGAAAGTATGAACTGGGATTTTATTGGTGAAGATGAAAATGGCTAAATGTGGTTGTTTGGGAAGCAGTAGAGATGTGTTTTTGTTCTTTATTTGGAATTGCATAAGTCGTGATATATAATTTCCCAAGAAGCTTAGCTAATAGAATTTAATTGCTGTTTTTATTTTAGTATTTTTTTCCAGGAATCCGAGAAAATTATGATTTTAGTAAATTCCTTTTCTAATAAGAAAATAATATGCAGTATTTTTTTTCTTTTTTTTCTAAAATATGTATCATTACATCGATGTAGTGATAATGCGAGAGCTGTTTTAATTACATTTTGTATACAAGACTAGAAGTAGGAAGCCATCCTTTAGACTGATGTATTTTTGTTGACACCAGCAAACCTGGAAAACAGAAGACAAAATCAAAACCCATGTAGCAAAGGCAGAAAGAGACTGAAAAAAGTGAGGAAGAAAAAAAATACAACTCAAATTTGGGATTACAAATTCAGACAAAAAAAAAAAAATGGAAAAGTGGGTGCAAAATTGCTTCCTAAAAAGACTTGATAGGCTACAAAGAGGAGGAGGAGGGGAGTGGAAATAAGGAATCAATTTAAATTTTATATATCAAATACAGTAGAACCATGTTTGTTGTTGTTGTTGTTGTTTAAAAAGTAACCAAGCAAAAGATTGGTACACATCTTGTCTTTCCAAAGCAATTTTATTTGCCTCAGTGAGAAAACTAGGCTTCCAGTATAGTTCAGGGAAAAGGACAGTCTTTTCAGGTAGGTGTCCTAAATTGTCTTGCCCTTTCCATGAATTAAAGAGTGTCGAAACTCCTATTTTAGGCTAGATTTGTATTGTTTATTAAGCTTGACCTGTAGATTTTTGGCTTTGTATACACACTGATCTCATTATTTATAGTCAAACATATATTTGCAAGATGATCAGCATGGGAAGAAGGATAACCATGGCATTACCTAACAAACTCATGTCAGCTTACAGGGGGAGCAAGTTACATATTTTTCCTCCTCCCTTCTTTAAGAAGAGCATTTTGCCAGCTTGAATTGTCCAAGTGAAAATGCTAGAAAGTCTATGAAAATATTCACTGCTGATGGGAAAGCCTTAGATTTATTTATATAGCATATAGACCTAGAGTGAATGGTCCCAGAGGACCTAAAGAGTTTCTGAATCTCAGATTACACAGTGGGTCATGGCTTCAACCCATTACTCTGAGCCAGCTAAATATGTAATGTAAATGTATTCTTAAGGACTTAAGGGGTATGCTTCAAGTTAGGTGGAATGAATACCTGCCTATGTTGTGATTGTCATGAAACTGACATGTACAGGAATGAATATCTAAAAGGCTAAATTCAAGAATCAGAAGTGGATAGAAAATGCAGAAATTTAGGGAATTGCTGGATAAGATATCCCAGAACATCTTTGACATTGATGATGAAAATATGAAATGGGATTACATGTTTTCACAAAGGTCTATTTCTGTATTTCACCAAAGGAGAGTGACCCACCTCCTTTTTCAGACCCAGCTTGATTTTCCACTTCCCTGTGTACTGTTTTAGAATCCAACACATGAGGCAGAGGGAATGAAAAAAAAAAATAGTTGGAAATAATAACAGGGATACCTCTGTAATTTTTAGTAGAAATCTTAATAGAGGAAAAGACTGTGGATAAACTGAATATCAGACAAAAAGCTGGTAAGTTACACAACAGAAGGAGTAGGTAAAATAAGTGCTAACAAATCAAAAATAAGAACTTTGTTTTGGCCAAAATCAAAGACATTATTACCTTCTTTTTCATCCATAAATAATAATGGTATGTAAAAACATACATATATATATGCATATCAATTCAAATAGATCTGATATGTGTATACATGTGTATATGTCCATGTATGTCCATATATGTCATATCTCTATATCATGACGTACCTAGGTGAATGTATATAATATATATACACACATATCTGGTTAGTCTAAACTTACCGCATTTTTTTTTCCTGTGGATATTTTGATGCATAGCACTAATTAGTACTTTTGTCTATTATTGAACTAGTAGCATTTCTCAGCTTGTAAGCTGTAAACTGCCCTTGTCTTCATCACAAAGTAATTTAAATCAATTTACCTGCATTAAACATATTCCTTTATTTCTAAAGCTAGGGGTCCTTTCCTTATGTTGTCAGCAGTTCTAATGTATGCATGTACAAGCGTGAAGAAGTTTAACTGATAGCTAAATTCCAAGTGCAGATGCTTACTTAAGCCAAATGCATTCCTGAAACTCCTAATAATAGGGAGTTTTGAGTATTTATTGAATAATTAATTTCTCTTAGCAATTTTACTTCGTATGAAAGATGATTTTTTAAATAATACAAAAGCTTAAAGTCAGTGCTTCTATCCACTGAAATTTTCTCCTCTGCACTTTTAAGTACACGACTTAATAAAGTAATATTTCCTAAATTATGAGGTGCAATTAACTTTTTATAGATGTAAATTTCCATTAAATGCTAATGAAAAAAATTATAATCCAGAACACAGACACCAGTCAAAATGGAAATTTGCAATACAGGCATTGGACTTTACAAAACTATTGTGATTCTTTAAAAGGACTATACATATTAAAAGTTACAGAGAATATAAATGTAGTTAAATGTCTTATGAGTATTAAGAATAACAAATGTCACATAAACTTTATTAAAGTGGACAGCTTACCCAGAAAGACATTTTTGGTTGGTTGGTTTTTGTTTTTTTTAGAGGAAGGTTATTTTGCTTTTTCCCAACATAGAGAACTAACCACTATGCATTATTGAATAATGATAATTAAATTGTGGCTATTCAAAGAGAAATTTTGAAGCTTTCTTGAGCTTTGAAGAAAATAATTTTCTATTCATTCTGAAAAAGTTGTAGAAATGCTAGGCCAAATTTTCGTCATTTGATTCAGATCATTATTTCTTGTGATTTTCTGTATCCCAGAATACAAACTGTTAGATTCATGAGCAGACTTGCACATGACAGTGTTGTATTATGAGTTCACTGTTAATGGAATGATAGTGAAAAAATGAGAAGATATTTTTATTGTTTATGCCATTTGAAATTCTTGAGATTAAAAACTTCTTTTAATAGAAAAAAAAAAAATCAATTGAAGAGCTTTTCACCAGGAGAAATGTATGATCCTTATTGCTAGTCAGTCATGACCCTTACTTACTGATGAGTCAAGGGAAGAAGCTTCTATGAATAAAGAAAATCAGCACTGAAGTGCAAAATGAAATAAATTTAATGTCATGTATGTATGCAAAATGTCACAAAAACTCTGGTCTGCATAAATAGTTTATCTTGGCTTTGATTTGAGTCTTTCTACATGGTAAATCTCAGAAGGAAAATACATGTATGAAGATATTAATCAATTTAAGTCTATACATTTTTAAATTCATTAAGTTATAGTTTGTACAATATTTTAACTACTTTTAAAAATATTTAATTGTTGTCTACTTTAATGATTGAAAATTAATGATGTGCTTTCCAAAGAATGTTAAGATTTTAAAAAAGTAATTATTGTTTAACAAATATTTTTTAGCATGTGTAATAGCTTAAGTCATATTTACAGACTACAGTATTAGAGACCTAAGGATTAGGGTAGGTTTCATCCCTGTAAGTAGGCATATATGCAATGGTATAGAACAGATGAGGTGACAGTCGCATTTCCATAGGGGGAAAAAAAAAAAAAAAGTTTAGTATTAAATAATTTGTGGCTTGGAGCAGTTCCTGCCTCTCAAGGTGCAACTAAGATTATTGAGTAGACTGCGAACTGGAAATCTGCTTCCTGAACCTCTGTTTTTTCATGAATGATGCTACTGTTTAGACCTAGATTGAAAGTCAATTTTCAAGTCAGAGAGAGTTTAACTTTCATCTTCTGTTTTGAAAACTGTTGCCATGGCATTAAACAAAGTTGTTATTTTAGATAGAGCTTTAGTCCCAATAAATACATGTTTGTCTATGGAGTTACAATCTACCAAAAAGCATTAAAGGTATAGTAGAAACCATTAAAGTACACTAGGAATATAAATAAAAGCTTAATACAACCATGACAGTTATATCCATGGTAGCTGTCAAAGAAACAATAAAAATGTGAATAATAAAGGGTATCTTTTTTTCTTCTTTATCAACTCACAGGATAACATTTTCTGTTTCTGTACCACCATTAATGGCTTACAGGGGAGGCAAAAATGGCAAATTCACATCTTCTATTAAGAGACAGGCAAAGATAAGTAGGGATTTGTTTTGTCTTGGTGTTTTGTTTTTCTTTTTAAAGTTTTACAGCAAAATATTCCCAAAGTTTATATATGTTGCTGTATATAAAAGAAACCACTATGTGGAGAGAAAAAACATATAGGTGAATAAACAGACGTGTGAGAATCTTTGATTCCGTTTTAGACATCAGGGCAGATAGAAGCCTTCAATGTCCTTATGGACAGGAGGCTTGAGATGAAAGGCAGGAAAAAAGAACTCTCAGTAAAATGAGAACAGTTGTATTAGCTTTGAAACCAACAAACCAATCTGATAGTAGCTTATACCCTATTAGTATGATAAGACTGTTACCATTTATGATTTATTACTTTTCCCAAAAAGTGCTGTAAGCACAATAACTATTTCTAAAGAATTCTTGAAAGATATAATAATTTTTTTTTGCAGAATATTTGCAACAGTGCCATAAGCTAGAACACTAGATAAAGGAAAATTTTCCAGATACTACTTTGTTAAAGCATACTGACAACTGAAAATAATACAGCCCTTCATGCCACCACACATGTATAATACCAAATTCTACTGCATTGGGCAATGACGTTCCATATTTCCATATGTATGCAGCTAACCTGTTGTACATTTAGACACTATGAGCAAATGACCATGACATTTGTCAAATCAAACTTGAAACAACAGAGCTGTGAATTTGCTGCATTCTGTGCATGTCACATCTGCAGTATATTCTGCTTATGCGGGAAATCTGAGATGCTTTTGGACCTTGACATATTGGCATTCATAAATACTTTCAACCATAACAAACATAGTCCTATATTGTGTATGTGCTTCCATGAGTACAGACAAAAATGTCCACCACTTGGTTATTTGTGTAACAAGAAGAAACAGTTTCCACCTTGTTATAGTTTAACCCCAGCCAGCAATTAAGCACCACACAGATGTTTGCTCACTCCCCCCAGGTGGAAAGGGGAAGAGAATCAGAAGGATAACAGTAAAAATGGTTGTGAGTTGAGATAAAGACAGTTTAATAAGTAATGCAAAAGCTGCACACACATGCAAAGCAAAACAAGGGAATTAATTCACTCCTCCCATCATCAGGCAGGTGTTCAGCCATGTCCAGGAAAGCAGGCCTCCATCACACTTAACAGTTACTTGGAAAGACAAACACCATCAATTCAAATGTCCCTCTCTTCCTCCTTTCCCCCCCCCCAGCTTTATATGCTGGGTATCATGTTATATGGTATGGAATATCCCTTTGATCAGTTGGGGTCAGCTGTCACTGCTATGTCCCCCTCCAACTACTTGTACACTCCCAGCCACTTGCTGGAGGGGTGGAGTGTGGAGCAGAAAAGGCTTTGACTCTCTGTAAGCACTGCTTAGCAGTAACTAAAACATCCCTGTGTTATCAACAGTGTTTACTTCACAAATCCTGAACATACACTCATACCAGCTACTATGACAAAAATTAACTATCCCAATCAAAGCCAATGCACACCATTAATCTGCTCCTTCTTTTACATTCTTATACAAAAGATTCTTCACTAGCATTAATTTAACAATATGTCTGGAATAGAAAACAGGATTAAAAACTCACATCCCAAAAAGGCTCTTTGGCTAAAAATCCTGTAGGAAATATCTTGCTTTTCTACAATGGTAAATTTTGCAGGTATATCAGCATCTCACAAAGCAATGCTGTGCTGGATACCTGTGTTCCCCCTGTATGTGGTGATTTCTGTGCATATATCCCATGGTCCTACCCCAGAAAAACTAAAAAAAAACACAACAAACTGAAAAACAACCAACCAACCAACCAAAAACCAAACCCACTGTTGTGGTTTAAGCCGTAAATTTCACTTCTCCCTCCCTTTCCCGCCCCCTCCCCCCCCCAATGTGGGGTAAATGGAGAGAAGAACCAAAAGAATGTAACTCCCACGGGTTGAGATAAGAACAGTCCAGTAACTGAGATGTAATACAAATCACTACTGCTACCACCAATAATAATAATGACAAGACAAATACAAGGGAAAAGGATACAACCCCTCGCCGCCCTACCGAGTAGACAGAGAGAGAGAGAGAGAGACAGAGTGACACTTCTGGGTTCCTGCCCCCAGTATTTTACATCCTGGGAATGACGTGCTGTGGCATGGAATAGCAATTTGGTCAGTTTGGGTCAGGGGCCCTGTCTCTGCCTCCTCCCAGTTCCCCCTCCTCCCTGGCATAGCATGAGACTCGGAAAAGCCAAACCCATGACACCCACAAAAAAAAAAAAAACAAACAACACCCCAAACCTATAATCATCTAAGCATTACGTATAGTGAATAGTTCTTCAGAAGATTAGCTTATCAGAGAACAGCATGTTCTTACATAGCTGTATTGTTTACCTCTTCAGAAGCAACTGTTTACAGATTAGAGACTCTTTCTTTTATGCTGTGTTGACTAGTACCATGTACCTCTGTGTAGTTCAATTACTGATATTTTTTAATGTTGAAATCTCGGGGGAACTATGTCATTCTAGCTGCTTTCACTGTTTGTGACAGAAGACCTGAGTCTTTTAAAGTATTTTCTCTCCAATATTGACTTGCATGTATTAGATTTTTGCTTTGAGTTTTCTACTATTCATTGGGAAGATTACAGCTATATTTTTTTCTGAATCATTAAGTACCTTATCATTGTACTTCGCACCCTTTGTAAGTAGTAGATCATGACCCAATTCACTGAAGAGCTGCAAATCATAATGGCAACACTTATAATAATTTCTGAGTCATGTTCTCTGGATAATAGTGTGGCAGAGTTGAGAATCTGGTGTCACATCTACAAAACCAAATGTAAATAAAGAGGCAGCAAGCTTACCTTTACTTCTATAAATTTGCATCATATTACACATTTCGATATAGTATCTCTGGCCCAGGAGGGCAGGGACTTGTAATTCTTTTAATCAGCCTTGATACCTGCCTGTGAATAAACATAGGAAGAGGTATTTTTGACAGTGTATCTCTGAATATTCACTAAGGAAAGTAGGTCAGGTCTAATTCTCAGGTTTATCATACACTAATTCCCATCTTGGCCTATGGTAAGGATACTTGTATTTCACACCCAGTTAAAATTCTGGTTGTGAAAATTCAATACCAGGTTTAATTAGTTGATGCATAATTTAAAACAAATTGGACTTTACTATCATTACATTTCTTTATGTTGACAGCAGTAATATGGAAGAAAAATGGTTTAAGACATAAAGAGGGCAAGAATAGAGTAAGGAAAAGTAGCAATGTTAATTGCAATTAATACAGAATTATCTAGGTATCCTTCGGTAGATATTGGTGAGAAAGGAGATTATTAGAGATTTGCAGCTACCTGAAAACTAAATAAATACAGATCTTAAAATATTGGTGGCTGGTTATTACTTAATCAAGTTTAATACTTTGATAACAAGTCACTGATATATTTGTCTCCTCACCTTTTTTGTCATTTCACAGCATATGTCTGCTCCCTTAAAAAAATTTCCTTATTAAAAAATTAGTTGTTGGATACAAGTTTATCCTTCCCAGTTAAAATTCTGTCTCTGCAAATACCAAAATGCAGACACTACAATAAAGCTAATACCATTTTTACTTTGTCATTTCATATCCAAAATTGTCAGTATGAAATTATATTTCCTGTTATTTTATAAAAACTGACACTTTTAAAAATTTTACTGTGTGAAACTCAGTCTATCACCCAGATAAGAAAAGGCAGAGTTCGAAATATGATAGGCAGTGTCCTATTATTTTGTAACATCACAGAAAAGCAATTTAAAATCCCATTCCAATCTCCAAGTATAAATAATTTAAACTGCGCAGATCTCAACACCTAATTAGACATAATAGGTTTTTTGTTACATAGCTTTGGAAAAGCAATCAAAAGGAAAATGCTTGCTATTGCACACTGGACAACATTCACTTCTAGATCATTTAACTAAAAAATAACTGTTTGCTTTCATAAATCCCTAAGTCTAAGTGCTTAGAAGAGTTATTTTTCAGGTAGGAAAAATTGTTCTTCCCATTATACAGTAACATAATGGTAGTGCAACTTATTATCCTTTCTTGTTGTGTTTTTTTTTTCTTATTTTTTCCTCTGTTTGCTCAATTTGACTGCAAATTTTTGTTAGTGTTTTCAACAAATTTTTTTAGTTTGAAATTGTACTGATGAGCTGCAATGTGTTGAGACACTATTTAGCTGGGACATTTTTTAATCAAGACTATACAGATTGCCCCAAAGCATCTTTATTGCAGTAAATGAAGTTGAATAGGCAGTGAGTTCAGTATGACAATAAATAACAAACACACATTTTAGAGAAGTCAGTGAAGACTATTTTTTGTATAAAGCCCAGACAAAGAGTAAAACAGGAAATGCAGAGAGAATGTCCATTGCATTAATGCAATGACCTTATAATTCTTTAGTCATTAAAAAAAAAAAAAAAAGCTAAAAATCCATGAAAATGATGGAAGAACAGTATTTTGATTAAGGGAAAAGCAAATTTTCGGCAAAAAAGTGACTGAAATAATTGGGATGTCTTAACCTACAGCAGGAAAAAAAGATGACAAAGAAACTCAAGTATGAAAGGAAACGACAAAAAGAATGAAATGGTGAATGGGATTAAAAGAGCGGGAATTCAGGGCAATGCTTTATTTCCTAATGAAGGCGCAAATAAGCTATTCAAGGTAGTAAAAGTTCAGAATTTCAAAACTGGTGCGGTGTGTTTCACTGTGAAAGTCATAATAATACAGCTCTGCTTATGTGTGGTGAGAGAGGGTTTATGTGTTTATCTAGGCACAAAGATGTATGTGTATGGAAACGTTCACATGCCTAAACTTTCCTTGAATATGATTATTTCTTTTACCCCAGCAAGAATCTGACTTTCCCTTTAACTTTGCACTAAGTGAAGATTACATACATAAAAAACTAAAGATCACAGTGTAGTTATAACAAATTATAGCAAATACTTTTTTTGACAATGTAAACCTGTTTGTTCAGGATTTAAGAATATTTATATCTATTAGATATTAGAGTAAAAAAACCCAACAAACCAACCAACCAAAAATACCTCCTGCAAAACATAATAAAAAAAAAAAAACCAGCCAAAAATAAAAACCCAGATAATGACAACATATTACCTCCTGATTCTTTATACGAATGCTGACACATCTTCCCACATGTTTGCTACTGATTACATTCTGAGGTAAGGTATCGATTATGAGTTCAATTTAATACTCACCTTAATATTCTGGAAAAATTATAGCTGAAACATGATTGAATAAAAAGCACCTATAAGCAAGACTCTTCATACCAGCAGAAACTGGAGAATGAATTCACAGAAGGTTCTATAGAGAACAACGAGGCTCTGAATTTATAGGAAGAAAAATTTCAGTAAGGATTAGCAGGATTTTTAAAATTCTTTCCTTAGCATAAAATAACCCAAAAAAAAACCAAGCCAAAACACCACCATACCCTCCCCAAATAAATAAATAAATAAAACAACCAAACAAAAAAGAACACCAAAACCAACACACAAAGTTCAGGAATATTTTTTGTGAGCATCAAGATGAGACTTATTCAAAGTCCTCAATTGTTATGGTTTTAAAGCCAAATTATGCCTTGGGTGAATTATTTTTCTGAAATAGAACAAGACACAGTTTTAGTGGTAACTTTAGATTGCTTTAAATCAAGGATAGTGTTCTGTAAAAAAAATAAATAAACCCATTCTCTGAAACTAATGTTCTACTGGTTTTTGACTTTGATGAGTTCAAATCATGTGAAATGGAGTGTAAAAAAAAAAAAAAAACCCACACTGACGCTGACTTAGGTATAAGATTCAATTTAGCCTGAGATTTTTTCCAGAACAATACTAATTTGGAATCACGGATTCGTAGAACGGAATTATTGAGCTCACTGTATTGTAACAAATTGTGCTTAACTATTACTTAATCTTCCAGAGCCTTCTAAGCTTGACTAAAGGTACTGTGAGATAGAGAATTCATCAGTTCCTTTGACTAGGTGCTTAAAACCCCTCATAGTTAAAAGTTTGTTTCTTATTTAAATTATTCCTACTTCAAATTTCATACTTTGCACTTTATTTTAGTTTTTTTCACTAAATAAAAAAATTTATATATATCCAACATTACTTTCCTGAGAAGGTACCCGTTCTGTTTTTATTCCCTTTTTTGATAAGGTAAATTGATGAAGCAGCTGAAGTTTTTTACTCTAAGTGACTTGCTGGACCTTTTGAATATACTGTTTTGATTCCACTTTTTTTCTCTTCCCTGTGGAACTCTGGTAGAAGCAATTCCATTAGAGTGCAAAAATTTGAGATCTATTTGGTATCCAGTCCATGATTTATTTATTTTGTGCTTTAGTGATATTCTAAAGAGATAATTCATGATGTGGTAAGTTAAACACTATATAGAAATCTAAGACTATCACATCATTGGAGGTTATTCTATGAAGCTAACGATCCTTTTAAGGAATCAAATTAGATTTCTTTGACAAGGCCTATTTTTCATAAAGTCATGGAATGGCATTAATTTTATTCAGGTTTGTTAATCGTTAATTCATCAATCTCAAATTTGTGCATCCATTTTCACTTTGAATATGCAAGTTCATTTGTTATCTGTTTTTTGGAAAACTTTGGGGTTTTACTATAAATAAAGAAAGCATACTTTTTTCCTCTCTCTCCTCCATTTTAGGAGTTACAGTGCTTGAAGGGCCTATTTATGCTGTGGGAGGACATGATGGTTGGAGTTATTTGAATACAGTTGAGAGGTGGGATCCTCAAAGTCAGCAGTGGACATTTGTGGCAAGTATGTCAATTGCCAGAAGCACTGTTGGAGTAGCAGCATTAAATGGCAAGTGAGTAGGGTGTTCTTACATGGTTGAAGCACATTTCATAGAGGGATGAAAAACTGTTACACGTAGTAGTAAATAACTTTTAGCATACTGCAACAGAAAGTGTCTTTTAAAATAAATGTAGCACAGTTGTGCATACCCTCCTATATCTTGGCTCTTACATTTACTTGAAAAAATAATTTATATATATTTTTGTGCATTTTTTTTTTAAATTAGTATCAAATGCTTAAGGATATAGACCTGAAATTTCAGTGCGTATGCTATAAACCAATTCAGGACAAATTGTCAGTTGGCTCCTCTGACTTTTATATGTTTTATATGTGAGTTCTAGTTAATCAATTGAATTTATCCATGTAATATAGTTGTGTACCCAGTCGTAAAGGCATTTTGCATCTTGGTTCAGCCAAACGCTGATCCATGAAACCTTCTTTGTTTTAAGACAACTATATTCACACAGCAAGTAAACAGAAATTTTACTGATGTCAAAACAGTAAAACTACCTCAATCCTGTAATTCTAATTGTGTTCGGATTCTAAGTTTCTTTTCTGTAACTTTCACTTTTAAAAATTTTAATGTGACATTTACTAAAACTTATTGTATAGTAACATGATATTATGTGTGTCTTACCACCTTCAAAGTACTTGCTTTTAGCAATGTAGCTAAAACAAATATAGTGTGAACTGTAATAATTTAGAGATAGAGAGAAATTCATCACATCTAACTTCAAATATTTTTGTATTGACATCTACAGCTGAGCCAGTCATCCTAAACTCACCTTATGGTCAATGGAAGAAATACCTACTTTTGGAAAGAATTTGTCTTACTTATTTTAGACATTTATCTTAGGATAGCATGAATTGTGCTCTTTAAGTGCCCATTTTTCTCTACTGACTATATAGGAAACCTAAGGACTCTGTCCCAGATTCTGGCTTCTGTGGTTTTGATATTTAAGAAGGGAATATGAATCCCACTGTGGACAACTGAAGATAAATAAAGGGCAGTCAGTGAAGAATCCCTTGTCAAATTTCTGGAATAGCATTTTCCTCATACTGTATTGCTGTTGAAAAGCAAGAAGGAATGGATCAGAAAAAGCTGCAGATGTGCGATGGAATGATAGTGTAAATGTTGAGGACATTAAAAAAATATTTGACAAAAGTTAAGATAAAAAAATATATAGGGAAGAAAGAATTCAATAGTGCTGTAGGGTTTCCTGGTAAAATATGTTATGCAATTCAACAACCCACTAAATCTTGCCTACCCCATGCCTTCCAGTTTCAGATCATTGAGTTTTTATTTTACAGTTGGTAAAAAAAAAAAAAAATAGTAAAAAATCCTCTCTATTACATGGTGCTTATCACTCCTAAGATGCAGGCTTGAGATAAATAGGCAGAATTGATTTCTGGGATTGTCAGATTCTTTCCACTGACCGTAAGGATCACTGAATATAAAAGTCAAGCAAGGAGCTTAATGTAGCCCACAAACAACTGTTGCTAGACTTGGGTACTAGGAGGTTGTGAACCTTTCTGTAGCAGCAGCAGGAGGCCTGATGAAGTGCCCATAACCCCATTGTTACAACAATATGCTGATATCTTTTTTTAAATGGAGTATGATATTAATTAAAAACACAGGCTTTAAAAGTGCTAACTAATTTTGTGGCTTTGTCGTATTATAGTTGTCTCCTATTTGCAGAGTAACTCTGGATTAAATAAGCTTTATTGGATGCATTCATTATTAATATTGCATTATTTAATTCATGGTATAATATACTCAGAAGGCCTACTTCTCATCCATGACATTAGGTGTGAGTTTTATGTTGTGAAATTATCTGCAAACCACTGAAGCTTAATTGCCATTGCTTTACTTACTAAGTCACAGTGTCATTGAAATGTTCCAGAGTAGATGAAATGGACTAAGATGCTTTAATAACCCTGTTACCCTAAAAGAATCTTGTTTCAATAGTGCATGAGCCATGCAGCAAACTAGCAGAGACAAGATCTAGAGAAATAACCCTGCAAATATAGATCTAAAATTATGACTATGTATATATATTCCAGGTATGTTTCTTTTGCTCAGCTGATCATGTATTTATCAATGCTTCTTGGTTCACAGGTGTTGAACTGAATTTTGCATGACTTACATGAACACTTTTAAATTAAAGGAGATGTTAACTCTGTCTCAGAAAGGCAGAACAGACACCGCTAAAAAACTGAAAAGTAGAGGTCTCGATGAAGCAAGCAGCAAAGATATTACTGATTTTTATTGTTTTTAATAAAATAATCATATTTTTAAAATTTCCCATATACCAAGGACTGAAACTTAAAAACATATATAGGGAGTGAACCTTTCAACTCTGGTGCTATACTTACTACACTGCTGTTTCACAGAACTGACATATGCTACATTCTCATCTGAGCTTTTTGCTTTGAAATAGGCAAGAAATTATGAATTTTTTTTATTAAATTCTAAGGATATTAGAAATGGATTTTCAAAGAGAAACAAGATGTTGGCTTTAACATTCAGTAACAGAGAAACTACTTTCATATGGAAGTTCTGAGGAGTTTTTTCCTGGTTATTCCATATGCTTCTTTTCTTCCGCACTGAATTAAATAAATAAATAAATTGCATTGGGGCTGAACTATATTTGAAGTGAGAGAGTTAGAAAATATTATATGTGTGTATCTCCCACATGCTTTGGACACTTCACATAAAACAGATAATGTATGCTAAATATCTCAAATGTGAGCTTCTTTAATACTTGAAATAATATAGTCTTATTTTTTTTAACACTGAAAACTATTCTGTTTGCGATCTTCAGTACCTCTAAGGTCTGCTTCATTGTTTTTTCAGTTAAAGCCATTTTAAGCAGAAAAAACTAATGATAACTTTTCCCATAAATTTGGATGAAAATTGTATTTCTTCTATAAGCTTATGGTGGAAATAAAAAAAACTTTTAGATTCTTATCTCTTTTGGCTCTGTTTATTAATTTGCAAACAACTTCTCATTAGTTCTTAATGTATTGTTCCTTTATATGCTTACTCATGTTTTTAAAGCTCACTCATATTCCTTTTCTTTGAAGAAAACAAATGGTAGAAAGTGGCAGAAGAGAGGAAAAAAGGCTGTGTGTCTTGTTAGTACAGACAAAAACACTAGAAGAAATCTGTGAAAAAAAAAGAAATGCAACTGAAGAATAATAAAAAAGTTTTATTCATTGTGGAAATATTTATGAACACTGTTCAATTCTGGTCATGCATATTGAAGAAAGTTTGACTGGATGATCGAATAAGGGATCACATGACTATCAAAAATGCCTGTCATACAAAAAAAAAAAGGCAACAGAAATTATTTATTATCAATTGGTATCAGATTTTGTCTGTCACTTGACTAGATAGAATTTAGAATGGCTTCCGCATTCTACCAATTCTACTTAAGAATTCATAGAAACAGAGTGTACCAATGATTGTTTTTTAGATACATATGTATACACGTATTTACTATTTTGTCCCTTCACACCCATGGAAATTTGTTTGTTTCATTTTCAATTTAATTTGTTAGGTGGAGAGGCTTTAATAACATACATATTAAAAAATGTATTTTTATGTGTTTATGTTCAGTTATATTCACTCAGTTCCACCAGTTTTGCAATACCTGCATTCATTTAGGAATATATTTCCATAAACTGGATTACTGTTTTAGCAGTAATTTTGCAGCTATTCTCTTTTTCTTTTTGAATGGGAAACACAGAGACCTGGTCAATAAAGATGCTGACATATGTGCAAGGGAATGTTTTGTTTTCAGGTCATTTAATGAGATTAAGCTGGAATGAAACTTGTGCTATTTAGATCAATATGCCTCTGTTAAATAGCAGTTGCTTTAGTTTAATATGTCTCTTTTGACTATAATGGATTATTGCAAAGTGAACATGAGAAAATTTAGATTGTTTCAGGAAAACAGCAAAATTCAAGCCAAATTTGTGAATGCAGAAAAAAGGGTCTCAGAATCGTCTTGTAGTTAGTCACTCAGGAATATATTTGCTGTGTACTGACCTCGGAGAGGAACAGATTAATAATTCCGCATAGTCCTTAATAGCAGTTCAATGTTTGGCACAAGTGAATTATCAATGTATTACATTCATATAACCATTTACAAAACTCAGTTGCGTGGTTGATTACAACCTCTTCCAGGAGTTCTGCTTCTTTGCCTTTCATGCATCATACAATAAACTATCTCTGGCATTTTCTTCTAGCAGAATCATTAAAGCTTATTACTAATTCAGTGCCCTGTCTGATCTTTTGTACTTTTGCACACAAATTCATATATCCTACTTGGGGATCCCATGAAGCTAACTGAACATGCAATTCAATTCAATATGTATCATATTCCTTCTTTCAAGCAAGACTTAACTTGATATTTTAGATCCAGCCTGTAAAACAGGAGTCTCTGTACAGTTTTACTTCACTTTATGTGTCTAGGCTAGACTTAAAAATGGGTAGAACAGATACAAGTTAGGTAAACGTATGTGACTTTTCTAAGAGAACAATGAAAAATCATGAAACTTTACAGTAAATGCAGCATTTTTCCTACAGTCCAAGGCAAAAGCATATTCAGCTAGGATGTATTGCTCTTTAGAACCCAAGTGAAAGGAAATGTGGAGGTGCTAAACACATTGCTGCATTGCAGGGTAGGAAACTTGATGAGCCTGTTTTATCTTGATACACCATGGTCAGATTTCCAGATGCTTAGGCCACATTTCTGTTTCACATGTTTACAGCACATCTACATCGTTTAGTGTGTTAGCTCTACCATGGTCTTTTCTTCATTTGTCACCCACACAAAAAGGCTATTGGACTAGCTGACTGTTGACTGATATATAGCTAGCATTTGCTGTAAGGTCTGCCATTCACTTTTTATAAGAAACATTTTCTCATGCTTAGGCCACATTTCTGTTTCACATGTTTACAGCACATCTACATCGTTTAGTGTGTTAGCTCTACCATGGTCTTTTCTTCATTTGTCACCCACACAAAAAGTCTATTGGACTAGCTGACTGTTGACTGATATATAGCTAGCATTTGCTGTAAGGTCTGCCATTCACTTTTTATAAGAAACATTTTCTCTGTACTACGTATTTCTTTTTTTCTGTAATTTTTGTAATGAACCACAAATTCTATGTAGATAATGAACATAACATGCTATGGTATGCATTAATGTGAGCATGTAAGGGTATGTCAGACCGAGTAAACATAGTAAATTGCCTCACTCGGTCCTAATACCTGACAGGCAAAGGCAGTCGAGTCACTTCGTCTACTTAAATTTTTAAATGTAACATATGTACCAATCTAGACAGTGGGAAGCAGTGTGGATAACACCTAGAAAGATTTGCAGCCAATTTTTAAATAATGCAGCTTCCTGAATTAACCAGAGACTTTTTAAAAACATTCATGTATCACTGTCTTATCTCTCATGTTTTGCAGTCAAAACAGCAAAAGATATTAGCATTCCACATTCTGAATTATTCTGAAAGCCTGGGTTTTAATTACTATCTTAGTGTGAGATGAAATGTAAGAATCCCAGCGTGTCTCAAAGAGTATTTCATACTTATATGCTGGGACCTGAAGGAAGCCATTTTCACTGTTAACTTTTATTTCTATTTTCCTAATTTGAAACTTGAATAATTTCTTAATAACTAATATTGAGGTACAAGGAAATGTCTTTTGACTCAGTGAACCAACTTCATCTGAATATTTCATTACTGGTTGAAATCATTGAATTGAGAAGGATTTGTTCATTGTGAAGGTCACAGACTAAACGATCTGATCTAAGATTTATTTTCAAGTCATCCATATAATTGCAATGCACTGATAATTTTCATACTTGAGTAAAAGCTAGAGAAGTGGCTCAGTATTATTAGATAAATGAAGTATTAATATGCTGTAATTGTAATTTTGAAAGCTCAAATAACACTTCAAAATTTCATGCCAGGCTAACTAGATAAGAAAGTATGCCTGAAACAATAACATTTCCTATCAGAGCAGGTTTTTTTCATTACTTTTTTGCTTGAGGGTTTCTTTGCTCTTGTGACTTATTGATGAATCAATTATTTGTTTACCAGTCCATTTGAACTAAGAAAGATATGATACTTGGCATACATAATTAGAGTAATGTAAAGAGAGAGAGTATCTTTCATACCTCTTGGTTTCTGCCCACAATACTCTCACTGACTACAAACACTTATAAATTGGTATTGATCTGATAAGGGGGCTAGAACAACTCCTATAAGAAGCCAGGCTAAGAAAATTGGGGCTGTTAAACCTCGAGAAGAGAAGGCTGCTTGGAGACCTCATAACAGCCTTCCAGTATCTGAAGAGAATCTACAAGGATGCTGGAGAGGGGCTTTTCATCAGGGACTGTAGTGACAGGACAAGGGGCAATGCATTCAAACTTAAACAGAAGATTTAGGTTAGATATAAGGAAGAAATTCTTATCTGTGAGGGTGGTGAAGCACTGGGACAAGTTGCCCAGTGAAGTGGTAAATGCTCCATCCTTGGCAGTGTTCAAGGCCAGGTTGGACAAAGCCTTGGGCCAACATAGTCTAGTGTGAGACGCGCCTGAGTCATGGCAGGGAGGTTGGAACTAGGTAATCTTACCATCCTGTCCAACTCTAACTGTTCTATCATTCTATGATTTTCTGAATGATACAGGTATTTTGCCTGATACTGAAATACAGCAGTGTTTTTCCTTGTAATGAAAATTTATGGTTTCACATATCTGTTTCCGTAACAGATCTTTCATTATCTACCCAATTAGGGAGTAAAATGAAATTTGACTTATTATGTTAATTACTTATTAGGTATTTTATAACTGAAACTAATTTTAAAAAACCCTTTGGCAATGGGAAGAATGACAAACTTATTTCAAAGTCTAACTCACAAGTTATTAGCCTTAGAATGTTTTTGTAGAAAATTTTTAAATCTTGTCTCTGTTCTTACTATATTTTACTCTATATTTAATTTGTCCTAGAAATAAATTTACAGCTTAATTTAAATCCTGTATAAGCTATTTCAGGTTCTTTCAGGACAGTTTTGACACTGCTGATGTTTTGTACATGTGCTGTTTATTAACTGATGCTTTTGATCAAACTCTTTTCTTACAAAGGCAATTATTCTGCCTCCTGCTATAGGAAACAGGGACAAATGTTGAGAATATTCTTCCTTAACTTTAGAAACTCTAACAGGTGTCACTTTTTTTTTTTTAACATTTTAGGCGTAATTGTTCAATAAGTGGATACTGAGACAGAACAAAATGGGACATCTCTATGGTCTAAAATTATTAAACTTAAAAAAGATGAGCATGTAAACAAGTTAGCTCAGTGTAGTACAAAGTAATTTTGTGAATTCAATAAATTCTCACTTATTGACATTCAGTGTATCTTTTTTAATAAATAAGAAAGCAAACAACAGGCCTTAAACTCATGCTGTAGTAAATGATTAACTTACAAAGACTATTTTGCCTTAACTAAATTATAACCTGATAAAGTCATGAACATTTTTATCTGCATTCAGTCACTGGTCTTGCAATGGTAATGTATCCCGTATAATTTTGATTAGAATTAAATTTTTTTGAAACAGGTTCCTTGTATTAGGAAACTATACTTTCTAATGTAGGAAGTAGAACTCTGTGATAAAAATATCAAATATCCATGCAAAAGATGCTGCCTCCCCTCTCCCTCCACACCTGCTCCTCCCCCCCCCCCCCCCCCCCCCAGTATTTTCTGTCAGTCATTACTCTTTCTTTAATTGCAGGAGCTTACTCTATGATTTGTTTTATCTTTACTTCCCCCCCCCCCAATGTATGTATTTTTAACTCAGCTGCTGAACCAAATACATGAAATATCATTCAAAATTTGCACACAGAAACAGAATATCATTAATGCTTTCCATTCAGAAAATTATTCTTTTTTAAACTTTTACCAGTGAACCACAACATGGATTGCTATCTTTCCTGTCCTATAATCTGATTCCTAGATCAGGAGTGAGCTGATTGAGCAGTACAGAAGTCCAGCACTGATGAAATTGCCTTCCCCTCACTTCTAACAGGGAGACATCCTTTGTGCTAGAGTAATTCTCTTGCTTTTTCAGGCATACTGAAAGGGCAGAAAAGGGTACAAAGGGTCCTAAGCAAAAGACTGGATATAGTCTTTGATATTCACATTGAAAGAATTTTGAAAGGTAAAACCTCGTTAAGAAATTCAGCAAAGGCATGATTCAAGCAATACCACCTCACATCAAAGGTAGCCTGGTCTTTTGAGATTGACTTGTCAAACTGAATTTAAAAATGGCTTTTCTGATTAATTGTCAAAGGTTTGTAGCAATAGAACTGAGAAAAATGCTTTTGGATCTGGTCATTTTGGATCAGATTTCTGCTAACATCCCCTACTTTGTAACCGTTACTGCATTTTCTAGCCATTTTATACACACATTTGTATGTATAAGTATAAATGCTTAGGAATATTTATCCATCTTAATACAAAAAGAAGTGATGAAAGCCTGCAAATTTCCAGCTCAGAGGAGACTGAGTTTGGTCTAAATTCACATCTGCACTCAGTGGATGAATAAGCTGAAGTATAGACCACTGGGGAATAGAAATCTATAACATCTCCGCAGGCAAAATTTTCACTGTGATCACTGGAGATAAAAGTACTTAGTACTGGATGCTTTCTTCTTGTCAGTCTTCCACTCTAAATAGTGAGTGATAATTATAATAGAAATCCCAACAGTTTTGGTGGGATGCACAATGAGGTTCAGTTCAGTTAAAAGAATATTCCCAACTCAGAAATAAAAATATGACTGTTACATGATCATGATTGTGATTATTTCTCAAGCTTTCTTTTTAACCATGCAGTGCTGAAAATAAGTCTTACAATGCTGTAGGTACTCAAAAACCATTAAAAGATGTTACAAGAAGACTACAGACATCAATAATCTGGAAGAAATAGAAAAAAATGAGCTGTTTTTGATGCTAAATGAAGTACTACATAAGGTAATGTAAAATTACTAAAATGGCCTTATAAATTAAAAATGTGAAATTAACAAAGAAAACTTTGAGGGACTTGATTTTGCTTGATTCAAACTCACTGGATTATCCTTCATCTCTGAATTCTGAAAGCACTTGCGCATAAAAACGAAAGCTTACTTACAAGTATTTTCAACAAATCGTCCAGAGCAGAGGTGGCATCTGGTAACTGAAGTGAAAGAACTTAATATAGTTAAGAGGCGTAAGAGGAACCCTTGCAGTTGGTGGACTGATATCTGTAATCAGTAATGACAAGTTTTCAGCCTTTTTTTTAAAGAAATATGTATTGTTCTCCCTAAAGAAAATTTTATTATAAACTGTTACCAAGAAAGGCTAAGCTGCAAAAAAATGATTCATTTGGAGTCATCAAATAAAATAGAACCCTGAGCACTAAGAAGGAAGTAAGACATAAATATCTTTCATTATAAGTATTTTTAAAGTTTTGATTCACTAAACAGTACCCTGAATATTCAGTAGTGGTTGTAGTGTTGTTCTGCAGTCGTTTTGGACCTTTGAGTCTATGGATTAGGAAATCAGGAAATTTGACTGAAAAGAGGAAGCAATTCCTGTCAGAGGTGCTCAGGCTTATCTACAACCAGAGCTTTAGAGTAATTACTCAATTTCTAACTTTTCTTTGTCTGCATTAGACCTTTGTGAAATTAAATTTTAGTGTTTGACTTATGATCTATTCCTCGCTGAGATATAAACATAAAATCTAAAATGATAGTTCCAAAATGTGATATTGGGAATTAATTTTGGTTTGCTCTCAATAACATGGATTGTTTTAACAAAAACTAGGTGATTCCAGTTGCTGACTGAAACTTTTATCGTTTTTAAGCAGCAATTGCTGCCTCTTTATCAGCAACTCATGAATGCCTTTAGCTATCTCAATTGAAGTAAAGGAATGAAAAAGTGTACTTCACTTTAAATGTGGAAATATCATCTTACAGAATTATTTCAGTTGAAAGTGAAATAGATGAAAACTTTTCATGCCAGGAAAAAAATAAACAAAATGGTAGGTATTTAGACTAGAGAAAACACATGGAAATATGGAATACCAGGTCGAAACGGACGTCAAAGAACAAGTGGTCCAACTTTCCCAGGAAAGGCACTACATAGACTAGATGTCCCAGCACCCTGTTAGGCTGAACCTTGTGTTCAGCGCTGGGGAATACACCATTTCCCTAGGGAGATTAATCCAATAGCTGATTTTTAACATTGTGCAGATTTACCTCTAGCGTCCAAACAGAATCTCCCAGGAGTAATTTGTATCCATTACCCCTCATCTTTCCTGTGTGACTCCTTGTAAAAAGGAAATCTTCATCTTCTTTGCAGCCAGCCTTTAAGTACTGGAACATGGTGATAAGGTCTCCATAAAGCTTTTTTTAATCAAGGCTGAACAAACCCCATTCTCTCAGCCTTTCCACATAAGGCAGGCTTCCCAGTCCTTGGATCATCTTTGTCGCCCTTCTATGGATACTCTTCCGCCTGTCCACATCTTTTCTTTGTGATGGGGACCAAAACTGAGCGCAGTAATCCAGATGTGGCCTGACAAGTGCAGAGTAGAGTGGGATAATGGCTTCTTTATCCCCACTGGTGACAGCCTTGTTGATGTAAGCCAGAAACCTGTTGGCTTTTTTGCTGCAACTCTACGCTGCTCACTCATGTTGAGCTTGTTGTCCACCAGGACTCCCAGGTCCCTTTCCACAGGGCTGCTCCCCAGCCAGGTAGATCCCAGCCTGTACTGTGCTCTTGGATTGTGTGTACCCATGTACAAGACCTTACTCTTGTGCTTGTTGCATTTCCTGTTTCTTGTTGGCCCACTCTTCCAGCCTATCCAAGTCTTCCTGCAGGATGGCTTTCCAAACTGTGCACTTCCCCACTCAGTTCAGTATCATCATGATTACTGTTATTCACACTGAACTCTGCAGCAGTTTGGACTTCGCATTTTTTAAAATAGTGTGAAGTGTTTAGATGCTTGAATTCTATCTGGAAATCTCAGGGTTGTTAACCATGATACTCACTTTTTTAGGGATCATTTATCTACAAGTAATAGACTACTGACATTCAAATTTCATCAGGATAGCCTCCAGCAATTATGCATGTTTCTCCTGTGTAGTCTTTGTCAAATATGCCAGCCTACAGAGAATGCCACTGTACTCTTGACATCACAAATAACTTTTAATCACTGTCTGTGGGCAGCTGAACCAAGTCCCGTCTTTGAAAATAGAGATAGCATCCTTCAAAAAAAACTACATGTAAAAGCTTATATTTATGTTTATATTAAAGTAAATTCTTTTGCATCACAAGTTTAATTTTTTTTAGCACTGTTCTGCAGTTCTAATTCTCTGCTGAAGTAAAAAGTGTGGTTTTATGGTTCTTTAGACTCGGCTGACTACCCCGAGCTTAACAGCAATTTAGAAACAGCAGACACCCACACATTAACACTTGCATGTAGGTTTCTTAATCTCAAATTGAATCCTACCTGTGGATATCTGATAAACATACAGAAAGATAAATATCTTAGGGCTGTATCCACAGAAATAGTTGCAAAAAAAAAGCATATTTACTTGAGCATCTCTTGTGGGGGAGTATGGTTTCTCTTGGCTGCTTTAGTCAGAGCACTAGTATGTCTGTCAGGTAGTACCAAAATGCTCTACAGCTTCAGTGACATATTTAGTGGTAGTACAGTACTTCATTATTCATCAGCATCCATGCCAGTGAAACTTAATGGCAAATGCACACTTAAATAGCTGTGAATAGGACAGTAAAATCTTCCAAATGAATAATTGTTTCACGCAGACAGCTTTTGCATCCTAAATTGCTCAGTGGCTGGATTTTAAAATAGCCTGTGCTTTTCCTAGTCAATCTCCAGGCACTGTAGAAAAAGCAGCAGACTGCAAAAGGATTCATTTATGAAATGAATGTAACCTGGTAATAGTGGGACAGAAGAGTCAGAACTATTTCCTCCTGGGAACCATTATAAAGGGAGGAAGAAAACAAATTTCTTACCTGCAGATAGTTACAAACACAACAGGTTTTTTGTTACACCACAGCTTAGCCATTTTGAATTCAAAATAGTTCCAGAAGTTTTCCATGACTTCCCTGCAGAACTCAATACTCATAATATATGCAGTGCCTGGTGGGGGGGTATCATTTTCTTACTTTCTGAGTAGGCATGTTAATGTTAGTATAAGAAAGATTTTTCTTCTATATAACTAAGATCCTTGAAACCAAGGTTTTAAAAAAAAATGTTTAAAAGATAATGCAATGTTCTTTTCTGCAATGCACTGCGTATTTGATCTGTACTGTGTTAGAGGTGTGAAATTAATTCTGGACACAAGTGTCCCATTTATAGTTTTCTATGTGGAATAGGCTGAATTCTAGATCAAATACTGAGTAGTTTTCCATATGGGTTTTACTTTAGCATACAAAGCTAAATTATGTACAAAGTGGTGCTGCTTATTTTTTTTTTTATCCCCTTAATTTTTTTTTTTTTTTAAGAAGGGACAATTTGGAGCCTTGTGAATCTATTCAGCATTAAGGAATTACACAAGATAAACAGGAGTTGCCAGACTAATTCCCATTGCTGTGATGCATGATAAAACCAGAGAAACAATAATAAATGGATTGCATATTTCTTGTTTGTCTGGATTACTCATTATAAATTAGCATTTACACTGAGTCCTCACAGACGATGAGCAGTTAGGCTGCAACCCTGCTTGCATGATTTATAGGCGCAAATATGTATGTCACTTATGGGACTCTTGGCAGTATATGCTGTAATCAAAGAATGAAAATATCCAGTACAAGAAAGAATATATCTTCCTTTCTAGTCAGGTGGACAAAGGACTAAGTAGTGTGTGAATGTATGAATAATATTAAAATCATCTATGCTTGCTGACCATATGAAATTCATATGATTTTTGAGAGATTATTGTTTTTTATTTTTTATTGTTTGCTGATGCCAGATAAAACCCCAGATGCTTCTTGGTTTTATTTCTACAGTTCTGAGTTCTTGTTTCATTAACGTTTTTGTTTGTGTGGACTTTCTCTAGGCTATATTCAGTTGGAGGTCGGGATGGAAGTTCGTGTTTGAGTTCAATGGAATATTATGACCCTCACACAAATAAATGGAATATGTGTGCTCCTATGTGTAAGAGAAGAGGAGGTGTAGGAGTAGCAACATGTGATGGCTTTCTTTATGCAGTTGGAGGCCATGATGCTCCTGCTTCTAACCATTGCTCCCGACTGCTGGACTATGTAGAAAGGTACCCAATTATACATGCTTTTTTTAGAATGCAAAATAATATCCAGTAATGTCACTCTCTTAGCTAAGTGATGGTAAAATTAAACAGATGGTTTTACCCAAAAAATGCCAAATTATTATATATTTGAAAGATTCCACAGATACTTGTAGAAAACAATTTTTTCAAAGGCTATTTTTTTTTTCCTTTTTTTCTCAGTAGCATTAGACACTATCATGGACACAAAAATCCACTCTTCTCACACCTAATTTAAGAAATTATTTAAAGCATGATGCAGAGCCATAAACTAAACTGCAGGGATAAAAAAAATCAGTATTGGATTGATTTTATAACACAAAATTTTGTCCAGTTGTATTTTGCAACTCTAATAACATGGCTGAGAAAGCAAGTAATGCAAAACTGCTTAAGTGATTTATATTTAAGGTACATGACATTGCTTCCTTTAGCAATGCTACCACTTCCTGATGTTTTGATATAAGCCTTATACACAGTATTTACAGTATCCTGAATTTTGCAGGCGGATATTCTGCAAATTCAAGAATTCTGTTAAGGCAGTAGGGCACAGTTGAAGCGTTCATAGCATTCAGTTTGAAGGTACTCTTCAAATATTTAATTAAGGTCTGACTCTTTTCTATTTCTGTAGCTTTAAAATAGAAAAAGGAAAATGCAGTCTCCAAATATATACAGGTTGGAAAATTTAAAGTAGATATGTTTGAGTAGCTGGTTTATCCTTACGTACAAGTAAAAACGGGTGCTAGGCGAGATTTGTATATTTCTTTTCTGAAGGGTTTAATCTTTAAATGTCTGGCTTGGCATTTACCATTTACCCAGTATGTAATCCAAAATTTGTGTATGATTTTGTTTAATCTTAAACTCATTCCCATCTCTTCTTTATGTACTCAAAGATCACATACTACCAAGTGCTTTACTTTTCATCTCCAACAGATGGAAAACTCATCAGAAAAATCCCATGATGGCTGCAATTCAGGGCCTATTCTCATGGGCTTCTATTTACAAGGAACAATGACCAGAATTTTAAATGAAATAAATTTATATTAAAACTACTAGGTATAATACTAATAAGTGTGAAATCTTTCCAACTACTTTTGATTATTGGTACTCGTAAGGGAGCTTTTCTTTCATTTTTTTGGTCTCTGAGCAGAAAAACCTTCTGGTGTTGAAGACAAACCACAATCTATCACATTTGTGTTTCTCAGGGAGGGCTATAACAATGAAATATACCACTCATTCTTAAGCCATTTTATGTACTGATATCTGAATGTCATTATGTATTCCTCCTTGTCTAGGTATTTTTACACTGATAGGAAAAAATGTTGATAATGTACTTCGTGGACAGTTAGCTTCCAAACTAAAATCTGGGACTAACAAATCAGAATTTGTAAGGCTAGTATCTTGCATAGAGTGGATGTGAATTAATTGGCAGACTCCACTAAAACATGATAAAAACTCTCATGTCCCTCCCAGTGACTGATAAATTTATAAGGTGGCTGGGATGTAATTTAGTTCGCCCATTTTTGCATTCAAAATTGATGCATCATCTTCAAAAAATAAAATAATTGGAGTAATTTAGGAAACCAAACACTAGTAAGTGATTATGAAGTCTATTATGGTAAACTATTTTACATATCTCTGTAAGTTTTACTTTATGTAAATATCTAGGGCATCTTTTTTTTTTTTTTTATTAAGCTGTTTTTTTTTTTCTTCAGAAGTGAGTTTCTGCTTCACTGATTTTGTCATTCTCATACAACCTGATAAGATGTACTTTATTCAAATATGATTTTGCTCCTGGAAGATTGTCAAGCCAGAAATAATGTTTTAAAACTTTTTTTTGAGATTATGTAAATCTAAGGAGACCAGACATGTGGGTTTTAAATGCTACTGCTAGAATCTTACTCAGTAGTAATTAGCAGTCCTAGTTTGATGTCTTCAAAGATTGATGAAATTGTAAAGGTTTTCCTATAGTTTCAAGCATTCTAAAATAAAATGTCTGCTCTTCACAAGCTGGGAAACTGCAATGTTGTATAGCTTTTTAAAAGGTAAAATAACCAGTTTCTTTTTAAGAATTATAAAATTTTGGAGATATTTTGGAAGATTTTATAAAATAGTTTTCTTTTCCAGATGTTGCTCAAAACAGCTGTTAAAACCTTAAGCAAGTTCTCCCCCTTTCTTCTCATCTTGATTTCAGATTGATTCTTTCCACTTTCAAGAACTTCTATCATAACCCTTCTGACATTAAGGCATACCTAGCTATTATAAAAATGAAATGTACAGTTGTTTTTAGCAGAAGAAAGGATATAAGAAATCTCAGACATTTCCCTGGCAATGCAAAAAAAAAAAAAAGCAAACAAAAAAAAACCAAGTTCTTGTGCAGCTCTATTTTACTGACAGAATTGGGTTATAAGAATTCTGTTTAGCCTTGCATACCTGTTTATTAGAAAAATATGAAACCCAAATATGTCAATTGTATTCAGTTTCCCTGCTTTAGCACATCTTCTCCATGGTCTTTCTGGAGTAGTGTATTAAAGAGTCTATCAAAAGCCTAGAGTTTTCTTTTTTTTGTAAAGCGTATGTATAGGTCCTGGATTCAGCTGTAACAGTTATTTCTTTCCTTCTTGGTAGCTGGTGCAGTGCTGTGTTTTTCAGACCGAGAGCAGCGCTGATAATACACCAACGTTTTAGCTATTGCTAAGTAATGCTTACTGTGATCAAGGACTTTCTGGGCACTGCCAGTGAGGAGGGGCACAAGAAGCTGGGAGGAAAAAGAGACAGGGCACCTGACCCAAACTAGCTGAAGGGGTATTCCATAGCACAGCACATCAGGCCCAGTATATAAACTGGGGAGAATTACCCGGAAGACCCAGATTGCTGCTCTAGGCTGGCTGGCAATCATTTGGCAGGTGGTGAGCAATTGTATTGTACATCATTTGTGTTTACTTTTGGGGGTTTTCACTCTTTTTTTAGTTTTATATTCTCTGCCTTATCATTACTATTATTGGTGGTGGTAGTAGTAGTAGTTTTGTATTACACCTTATTTACTGAAATGCTTTTGTCTCAGCCCATGGGATTTACATTCTTTTAGTTCTTCTCCCCATCCTGAGCCAGATAGAAGAAGGGGAGGAGTGAGCGAGCGGGTGTATGGTTCTGAGTTACCGGCTGGGCTTAAATCACAACAGTATATGCAACTTTCTGTAGTATTACCAACTTCTAGTTAATAAAGTTTAAACTACAAGAAAATATGTTGAAAGAACTTGACTCTTTCCCAAAAAATGAATTTATATCTAATTCTGTCTCTTAAAGTTGTAGGGGAAAGTGGTTTGATGCCTAATTTTGTATAGAGTGCCAAAGGATTTTTATTTTCTGGAGAAAAGGGACTATATTCAGGTCAAAGTCAGCATGAACTGACACTTATCTGGACATTCTTTCTCTTTCCTCAGGTATGATCCAAAAACTGATACATGGACAATGGTGGCTCCACTGAGTATGCCTCGAGATGCTGTTGGTGTCTGTCTCCTTGGTGACAAATTATATGCAGTAGGTGGCTACGATGGTCAAACATACCTGAACACTATGGAAGCCTATGACCCTCAAACTAATGAATGGACACAGGTAATCATAAAATCTTTATTTTTTTCATCTGTAACATATTTTGATCATTGTACACAAAAACATTTCTGATAAAGAAGTATAGTATCTGAGGTTGCCATTGCTGTAAAACTCATCTTAGTATTTTGCCAACTATTATGTCAGGATATTCCTCTGAAGACAGAAAAGAGAGGATTAGATCCTAAGAAACTGGTAAAAGAATAAGAAGTCATTATCAATACTCTTTTGTCACCTGTTAGACCAAACTCTATTTCTGATTAACTTCTATAGCAAATTATTCTTTTCCAATTTTTTCATACAGAAGAAACATTATCAAAAGTAGCAAAATGGATTTAGACTTTTCATTGCTACTGAGAATGTTCTGAATATCCTTCACAGGAAAATTTTTATATTATGTAGAGACCCAAGTTTCCATTTCATTCTTCAATTCCTTTTTCTTTCTGTACAATATATATTTTCATAGAATCATGGAATGGTTAGGGTTGGAAAAGAAGGTAAAATTATCTAGTTCCAACCTCTTTGCCATGGGCAGGGACAGGTCTCACTAGGCCAGGTTGCTCCAGGCCCTGTCCAAGCTGGCCTTGAACACTGCCAGTTTTTAAATGTTTTGAAGTTTTGCAATGCTGACTTGCATGCATTGTCCTAATTTTTAACTACATAAGAATTAATAGGTGTAATATTAAATTGTTTGTAGGAGGAATGAATTTTATCATGTTACAGTAGTGCTTGGATCCATAGCAAAGACAAAAAGAAACAAAGCGTTGTTTCAACACTTTCTGTTACTAGTTCTAATACTTCCTGAAGAAGTAATTTGTTCCACCAGTGTAGATGTTTACATCTGAATTAGTCACCCTAAGTTCCCTATAAGTTAGTGAAGAGTACAGACTTTGAAAGCATGATCTTATCTTCATATAGGCATTTTAAATATGCCAGATGTATTATATTCAAAATACTTATTTATTTTTATGATTATAAAGGGTTGCTTCTGTTGTCAAGCTTAAATGTAGACATATATGGTCTAAAAATAATGCAGAAGTCTACCTTTTTCATCTAATATTAATTAAATTGTAAAAGCATTTTTATGACTTTCTGTAGCAGATAAGAAATTAACCTGGAAAGATTCTTTTGCTAAATCCACCAGTCCACATAAAAAACCAAAACAACACAACCCATGAATAACCACATTTGGACAGATAGTTAGGAAATGTGTATCATTAATTGTAGTGTATTATCTTTACTATTATTATTACATACCATATAACCTGACTCTGCTGTGTTACTTTCATCAAGATCCAGTTCCCTACAGTTATTCATCCTTGTGTTGTCTTGAATAGTGTCTAAATCTGCCAGACTTATTCTAGCACTTGAACCTGTCTAAGAATACTGGAACCATACAATTTTGGTCTTGGTAGTCTTGACTTTGTCTCAGGGGCTGCAGTCACAGATTATAGAAAGCCCTCGCATATCAGCAATTCACAAAACTAGTGATAACTCTAAAATCACTTCTTTTTTCTGTTCTCACATTCTCAAGTGAAAGTTTTCAGATGTAAGTAACTTAAAAACTACAATACTAGGATATTGTGGGTTGTATGTTTGAGGCTTTTTAGGGGGTTATAGGCCCATCAGTTTTGACCATTAAAAAATAATGCTGACACAGCACTTTGGCAATCCCTTGCATGGCTTGCTCCTGTTCAGTTAATTTGTGTCTTTCTTCCTGCAGATGGCTTCCCTAAATATTGGAAGAGCTGGTGCCTGTGTTGTAGTCATCAAACAACCATGACTTTGATCAGCACTGCTTAGGGCTTTACAAACTGTGAAATGATTATTTTTCTATCAGACAACAAGAATGATTACTTCATGAGAACAAGGATTCACACAGTGGATACTCTGTTGATCACAAACTTGAAAAAGTTTGAAAGTGAGAAATATTAAGTATTTATGCCCTATAAAATCATAAAAACTGTTCCCAGTCAGTGAACAAGAAAAAGAAATCAGGCTGTTGTAGGCATATATGTGTGAGCACAGGGTAGTAAGTTCAGATACCGTTCTCATGAATGTGTCCTGGAGAACTGGATAACCAAGGGAGAGCTCTACTCAAGGAGCATGAGGGAATATGAGAACAATTTTCATGGCTGTAAGAGTTTTAACTGCAGAAACAAAGTACATTTAATCGCTTTTAAACTGTGTTTTTTAAAAGAGGAAAGTAGATAGTAACTTAAAAAAGAAATCTGTTTAGGTCTTGTCTTCAAATGGATTATGGCGTTCTCATTTAAACAGGTGGTTTGGTTCTTACTGAAGTGAAGAGGTAGAAAAGTCTAGATATTCAAGTTTCATAGTAACTGAACTGTTACTCTACTGTAGGAAGAAAAACAAAACTAAAAGTAAACCTCCAAGATTACTTCTTGTTATAACTTTGAACTGTATGTTCTTGACAGTGTTAACATATCTCATGAGTCTATTAAAGGGAAGCCTGTGTGTTTAGTCTAATCAAACACAAAACAATCCTTTGGCTGTGCTGGGGCTTTTCTTCAAATATGGGAGTCAAAAGAAGTTTCCCAGTTCTTTCTTAATCATGTATTCAATTTAAGCATGTGGGCTCTTATCTCATTGCTAATACACCTTCTGCATGTTGGAAGCACATGAAAAGCAGGAAAATAGGTACTGTTCCTTCACTGCTTCTTGTAACAGATGAATCATGAGCCTCTTCTAACATTTCAAGAGGGGTGAAAATACTGCATCTTATTTCTTTCTGACACTTGTACATACACAACTTTGCCTAATTAGAGCTGCCAATTTATGACTTTCCATGTAGGATTTAATAATTGCAACTAGGGAATTCAGAATAAATGCAGGTGGAATAAGGAAAATTAAACCATTTAATCTAATAATGTTTGTATGGTCAATATACTAGTGTCATCTGTACTTCTCTTTAGGGCTGATAATTTCTGGTAATAATGATATATTGAGCTTTTCCTTGGCAGTAGATTTAATATTGATGCTTTCTATCTGCTCAGCTTTACGAGTTAGAATTTTAAGGCCCCTAACAGAATATGAAATTCTGCTATTCAGGCATAGGTTCTGGGAACAGGACAACCAGTGTGCATTGTCTTTAAAACCTTGCTGATCCTTTAAGAAATATTTCGTGGCCCAAAATCTGAAAACTCACAGTCCTCTGTCACTAGCAATTCAGAAGGAATTCTGGTTGTGGTTACAAGAGATTTCCTAGAGGAAACATTTTAAACCATTTGAGATGAAAAAATACGTGCAGCCTCCTACTTGGAGCATTTGATTTGTAGATGTGTCTTTCCTTCTAAACAGCATCAACATGCATGGAGATCTTTGTTTCCTGCAAACTGAACTCCAGTTCTTAAGCCAAAGTACATTTGTTTAAAACTTTTTAAATGCTTCTCTGTCCTAAACAGAAATCAGTTACAAAAGTTTCAATTTCAGTTTTCCATAGTCGGTTGGCTTTTGAACTGCAATTAGTCTTCCACAGGCAAGCATGTCCTTTTTTTCCACAACTATAACAATTTGTTGAATAAAAGATGTTACTTCTATACAAATTTTGCTTCACATAAAGGTAAGCTGCTGAGACCAAAAAAAGAAGATTTTAGAATTATAATTGCCGTTAGACATTAGCATTCATTTCTCATACACAGGTACCTAATAATTTAGAAGTAAAATTTTTAATTCTATCCCCAGAACTTCCTTTTGATTACAGCATGTCCATACACAATAGCAGTATGATTACCTATGTACTAACCTTCAAAAAAAGATTAGGTCTGTTAATTGCAGTTCATGGCAGATTTGTTTTCTATGTATTCATCATTTTTAGCCTCAACTTACCCTCAATTTTATTTTCTGTTCTTAATTTATATTTGCACATTTCCATTTGCCTTTTTTAAATTTGTTTCTACTAATAGAGTAGTATAAAAATCAATTTTGAAAAAGAAAGATCAACCTTGTGATCTTCATTTGTTTATGGACTTGTTGATTACCTTGCCATTTTGGACCCTTCCTTTTAGTTATTTTTTACATTTACAGTTTTTATTATTGACAGTGAGGAACACTAGAAATATAACCATTATTAGCAAAGATCTTCATAGAAAAATGTCATTTAAAATTCATTATTTAGTAGAGGTCTTTATTATTGACATTTTATGGTCCAATTTTGCTGACATTTTTTTGAAATTGAAGCCACTGAAATCAAAGCCACAAATAAGGCAATAAAATGATCTGAAGGTAAGAATATTGTTACTTTGGCTTTAATTATAATTGTTCAATACATATCTGTATATCTGTTCTTGCAATAGAAATACTAATTGCTTAAAAGCAACAATAAATTTTAAAAAATCCTTTTGCATATAGAACAGACTTTTAATCATATGAAACTTGTTGCATTATTAAAGTAGTTTAAGGATGCCTGACTCATAATATTATCTGTTAAGCTGCTATTCATTTATTTAAGGGAACCATTCTGGCATAGACAAAGGATGATTTCCTTGAGTATCATTCTCTTCTACAGAAAACTGCCATCAATTGACCAATATTTGAAAAGTACTTATGTTAAAATATATCTAGAAAGCTCTATTATTCAGATTTGTTTATATGTTTAGAAAGCCCCAAATAATTCCCTTGAATATATTTTTCAATTACTTAAACACTTCTCAATTACCTCAGTAAAAATAACTCACAGAAGAATTTGAAGCTATACAGGTTCTAATGGCTCAGACATTGATATCTATGAGCAAATACCGGAAACACTGTGCATTGAGATCACGAACAAAATACAGTTTTTCCACAGTGGAATTCACATTCTAGAATTCTTTATTGCTGTGCTCTAAATGGAGTGGACATAACGAAATGTTCCTGTGTATCTATGACTTTGCATTAGGTGTTTCATGAAGAATAAATAGAAAAGGTATTTCTGCAAAGGCTTAAAAAATAATCTCTTGTAACTATTATCAAACAGCAGTAATAAATTACATGAACAATTCTTTAATTTTGTGGGAAACTCTTTTCCTGTATGAAATTCAAATCTTGAACAGGACACAGTGCACTTTTTTTGCCATTAGCATGCCCTATACATACACCTGTGTTTAGTTTTATATGCGCATAATCCAGCTGTACATAGGCTCTTTGTACATTACTGCTTTCTCACTTTTCTCCCCTCCCATATCCAGTTTTCCAGTTTCTGTTTATATTGCAGAGGCTTTTTACCATTAGGCACATTTTTCCACAGAATCATTTCTGATGAAAGCAGCAAGTATAATAGTACACCATACTAGTAACCAGCTTCTTACCACTCTATATGCAAAGTGGATATGCATCACATAAAAACCTAAAGGTTTATTTTTCTTTGCCATAATAAAACTTTTTTGCTATGTCATCAGTCTTTTAAATATCTATACATTGAAAAAAGAAATGTAAACTTTCTAAAAATGTAAACATTTTTAAGAGACAGCTTCCAGCTATTCACAGATTACTCCAATCTTAAAAAACTGTGTTTAGTCATGCATGATTTTAGATGATCTCAGTAGTGGCATCCAGATCTCTTGTAGATGTTAGTGTCTGTGAATGTGTCTCATTATCTCCAGATTTTTTCTAATCCAAAGGACATCTCCAGTTGAGTGAATAGAATACCGAATGTAATATTTACAACTTACGTTTGAACCTTCCATGTGGTATGCACAAATTAGAAAATTAGGACCCCAGAGTGCTCACAGAGCATGCTTCCAAATTTCATAGAAGTTTGATTCAAAGTTATAAAAGTATTAGAATAGCAAATATTTGTGCAAAGGATAATACAGTAGAATAACCTCATCTCAGAAATATAACAAGAATATTTGGGAAACAGATTTCTGTTACTTGCAGTCCGCAGGAGTACTATATTTTATTCCCACCACAAGTGATTTGATTTTAGGGAAATAACTATGCAACCAATCTACTGGCTCATAAATTGAAATACTATTTGAAAGCAGCATTTCTTACATTACTTCATGTAAAATAAGGACTTGACTTCAAAAGAAGAAAAATTGTTATTTATCCCAAAGTAATACTTAAAATCTCAATATTGAAAAGCAGTAGCACTGATATACCTTAGAAGTCAGTAACTAGTTACATACTTTAAATTCTGAGAATATCAAGTTCTTGGACATTTTTGTGTCTCTTGTATCAAAATAGATGTACATACACTAGGTAATACAGGCTCACTACCAACTCAAAAGAGAATCTCAATATGTAAAAGTTATTTCAGAAATATTTCTGTTTAAAAATAGATTATCCATGCAATATATCTGTTCTAACTTAAATGAAAATGTGTAAAATATTTGGCAGGATAATTATTCTTCAGCCTTATTCTAAATCCAGTATAAAGATGCTCAAATTGGAATAACCTTACATTTCACTGTGAATTTCCTCATTATAGCCCTGCTTCATAGTACATGAGGATTAGGTACACTCAGGGGCAGAGAGACTGCTCAAAAAACTTAAATCAGCAAAGCTTTGATTTCCCTGTGCAGAACTGCAACTGTTGGAAATTAAACTATAAAAGAAATTACTACCAAAGGTAAGAAATGCAGTGGTAGGGAAAAATACAGCCTGTATTCAATAGCTATCCACAGCTTCCTGAAGGGATCTATGGAGTTGACAAACCCATCACCCTCTAAAGTTTGTGTATAAAGACTGGCATCCTTAGTGAACTACTTCTAATGTAGAGACTGTCCACACAAATACTCACTGTAGGGGCTGCATTTGAAGGACTCCAGGGAAAAGATATTGCTCCAAAAGTGAGGAGTTTGGGTAAATGAGCTTTCGCTTTAGTTGCCCACATATAAGTGTCTAATATCATCTGAGATTTAAGACATCCACATCAGGTGGGCAGGTATGACATAGATAAAGTTTTGGAGGGGCAACAGAAGTTCATATGGGAAGCTCTGATGTTTCCAGATGACATAAGGTGCCTATGTGTAGGCAAAAGGAATCCACGATCCCTTATATCCCATATGTATGCACCCAGCACCATTAGACATTTGAAGGTGGCATCTTGCGACCCACCTGGGTTTTAAGAAAGGCTTAATTTAAAAATATTCAGCTTTAGGTCTTTTAACCATGAAAATATTAACTTTAGGGGTGAGAGCACAGTCAATTAATACTCACTAATACTGACATGAGATGTTTAAATATGCTAAATGCTAACTCATAGAGAGCCATTTTTATCATGAAAATAAGCTTTTTTGCATCACTTCAGTCAGAAATTTGTTCTGTAAGCAAGTCATAAGTCACCCTTATTCAGCAGGGTTATTAAAATATTTCCTAGAGTAGTTGCTGTAGCCTAACATAGAGTTCCTGGTTCTGCTTTTGTATTTAACGCTGAAATGTTTCCATGTGCAATTCTGTAAAGATTTGGATGACATATTTCAGTCACATAGTGGAAAATTCTCACATGTAGGCATAGTATGGAAACGGAGTGTATCAAGTTTTTGTTTTGTTTTGTTTTTTTCCTATATCTGTATATTTTCCAGGACATCAATAAATCAAAAATATCATTTGTCTTATATGAAAAGAAAAAAAGAAAGACCTGCAATAGGAAGCTGAATGAATAAATACCGAGTTCTTAATCTCATTAATATAAAGTGTTCTCGAATATATAGATTGTTCTTGAATATAGATGTCTACTGTGTAAATATCCACATCAGAGTTATATATCCTAGGCTTTTTTCTTAGAGCTAGAACAGCGAAATCAGTATTTCTAGGACATGAATCATGTCATTCTAAAGATGAAGTAAGTAGCACTTTAAAAGCGTGTTTCTCTCTATTGACTGCAAAAGGTACCTAGTGCTAAAATGACTAGCTCAGATGCAGACATTCACACTGTGGACACATACATTTCTTAAGATAAATATTCAAGTTGGGGCGATGAATCTCTATAATCTGATAAAAGTCTAGAATGAACCAGCCACACAAATATTTATTTCAAATAACTATGACCAGAATTCCATTTTGAGCATTACTGCAAGATTCCGCTACATACTGAACAAAAACTATTTTGTTGTTCTGAAATCAAGCACTGCTCATGATCTTCAGAAAGTAGTAATTTTGAGCTTCCAAATGATGTTAAAGAAGTAAAAGATGTCCCTTAATTAGCCTAAAAGGAGAAAATTTTACCTGCAAGTCCTGTTTACCTAATGTTTATATATCCAGCTAGATTTCAGGGAGAAAGGACAAATATCATGCGTAAGCTGCAAAACATGCCTACATACTTAACCTTTAGAAGCCTTGAGAACATTAAATAGTAGTATTTAAACACTGGATTGTCCTGGGTTCAGCAGTAGCAGTCATTCTTCTCCTTCTTGGTAGCTGGTGCAGCACTGTGTTTTTGATTTTGGGCCTGGGAGCAGCGCTGATAACACCAATGTTTATAGTTTCTGCTTGACAATGTTTTGGCCTGGCCAAGGCCTTTGAGTTTCATGCTATGCCAGGGAGGAGGGGGAAGCCCCAGGAGGGAGCAGAGACAGGACACCTGACCCAAACTGACCAAAGAGGTTATTCCATACCACAGCACGTCATGCCCAGGATGTGAAGACGGAGGGCAGAGACCCGGAAGGGTGGTGGTGGACTGGGGGTGCATGGCATGGTCAGGTTTTTGGTATTGGGGGGCTCGCTGCTGGGGGGTGCACTGGCTGGGTTGGGCTTGGTGAGCAGTTGTATTCTTTTGCATTCTATCTCTCTTGTATTATTACTGGTGGAGCATTGGAGGGTTTGCTGTTGGGGGTGCACTGGCTGGGTCGGGCTTGGTGAGCAATTGTATTCTCTTTCTTTGTACTTCTCCTGTCATTATTATTACTGGTAGTAGCAGTAGTGATTTGTGTTATACCTTAGTTACTAAACTGTTCTTATCTCAACCTGTGGAAGTTGCATGCTTTTGATTCTCCTCCCCATCCCCCCGGGACTGGGGGAAGAAAGAGGGGAAGTGAGTGAGTGAGTAAAACTTCGTGAGTTTTAGAGACTTAAACCACAACATGGATACATTAGATTGATGTAATGAATGGGTAAGAGTTATGCCAGGCCCTTGTGCAGGAAGAGAAAAACTGGGGAAAACCAGACAGCTTTCACTGGATGTTTCATTTCATCCAAATACAGGCATGCAAAATAGTCACCCACTTGAGATGCATGGTTTCCTTCTGATTTATAAAGGTGCCAATATGACTAACCCAGATTTAGGAATGTAAATTAGAAAAAATCTCAACAATGAAATGTAGAAAAATACCAAAGGGTATGAGCTGCCTAAAATTGTGAATCTGCTTGACTTTCTGTTTTGCTGACAGACAGGGTATGCCACAAAGTGACCACACACTAACTGTATAATATGCAGAGTTTTTCAAACAAGCACACTAAAGCCAATAAGCACACTAAAAGCAAACACACTAAATGTGAATCAGGTAAATATCTCTCTCTATATATAGTGAATGAGTACAATAAG
Organism: Myiopsitta monachus; assembly: GCA_017639245.1. NCBI lineage: Eukaryota > Metazoa > Chordata > Aves > Psittaciformes > Psittacidae > Myiopsitta > Myiopsitta monachus. The sequence continues at coordinate 57,846,536 of CM029919.1, forward strand.
GCAAATCAGAGATATAAGTATATGAGTAAAGTACCAAAGAAAGTTAGCAATGCATTAGATCATTACTGTATAGAGACAACAGAGATCAAAAAGAAATACATTATCAATTACCACTGTATCATAATTCAGGCCCACGCCTCCAGCTGGGAAGCTGTGTTGCAGCCGATGCCAGGAGTCTCAAGTAACTGGGAAAATTTCTATGTGGGACATCCACCCATAGGTGAGGCTTGTCCCATGGCCACAAGAGGGTCCTGCTTTTATACCCTTATTAAAACACCTGGCTTTATATCAGATCTCTAATCGCTTACTCGCGGGACTGTGCAGTTTCTCATGATCTCACCTTTGTCCACTCTCAGAGTGCTGTCCAGAAGCCCCAGTGTGGCCAAGTATGAAGGTCATAGAACAGCTGCACACCTATGTTTTCCTGCCTCTTTCAGACAAACAGTCACAATGAACACAAATATAGTCTGTCTAATGCACTGTAGCAAACAACATCCTTTGGTACAGTTCTCAGTCATGAGAGAGAATCAACTCCCAGCTAGGTTCCCATCCATTACACTTTCCCATTGATTTATCCAAATTATAATTTACTTTGGAAATAGTTTATACCATGCTACATATTCTTTACTAGCTTTGTATACATAGACTTAATTTAAGAAGTATATTTTTTGTGATTAAGGGAAATCTTTGAAATAATGCATCCATTATGCGGCTATTGTATGTAAAATGCTTTTTTCTTCTAATGTGAGTTCACAATTTTTGTGCAGTTCTGATCAATGGATTCATTGTTAATTAAATCGTAAATTGTGAATATTTGGCACTTCCTAAAATCACAAACCATTTTGATCAGATCAAAATGAGGGATCAGATACTTATTTTTTAATTCAATTTTTCACAGTTATGGCTGTATTTTATTTGTTTATGTAGCAATATTTATGTGTGTGGAACGTTGCAGAAAAATACATGGGAGGATTCTGCTGAAATATTAAAGAACGCATAATCTTTCTATGTCAGGAAGCTAAGATATTTTTGATTAGTGACTTGAAGTCATTAACAAAAATTTTGACAAAAATGAAACCAAAGTTTTCAATGAACTTCACTTCTTTGTCTTCAGTCTTCCCTCCTAAAAAAAACCCAAACATTGAAAAAACCCAACCAAAAACCCCTCCAGACAATAAGCAGATAAGTTCTATGGCCTTAATTCCAAATTATGTTCAAAAACTTATATTGTCATAAATAATAATCTCAAATTTAAAATTAGAAGAAGAGCTGTAATTAAAATATCACAGAAGTAACAGTTACGCACGGAACGGATGGCTTCATTAACTATGGCACAAAAAATTAACAACAAAAAATGAGTAGTATGTTTTCTAGAATGGTCAAATCAGCATACACTATCAGCAGATTGATGCTAGTGGATGACTAAACTAGTGGATGACTAAAACTAAAATGCTTCTGCCCTCACCTTGTATACTGAAAGAGCTTGTACCGATTATGGCTGCTGTAACAGATTGAAAACCCAGGGCAGAGTCTTCCCTGCTAGTGGGACACTGTTGAAGTAAACATGGTGTGTTTAGCAGTATGTCATAAACATGAACTTTTCAGTGCTGTCATATGAGAGTGCAACTGTTTGCAGATGTATTATATGACTTTTGCATCAAACTGGTCTAGCCAGAAGTTTTGAAATTTTAGTTGAAAATAAAACTAGTATTTAAGAAGTATCTTGGGATGCTGAGGTATAAGTATATTCAGTATGATAAGGAAGTACAGAGCAAAATAAGTCTACAATGGTTTGGAATGTAAGAGAATAAATGCATTAAGAAAATGTACAGATATGGTTGTAAATACATTCAATTAAGCTGTCCTAAATTTTGCAATTTGCAGAGCAGTTTACTGAATATTATGCTTTTACCGTGTTTCCATTAGATCTTGGACATGTGTGCATAGAATGCAAGTGAAGATGTAGAGCACAATGTTAAACTTGTAATCTGGCTTTGTTTGACACAACTTGTTTTTAAGGAATTTGAATCCTGAAAATGTCACTGTGAAAAAATAAATAAGCCTGGTTTTATGTCTTGCAGAGGTGATTCTTTAAGTGAATATAGTAACACAATTAAGGTTTTAGCTTGTGTATTTTAAACTTTGCCATACCTAGTTTTCCTTATGCAAATTCAAAGGGCAAGAACCTTAAGACCCTGATAAATATTAATATTTAAGTCATTTATCTTTTTCTTAAGTCAGACTAGCAAGACTATAGTGGAATGACGCATAACACCATCAACAATTCAGACTTCCAGCTTTTTTCGTCTTTTATTAGAAACATAATGAAAGAACATCTCCTCTTCAAAAATGGAAAAAAAACCCTCACAAACTCTACATTCACAACTATGTGGTTCAGGATTTAATTACAGTAAGAGATGTGAACTGCAAGTGAGTCTGGATGTTGCTTAATAAGATGATCAATAAGAAAATAATTTTTCAGTAGCAAAAAATAAACCTGTTTAAGCAAAACTGTGTTGGCTTGAATCAAATACATTTGGAATGGTTTAGCATCTGAAATGTTCACTTAGGATAAAAAGCAAATCTGTATTGTAGGATCTAGGAGTACCTCATATTTCTTGGGTGCACCTGGATGTTCTAGATTTATTCTGACTTCATGCTACAGAGAGATCCAGCTGAGCTCTCTACTGTGTGGGTGGACAGCTTGTATGGGTGGACAGTTCAGGCTGACCTAGATTTGAAACCCTTTGTTTCCTTGGTTTTCATGTGTAACCTGGGAGAATCACATATTCCTTCTTCTTAAAATCCTACCAAGAAACATGGATCATACTCTATACTTAATATAAATAGGATTTCTGAGAAGATATGCTAAAATATGTTGATGAAGATATGTGAGGGATGCAGGACAGGCACGTTAAAAGTTCTGCTAAAGTAAAATTTGAATAGTCTTCAAGCATAAAGAATTCATATACTGGAATTTGCATTAAGTGATTTCAAGCCCCTTGGAGAGACAAATACTTCAGACATGGCTGCATCAGTAAGCATGAATTTTGAATAACTGTTGTTAGACTTTCTAAGGTGGACAGTTTAAATGCAGAAACTTTGCTGAGAACATACTTCTCTAACATTTATCTTCACATATTTTGAATGAAAACTGGAGTTTCAAAAATCTTTTTTATGAGACATTAGAAAATTTTTATGCAAGAAATTCCCATTGTCAGCTTAGTTAGACACAATGAATTCCTGCCATAGAAACCACTTTTCTCATGGTCCCAATATTTATTTTAAATAATATACAGTTAAGCAATGGGTAATTGTTTGTAATTCAAACTAATGCAAAGGAGGCTGAAAAGTGGCCATAAATTATGTTCTGTCTCCTGTTAATTCATGCAGTTTTAAATCTGCCAATAAACCATATGGTCAAACCCAGCTGGCATGCTAAAATAACTTTCCGAAAGTAATATGCTGGGTTTTGAGCTCTGATCACTCTTGCAGGTCATAAATATGATCATTTACCAAGCACAAAAATCACACTGTAAAAATCACACTGTTGCAGTCCGAGGGGTTTATTTATTAAATTGAAATGTTAGACTATTTAATACTTCCTGGTTTAAGATTCAGGTTTCACAGAAACATAGAACAGTTAGGGTTGGAAAGGACCTTAAGAGCATCTAGTTCCAAACCCGTTGCCTTGGGCAGGGACACCTCCCACCAAACCATGCCACCCAAGGCTCTGTCCAACCTGGTCTTGAACACCACCAGGGATGGAGCATTTACAACTTCCCTGGGCAACCCATTCCAGTGCCTCACCACCCTCACAGTAAAGAACTTCCTCCTTATAGCCAATCTAAACTTCCCCCTTTGTAAGTTTGAACCCATTACCCCTTCTCCTATCACTACAGTCCTTAATGAAGAGTCCCTCCCCAGCATCCCTATAGACCCCCTTCTGATGCTGGAAGGCTGCTATGAGGTCATATAGGTCTCCATGCAGCCTTCTCTTCACCAGGCACAACAGCCCCAACTTTCTCAGCCTATCTTTATGCAGGTGGTGCTCCAGTCCCCTGATTATCCTCGTGGCCTTCCTCTGGACTTGTTCCAACAGTTCCATGTCCTTTTTATGTTGAGGACACCAGAACTGCACACGGTACTCCAAGTGAGGTCTCAGGAGAGCAGAGTAGAGAGATAGGATCACCTCCCTCGACCTGCTGGTCATGCTCTTTTTTGATGCAGCCCAGAAAGCTGTTAGCTGTCTGTGCTGCAAGCGCACACTGAAGCAAGGCTCGTGTTCATTTTCACATTGACCAACGCCCCCAGGTCCTTCTCCTCAGGGCTGCTCTGAATCACTTCCCTGCCCAATCTGTAGCTGTGCCTGGGATTGCTTCTACCCAAATGTAGGACCTTGTACTTGGCATGGTGTCATGGTTTACATATCTACACACACACACACACACACACACACCGCAGTTTTCTCACTCACTTTTCTCTCTTTCTTCCCCCAGTTCTGGGGGAATGGGGAGGAGAATCAAAAGAATGCAACTTCCACAGGTTGAGATAAGAACAGTTTAGTAATTAAGGTATAACACAAACCACCACTGCTACCACCAGTAATAGTACAAGAGAAATACAACGAAAGAGAATACAACTGCTCACCAAGCCCAACCCAGCCAGTGCACCCCCCAGCAGCGAACCGCTCAGTCCACCGCAACACCCTTCCAGGTCTCTGCTCTCCCCGGTTTTACATCCTGGTCATGATGTGCTGTGGTATGGAATAACCTCTTTGGTCAGTTTGGGTCAGGTGTCCTGTCTCTGCTTCCTCCCGGCTTCCCTCCTCCCCGGCATAGCATGAGACTCAGAAAGTCCTTGGCCAGACCAAAACATCACCAAGCAGTAACTGAAAACACTGGTGTTATCAGCGCTGCTCCCGGGCACGAAATTAAAAACACAGTGCTGCACCAGCTACCAAGAAGGAGAAAAATGACTGCTACTGCTGAACGCATGACCATCCACACCTTATTCCATACCATTCACGTCATGCTCAGATCCCACATTTTCAATATACCATCACATGTGTATGTATATATCCACACACACACAGAAAGGGAGAGAGATCATCCCTTTGTGCATGGACCAATCCCTACAAAGCTGCTGAGTCCATCCAGTCCATGATATTGGGCTCCATCTTTTGTAACAGTCTTTCAGAGCAGGGGAGACTGTGTGCAGTGCTCACCCTCGTGAATAACCTGGGCTATAGTGTCCATTGCTAAGTCCACCCCTCGATCGTAAGTCCATCTGTATGCTGCATCTCTGCCCTGGTGGCCTGAGGTGTCATGGGCCCACCAGACTCAAAATAATTCACCCTTATGTTGCCAATTTAAGTCCATCTGAGCCACATCTTTTTAGTCGCTTGTCATTGAGGACTCCATACAGATGCCTTCCATCTCCGACACTTCCAAAGCACAGGAGGGGTCCAGTGGACTAGATACTCGCACTCGCCCACACTGTCCCACACACCCTGCCACTCATGGCTGCTCAGCCTTGGGGAAAATCTCTTGGTCATCCTACATTGTAGTCCAACCCCAGACAAGACCCACAACCCACTCTGCTTAACTCTCGGGACCAGATGAAATGGTTGTGGGTAAAACACACTCTGAATGCAATGCCAACATGCTGATCCCCATCACAATCAGCAGGCAGGTCTCAAGGGTGCTTAAAGGCCATTCAGAACCATCGGAACTCTCAAATGAGGCTGCTGTACTTGTCACTGGGGCTGGTGTAGCTGCTGTGCTTGCCGGCTCTCTCACCACCAGCTGCTCTTTGTCTGAGTCCAGATCTTCCTCCTCTGCCTTGCTGGGAAGTGCTGCGTGGTCTCCTGCACCCTCCTGGGGCTCGGGCTCTCGGGACTCTGCGGGCGGCTGCTGGGGAATGCTCTCGGTCGCTGCGGGGCTGGGCACGGCCGCCGCCTGCTCCCCCCCCCCCCCCCCCCCGCTCGGTAGCCTCAGGGCTCGGCTCGGCCTCGGGGCTTGGCTTCTCCGCTGCCATCTCCTCCAGCCGGTCGGTAGCCGCCTCCTCCCGCGGCTCGGCAGTCGCCGGACTCGGCTCGGTGGGGGGACTCAGCTCCTCTGCCGCCCCGTTCCCGGCCTCTTGATCCCCCGGGCCCTTCTCCCGGGCCGTTTCGGCTGCCGGCGACTCCCGGGGCTGCGCCGCCTCGGCTTCCCCTCCTCCTTTCTGGAGCTCTGCCGTATTACAAGCCATTTCAATAACGTACAATGTAACAAGACCCTTAACCCAAAAGCCAGATGTGAAAAACGTTAAGGTAAGAAATACCGGCTGTAAGTAAAGTACCATACGCTGAACCTGTGAGAACCAGAGCAACAACTTTGAGAGCCAATAAATCAGCATTATGACGAGTGGCTATTCTGTCTTTATCTCAACCCTTGTGCCCCATGTTGGGCGCCAAAAAGAACTGTCGTGGTTTAAGCCTCTACCCCCCCCCCCCGCAGTTTTTCTTTCTCACTCACTCACTCCCTCTCTTTCTTACCCCAGTTCTGGGGGAATGGGGAGGAGAATCAAAAGAATGCAACTTCCACAGGCTGAGATAAGAACAGTTTAGTAACTAAGGTATAACACAAACCACAGCTGCTACCACCAGTAATAATACAAGAGAAATACAAGGAAAAAGAATAGAGCTGCTCACCAAGCCCAACACAGCCAGTGCACCCCCCAGCAGCGAACCCCCAGTCCACCACCACACCCTTCCGGGTCTCTGCCCTCCATTTTCACATCCTGGACATGACGTGCTGTCGTATGGAATAACCTCTTTGGTCAGTTTGGGTCAGGTGTCCTGTCTCTGCTTCCTCCCAGCTTCCCTCCTCCCTGGCATAGCATGAGGCTCAGAAAGTCCTTGGCCAGACCAAAGCACTACCAAGCAGTAACCGAAAACACTGGTGTTATCAGTGCTGCTCCCGGGCATGAAATTAAAAACACAGTGCTGCACCAGCTACCAAGAAGGAGAAAAATGACTGCTGCTGTTGAACCCATGACACATGGTTAAACTTCATCAGGTTGGCATCAGCCCACCTTACAGGCATGTCAAGGTCCCTCAGGATGGCAATCATTCCCACTAGCGTATCAACTGAACAACAGAGCTTGGGGTCCTCAGCAATCTTGCTGAGGGCACACTCAGTCCCACTGTCCATGTGACCCACAAAGATGTTGAACATGACCGGTCCCAACACCAATCCCTGAGGGACACCACGCGTTACTGGTCTCCAGCTGGACATTGAGCCATTGACCACAACTCGGCATGCTGCTATCCACCCAGTTCTTTATGCACCGGGTGGTACACCTATCAAATTAATGTCTCCCCAACTTAAAGACAAGGATGTCGTGTGGGACAGCGTCAAATGCTTTTCACAAGTCCAGGTAGATGATATCAACTGCTCTACTGCTGTCCATCTGTTCTGTGGTCCCATCATAGAAGGCCACCAAGTCAGTTTGAATCCTTCCATGGAAATTTAACACCTGGAAAGAAAGTACATTTACACTCTCTTAACTACTGAGTATTTTATGCATCATTTCCCCCGTTCACTGTATCTGTTTCATCTTATTCTCACTTCCAGTTTTCTGGTATATTCATATGATGATTTTCTTCCTGCCAATAAGTTTTACCTGTTTCTATTTTAAACTTTTTTCCAATTTTCATCCTACTGTTGCATTCTACCTATCCTACATGAAACCAAATTTTCTGTTTCCTTTCCATGGTGAGTTGAAAGGTGTCCTTTATGTCACATTTAGCAGAAATTCATAATTTTCTTCTTCCTGTGACTACCTTTCCTTCAACTTCCTCTTGTCTGTGTATACAGACTTCTTCAAGAAGTCCAGCTTACGTTGTATCCAACATGGCTATATTACAGCTATCTATAATTTAAAAGCCTTTCCTTTTGCCCTAATATAAGCATTAAAAAATGGTATTTATCTTGATAAGGATTAATTATTATCAGTCTTGACACCCCAAATACGAAAATAATTGCTCAGTATACTAACATAAAGCTTGTTTTTTAAGCTTATGTTCTCCAGAGTTCAAGAACCCATATTGCACAACACATTGCATAATTTCCCTGTCTGAAAGATTTTATATATATAAAAAACAATCAGTTATTACTGTCTCTGTGCATTTCCCTGTGATCATTCATGTTCAAAGAAGTATTATTTCATGCTGGATCAGTTCCAAGAGAATGGACAGGAGGATTCATAATGTTCAAGGGGTCATTGTTGAGTGCAGTGATATAGATTGTGACCACTGACTGCCAAGAAAAATTAAGAAAAATTGACTGCAAACAGAAATAATTATTTACAGGATCATACTAGGCTGGGGAAAATACATATAGACTAGTTAAAAAAAAAGGTGCATACAGAAAGTAAAATGAGATGTTTAAGTAGAGAAAGGCTAAAGACACAGAACTACATTCCAAAAAGAATGCTCAGAAGCTAACTGAAAAATTGATTCATAAACTCCAGAGTTCACAGTCCTGTCTCACATCTCCTTAGTCCTGATACCACTTAGCTATTTCTCACCACATTTTGGCCAGGCTCCCAGCTGTCCTGAGAAGACTCCAATCACCTTGCAACTTTGAAAAGTAATGGATGATGATGGGAGGTACCTAAAGTTGATGTCATTCTTAGGTAATTGTAAAATTAAATCAAGATTCTTAAATTCATATGATTGTAGCTTTTCTAGTAATCTCCACAAAGTTCCCTGTTGTCCTCTTAACTTCTCACAGCAACATATTAATGCTGCTTGAAAAAAACAGACGTAAAACACATTGGCATTTTGATTCACAATTTCCTGCGGCCCAAGGACTAAAAAAAGTGTAACTTTGTGAATTCATGATGTTGCATTCTTTCTATAACCTCATGTTTAACTTTTATATTTGCTATACTCATCAACCTTGCAGCTGGCACCCAAACTATTATTAGGGGATTTCACAGAACATGTTCTTTACATTGCTGCAAATGCGTCATTAGGCAGCAAAGAATGAAAGGTTCATTGGGCTGAAGAAAGAGAGCATGAGCACACGTATGAGAAGGAATATGACTTTCTAATCTATTAATGTGGGCATTCGCCATGCAAGGTTTCTCAGTTTTGGCTCTGCATAAGATGTTTTATAAATTACATTTTGTAGTTTATGATCCTTTAACATTAAAATTATATTAGGCAAAATAGGCATTGATGAAATGAAGTCCTGGTTCTTCCGATTTTCAGCATTTCATCACAGCTAATTTTGGTAGTTCTCACTTACAGGCCGATTGGTTTTGTATACCACATTTGTAACTTAGATTCCTGATCCTGAACAGTTGCAGGTGCATGAGCTTATGTTTGCATGTAACTGGACAGGTATGTTCTTGCTGTACCTTATCTACAAATTATTTAAAGCAAATTGATGAACCTAAACCCAAATATTTAACTTTCAGGAGATTTATTAATAGAAGTTCTAAGACATCCTAACACAATCCCACAGGCCTCTACTTGATCACAGTAAATTAATGTACACCCAATACATATTACGTAAGTCTATTCTTAGCAAATTACATCAAAAAATTAAGTCTGACCCTAGGTGAATCAAAGGGCTAAATGGCTGTAGAGGGGTTTTTTTATTTTTTGTTGTGTTCTATGTAACCTAACTACCTGTATTCCTCACTCACGCATGTGTTATTGGTGTTGGTTTTAAAACATGACCAGTTCTAACTCAGAGCATTAAATAATGGAAAATTGGTGTGGGTTTCTTCTGATTTTTTTTTTTTTTTTTGTATGTGTGTGTTGTTTTTTTGTTGTTTGTCAAGGGTCTTCGTCAAACTGGCAGGCATGAAAGAGAGTCTGTCTGACCACAAGCAAATGAATGCTCTAGAGCTTGACATATTCCTTCAGCTGATGCCTGGAACTATTATACCAAAATAACTTAGTGGGATAAGTTACAAAAGCAGTCAAAGTTCAGGATGCCTGAAATTGCTTTAAAAGTTTTGAGGAATCCCATACTTGTAGAGCATTGACAAAACAGTTATTGCTACAGTATGTCTAATTGCTCAGCATGAAGGTAGAAAGGTATCTAGACCTTTACTAAGTGACACAGGCCTGTCTCAAATAAACATTTCACAGTAAACTTCAGCTACTGGTGATACAACATCTGTATTATTGGCAAACAAAGGAACAACAAAACTTCCTTTACTGTGACTCCAGGGTGTAAGGAAGAATGAAATAGAAGGTTTGCTGTTGTTTCAGGAGAAAAATATAGCTTTTATTTGTTAGAAATTAGTTGTAATCATGCCACCATAGTCCTTCAGTGATTTTGAACGTTTCAAAAAGGAACAATAAAAGCTACCTGTAAGAATATAGACATTCCTGCACCAGTTCTGATGAAAAATCCATTGACCTTCAAATTTTAGCTTTCACTGGTGGGCACCAGCAGCAGCTTCAGAAAACAAGTTTGTAGGGCTGCATTCTCACCTACTCTTTCCTAACTTCTACTACTGCCTGACAACTTCAGTGGGCAGACCAAATTCTTGTGTTGTCATGAAGAAAGAATTCCTCTGTTGTAATGAATGATCTTTCCTTTTCTTCTCAATCTTCTTTCATTTTACAGCACTCATTATTTCACTATTTTACATTATTTTAATTCACTATCTTTTATCCCTGGTATCTTTTTCCCAGCTAAAGAGAGATATTTTGTTTGCATTGTGCAGTAGCTATTCTGTAACTTTGGTTCTCTTTGTTAATATTTTTCCTAAGGTTGTTTTACTATGTTTTGCTAGATGTCATGACTCATCATTCATATATATTCAGTATTCAAAATTTCAGTATATCCCGGAGGTTCACACTGGCATCAGAATATTTACTATTTTTTTATTTTAGTAGTTTTAACTGTAACGTATTTACTTCTTTCATATGGCTGCACATTATCACAATATTGCTACAAGAACTCTTCCCTAACAATAGCTAATTTTGAAATATCTTTTGGTTTTGTACAATTAAGGTTATTTTCTTTACAGACATTACATGTATTGGCCATTATATGTATTGACCCATTCTTGGGTGGCATGGTTTAGTGTGAGGTGTTTCTGCCCATGGCAGGGGGGGTTGGCCTCGATGATCTTAAGGTCCTTTCCAACCCTAACTATTCTATGATTCTATGATTCTATGATTAGTTTTAGCTGTCATTTTATCAATTTGTTAGAACTCTCAATAGTTACGATTTGGTTTTACTGACCAGAATAATTTTTTTATCAGATTCAGACATAATCACCATTCACCCTCTGTCTGTTTATCCCTCTAAAGATCTTGGGTTTATCTCATGATGGCTTAATTTCTTTAGTAAGTTTTATGAGATAACCTTAGAAAGTTTTAGAAATCTAGGCACATTTTATTAAATAAAGCTTTTAAAGTTTTATAATTGATTTGTGTGGTATGATTTCTTTAAAAAAAAAAATAAGCCATGTTGAATTTTTTCCTCCTTTTTTTTATCTAAGAATTTTATTCTTTAGCACAATTTTTAACAATCACAGTTATGTAAAACTCAGTCCTAATGATGTGCAGATTCTCATATTCCACCATATCTTCTTATTAACTTCTGATTAATTTTTCATACATCATTCACCAAGGTCAATTAGAGCCACTCTTAATATTTCAACAATTTTATTTTGCATCTGGCTTCAGCACTCTTTGGTAAATACCACTTGCTTCTGGAAATCTGAGTATTTTATCCTACTGCTTAGCACACAGTCTATTCTGATGACACTTATCTTTAATGACAGATGCCTCCCAGTAAAGAGATAATTAAATGTGTCAAATTTTCAGAACTCATCTACAGCAAATGTAAAACACTAAAATACTTCTGGCTTCTACAATTTTGTTGCTTCTCTTTTCACACTCTTGTATGATTTTTTTTTATACATGATCGCCTATGCACCCAGTAAATTCCTTTTAACCCTTTTGTTATTTTCTTCCTGATTCTGACATGCTAGAATTTGTTTCTAATAATAGTACAATATTTTTCAGCAAGGACTTTCTCAAAAATTCTTTTGGACAGTTTCATTAAGGCTTTAAATTTAATTGCCTCTTCTGTTTTCTTTGTTCCATCCTATTATGCATCAGCTGATGATTTATTTTACTTTGCACATACACTTTATTCTTTCTTTACTTTCAGTAGTTTAAATTTTCTGATGGTGGCAAACATTGCCATTGAGACGCCACTGTAGTGTCACTCACAATATGTTTCACTTGCCAATATTTTATCCTTTTGGTTGCTCCGTTGCACTTCCTTTCATGGAGCTTTACTAACTTTATTTACTTTTTTTTTTTTTTAGCATGGGATTTTTCTTTTCTTTCAAGGTTGTTCATGTTGAGTTCAAAGTGGTCATAGTTACATAGCTGTTTCTCAGCAATAATATGCTATTAGGTCACGGATAAGGCATTCATTAAAGTAATTTTTTTTCATTCTGCCACAAAGGGATGATGAATGCCAAGACTAGTGCATGCTTCTTCATATGACCTATGAGATACTTATGAAATGTCAACAGGAATTAAATAAAAAGGTGATTTGTGTTTTAATTTCCTAAGATTTAATTGGCATGAAGTAAATCATGAAGTCATATAAGAGGGCATTTATGTCCATGACTCTGCTTTTCCTTTTCTTTGCAATTGTGTGAAATTCTCCAGTAGCACTAAGAAGATAATACTCATTTAGAGTTGAAAAACTTCTATAGCTTCAATTATGTCACTTTTTATACTTTAGTCATATAGAATCATAGAATCATAGAACAGTTAGGGTTGGAAAGGACCTTAAGAGCATCTAGTTCCAAACCCGTTGCCTTGGGCAGGGACACCTCCCACCAAACCATGCCACCCAAGGCTCTGTCCAACCTGGTCTTGAACACCACCAGGGATGGAGCATTCACAACTTCCCTGGGCAACCCATTCCAGTGCCTCACCACCCTCACAGTAAAGAACTTCCTCCTTATAGCCAATCTAAACTTCCCCCTTTGTAAGTCTGAACCCATTACCTCTTCTCCTATCACTACAGTACCTCATGAAGAGTCCCTCCCCAGCATCGCTATAGGCCCCCTTCAGATACTGGAAGGTTGCTATGAGGTCTCCACACAGTCTACTCTTCTCCAGACTGAACAGCTCCAACTTTCTCAGCCTATCTTCATATGGGAGGTGCTCCAGACCCCTGATCATCCTCATGGCCCTCCTCTGGACTTGTTCCAACAGTTCCATGTCCTTTTTATGTTGAGGACACCAGAACTGGAAGCAATACTCCAAGTGAGGTCTCAGGAGAGCAGAGTAGAGAGCAGGATCACCTCCCTTGACCTGCTGGTCATGCTCTTTTTGATGCAGCCCAGGAAGCTGTTGGCTTTCTGTGCTGCAAATGCACACTGCCAGCTAATGTTCATTTTTTCATTGACCAACACTTGTGCTTTACTTTCAAAGGTGTGTAAAACATTTACAGCTTAACGTATGTACAACTGCTAGACATTAATGCTAGAAATAGCATGCATCATTTCAAAGTGAAAAATGGATTTTCAGTATCAGGCCAAGTGCATGTTATTTTCAAGGGACAGAACACTGCAATGTTCACAATGTTTTTATAAAATGAATCAAAAAGAAGAAAGTATTGAGTTTTATTTATGCAGAAATTATTAAAAATATGACAATAATGCAAGAAAAAATAACTGATGGCTTTTAAACACAGAAAACCAATTTTTTTTTTCTACACTATATTTTTCTTAAGGGTTTCTGAGTCTTCCTGAAACATTGCATTGAGTACAGACAGTAGACGAGGTATTACAGGAACTGCAGTGGACTCTCAGAAAATGAGGATATTTTAAGTAGTTATATATTAAACAAATTAATCCCTTTTTTTAGACCTCTAAGGCATGTTGGCCATGGAGTTCTGATTTTTATAGACAAGAAAATATTTAAGAAATTACTATAATAAATTATGTATTTTAAAATGTGAGAACTTGCATTGCTATGTGTGCTTGCCAGTTTTAAAATTCTATAAGAGTCCTATTGAAGAACAAAAAGGAAAATCAGCATACAAACAAATTAACTTAAATTATTTTATTCACTTGTTGTTTTTCTTTCCACCCCCTACCCAACCCTCTGCAGACCACCCCTTTTCACAGTCCTTTTTGGGCTCATGTTCATTATCTTTGTCTTTCACTCCTTTAGGTCTTCAGTCTTTCATTCCTTCATTCCCTTTTTACCACTAAAGATAAAGTTCATATATTTAAATTTCTCCTACTTATATTTTCCTCTGGCACACTGTGTTCCACAATAGTTCTCCCTCTTTTTCCTGTTTCTTACTCTACAACTCTTCTCAGTCATATTTTAGTTCATTAATGTTAAGACATTGTCATGGTTTAAGCCTCCAAGCCAGGCAGTTTTTCTCACTCACTCACTCACTGTCCTCTCTTTCTTCCCCCAGTCCTGGGGGATGGGGAGGAGAATCGAAAGAATGCAACTTGCAAGGTTGAGATAAGAACAGTTTAGTAACTAAGGTATAACACAAACCACTACTGCTACCACCAGTAGTAATACAAGAGAAATACAAGGAAAGAGAATACAACTGCTCACCAAGCCCGACCCTGCCAGTGCACCCCCCAGCAGCGAACCCCCCAGAGCACCACCAGACCCTTCCAGGTCTCTGCTTTCCGTCCTCACACCCTGGACATGACGTGCTGTGATATGGAATAACCTCTTTGGTCAGTTTGGGTCAGGTGTCCTGTCTCTGCTTCCTCCCAGCTCCCCCTCCTCCCCGGCATAGCATGAGACTCAGAAAGTCCTTGGTCAGACAAAACACTACCAAGCAGTAACTGAAAACACTGGTGTTATCAGCGCAGTTCCCAGGCCCAAAATCAAAAACACAGCGCTGCACCAGCTACCAAGAAGGAGAAAAATGACTGCTGCTGCTTCACCCATGACAGACATGGAGGGAAACTATATTATTGAAAGCAAACTACTATTTTAGAGTGAAAAAGAAGCAATAAGAATATTTCATGCAGTCTAGCTATGTCTGATAGATGATTTGTTGCCTGATGATGATTTGTTGTATTAGGTGAATTAATTTAGATAATAAGGGAAAGAGGAATAATGCTAGAATTCTTCCTTCCTCTTTACTGTTCATAAAGGAAGACTAATTAAATAGCTCAGGTACACACAGCTGTGCTGTAGACAACTAAACTTAAGTGAGATAAATACTGCATGAAATGTCAACTTTTATTCTAAGGTTCAAATATGAAAAAAATATAGTGGCTATCTCCAGTAATTAAATCTGTTAAATCTGATAGCCATGTTTTGAGTCAGAGCAGCTTCAGATTTCAGAGTAATTTACAGTAATGAAAGCTGACAGTCATAAAATTAGCCTCCAGAAACATTCATACATTAAGATACTGGCAACTGGAAATTTCTGTGCAATAATTTGTAAACTTATGTTTCTATGAGTTGCACCCAGTGTTGCTCTGTCTCTGATGTTAATTTCTCTTCAAAGTAATGAACGGCTCAGCTACTCCGCTTGGAGAGCAAAAGTTCTTGATGAAAAATTTTGCCATAGAAATAAAGTTTTTTACATGAAAATGGAGTATTTAAAAGAATAGGTATATTATTACATTTCCATAATAAGGATATTGTGTTGCACCTCTATGTTAGAGAAGGGATTAAAACTGGTCCTTTTTTCTTATTGTAAGAGAAACAGACTACATTATGGAGAAACTCTGCATTAGTTGGGACAGTCATGCAAGGAACATAAATTAATCTCATTGTGAAGAAAGAGCAAGGAAATTACTATGTCTAGGACTTACAAGTAAAAACCTGGAAGATGAAGATGTGTAAGACTGTCCTGGTTTCAGCTGTAGCGGAGTTATTTTTCTTCCTAGTAGCTGGCGCAGGGCTGTGTTTTGGCTTTAGTCTGAGAACACAGCTGATACCACACTCATGGTTTAGTTGTTACTCAGTAGCACTTACCCTGAGCAAGGACTTTTCAGTCTCATGCTCTGCCCCAGAGGAGGGGCACAAGAAGCCAGGAAGAAGCAGAGGCTGGACACCCCTTCGGCTAGTTTGGGTCAGGTTTTTCATAGCACAGCACATCATGCCCAGTATATAAACTGGGGCAGTCATCCAGTTAAGCTTGAGCTGAGACTCTGTCAGAGGGTGGTGAGCAATTGTATTGTGCATTTCTTGTGCTTTCTGAATTTTCATTTCTTTTTCTTTTTTGTTGTTGCTCCATATTATTGTTACTGTCATTGTTATTATTGGTATTATTTCTCTTAACACTATATTTAACTTTATTTTAATGATTAACCTGTTTTTACCTCAATCCACAGGTTTTGCATTCTTTCAATTCTCCTTTTCACCCCACCTGGGGAGTGGGGAAAGTGAGGGCGGTGAGAGGCTGCATGGTACTTAGTTGCCAGCTGGGTTTAAATCATAACAGATAACCACATAGGTTCTGAAGAATCAGAAAAATATTATTTTACTCAAGAAAGGAGACACAATTTGGAAACTGAAATTTTTCAGTTTAAAAATTTTGACCCTTTTGGAGTTTCAGTTTATACTAGGGTTGCCACAGATTGAGTTTTCACTTGCAGAATTAAGATGACAACAAGCAGGGGATGATTTAAAGCATGGCTAATCATCCACAATTGAGAGATTATAAACTTCTTATGTGAAGCTGTCTGAAAAGCAGACGTGTAAAATTCTGTACTGCTCCTGTAAGTCTCAGGCATTCTTCCCACTGCTGTAATATTATGGAGCCTTCTGGGGGATATAAATCAGGCTCCTTTTCCAGCTCAACAGGCCCTGGGTCGAAAGAACTATCCCTGTCAGCATCAGAATTATCAGGCATCAGAATTTAGGAGCAGCAACAGCAGCAGTCTGATGAAAGTGCACAGGCTCCTCATTAATGTGCTCTGGAGTTTCAGCATTATCAGGTGCAATTAAAACATTTTCTCCTGTAGGTTTCAGGTGATCTGAGAGTAGGCTCTTTCTCGGGATTAACAGGGCCTGGGTCAAAAGTATCGTCTTCATTCCTGTCCTCAGTCTTCGCAGCCGCAGCAGCAACAGGGAGAGGCTCGGGGGCAAAGGGGGGGGCACTGGGCTCCACTGTCTCATTTTTTGACTTTAGCGTTTCTAAAATAGTTCTCCAAATGGCTAACAAATTTTTCACAGTGTCATCGCCTTTTTGTGGCTACGTCCAACAATTTAACTCCCGCACCATCCCACAAAGAGAACTCAAATGTGGTGGGCTCATCATTCTCTGGATAATGCGACTTCAACCATTTCGACATTAACTTTCAGTCTGTCTCTTAAAAGGTTGCTCCCTTCTTCTTAAGAAGGACTGAAAACATCCATAAATTGGAGGCTTCTTCCTTAGTAATATTTCCCCCCATAGTCCCGTTCTCAGCTGCTCACCTCTTTCAGATGATCCTTATGCCGGGACCTCTTCGGTGCTCCCCCACAGGCCTCCTCACCTCTCCTCCTTTAATGCTGGTTACATAGTAACTACTGTTTTCTCTTCGTTTGAAAGCTGAGAACCCATCGTCCTGACCAGTCGCCTTTTAAGAGGTGCGAATTTTCCCTGGAAGGCAGCTCTTGGGTCCGCTGCCTGACTTGTTTGGCCAGCTTATCCACCGGAGCTCTTCATCCGCCTTTAAGGCCCCACATTGGGGCGCCATTTGTGAAGATGTAAGGCATGGACCCCGTTTCTGGTTACAAAGGAAATCTTTTTTTCACATCTGGTATCCCTTTTATAGTCTAAGAAGTGCTAAGTAGTAACTTTCCACTCTCTCACTCCCTTATCACCCCAATTTAGAAAAGCGACTAGGGGTTACAAATATTCGTATTGTTTGGTCTGTCTTTGAGATGCACATCCTGCTTTATCTTGCAAAAGTCTGCTTTGTTTTGCTAACGGATTTTTACCCTTAATTGTTGTCATTACAGCTCCCAAGTCTTAGGGCAGACTAGGGCAATAAGGCCTGAATTCATTTTGTTAACTGTTTCTACCCCTTCACCCACAGAGCCTCACAAGATCAGGACCCTGAAAATCTTGTGCAACATAATACAGAAACCTCTCCTTTCTATGCCTTCAATAGGACGTTGATTTATTGGTCAGACGAACATGCTCAGAAAAGGCTAAAAGGTCAGAAATGGTGTTAATTCAAATACTGGTCTGGAATTATTTGGGGTTTGTTAATATTCGTTGAAATCCAGCCTAACAATCAAATGATATAATAAAACCCCAAACAAACAAGCAAGCAAACAAAACCCAACTAACCAAACAAAAACTAACCAAAGAAAGAAAGAAAAAAAAAAAAAAACACAAACAAGAAAACCCTGAAAAACAAACAAACAAACAAAAAAAATGCGCACTCACACAAAAAAACCAAGAAAACCGCGGCAACCACCACCATTCCTCCCAAAATACACACTCCAAAACACATAACGCAATTTGTTTTCATTTGCAGAATTCAAGCTGTATGAGAAACAAATGTTTATATTTACCTACGCTTTTGATCAATGTCAAGTATTTCAAATTTCATACATACTTTTTCCTAGTTAACTTTTGGTGAGATGAATCCTACTTTCATTATATAGAATTACAAAATATTTAAATGTATTTCTTATATATGTGTTTTTGTTTCACTTACAACTCCTCTTTATAGACATACATAAATAAGAATATGGATGACACTTATTTCAAGTAGCTGACTGAAACGTAAATAGCTGCAGATGTAATTCCAAGGTAGCCTCAAATGACTTCTTGTGTGAGCTTTGAGGGCTACCATGTCCTGACATACACTACATGATGAGTATGGCCATAAAACTGTCCTGATTAATTTGGCATAGCTGCTAATAGGCATCCTTACAAAATCTACCACAGCAAGTTGTAAGGTTTAGAGATGGATGCGCTGTGTTCCTTCCTTACACAAATTTCTTACATGCATTTCATCAAGTCTTCTGGGTTCACATATTCAGAACATATACTAGTTCAATTAAGTTGACAACAGCTGTGCAAATTCCAGAGCCTCTGAACTCAGAATTAAGATGAATAAAACTTATAAATATCGGGGGGGGGGGGGGAGGGGAGAGGAGGGGAGGAGGGTGGTGGTGGTGGTGGTGGTTTTCTTCTCTAACTGCCGGAGATGTTTTTAGTACATCACAATATATCTGAAGACTAATGAAGTCAGGAAGGGCACACAAGAAAATTAAAAGAAGTTGGCAATGTCAGATAGGAATGCTGCAATTCTGTGTGACTGGCTGTGAACAGTGCCCACGTCATTCAAAAGTTGCATTGAATCAAATAAGGCAGCTGATAGCGCAATATATTTCTCAACATGAATACTTGATATTCAGTTACGTCTTTTATTTTGTGGATTTTCCTCTCCCTTCTGTATTGTGCTTAGCAAATGCTCACTTGCTCACTGCATAGGAGAATAGCTCACAAACAGACCATATTTTCAAAGTGAAAAAATAGTGAAAGCAGTGCAGTAAAACAATAGTGAAACCAGTGGAAAAGCACCCTGCAGCTCTGTCCTCATCTCCCTGGAGCTCTGTCCCCATCTCCCTTCATTTGCTGGCGCTTAAATATTCTTAGCTTTACATTTTATTACCTTTGCCCTTCAGACCCTTCATCTCTGTAGAGAAGCACATTCTCCTTTAATAAGGAGTAAAAATCGAATACAGTCTATGTAAGCTCCTGATCATCCTGGACATAGCCCTACATATAAATGTGGATTTAATTCTGCTGTAGTTCACTGAACGTCTGAAAGATAAATGTTCCCTGTGTAGACTACTGTGGTGACTTTGACATTGGTGGACATACATTTCCCCACTAGTGACATTCACTAAGGAGACAAAAAAAGGATTAAACATTATAATTGTACTTTGACAAGAACATACGACTTCTGGGATATATTAATACTCCTGCAGAGGATTTTACTATTATATCTGACAGTACATCCTCATGAAATTTTATTCTGGGTGCCCTTTTTCTTTGGCAGTAAAATGACACATGGAGTGCTCTGAACAAACATTTATCTCTATTCCAGGGAAAATGTACTGTAAGCTCATGAAAGGTTATCCAGACTTTTCCACTGCTCAGCAGAATTTCATCATCTCAGCTGACCTTACAACAGGTCATCGATTCTTAGTTTTTACACTGGGTGACCTCTTCTTCTGACTATCACTTGCGTAACTGAAACCAATCTATTTTTCCTGCTCTATTGCAGAAATCCTGATAGTGTCCATTTAGATGAGTGAGCCATCTATGGTTAAGAAAAGTATTTCTGGGAATTATAATTATCTTTCTTCTGAACCTTTCCAGGTGGCCAGACTCATATTATCCGGAGTAGCAACACTGCCTTGATTGATTTGAATGGGACCCTTATTTAGCTGGAACTTTAAAATAGATCTGTCTAGATTTTTTTCTTGTAGAAGTACTCTAAAATTACCAAAAAGGCTTTTAAACTAAATAATAATAATAATAATGATAATAATAGTAGCAGTATCCAAAGCAAAAAAAAAAAGACCCAAAAAAACCCACAAAAAAAAAAAACCAAACAAAAAACCCCAAACAAAACAGGAAGTTGAAAACCATTTTCTTTTCACTGTATTATGGGAAGGTAAATCTTTGTTTCTAAACTAGCTTTGGGGTCAGGGTTAGTCTCTCAGTGGCTTCTTCAATGGAAACTAGCTCTACACAGTCCCGCTTAATTCCCCTGAAACTGTCTTCTGCTTGTGAGCTGTTTTTCAAAGCCCAGTTCTCGGCTTTCTTCTTTCTTATTGGCATCTCACACTGTGTAGGATGAGCAAGCTTCTTGTTCTATGCTAAAATAACCCCATTTCTTCTTTCACTGTCTGGGGAAACACGTTTTTCCCAAGCAAGCTTCTTGTTCTATGCTAAAATAGCCCCATTTCTTCTTTCACTGTGTGGGGAAACACGTTTTCCCCAAGCAAGCTAAAATGGCTACAGAAACACATCAGGTTCCCTTCATGGAGAGAGGTCCACCTGAACACCTCACTGTTTTCTTAAAGGAACACTTTATTTGCTCTCCTTGAGCAAATAAAGTAATAATTTCTCCTACTGATACTGCAAGAATGCTTGTCTAGCTAAAAAGGTGCATAAAGAAGTAGCAGTAAGATTTAAATTGGCTGAATTTGAGGTTTATTTTACCTATTCATCTCTAATCCCATGCATTTTTTGTGCAGCCATACAGTCATGTCTACTGGAGAGTTTATGCAGTATTTCATAAGCTGTTGTAGCTTCAATAGTGTGCCAGAATAAAAAAAAATACCATTATCCACTAAATTTAATACACTCATAATGTTGATAGAAATGAACTTTTACAAATAAGAAATCTGCCAGTAAAGCATCTTACAGTGTTTACTGATCAGCTTATTATACAATTTGTGCCTTTACGTATATATGCTCTATTACTTTTAAAAAGCAACTTCAGTAATTTCTGCTTTTAGCAATAGGTTTTCAAACTATTATTAGTTGGGGCTATTCTTAAAACATGACACTTACCTGATATTTCCCAGTAAAAAACACTGATTTTGTACCAGCAGTTCTAAATAATAAATCCTTAGTAAAGCTTGCGAGAAGTTTCCAAAAGTCTGAGTGCACTGACTCACTATCAGATTAACTATATAATCTTAAAACTATTATTTTTTACGTTATTTCAGTGCTACTCTTTAACCTCATCACCTTTTTTAAAATAAATATACTGCTGATATATGGATACATTTTTTTAATTTATCATTATCTCATTTTTGTAAGCCTCTTTAATACTGCTTTATGTGTATCTTTATGTCTTTATTCTTTGAACTGGAATTTATTCTGTGATACTGATGGACATCCTTTCACTTCACTTCAAGGAAAAATATAATCTTGCTCAGTACCCTTTTTGGGGGGTCGTGCAGCTGGAAAAGGAGAGACGTGCTTCGGCCTGAGTAAAAGATAGAGCTGATCCAGCCTTGCTTGCTTCTGTATTTCTCTGAGGACGACATAATTCCTTCTTTTCTCCCCATTATCCCCACCATTTGCCAACAGAGAGAAAATGAACCAACATACATTGTGCACTAGTAACAAGGCACGCTGGGCCAAGCTTGCAGCTTATACATGGCTGCATTTTAGCTTTTGCTAGCATTTACTGAATGCATTTGGACATCATCAAGTCCTTCTCTGTTTCTCACTCTGCCCCCTCAGTGAGTAAATTGGGGGATACGCAATAGGCTGCCAGGGCATACAATGAGACAGATGACCTGAACTAAGCAAAGACATGTTCCATACCGTGTAAAAACATACTCAGAAATACAAGTGAAAAGAGGGGATTTTAAGAGGGTTGGCTATCTTTTCCTCAGGAACTTGTTAAGCATTGGAATACTCATGGGAGATGGTGAGTAATTGCCTTTTCATCACTTCTCTCCCCTTCTACTTACCTTTCACATAATAACTTTTTGTTTGTTTGTTTTATCCTATCTTGATCCCCAAGCTTTCTTGGGTTTATTTTTATTTTTCTCTTCCCCTGTCACACCAGGAGCTGGGGGGAAAGTGAGCAAGTAGCTGCTTGGTGGCTAGCTGCCCAATGGGATTAACTCACAACATAAGGCTTTAATGGGCACTGAGCATTTCAGGTCTGATAAACAGGTACATTGTGGGTACTTGCTAGTCTATTACGGACTCTTGTGTACTCCTAATTTACATTAATGCCTCAGGTTTGTGTCAGATATGGCTTATGACTTATTATTTTTCCTCCCTTTAATAGCAAGAACTGACTTAGATTAAATTGGGATAGAAAATCCTAGCTTTTTCCAGTACTCAACACAAATACAAGCAAAGTAGCCAGTTCTGTCCTGTCAGGGGGCTGGACAGGATGACAGACTGTCAATTAAATGATCTCCATTTTCTTTAATTCATTATGAGAGTAAAATTGCCTGAGTTTGTCATCCATGGTTTGATTTCCACTGCTGGTGTTTGATGACTTGTGCAGCATCAATATATCTTGTCCTTTCATGAATGTCTTTATTTTTCATCATATTCTGTTGCTGAGGATACAAATCAATATCTACTGAAAGGTCTGTATGATTTACTTCAGTGAACCTATAATAAAGTCATGTGGGTCTGATCTTATTTTGTTGAATACTAGGTTCTCCACTGGCAGTGGAATGAGGCAAATCATTATTGTCGAAACTGTTATCGAAGTTTTAATTTTAATACTGTTATAATGACTTAGAGATACGTTAATCCCAGACTCGTGAGTGCAATAGTTAAATAATTGTTTCAAATTTCCTTAAAAAGAAAATTAACAGAATAATGTTGCAATTACGGAAATTTTGATACATCTTTTTGGACAATGAGCCACTAAAACCAGTATGGCCATATAATATAACCATAAGCCTTACACTTAACATTAAAAAGTAACAAGACTCCAGCCTGGCCTATTAGGCTTTCTATGAGCTTGTTATGAGAATATACTGCTGAGTCAGAGCTTTGTATTATGCGTTTTTTTTTTTCTGCAAATTTTGGGAAGGTAGCTGTATCATTCTCTGAGAGTACTTTCCTCCTTCCTTTGCTGATAAAAAATACTAGGTGATTAGTTCAGACTTGATTTCTGTTTAGAGGACTAATGTTTAGTGAGACTTCCACCTATATAATGCATAGGTTAGATTATTCACTGAGGCACAGTATATATTTCACCAGTTTCCTCCTTTTTTTGAGTATTGTAGGCTTGAACCTAGACCTTGGATCAGTGAAACCCAAATTCAGAAACACAAATAAAAATTTTAACATTTCTGTGCACAAATCTGTAAAAATCATAACCTTCTTAGGTGAATATCAATATTGATATAGAAACATTACATCCAATTGATTAAAAATTCCTTAAAACAGGATTTTTTTCCATGCTTTTCACATGACTCCATATAAAATATGGATGCAGGTGCTTAATGCACTATTAGGAAGTTTGCTGATGATGCTAAACTGGGAGGTGCTGTTGACTTTCTCGAGGGACAATGGTCTTGCTGAAGGGTATAGATAGATTGGAGCATTGAGCTATGATTAAAGGGATGAAATTAACAAGCCAAAATGCCGTATTGTGTATCTAGAACAAAGTAAAGCTGGGCAGAAGTATAAGCTGGGAGAAGAGTGGCTGGAGAGCAGCCCTGCAGAGAGGGATCTGGGGGTACTGGCTGACAGCAGGCTCAGCAGGAGTCAGCAGTGTGCCCTGGCAGCCAAGAGGGCAAACCTCATCCGAGGTGCATTAAACACAGCATAACCAGACAGTCAAAAGAGGTGGTGTCGTGGTTTAAGCCCCCCACCCACACAGTTTTCTCACTCACTCACTCACTCACTCACTCACTCACTCCTTCTCTTTCTACCCCCAGTCCCGGGGGGTATGGGGAGGAAAATCAAAAGAATGCAACTTCAACAGGTTGAGATAAGAACAGTTTAGTAACTAAGGTATAACACAAATCACTACTTCTACCATCAATAATGATACAAGAGAAATACAAGGAAAAAGAATACAACTGCTCACCAAGCCCGACCCAGCCAGTATGCCCCCCAGCAGCGAACCCCCACAGTGCTCCACCACACACCCTTCCGGGTCTCTGCTTTCCGTCTTCACATCCTGGACATGACGTGCTGTGGTATGGAATAACCTCTTTAGTCAGTTTGGGTCAGGTGTCCTGTCTCTGCTTCCTCCCAGCTCCCCCTCCTCCCCGGCATAGCATGAGACTCAGAAAGTCCTTGGCCAGACCAAAACACTACCAAGCAGTAACCAAAAACACTGGTGTTATCAACGCTGTTCCCAGGCCCAAAATCAAAAACACAGCATTGCACCAGCTACCAAGAAGGAGAAAAAAATGACTGCTACTGCTGAACCCATGACAGGTGGTTATCCCAATGTATTCAGCATTGGTCCAGCCTCACCTTGCATACTGTGGGTAGTTCTGGGCTCTACAGTTTAGGAAGGGTAGGTCCTTGAATGTGTCCAGAGGAGGGCAGCAAACCTGCTTGTCCTGGGTTCAGCAGCAGCAGTAATTTTTCTCCTTCTTGGTAGCTGGTGCAGCGCTGTGTTTTTGATTTTGGGCCTGGGAACTGCGCTGATAACACCAGTGTTTTCAGTTACTGCTTGGCAATGTTTTGGTCTGGCCAAGGACTTTCTGAGTCTCATGCTATGTCAGGGAGGAGGGGGAGCTGGGAGGAAGCAGAGACAGGACACCTGACTCAAACTGACCAAAGAGGTTATTCCATACCACAGCACATCATGCCCAGGATGTAAAACCAGGGAGAGCATATACCCGGAAGGGTGTGGAGGGTGCACTGCGGGGGGTTCGCTGCTTGGTCAGGCTGGGTGGTGAGCAGTTGTATTATCTTTCCTTGTATTTCTCTTGTATTATTACTGGTGGTAGCAGTAGTGATTTGTGTTATACCTTAGTTTCTAAACTGTTCTTATCTCAACCTTTGGGAGTTGCATTCTTTTGATTCTCCTCCCCATTCCCCCGGGACTGGGGGAAGAAAGAGGAGGAGTGAGTGAGAGAGCTACTGTGTAAGTTATTGAGGGTCTTAAACCACGACACTGCTGAAAAGGCAGGAAGGAATTGAGGAGCAGCTAAGGATTTTGGGCTTGTCTAGTTTGGAGAAAAGGAGCCTTTCTACAGCTCCCTGAGATGGGAAGTGGAGAGGGAGGTACTGATTTATTCTCCCTGACAACCAGTGATAGGATACATACTGCATAGGCTCAAACCTGTGTTATGGGAGGTTTAGACTGGACATAAGAAGCATTTGTTTACCAAGACGGTGGTAAAACACAGGCTTCCTGGAGAGACAGCCAGTGTACCAAGCCTGTCAGTGTTTAGGAGGCATTTCAACATTGCCCTTATGTTGTGGTTTAACCCAGCAGTCAGCTAAACACCACACAGCCATTCACTCACTCCCCACCAGTGGGATAGGAGAATCAGAAAAAAAAAAAAAAAGTAAAACTTGCGGGTTGAGATGAAGACAGTTTATTAGGACAAAAAGGGAAGGGAAAAAAAATAATAATGATAAAAGCATATACAAGTGATACACAATGCAATTGCTCACCGCCTGCCGACTGGTGCCCAGCCAATTCCTTAGTAATAGGCTGCCACTTCCTGGCCAACTCCCACTAGTTTTATCATTCAGCATGATTGGCCAGCTGGGATCATCTGTCCAGGCTGTGTCCCCTCTCAGCTTGGTGTTGGTCAATGAGAAAATGAACATGAGGCAGCAGTGTGCGCTCACAGACCAGAAAGCCAAACGTATCCTGGGCTGCATCAAGAGGAGAGTGAACAACAGGTCAAAGGAGGTGATCCTGCCCCTCTACTCTGCTTTCACGAGACCTCACTTGGAGTATTGTGTGCAGTTCTTTTGTCCTCAACATCAAAGGGACATGGAAGTGTTGGAAGAAGTCCAGAGGAGGGCCACGAGAATGATCAGGGGACTGGAGCACCTCCCATATGAAGATAGGCTGAGAAAGTTGGGGCTGTTGAGCCTGGAGAAGAGAAGGCTGCGTGGAGACCTCATAGCAACCTTCCAGTATCTGAAGGGGGCCTATAGAGATGCTGGGGAGGGACTCTTTATTAGGGACTGTAGTGATAGGAAAAAGGGTAACCACCTAAAACTTAAATGAGAGAAGTTAAGATTGAGATAAGGAAGAAGTTCTTTATTGTAAGGGTGGTGAGGCACTGGAATGGGTTGCCCAGGAAGCTGTGAATGCTCCATTGCTGGCGGTTTTCAGTGCTAGGTTGGACAGAAACTTGTTTGCATGGTTTAGTGGAGGCGTCCCTACCTGTGGCAAGGGGGTTGGAACCAGATGATTTTAAGGTCCTTTCCAACCCTCTATGATTCTATGATTTTTGTGCACCACCAGACTCTTCCCTGGCAGGGCAGCGTGAGAAACTGAAAAGTGCTTGACGTGGTGTTAGTGCTGCTCAGCAACAACTGAAACATTGGTGTGTTATCAGCATTATTTTTATCCTAAGTCAAAGCACAGCACTGTACCAGCTACTAGAAAAAACAAACAAACAAAAAAAAAAAACAACAAACCAACAAAAAAAACACCAACCAAAACTCTATCTCAGCTAAAACCAGAATACCTTAGCAACATGCTTTAACTTTGTTAGCCCTGAATTAGTAAGGTAAGGGGACTAGATGATTGCTGTGGGTCCCTTCCAACTGAAATAGTTCTGTTCTATATATGGCACTGCTTTTCTTGAGTCATTAGTGAACTGGACTGGTGGGTTTTGGTATGGGAGAGGGTTTTGTTTTGTTGTTTTTGTTTTTTTTTTTCTCTAGACGGTTGGCCTCATGGAGTAAAGGTGGTTGTTATCCATGGGAACCTGACATTACTTTTAGCATGTAGTGATAGTACTAGGGGCAACGGTTTTAAATTAAGAAAGGATAGACTTAGATTGGACATAAAGAAGGAACTATTTACTATGAGTGTGGTGAGGCACTGGAACATGTTGCTGAGTGAACTTGTGGGTGCTCCATCCCTGGAAGTGTTAAGGACCTGATTGGGTGGCGTTTATAGTGACCTGGTCTAGTGAAAAATGTCCCTGACCATGGCAGGAGGAGTTACACTAGGTGAGTTGTTTCTGAGATGATAATTCTTCTTTCATTATTAACATTATTCAAACTCTTATTAATCAAATACAAAATAAAAGAAGTCAACATTCCAGACTGCAGTTTTATTAGGCTGAGGATTTTCCAATAGATGACACATCAGAGCTTTCAGGCATAGGAACTGGAAAACAAATCTCAGATCACCGAGGAATAAACCCACACCCATGCCTCAGACCTGTTTGAAGGAGATACTTTGAGAGTCACACACGAAAAGAAAAAAATAGTTTCAGCTGTACAACTTCAAAGTTTCTCTAATATAAATCAGATTTTCACAAATACTAAAGTCCCAAAAGGCAGAAAATGTCCATTTAAAAGGAAACTTTTATCTCCATCTTGACAGATGCAACTGGAAATAATAAAGTTCTATCTGTTAAGCAGCAGTATTATTTTAGTGTCCCCTCTATATACTTTCTGTAGTATTGTTAGAATTCAAGACAATTGCTAGCATGTTCAAAGTCCGCTTAAAACACTGAAAAATTGCTGGGTGGTTCGCTATGTTACAGACTATTAATAGTAAAATGCCTTATTTTTCTATCCATGCAGACTGAAGGAAACAGGAAAGCCCACAAGGTGCTAACCTAGTTTTGAAGAAAAGGTGAATGAAATTGAGACTCATATACTCATATTTTGTCCATGCTACAAAAGGAGCAACTGAATTAAAAAGAAGTTACATATTTTCTTAAGGTGATATAAGTACATGTGTCATCAGCAGTGCCTCTGCAACACATGAGACCAACAGCATCCTGGGCTGCATAAGGAAAAGCATTACCAAGAGGATGAGAGAAGTGATCCTTCTGCCCTGGTGAGAGACATCTGGAGTGCTGGGTCCAGGTCTGGGGTCCCCACTGCAAGGGAGACATGGACATGCTGGAAGCAGATCAAGCAAAGGGATGCTAAAATCCTTTGAGACTGGAACATCTGTCATATGAGGAGTAGCTGAGAGAGCTATAACTGTTTATCCCAGAGAAGAGTAAGCTCAGGCCAGTGTTGTCATTGTGTATGAATAGTTGATGGAAGAGAATAAAGAAGACACAGCCAAGCTGTTCTCAGTGGTGCCCAGTGACATGGCAAAACACAAGGTGCATAAACAAAGTATAAGAGATTCCATTTAAATATACGAAAAAACTTTTTTACTTTAAGGATGATCAAACATTGGAAGAGGCTGCCCAGAGAATTTTTGTATGTCCATGAGTTACCATGGGCAATATTTTGCTGCCTTAGTGATTTGTATTCTCTCTTGCCCACACATGAAGAAAGCCACTCCAGACATTTTATAATCAGTTGCCAACTACTATAGTGTCTTACTTTCTGGAAGAGTCTTTCAGGTCTGAATCCCAACCATTCACTGCTAGAACTGCTGAAAGCTGCAGCTTTGATGCATTCACCACTAAATAATCACAAATGTACTGAAAAAATAGTGTCCTGTTTGTATCAAAACTCACCCAAAGTGAGTGGAAACTCAGAAATATAATCTACTGGAACTCAGACAGATCACTCAGTTTCCACAGTGTAAAATGAGCATAATGTTATTGCAAGAGGATACATGAGTTTTGCCAATATATGTTAATAGAATCTAATTATATGGTGATGAAGGTCACAGAAAAATTCAGAACAAACCTGGAAATTTAGTTTTTGAGCAATTTCTATGGGAAATCAGTACTAGAAAAATTCTATGAAATTATGTTAAACATTAATCTATGTGACAAAAAGAAAATAATGAATTGTTATTTTTTAAGTCAATACTACACTTTCATCTGCTCTGAAGATTTAGAGATCTGTCTGAAAAAGAAGATAATTAAGTAAGCAAAGACTGCATTTTAATGCTAAAAACCAGAACGATACTAAAATAGTGAATTAAAGTTTCACATTAAACATTATTTTTTTTAATTTCTTGTTTATAACTCAAGTCTACAAAGTAATTTAATGTTAATTTAATGTGCTTCTAAAAGCTTCTATACAATCTGCTACAAATCTATTTCCTTATGTTTTTCTTGTAAAATTGTTTGCAACAATTTTAAAACTAGAGAGTATTCCTATTTCTTGCTTTAATATCAGACCTTTTTTTTTTTTAATTTTATTTTTGGTTTGTTTTCTTGTTTGTCTGTTTTTCCGTATATCATGTGTACATCTCAGGATAGTTCTTGACTAATCTGTACATCTATGCATCTTCAGTAAACTGGAAATTAACATAAGCAGGCTATCACGTGTTAAAATAAGATTTTTTTTCTCACATATTTTGCATTTTATAAAATATTTAGGAAAACAAATATTAATAATTTCAATATTTCTTCCTAGGTTTGGAAACTTAGTGTTTCAATTCACAGAAGTCTTTCTTCCATTGTTAAAATTAATTTTCGTGCCTCTATACTTCTGGTCAGATTTTATCTTTATTTAATAATGGAGTTCTTACTTTTTTTTAAATAATAGTAATAATAGATGCTGTTATTACTGTTCTTAAAATGCAAAGAGCAAACAGAAATTGGAGGTATATCTTATCTATATGTGCATAAAGATATAGGCGTATGTAAATCACATATGTATCACATTTTTAGAAATGCTCAGCAGACTGTAAAGATATGATACTTTTGTTTGTGTGAAAATCAACAGTCTTTCACGGAAAACCAATGATGCATGCAACCACGGAGCAAGAAAGTCTGAAGGTAGAAGAGATTTGCTATACTAGCCCATATTAAAGTGTGGTATAAAAGGATATGCTATCTCATTTCAAACATCTATGCAGAGGGCAGAGGCTTACAAACTTGGGACTGTGGACTGTGGACTCTCAGGGGTTCATAACAACTTCTCAAAGGCCTGTGAACATTATTAAGACAGACAAGTCTACCACAGGCTGGCTTAAACTCTGTAAGGTCTGCATTGCCTGATTTTTTTTCTAGGGATTTATAGAAGTAAGATTATTCTGAAGTGAAGAATTTGTCATGTTTTCAGTACATTTGGTCTTTCTGGATAATTTTCTTTTAATTTTCATATTTATTCATCTCACTCTTTTAATCTTTAAATACTAATTGCTAGATTTTTTAATTAAATAGTCACTAAGATAGTCAAGTCCATAAAAGTTTGTCAGGTTTCACTGTCATGACTGCAAGTTTTCTCTTTTACCTCCTCATCAAAATTTATTTGTAAAAATAGTGGGTATAAAACTGAATAAGATATATTGGAATCCAAGTCTCAGAAGGCTAGGTTTTTATACCTTATATCACTTAGTCTTACTATTTCTATGCAAACATTCTGTAAAACGTTGAAATTAAATGTAATAATACACATTTCACGGTATTTTTTAGATTAAATTGATTTAAATATCATATTTCATAAGGTATTATCTTACAAAGCTACTCTTTTCTTGTTAGTACTTCAAACTAAAACAGAATATGACATTCTATCTTGTGTATTTGTCCTGGGTTCAGCAGCAGCAGTCATTTTTCTGCTTCTTGATGGCTGGTGCAGCGTTGTGTTTGTGATTTTGGGCCTGGGAACAGCGCTGATAACACCAGTGTTTTCAGTTACTGCTTGGTAGTGTTTTGTCTGGCCAAGGACTTTCTGAGTCTCATGCTCTGCCAGGGAGGAGGGGAAGCCGGGAGGAAGCAGAGACAGGACACCTGACCCAAACTGACTAAAGAGGTTATTCCATACCACAGCAGGTCATGTCCAGGGTGTGAGGACAGAAAGCAGAGATCTGGAAGGGTGTGGTGGTGACTAGGGGGTGCAGGGCATGGTCAAGTTTTTGGGATTGGGGGTTTCGCTGCTAGGGGGTGCACTGGCTGGGTTGGGATTGGGTGTTTCGCTGCTGGGGGGTGCACTGGCTGGGTCGGGCTTGGGGAGCAGTTGTATTCTCTTTCTTTGGACTTCTCTTGTCATTGTTATTACTGGTGGTAGCAGCAGTGATTTGTGTTATACCTTAGTTACTAAACTGTTCTTATCTCAACCTGTGCGAGTTGAATTCTTTTGATTCTCCTCCCCACCCTCCCAGGACTGGGGGAAGAAAGAAGGGGGAGTGAGCGACTTTGTGAGTTATTAGTCTGGGTGAGGCTTAAACCATACAGTATTCTATCCCATTATTTTTAATTCACCAGTTGAATCATGTTGTTTCAGTATATAATTGTTCACTTTGTATGATGCAAGTAACCTATAGTGAGGCTGATGAACCATGCACGTCAGTAAGGCAAAAAGTGCTGTGAAAATCATTATTTCCTCTTACAGCAATGATCAGAAATTGCTGCTACAAAAGGGATTGTGAAGATACCATGTCAAAAAACCTGTCATATAAAATTTTTCTGATACAAGTTAAATGAAGTTGTGGTATGAACAATATGGAGAGAAAGGATCATAAGCAGGCACACCGTAGGCAGTCAAGACAAGCAGTGACATCTAAAAAGTATGCTTCCAGTAACAGCTCAGCCTGATATGAAAAAGATTAAGTTTCTCTCTTCTCCTGTAGAAATAGAAAGATGCTATATAAAGTCCCAGTTGGGGGAAAATCTGAAGACTGGACATACAGTCTTCTAACCTCTGTCACATGCATTTAAACTTCTTTCCATTCTTTGAGCTGTTAAGAAGAGTGAAATTCCTATCTAGTGTTTTAAAGACAATCACAAGTGACACGAGAATTGTTACATCCAATCTGTCCTTAAACACTTCCAAGGATAGGGCATCCTCAACTTTTCTGGGCAACCTGTTCCAGTGTCTCACCACTCTCACAGTAAAGAATTTCTTCCTAGTATCTAATCTAAATCTACTCTTTTCTAGTTTAAAGCCATTCCCTCTTGTTTTATCCCTACATGCTCTTGTAAAAAGTACCCATCTAGCTTTCTTGTAGGCCCCTTTTGGTTATTGGAAGGCTGCTCTAAAGTGCCTCCAGAGTCTTCTCTTTTCCAGGCTGAACAACCCCAAATCTCTCAATCTATCTCCATGGAGAGAAATAGTGATTGCATTTTCAGACACAAACGTTAATCTTAAAGATAAACCATCCATATTATTTTTAAACTGCATATATTAAAGGAAAATAGAAGCATGGAATCACAGAATCTTTCTGGTTGGAAGAGACTTTTGAGTCCAACCACTAACCTAGCTCATCAGTAAACCATGTCCTTAAGCACTATGTCTACATATCTTTAAATACCTCCAGGGATGAGGACTCAACAGCTTCCCTGGGCAGTCTGTTCCAATGTTTAACAACCCTTTCAGTGAAGAATTTTTGCTAATATCCAATCAAAACCTCCCCTGGAACAACTTTTCTGGATGGATCTTTCCCGGGCCAGTAGCGTATTATGGGGTTGTTGTGACAAATTCAGAATGTGGCAGTGAGTGTTCTTGAAACTCATACAGTTGGTCTCAGCCCATCAATCTGGCCTGTCCATAACCCTCTGGAAGGTTCTACAGTAGATCAGCACGCCTGCCCAGCTTGGTGCACCTGATTCCCTTGTCCAGATCATTAAAGATATTTAACAGAACAGGCCTCACTACTGAGCCCTGAGGAAAACCAAGTGTGACTGGTTACCAACTGGATTTAAATGTTCACTTCCACTGTTTGGACTTGGCCATTCAGCCAGTTTGTCATCCAGTGAAGAGTATACCCATAAAAGCCACAAGCAGCCAGCAGCAAATGACACAAAAGAAAGCCAAAAACCTCACAATGTTCTCATGACTTTTAGTATCCCTCCACGCTCAAAGCCCTGCATTATCCAAAGTTTTACTCTTTATTTGTAATTGGAATTCCCCATTCACATAAGATTTTTAAAATTTTATTCACATTTGTAGTTATCTACCTGAAACTTGGTTAATTAAAATATGATGACCTGAATAAATACCCCATTTCTGAAAATGCCATCAATATTGTCATGTCATGATGCTAATCTATACATTCCTTGTAAATCAGCCACTTGTTTTGCACTTACTGTGTTAAAAATGACACTACAAATTATATTTTCTATAATCCACAAGGGGAATGCCTCCTGAATAAGAGCATCTTTTTTTTTTTGCATTTCGGAAAATCGCCTTGGTGACTCTTAATAGAAACTTAATTTCACAGCCACGTTCCATAATTCTTTTTGTAGTGAAGTGTGATATTCCCTTCACTGTCTGAGATTGCCATTGAGCTGTACTACAGCTTGCCATACCCATGTTATGAGTGAAGCCTCAGTCTTCATTGTACTTCACAATTTGGGGATAAACTTCTCCAAAAACAGTGGATGAGTCAAAAATATTACTTGTAACATCCTGAATCTCTTTGGAAATATATGTTAACATTTACTTTGTTCCTGGAAAAATTAAAAATCACACTCACATCACACTTGCCACATTCTCAGCTTAGTTGAATGCAAAAGTATACATATATATATGAATGCCTTTCCTTTGCTTTTCTGAAAACAACTTGAATGTTGTCAGCTTCACTGGAACTTAGTCTTGAAACAAAAAATAGTATTTGAATTAAAAAAGGAGTATGTATGATAAAGATGTCACGGAACCACAAAATCACAGAACAGTTGAGGTTGTATGAGACCTCTGGAGGTCATCTTGTCCAACCCTCCACTCAAGCAGGGCCACCTAGAGCCAGTTACTAGGGACCATGTCCAGACAGCTTACAAATATGTTGTAGGAGGGAGACTCCACAACACATCTGGGCTACCTGTGCCATTGTTTGGTCATTGTCAGAGTAAAAAAGTGATTACTGATGTTCAGACAGCACCTTCTGTACTTCAGTTTGTGCTCATTGCCTCTAGTCCTGTCACTGGATGCCACTGAAAAGAGCCTCTCTCCATCCTCTTTCCATTCTCCCTTCAGGTATTTATATACATTTATGAGATCCCTCCCTGGACTCTCTTCTACAGGCCAAAGAGCTCCAGATCTCTCAGCCTTTCCTCATAGGAGAGGTGCTCCAGTTCCTTTACCATCTTTGTCACCCTTTATCGGACTCTCTACAGTATATCCGTGTATGTCTTATAGTGAAGAGCACAGAACTGCATACAGTATTCCAGGTGTAGCCTCACCAGTGCTGATTAGAGGGGAAGAACCACCTCCCTCAACCTGCTGGTGATACTTTGTCTAACACAGTCGAGGACACTATTAGCCTGCTTTGCAGCTTGGTGTCCATTAGGACCTTCAGGCCTTTTTCTGCTTTTCAGCTGGGTGGCCTTTAACATGTACTGGTACCAGGGATTGTTCCTTCTCAGGTGCACAACTTCACGCTTCTCCTTATAGTGCTGTCATAAACTGTCATCACTAGTTCTCACTAGTAAAATGCACCTAATGCCTAGAAATTCACAATGTTAAACAGTATATGAACTGAAAATAGAAAATCATTAACAAAGAAATTAAAACATGAAATGATACTTGGCACAGCATGGAATTATTAAACTGAAACATATTTTGAGAAAAAAATACAGAATATGAAAGATTTATTTCCAATAAGACTTGTTTACTGGGTGTAATACTAGTGAATTACAAACTGCTGAGCCCCTACAAGTGGATTCATGTTGCTTTTGAAACAAAATTGACCAAAATTTATCTTCATTTTTTAATATTATACGTTATGAATTTATTTCTTCTAATATTTCTGTTTAAGCCATAAACCAAATATTTCTGTATTGAGACACAATTCTACAAGAGATTACAATTTAAATACCTACAGCTATATATATATACATGCATATATGTGCATATGTATATCTATAAATACAACATTTTAATAATGCAAAGAAAAACCTGACACAGGACATGACTCCAGAGATTCCTTTTTTCCTCAAATATTTTTTCCTTTGTTCTTTTATAAAATTGAACACCCTCCCATGACTCTTCACCTTGCAAAATAATAAAAAAAAAAGAAATCCCCCAAAACAAAGCAGAAAAAAGCTTCTTTGTGATCAATGTTCCAGCTCTTTAGCAGCATCAGTTAATTAAAACTTAATTCCCAGCTCAACTTGCATTGGAAATCAAGCCTAAAATATAGCCAGGTTAAGCCCTTTAAAGAGATCTTGCACTCCATACAGGGCTAAGGATTTACTATTCATATAAAATATTTACTGTAAGGTTTGTTGCAAAGAAACGTAAGCTCCAGACAGACAAAAGTAAACTGACAATTTTTTCTTCCTTAGAAACAGAAAAATTTTAGACTGCAGAGTCACATGATAATTAGTAAAGAAGATTATGGGTTATTTTCCTGCTACTTAAGTAGAATTATTAGAGTCTAAATGTTAACAGACTAAATCCAAAATAAATTACTTCTTTGTCTGAATTGACTCTTCTTCTTTAAAGTGCATCCTCATTATTTTTTCCAAGAATATGTGGTTTTGTGTATCAGCCCTGTATCATTATTTTTTAAAAGAATCAGTTCAGAGTGATCACTACAGAAGCTGACAGTTACACTGCAGAAGGGAACCTAGGCTTATTTTGAAGGTTATCAAATCCAAACAGAAGACAATATAATCTGCAAAACCAGTGGAGCTGTGTTCATAAGCTTACCCCAGGCAAACCAAATGTTCTGTTCATATTTACTCCTTGTTTGCTACTGAAAGGAACTGTAAAGGCTAGAAAGGAATCTTTGATCATATTTTACTCCTATGGGACCTCCCTGTGTCTGAAGTAATATGATCTGTACTATTTTCAAACCTCCTAAAGTGAAATATTGGAATGCAGTATTTTGAAGATACATCTCCATTGGAAATACTGATCCCCTAGGATACAGCTAAGATTTAGCTGTAGGTAAAATGGTAGCTGACTTTAATATACCTCACCTGCCACTGGCGGTGGGCAGAACATATTTTTATTCAGTCTTCAGAAGTGCTCTCCCCAGTTCCTGGGAGGAATTAGAACCAGATAACCCCTTAGCAAGTATCTGTCATGTTGGCTGAAGTACAGAGCAGTTAGGAAAAATCCCAGCCACAAACAAAACCCTCTTGTTTTGCAAGCCTACTCAAAAGCAAGTCACAAAATAACAAAGTTGCATGCTTTGAAATACGCGATAAATAGGCATGGATTATTTGTGCTGTCAGCTTCACTGCAATTTTCCCTGTCATGTTTGCAGTGCTGGTGGATGGAGAAAGAACACAAGTGCACAGTCTGCATTTAACCTCTTCTATGGTCCATTCTGCCAGTGAGACAGCTGATTATAACAAGCAGCAAATGAAATGGAAAAGAAAGCAGAAAGAATATGGCAGGTGAAGATAATAAAGTTATTGGTAGTATGACTGCATAGCTGTTAAATGAAAGCATGCCCTGTGAGAGATTCTGAAAGAATGAAGCATGATGAAATTGCATATTGGCACAGACAAGGACTCCTACAATCCTAGACCTTCTAGTAATCTTGCATACAAGCCAGGCTTCATCTGTCCAGTTCAGAGAATGCGTCACAAGTTCAGCATCTGGAGCAGTGCTGACAGAAGAGCATAAGATAACCCAGTCTGAATAGCCAATAGGGCAGCCAAGTGGATTTCTAGTGAGATACTTGTATCTACAAGGTTATGTATGCGCCTTAGGGGGTGGTGAGATCTGCTAGCAGACTCTGACCAGGCCATAAGTAGGAGCAGAATCAGGTAATTTCTGTTCACACTTATGTCAGTGATACTTGGGTGTAACATGCTGTCAGTAAAGCCACTACTATTTGTCCATCTGTGGGCAGTTGACTGTGTCTATAGAAGCATATGTGTGGGCATGTACGTGCATCATAGCAAAACAGGAAGGACAACTCAAGTCCTGAAGTCCATTGGATCCAGTCAGAACTTAAGGATTTACACAGGCATTGCTTTCTCCATCTGCAAAATTAGTCTAATGAGTCAGAAGTGATACCAAGCTGGTTAGCAACAACTTACTGCAACCCCCAGAGACAAATAGGTCATTTAGATAGTACAACAGTATTTGAAAAGTATTTTGATAGTGTGAAAAATCCATAAATTAAAGATAAAATTAGTTTTGACCTGCAACAGACACTTATACCCCCAAGTGCAGCAGTGCAAATGAAATCTTGTGACAAAGCACTTTCATTGGGTTAATACATAATGAAGTAAATATAAATGTTAACATTTCTATTGGGCATTCATTTTTCAGTTACAGTGATCCAATATAGAAGTAGATTATGTAGAAATATAATCTAGAAAACCAAACTTTACTATGAAAATAGTGTGTTCAATTGATATCTTTTATATTTTCAGTATTCAAACAGGATCATGTATCAAGATTTTGTACATTAATTCTTCAGGTTTCCAAGTTGCCATGGGTTCAGCAGTAGCAGTCATTTTTCTCCTTCTTGGTAGCTGGTGCAGCACTGTGTTTTTGATTTTGGGCCTGGGAACAGCGCCGATAACACCAGTGTTTTCAGTTACTGCTTGGTAATGGTTTGATCTGACCAAAGACTTTCTGAGTCTCATGCTCTGCCAGGGAGGAGGGGAAGCCAGGTGGAAGCAGAGACAGGACACCTGACCCAAACTGACCAAAGAGGTTATTTCACACCACAGCACGTCAAACCCAGGATGTAAAACTGGGGAAAGTAGAGACCTGGAAGGGTGTGGAGGGTGCACTGCGGGGGGTGCACTGGCTGGGTCGGGCTTGGTGAGCAGTTGTATTCTCTTTTGTTGTATTTCTCTTGCATTATTACTGGTGGTAGCAGTAGTGATTTGTGTTATACCTTAGTTACTAAACTGTTCTTATCCCAGCCTGTGTGAGTTGCATTCTTTTGATTTTCCTCCCCTTCCCCCCGGGACTGGGGGAAGAAAGAGAGGGAGGGAGGGAGTGACAAAACTGCGGGGGGGGGTGGTGGTGGTGGTTAGAGGCTTAAGCCACGACACAAGTGTAGGAGTTATTTTAGCCTAGGCTCACTAGTGATAAATCCTAAGCCAAAGATATTAAATATTTTGCTTTGCTACTATAAAAGGTAGCATTAACTTCATTTACAAGATGACTAGAAATGTATTAGTATCAATTGTTCCTGTCAAGCATGATTATCTCAAACTAATAATAATTAGTTATTTCCATTCCTGTAGAGATGTCAGATGCAGAACACGCTCAGCTCATTTTAATTTAGTATTCTCTATATTTCAAGAAGTCTCTCAAATGAAGATAATAGAGTATCTTAGCAGAAAAAAAAAAAGTGCTAAGAAGTATTTGAGAATAGTACATGTTAACACTGCAATACTCTTTCTAGAGTATGAAAGAGCTGCCACTGCTGGCGGCACCTGGATTTTTTTATTTCTCTCCTTCTTAGTAGCTGGTGCAGTGCTGTGTTTCTAGCTTTAGTCTGAGAAGGGTGCTGATAATACACCTGATGGTTTAGTTGTTGCTAGGTCACATTTACCCTGATCGAGGACTTTTCAGTCTGTCATGATCTGCTAGTGAGGAGTGGTACAAGAAGCCAGGGGGGAAGCAGAGGCAGGGCAGCTGACCGAAACTAGCTAAAGGGATATTCTGTATCATAGAGTGTCATGATCAGTATATAAACTGGAGGTAGTTAGCCAGGAGGGACTGAACACTGCCTGGGGACAGATTTGGCATCAGTCAGCTGTATGCAACTTACTTAAATTTACACTGATTTAAAAGATTTTGTCCTAATGATTATGAAATTAGGCCAGTGCTACTTATCAAATATCTAATCAAGTATAAATAGTCTAATTGCATTTTTGAGTGGATGAAATCATTATTAATGATATGCTGGCAATTATAAATTTTTCACCACACAACAGAAAGGTCTTGGTGTTGTTAAGTATTATTCAAATAGAAATAGTGCTGTATCAAATATATTATACTTCATGGACATTTGATTCTTCACCTGTAGAAGATATTAAAAAATTAAAATATACCTGGAGAGCACTCAGGCTACATTAGCTCTGAGTTCTTTCAAAATTCAAGAAGAAAAATTACTTTGGTAAAGGTGGGATTTCACTTATCTAAAGGTATTTAGCAAAAAAAATTAGCTCTGTTTCAGAATGGAGAAAGTGAACTACTAAAGATACCCTGCTTAAACAGACCTTGAATTCTCATATTTGAAGTAGATATGTAGCCTTTAAATATTGTCTAAATGAATCCCTTTTTAAGGGTATACAAGAAACTTCCAAAGTTTTGGTAATAAACCAGGACTTCTTTAAAATCCTATTTAAACAGCTAGTGAACTGCAAAGCTAAACACAATTTTTTTTCAGAGTGAAGCTATATGGCAAGCTTTCTTTGAAAGAAAGTGGTGGGCAAGATGACCTCCTTAGGACTCTTGATTTGTACAACACCCACTGCTGAGAGCCCTGGGGACATAGCCACTATAAAAAAGTGCTCAGAATGCTCCTGTGCTAACTAGCTTCCATATAAACAAGGTATTTAGAAACATTCTTTTCTGTATCTTCATCTTTTTGTCCAGAAAAAAGGACAGAATTCTAATCAATCATCAGCCTAGACCAAGATCATCTGACCTATACACAAACTTGAGCCAAAGGTCTGGCCATTCATTTAATGTTTGTGTGTTACATGTTATATTCCCTTTTTGGGTATCTGTTAGAGTTGTCATTTCTCTACCTGTGGAAGGAAAGACTTCTTCTACCCCAGCATTATAGAAGGAATGAAAAAGAAATGGAAACCAGGAAATTAATTTCTTTTTTTCTTTTCTTCAGAGAAACAAATAAGAAGAAATGAGGATATTGAAAAGACCCATAGGCTATGTAGTTTATGCTGAACTTATTGCACCATCTCCTTTTGTCATACTGGAAAACTGAAGAGGAACTGAAATTCTGCTTCCTAAAACAGCCTAAAGTGAGAATTTTGCTAGGAATTTTAATAACAGAATCTTATGTCTCTTCAGTAAAGGCCTTGGTAATCCATGACATGTAAGAGCATCAGAGACTTCTCAGTCATGGGAAAATTAGAAAATGCAATGAATGGGGAAAAAGGAATATAACAATATAAGGTATTGCAAGGCAATCAGTCTATTTGCCACATTCATCCTAAAACCTCCAAGATACTGGACTTTAAGAATGCAACATAAAGAAAAAAACACATTAATATAAAAACTTACTTTCATTTTTTTCTTCCTGGTAAAGGCAAACCATTGCACTACTAGAAAAATGCCCTTGCATTTCCATTAAGGTTGCCACAAATCCCCCTTTAGAAAGAATGTCTGCTGGGAAGGAAATCTTCCATGCTCACACGTATTTTGCAGTTTGAGTAGTAGGAATAGAAAATTAGCTTCTACAAAGTGGATAATGTCTGCAAGATATTGAGAAAATAAAATGCTAAGTATAGATTATACTATGAAGGGAATTTAAGGTGTAAGCCCGCAAGATGCATACAAATCAGTAAGAATAGAGACATGATATAAGCCATGTTTAAATAAAATAATACCACAAGGGACAAGCTGATAAAAAGAGATCTCTTCTTTATATCATTCTTTGTTAGCTAATATTCAATGAGAAAAAAAAAAAGGATGAACTTCTGTGAGACATACCCCTTTCTCTTTAATCCCCAACATGGTAGTGGATTTACCTGCAGAAAAAGCAAACCAAAGTGACATTGCGTCCTCATAGTAAAGGGTTGATACAGTTTTTTAGGATTAAATACAATTTAATTTGAAATTAAACTAAATACTTTGAAAACTCAGTCATTAGGTTTATTTTGCTATGGACCTTCCATTATTTAACATACCTCAGTCCAGTCAATAATAAATATTCTCGCACTGAAAGTTAAGCAAATATTTAAGCATTTTTTGTGCTTATCCCCTAGTTACACAGTACTTTGGAAGAGCATGTTTTAAAATTCATGTTGGAACCCCACTTTTATGCAAAATTTATTGCAAGTAAGATGACTCCCTATTCTATCTATTTGTCCTTCTAAATAGCAGGTGAATATAGGTCTTTAATGTCGCCTAGACCATCAGGTAAGTTGTTCTTCATCACAAAAATCTGTTTATGTTCATGGACATTCAACATACTCTATGAAAATAAAGTCTTTTTGCAGTTCACTGAACATTTAGGGCCAAATCATAGAATCATAGAATAGTTAGGGCTGGAAAGGACCTTAAGATCATCTAGTTCCAACTCCCCTGCCATGGGCAGGGACACCTCCCACTAAACCATGCTAACCAAGGTTCTGTTCATAAACCAAATAACCTCATCATTTCTCATTAGTGAGAAAGGTCAACAGTGCTATAGCACAGAAAAAAACACTTCTAAAAAAGTACTTGACACAAGCTACAGTTGTGTTCTTTTGAAGCACCAAAGAAAAGAGAAGCATGGCTTTGTCTTTTTTCTTTTTTCTTTTTTTTTTCATTGATATGCTTTTTTAATTAGTCAACTGCTTTTTTAGTCGTAACTTTTTCTATATGTTGCACATGTTTCTGTACATTTTCCCAAGAAGTCGGAATGTGTTATGCCTCCAGAACTTAAGGCACTTAAAATAACTTTAGATATCATTAGTTTCATTGGTAGGGTCTTTATATCCCAAAATGTGTTAAATTACTGTTTCCTTCATGGTTTGAAGAATCCCCTATACTGCTTATTTCACTGAAGTTTTTATTGCATTTTTGTAAATAGCTTTAGCATTATTTTATAAAATGTGCAGGAGGGTTATCTTTTCCAGGTGCTTTACCACCATTCATGTTTTGTTTTGTTTTGCTTTTTTTTTCATAAGTTCAGTCACTTCTTTTGCTCACATCATTATAGGATATTATTAACCTTTTTTGAAGACTTTTGAAAAGTACTGACAGTGTAAAAAACGGAGACATCTCTTTAGTAGATTAAATCTATGTAAAAGTTCACTAAAACTAAAAGGAACAAATTATGCTTATTTCGACCTTGATGAAGAATGAGTTAAAAAAATTAAATACAAAGAAAATATTCCATGCCCATTCCATTACCTGATTTTTTTTCTCTGAGGAGAGATCTAGCATCTTACTATAACGTTTCCACTACATCATCTCACAAAAGTTGGAGTTGGAACATTTAAGAGTTGATCCAATGCCTCATGTAGTTAAAAGTTTGGAGTTCAACTAACTCAATTACTTTTCTAAAAAAACACTTCACCCTATCTCTAAAACCTATGATGCAAAATGAAAATAAGTAAGAAGAGGAATGCAAGGTCTTCCATTAAATGCCATCAAAGACACCTGTTTCTTTCCTCTGACTATGTAGGCAAATTAAATTTTTTAAGACTTAAGGTCTGTACTTAAATAACTCATGCTGTACTTCATCTTATTTTTGGAGGAACTTTCATGGATTTCTAATCTTCTTCTGTATTTCTATTTTCAAGTACAACTGTCAGGTAACTATGTAAAAAACAAGTCTGTGGGAAAAAGGAAATGCCCTGTTTGAAGTTAAAGTTGAAAATTAGAAATGGAGGGAGGTTATAAACATTTCTCAGTTTCTATAAGCAAACTTGAAAATTATCTGAATGATATGCTCCTGTCCAACAGAATTTTTCAGATCATAGTCATAGCTTATAGATAAACAAACAATGGGCTGAATCCCCAAATGAATCTCATATGTCTCTGCAAATCATGTCAAAACTCTCACTGCTATTAAGGGAGTCAGGAATTCAACACCAGCTAAGAATAGTAACGCTCATGACATCTTTATATGAACTATTTGCGCTACAGCACAAGAATGTATTAAAAAGAGTCAGTACCTTGTAATGTAAATTCCAGTAATCTGCTGCAGCACAATAATTCATCTAAATAGTCTGACTAAAATTTCATTCTTCTTAAAAAAAAAAAAAAATAATTAATGATGGCACTTCCACTCCTCTTGAAGTTTAACATAATATTTTAGACTAGACAGGGATAGATTAATAATATTAAAATTACAACACTTAATATTCTAAATATATGCATAAATAAACCCCCTCCATTTTTACTTTTAAGAACTCTTATAGACAAGTTTCATAGAAGCTTGATATGCCTGATTAATCTTTGGTGTTTTAATCTGAAATATTAAACAATTTACTTTTCATCCTTCCTTTTCACGCATCATTAAAATATTGTTGCACTATTATGTCTGTAGATACAACCAGAAATAATTAGTGCAGAACAAATTATCCATCCACATGTGTCTAAGGAAAGAATAAGTTCATATGGATATTGACAAACAAAATTGCATGTACACATAAGGGTTCTTAAGAAGGTGGTGATGCTAATCCATGCCAAAAGACATTAAAGCCAATATAATAAATGTGTTGCCACTGGTTCTAAAGAGACATTCTAAAGAATGAAAAATAAAAATAAAATAAGATAAAAGTTTGAGCTCTTCATGACTTAAAACAAAATGCAAGCTTACGAGTTTTGAGCTTTACCTAGCAATCATCTTGACGTGAAAGTTTATTTATAAAAATTTATAGTAAGCAGGCCTTAGCTATACAAAGGACAGTAGTTTTCATGAAAGAGCATGAATGCCATTATGAAATCTACATAATAAATAAAAAGAATACTTGCAAATTATTAACTTTTATTTCCTTTACTGTGAACATTCTCCACACAATATAAGCTCAATTTTTCAGAGACCCACAGCTACTGTGTTAATGGTCCTATAAAGTCTGCATATATACATCCCATATGTATCATAGATTCAATGACAAAGCAATTCCTTTCTAAATTATTCACTTCTTTTTTCTATTGACACCAGAGAAAGAAAGGTAAGGTTTTTAAGAACTATTTTAAAAGCCTATTACAAAAAAGCAAAAATCAATTATTGCCTCCATAAAAGTCATTCACATAGAAAGAAAAGTAGAATACTTTGTGAGTGACTGTACATCAGATGGCAGAAATCAATAGTTTCCTTAAAGAAAGTATCCTTGGGGATAGAAAGGTTTAAGGTTTGAATAGAACAGTAGCTTCAGTGCCTGGCATCTGCAGAACTGATAATACAGTTTCTAATCCCTGCCCAGGAGCGGGTAAAAAAATTACAATTTTCTAATCCCTGATCAGGAGCGGGTAAAAAAATTACAGTTTCTGAAATCTAATGATCTTTTATGCTAACTTTCCTGTAGAGATGCTTGAGCACTTCTTTACCTGAGGGATACGTTAAAAGACCAACCAAGTAATTCAGAAAACTGCTACAGTTTAACCAGCAATATTGGAATGATGTTTACACTTCCTTCTGGGTCCCCTAATGGCTGTTGAAATCTCAAATACCTCAGACAACAGCTTGATTTTTCACTGGCAAAGATTATCCTGACATGAAGGAAATATTTTATGTAGTA
Organism: Myiopsitta monachus; assembly: GCA_017639245.1. Classification (NCBI taxonomy): domain Eukaryota; kingdom Metazoa; phylum Chordata; class Aves; order Psittaciformes; family Psittacidae; genus Myiopsitta; species Myiopsitta monachus. The sequence continues at coordinate 57,891,405 of CM029919.1, forward strand.
CTTGTAAATCTACTTTGCAAGTTAAGCTCACCTTGAAGTGCAAAAGCCCAAGCATAGGGATTTCTCATGTCTAGGATTAATTGTTACCACTCCCTGGTAATGTCCTGACTCCGTATCTTCATTATCTAATTCTCTTTTCCTGTGTTCCAGGTACCATGTAAAGGAAAAGTGCACCTACAGAGTAATAGTGTTCTCCAGCTCATTACATCATACTCTGTTGTAATGATTCACTCCAGAGAACTGGGATGAAATGACTTTGAACGCATATCCATCAACAGGTTACTTGATTTTAATTGTTTCAGGTCACTAGCAACCCGTCATGTTTGCTTCTCGTGTCTGTTTTGTAGACAACTAACTAATTACAGACAAAACAAATCACAAGAAGGTGACTCTGGGGGCATGTTTCACACCAAAAATTATTCTCTGCAGTCAGTGAAAAAAAAGTTCAACCCAGTGTAGGATCTTTCCGTTTTACAGTACTGCCCACAACTTCCTAGGAATATACTGTCCTGGGTTCAGCAGTAGCAGTCATTTTTCTTCTTCTTAGTAGCTGGTGCACTGCTGTGTTTTTTTACTTTCAGCCTGGGAACAGCGCTGATAACACCACTGTTTTCAGTTGTTGCGAAGTAATGTTTACTCTGACCAAGGACTTTCTGAGTCTCATGCTCTGCCAGGGAGGAGGGGAAGCTGGGAGGAAGCAGAGACAGGACGCCTGACCAAACTAGCCAAAAGGGTATTCCATACCACAGCGCGTCATGCCCACTATATAAACTGGGGAGCAGTTATCCGGAAGGGTTAGATCACTGCTTGGGTCAGGCTGGGTATCGGACAGCAGGTGGTGAGCAGTTGTATTCTCTTCCCTTGTTATTTTCCTTATCATTATTATTGGTGGTAGCAGTAGTGGTTTTGTGTTATACCTTAGTTGCTGGACTGTTCTTATCTCAACCCGTGGGAGTTACATTCTTTCAATTCTCCTCCCCATCTCTTCAGGAGTGGGGGAAGGGAAAGTGAGGGGGAGCGAGCAAGCAGCTGTGTGGTTCTGGGTTGCTGGATGGGCTTAAACCATGATGTATATTAAGAGCAGTCATTGTGAAAAGAAACTAATGGATTTGCATAACGGAACTGACCCAAGGTGCTTTACCCCTCAGGTAATACTACTGCATGGAAAGAAGGGAAGAAAGAACAGAAGACAGAAGAAAAAGAAGGCAAGAAGGAGAGGAGCAAAAGTAGGAAGGCAGGGAAGGAAGAAGGGAGGGAGGAAGGAAGAGAGGGATAAAATATGTTACATTGTTTCAGACAGTCCTATGAATGTCATGAGGACTGAGAGGACTCAGGACCAAATGTTCTGTAGCTTGTTCATCTGACCTGGGAGATTAAAACCTAAGAAATATGTCTGAAAAACATGCTGCTCTTCCAGACCTTGAGGGGAGGGTGTCCCCCTGGGTGCACTTCATTTATCAGTACAGTAGTGAATACTGCATATATATAATTAACATAAAAAAAGTTTAAAATATTTTTTCTACTATTTAACTTCAGAAAGACTTCTCTTAGAGATTTATAGATTGCCATTTTTTAACCATAAAAGTAGTGAGGACTGAGAAAACTGTTTTTGAAAGGGAATAAATTATCAGTCCTTCAGACACACTTACCCCAGCTTGGGGAGACAGAAAATCTTCTGTCACTAAGTTCTAATTAAGCTGCACTTCTGCCAAGTCTATTAGGTGTACATGTTGAACCTGATTCTTTCATCATGCCAAAATGAGAACCATTGAAGAAGTTCCTTGCATCTCTGAGAGATTCCCTGCTGATCTGAGGATCCCAAGGAGTTTCAGGTGCCAAAAAGCATGGTTAAGAGCTCTGGAGCATTTTTTAAAATGCTTACATTTCAAGTCTTTTTTTTCTTCCATCACCGCAAGTCATTTCATACTATCCATTTCACTATGGTGCTTAGGAAAACCAAAACAAAACAAATTTGACAACATTGCATGTACATATGCGCTTGAAGCAATAATCTAACCAGGGTTGCACCAGAAAAGTGGAATAAATCAGATATGTCATTTATTTGACATTTTCCTTTTCAATAGAATATGTACAAACTTACTGTTATAACCTAACACTTTCATATGATTTAGCATGCACAATAACTACCAGTCCTTATCTGAATTTCTTGTCATGTCAAAAAATGTACACAAAAGAATGAGATAAGCAGATATTGATGTGTACCTTCAAATCATTTTGAGGTCTGTGTTGCATGCTTCTTATGCGCTGTGCTGCTTTTACAGGTGCTATCTATAATACCCAGGCTGATTTAAAATTAAAAAAAAAGGCAATATAATTTTCGCATCTGTGAGTTTGAGGAATGTTTTTCTAGCTGAAGAGAAAAACAGCCTATGTTCAAACACTACATTTTCTGTCATGTGTTTCCGGGGTACCTATTTCTCTATTTTCAAAATACATGTGGCAATTTTGCTAGCACTGTAATTGATGAAGTGACTGCTAGGCATGCTGAATGTTCATCATCTTTTTAGGGGAACATTTGGAAGTTTTCCTGCTCTGCACTTCCTATTGTGTTGAATAATAATTTGACTTTTCTAGATGAAGGTGATAATTATGAATCTTGTTGAAATTCCTTACAGGTGTTTATATAAGCAAAAGGAAGTGAAAAAAACCCTACAGTTTTTAAAAATTTTAATATGGTATTGTCTGAAAAAAAGTGACATAATTAAAACACTAGCTAATTACTAAGCTTGCTGTGTAAATATTTGCCAAAAAAAATCACACAAGTTTTAAAAACAAAATGTAATTTCATGATATAAGGTAGTAGTTTTTTTTTTTTTTTCTGAATTTTCTTAACAGAATGCTGAAATTAAACTAGCAATTTTGCTTTCTAAATTGCTGAGTATTAGTCTCAGAAATTTAAGTATTTTCAGACATAAATTATGAAACCTACCAATCAGTCCCATGATGCTTTAAAACTATCCTCCTGTATGGTGAAACCTAAAGACTGGAAAAGCACAGGAAAATACAGATAGTAAAAATAATACTCTTCTAAATAATTTAACTGAAGTTATATATTATTTCATAATGTTCAAAGGAACCAACATTTCTATATTTCTTAGTACTTAAACATTTTGTAACAGAAATATGGCATATTCTGGGTGTGCCTATGACATCAGATAATGGGAATCTGCAATCTGGTCTTAGGAAGCCCGTCATCTCCTGATCAGCTGCTTATTTACTTGAACATTGTCCTTCGAACTGAAGCAACACATTATCTTTAAAACTCACACAATTCCAGTTCTCAGGAAAGTTCATTCTTAGGCACCACTCATGTATACCATATGGATAAAATAGCCCCAGGTTGTTCGTTTACACTACAGATGAGCAAGCTATATACGCACAGGAACCACTACATGCTCTCAAATGTCATTTCAGGACGTGCAATGTACATTTTCAGAATAATAATATTATCCCAGTGGGTTGTAATATAATCCTCAATTTTTTTTCAGTTTCTCTTAACTAAAAAAGTACTAAAGAAAAATTATTATTGCTGAGGGCACTAAAAGTCTCTGGGAAGTTCTATGGCCAATCCATCCTGATGGACCTTAATTGGTTAATTCAGTCACAATATATTCTACTTCATCTGGCTGGAGGACCAGCTTCGTCTAGCATGCCTGTAGTTATGAAAACTGGAATGCCTTCTGAACTGTTCTATTATACTTGAGAAAGGTTTATGCATTTGTTAATTGTTCAAAGTGCTAGAGAATGGCAGCTGTAAGTGAGCGATTACTTTAGATGCAGTTTTTTCTTTACTGATTCTGTTGAATAATCTGTAAATCCATCAGAATTCTAAGTTGCATGGAGAATAGATTCATTTTGAAGAATACAAAAGCAGTTCATTAAATGTTACTGTTATATGATTCAAGTGCTTTTACAGGCTTTTCTCAGTTCCTTAGAAATATATGAATGCTAGGTGTTATTACTAGCTCAATTTGTCTAGTAACTCCTTGAAAAACTTATGGTATTGCTTGAGAAAATATAAGGTTTTTTGCACTGCATCAAATTTTACTCCCAAACAACAACAGCCTTTAATAACTAGAAAGTGAAAGGAGGAAAAAAAAAAAAAAAAACAACAAAAAGGCAGAATTTGGATTCTGTGAAATGAAGGATTATTTAGGTTAAGTTGAATTCCATATCTCATAGTATGATTTTTGTGTAGTTTTGAAAGAATATTAGTTAAATCTCAAAATCAGAACTTGGAAATTAAAATAATATTACTTATTAGACATCATGAAGGTATGCTTCCAAATTACCAAATAATAACAGGATCATGCTGTTGCTCTTGGTTTTCGTCAATATAACCATCCAGAAAACTAGAAGATATAAGCATTTATTGCCTCACATTTCAGTATGTAATAAATGATTACAATTATATTTCTCACTGTGATAGCATGGTAGAGCTCCTGTCTTCAGTGAGCTGTCTGAGAACTTAGTTTCAAAAAGTAGTGAAAGGGATATTAAGATGCCAAAAATAATTATAGCAAAACCACATAAATTAGCAGAACATTTTATAATGGTTCTCTTTATAGAATCAGGTTCCACATATTTTGTCTTAGTCAAACAGTATTCTATTTCACCCTACCATATCTTGTTTTCTTCAAGATGTTTGGTAAGGGGTTTATACAACATGCTCACTAACTCCTTCCAAAAAATCTGAAATATAGTAGGACTGCCTTCCATATAGTAGGACTGTCTTCTATACTATTTGTCACGGTCATAAAGAGTGACTCAGATTTGTTCAAGGTAAGATACAGAATAAATTGATATATTGCATAATGCAGAAGTAAATTCATAAAGATTGGTACTGTTCTGATAGCAAGTTTCCTTCCACATCAGTCATATCAACACACTTTCTAGGCCACCATAGCCTAACCAATGCTAATCCATAAATCTTCTCTGTTCAGGATGTCCTATGATTTCTTGAGTCCACATAAGCTTGAAAATATGTTGCCAAAAATTTTTTTTCTAACCCTTTTTATAAAAGAAATAAGAAAAAAGACAAAAGTTTTTAAAAGCACTAAAATAGCATAAGCATCTTGGGATATTGGTCATGTCTACATTGTATAACTTTTCCTGATGTAGCAAATAGTTTTAAAATACTCTGCAATTAACATTATGAAGCATTAATAGACAAGTAATAATAAAAAAAAAGGATAAAATAATTCCATTTACTTTGGTTTTGAGCAGCGTTACATGGGTACACCCTTGAATGCATCAGCTGAAAGCAGATCTGCCTGATTCTCAGTCTTAAATTCCTACCCAGTTCTCTGGTAACCAAGTGTAAAGTGCTAAAAAATCTGAGTCTTCATGGGCCTGAGACATGTTTTGTGAAGAGACATTATCATTATCTTTTTAATATGTTCAAGAAAAGAATAATGTTGGTTCCAGATAAAAGAATTTGTGTTTTCATAGAATCATAGAATAGTTAGGGCTGGAAAGGACCTTAAGATCATCTAGTTCCAACCCCCCTGCCAACAGCAGGGACACCTCCCACCAAACCATGCCACCCAAGGCTCTGTCCAAACTGGCCTTCAACACTGCCAGCAATGGAGCATTCACAACTTCTCTTGGCAATCCATTCCAGTGCCTCATCACCCTCACAGTAAAGAAATTCTTCCTTATATCCAATCTAAACTTCCCCTGTTGAACCCATTAACCCTTGTCCTCTCACTACAGTCCCTAATGAAGAATCCATCCCCAGCATCCCTATAGGTTCCCTTCAGATATTGGAAGGCGGCTATGAGGTCTCCATGCAGCCTTCTCTTTTCCAGGCTGAACAGACCCAACTTTCTCAGCCTATCTTCATACGGGAGGTACTCCAGTCCCCTGATCATCCTCGTGGTCCTCCTCTGGACTTCTTCCAACACTTCCATGTCCTTTTGATGTTGAGGACACCAGAACTGCACACAAAACTCCAAGTGAGGTCTCAGGAGAGCAGAGTAGAGGGGCAGGATCACCTCCTTCTACCTGCTGGTCACGCTCCTTTTGATGCAGCCCAGGACACAGCAGGTTTTCTGGGCTCCAAGCGCACACTGCTGCCTAATGTTAAGATTCCCATCGACCAACACCCCAAAGTCCTTCTCCTCAGGGCTTCTCTGAATCTCTTCCCTGCCCAACCTGTAGCTGTGCTTGGGATTGCTCCGACCCAGGTGTAGGACCTTGCACTTGGCATGCTTAAACTTCATCAGGTTGGCATCAGCCCACCTCACAAGCATGCCAAGGTCCCTCTGGATGGCATCCCTTCCCTCCAACATATCAGCCGAACCACACAGCTTGGTGTCATTGGCAAACTTGCTGAGGGCGCACTCAATCCCACTGTCCATGTCTCCGACAAAGATGTTGAACATGACTGGTCCCAACACCAATCCCGGAGGGACACCATGCGTTACTGGTCCCCAAACTGGACGTTGAGCCATTGAGCACTACTCTTTGCGTGTGGCCATCCAGACAGTTCTTTATCCACCAAGTGGTCCATCAATCAAATTGATGTCTCTCCACCTCAGAGAAAAGGATGTCGTGTGGGACAGTGTTGAACACTTTGCACAAGTCCAGGTAGATGACATCAACTGCTCTACCCCTGTCCATCAGTTCTGTAGCTCCATTACAGAAGGCCACCAGATATGTCAGGCAGGATTTCCCCTTAGTGAAGCCATGCTGGCTGTAACCAACCACCTTGTTGTTATACATGTGACTCAACATGCCTTCCAGGAGAATCCACTCCAAGATTTTGCCAGGAACAGAGGTGAGACTGACTGGTCTGTAGTTCCCTAGCTCATCCATTTTCCGCTTCTTGCCATGGGTTCATCAGTAGCAGTCATTTTTCTGCTTCTTGGTAGCTGGTGCAGCTCTGTGGTTTTGATTTTCGGCCTGGGAACTGTGCTGATAACACCAGTGTTTTCAGTTACTGCTTGGCAATGTTTTGGTTTGACCAAGGACTTTCTGAGTCTCATGCTGTGCTGGGGAGGAGGGTAAGCCAGGAAGAAACAGAGACAAGACACCTGACCCAAACAGACCAAAGAGGTTATTCCATACCACAGCATGTCTTGCCCAGGATGTAAAACCGCAGGGCAGAGACCCGGAAGGGTGGGGGAGCACTGTGGGGGTTCACTGCAGGGTTGGGCTTGATATCAGGTGGTGAGCAGTTGTATTCTCTTTCCTTGTATTTGTCTTGTCATTATTATTATTGGTGGTAGCAGTCAGGGTTTATGTTATACCTTAGTTACTAAACTGTTCTTATCTCAACCTGTGAAAGTTGCATTCTTTTGATTCTCCTCCCCATCCCCCTCAGGACTGGGGGAAGGAAGGGGGGAGTGAGTGAGAGAGCGACTTCGTGAGTTTTTAAAGACTTAAACCGTGACACCCTTCTTGAAAAATGGGGTTTTATTTCCCTTTTTCCAGTCATTGGGAACTTCACCTGACTGCCATGAGTTTTCAAATATAGTGGACAGTGGCTTAGCAACTTCATTTGCCAGCTCTTTCAGGACCCGCGGATGGATTTCATCACCTCCTATGGACTTATGTATGTTCAGGTTCCTAAGATGATCTCAGACCAGATCCTTTATTACAGTGGGCCTGGGGCCTTCATTCTCACTGTCCCTGCATGTGCCTTCCAAGACTTGGGTGGTGTGGTCAGAGCATTTGCCAGTGAAGACCGAGGCAAAGAAGTCATGAAGAACCTCAGCCTTTTCCAAATCCAGGGTAGCCAGTTCTCCTGATAGCTTCTGGAGAGGGCCCACGTTGTCCCTAGTCTGTCTTTTATTCACTACATACCTATAGAATCCCTTCCTGTTATCTTTAACATCCCTAGCCAAGTTTAATTCTAACTGGGCCTTAACTTTCCTAACCTGGTCCCTAGCTTTCTGAACAACATGCCTCTATTCTTCCCAGGATGCCTGCCCTTCCTTCCACTTTTTATAAGCCTCTTTTTTCCTTCGAATTTTCCTCAGTAGCTCCTTATCCATCCAAAGAGGTCTCCTGGCCCTCCTGTTGCATTTCCTTCTGGTTGGGATGTATCACTCCTGAGCTTGCAGCAGGTGAACCTTGAATATTAACCAGCAGTCTTGGGCCCCCCTGTTCTCTAGGGCTATATCCCATGGAACCTTACTGAGCAGGTTCCTGAAGAGGTCAAAGTCTGCTTCTCTTGAAGTCCAGGACAGTGAGCTTGCTGCTCGCTCTTCTCACTGTCTTAAGGATCTTGAATTTGACCATCTCATGATTGCTGCAATCAAGGCTGCCCTGGAGCATCACATTTCCAGCCAGCCCTTCCCTGTTGGTGAGCACGAGGTCAAGCATGGCACCTCTCCTTGTCAGCTCCTCTATTACTTGCAGAAAGAAGTTGTGTTCCACAGAATCGAGAAACTTCCTGGATTGCTTGTGCCAGGCCGTACCAACCCTCCAACACATATCAGGGTGGTTGAATTTGCCCATGAGAATAAAGTCCTGCGAGTGTGAGTTGTTCATATCTGTCTAGAAAGTGCTTCACCCACAGAGTACTCTTGATCAGGCAGTCTGTAACAGATCCCCACAATAATGTCTCCCATCGCTGTTCTCCCTTTAACCCTCACCCACAAACTCTCTGTCGAATGCTCACCTGTCCCCAGACAGACTTCCATACTCTCCAGCCTATCCGTAACATAAATAGCAACTCCCCCTCCCTGCCTGCCAGGCCTGTCTTTCCTAAAGAGCCTGTAACCTTCCATTCCAACACTCCAGTCATAGGAGCCATCCCACCATGTTTCTGTGATACCTATTATATCATACCCCTGTAGATGTGCACACATCTCTAATTCCTCTTATTTGTTCCCCATGCTACGGGCATTTCCACAGAGGCATCTGAGCCGAGCTCCAATTGAAGCCGGCTCATTGGCTGGAGCAGCTGGAATATCTTTACATCAAAGATGCATACAGAGGATTCATGCAGAGACATGTTCTGTGAGGATATGTGTGAATATTAGTGCTACTGAGATTGAAAAGGCAACTGGAGAAGTGTTTGTGACTTTTCTAGTTTCATGCATAATGCGTATGAATTAGTTTCTGGTATGATCTATTCTCTGCATTCTGGCACCTTTTAAGCGGAAAGATACCATGGTTTAAGTCCAGTCAGCTACATAGCTCGTTCACTCACTCTCCCGCTCTTTGTCCCCCAGCTCCCAGAGGGATGGGGAGGAGAATCAAAAGAATGTAACTCCCACGGGCTGAGATAAGAAAAGTCCGGAAATTAAGATATAGCACAAAACCACTACTGCTACCACCAATAATAATAATAAAGACAAGGGAAACAACAAGGGAAGAGAATACAACTGCTGACTGATATCCAGCCTGGCCCAGCGGTGATTTAACCCTTCCAGATAACTGCCCCCTGTTTATATACTGAGCATGACGTGCTGTGGTGTGGAATACCTCTTTGGTCCGTCTGGGTTAGGTGCCCTGTCTCCGCTTCGCCCCCCAGCTCCCCTTCCTTCCCTGGCAGAGCATGAGACTCAGAAAGTCCTTGGTCAGCCTAAACTTTACTAAGCAGTAGCTAAAAACATCAGTATTATCAGCGCTGCTCCCAGGCTGAAAGTCAAAAACACAGCACTGCACCAGCTACTAAGAAGGAAAAAAATAACTGCTACTGCTGAACGCAGGACAAAAGACTAAATAATTCTGCTACAGAAGTAATCTGGCATTTATGAAGGGCAATTTGAACTGCATTCCTGACTGCAGTGTATAGGAGTCTGAGAACAAGGACCAAAAGATACCAACATAAACTGAGACTTCAGAAACTGATCAGTTACTTGCTAGTACAAACTGTATGCAACATTTGAGCATTAACAGTAGTCCTTTAGCATGGTAAGATGAAGTTGCTGTAGCCTTAAGCCCAAATCAGATAACTGGTTGATGATGGTTTTGTTTTTTTTTTTTTAACTTATTTGTATGCTAATACCAATCTAATTTTAAATATATATAAACAGATGTAATAGATTTTAAGAAATCCTGTTTGAGGTGCTTTTCTTTGCCTGAATACCACTAGTGGTATTTATTTTAAAACATATTATAACAAAAATTGCAAACAATCCCAGTTCTAATCGAATCATCTTCTGCTAAAGCATTTCTTTTATTTCTCGTATATATCTCATCTTTATAGTGGGAGGTGTCCCTGCTCATGGCAGGCGGGATGGAACTAGATGATCTTTAGGTCCTTTCCAACCCTAACTATTCTATGATCCTATGATGCTCCACTTTTACTTACAATTTTTGATGTGAACTGAATGCACTTTTTCAATTTAAGTTTTCATAAAGAGCGCTGCAGTTTATATTAGTACTATAAAAATGGGCCCTCCTGTTATTTAAATTTACATGTCCATATTTACACTCACTGCTGAAGTCAAGCAGGATTTGCAAACAGAAGTAAAATATAGGATTTAGCGAAAAATACCTGTACAATTGCATGCACTTCCATAAAATGAGCATGCTGTTAGAAATATGACATCTTCCTTCTTTGGATTTCAGATTATTATGGTTTTCCCCATCTGGGTAAGTCCCAATTTGGTCCTTTGCATGAGACTTAAGAGAAAAACTGTGAAGCAAGATAGTTAAGGGGAAAAAACTTATCTCAAGATGAACACTTCATGGTGTCTGCTATCTTCAGTTATAAGTCATGGTGTTGCGCTAAATGGGGAAAAATAAACCCTTTGCTTTATTAGAGGAAGGACAGGGAACGGCTCCAATATGCAACTACCAGTCCGGTCGTGTCTGATCCACATTCACTGATAGTGCACAATCAGCTGCAACTATCAGTCCGACTGCGTACTGATCCAGATTCACTGACAATGCACCACACTGCCGGTTCAACCGTGCTCATGAACCCTGAAGGCCACACTGAGAGGTGAGGTCACGTTCAGTGAGGAAATTGCGATTGGCTACCGAAATAGTGCAGTTTATTGATGCAACATGTACAGGTTCTTATGGATTGCTGGTGATAAACACTGTCTGCAAAAGCAAGTGCGAATAATAGTTACATGGATACAAGCCCTTGATAAAGTTAACATAGCCTGGCTCTAAAATATACAGGTAACAGTAAAAGTAACTCTATAGAGATTCTAAGTTTTCCTAGGAAAGCACCGGATACAGTGCAAGTCTTATCCACAGGTGTCCCTATGGGGGGGAAGAGAGGTCCAGCCTGTCGACCGGTTCCAGGAGTCTGTTAATATTATCTTCCTTGACTTGCCCACGATGGTATCTTCTCCCATATCCCCCTCTCTCTTGGGTCATTTTATATTATTTTCACCTTCAAGGTGGAGCTTGAGTGCCTCTAGTCATACATACCTTTATTATAATTGGTGCAAATCTCTCTCGCTTCGTTTTAAAGGTATATGACACCAAAAATTCAGAGCACATGCTCGGGGGGGGGGGGTGGTCTCATTTTGGAGGGGGGTCACATTGGAGATGGGTGTGTATTTGCATTATAATGGCATTATAATGAAGCAAAGTTCACACAGACGATGGCATTCTGTCAAAAGATGACAGGCTGCTGGCTCAGGGTAGCAAGTATGCAGTTTATCAGTTTCTGGTACCACCTAGCTCCCATCTTTTTGCTGAAGTTAAGACAAAGCGTAACTGAGATCTCCACCTCGCTCTACCCTCTGTCTGTGTTGCCATGGGAACCACTGTGGAGTGCATATTCCTGGCATACCAGGTGGGGTTACATCTCACCCCAAGAAGCCTTGCAAGTCCGTTTTTCCTTTAAGTGTGGACAATGCTGCATTTCAAATATAAGTTTAATTCCTAATTATCCCACATTTCCTAATTATTCCACACATGGTCAGTATTGAAGGCTGATGTTAGAGATAAATGGCCCTGAGGAATTCTGCAGTTGAGATACTTTTGCTTCAACTTTGACAGGAAAAAGTTAAAGGTCAGATTCAGCTTCATATTTTAGACACTTGTATGTCCACATATGCATATAAGATTCGACATTTTAGATTAAGTTAATGGCTCTCTGAACCCTTTAACTTGACTAGTGGCCCATTTCAGTTTCCATACTCATATAACGCTAAAATAATTTAGTGTTATTTGAGATGCCTTGGGCTATCATGACCTGAGAAGGATGCAAATACAATAACTTCAGTAAGTCCTACATTACAGGTGGTTATGAATATCTCAGATACCCTAGGGCATCTTAAATGTCAATATAAACCTACATGAAGACAGTCACACTGATTTCTAAACTTTTCATTGACCATACTCGGGGAGCCAGGTACAGTCTTACATTTGACAATTTATGAACTGAATCTTTCCCCAGATGCTTTACTCAGACAACATCCTGCTCTATTCAACGGAGAGTAACAGAAAGCTCTGGAGGACAGTTTATCTCATTTTAAGGCATCATAGAGAAAATGATCATCTGCAGTTTCTATTTTGAGGCTTGACTCGAATAACTTTGTAGAAGATACTAGATCAGATATAGATGCGATATCTTTGATGGAGGCATCTAGGTTAGATAAATCCATCTTCTGCATGCAGCTGAACCTAAGCCTGTATGAACTGTAGAGCAGGTATTTCTGTTGTCCTGCTTATTCTTACTCCGTCTTGGTAGGCTCGCTTTTTTGCCTGGAAAAATCTTGAAGCAAATCGTCTTCAAACACACTTTGTGGTGCATGAAGAAGAAAATGGGTGGGAACAATTGGTACGGATTTGTTCTGGACAGATCTGAATGACTTGATTGACTTATAAGACAAAATTACTGGATTTGTGGATGAGAGGAGAGCACCAAGTGTAATTTGAAAGGCAAGTCTTTCAACACCGTCTCCACAATATATTTTTTTTTATCTAAGTTACTTTAGGATGTTATAATATGGATGGATAGGCAAAGAGACATGTAAAGACCTGGCTAGATGATTAGGCTGAGAGGATAATGGTTAATGGGTTGTACTCTCCTTGGAGGCCAGTAACTAGAAGAGTATTGCAGAGGCCTATACTAGGACCTGTCCTGTTCAGTATCTTTATCAGTGTCGTAGAGGGGATAACACAGAGCACTCTCAGCAAGTTTGCGGATGAGACCAACCTGGGAGGACCAGTCAGTATGCTTGAAGGCAGGGCTGCCTTTCAGGACAGAGAAGATGGGGGGCCTTCATGAAATTCAACAAAGACAAAAGCATTCAACAAAGACAAAAGCAAAGTCCTGCCTTTTGGCATTTCATGACACGGACTCAAGTTGATGAAGAGACTCAAATCCAACTTTATTACAACCAAGGCCTTTTTATACCCTTGTTTGGTACTTTCCCAACCAGCACAAGCATGACACATTCAATCTCATTGGCCCCTGCAAAACTCTCCAAGTAAATAGTCCAATCACAGTGCAGACCCTCTCACAACCCCCACATCCTCTGGCCTCCAACTGAGATTCCCGCCACAACTACATCCTGGCCCATCCTACCAAGACTTGCTCTTCCACTTTCCCTGTCCTTCAACACCCCAACTCATCACCCCAGGTCTTGTCAAGCACCAAGGCCTCAGAGCTCATTCCCAAACTGTTTTTCATACAAATCTTATCGCCTTCACTCCCCCCACTGCTCCTGGGACAGAAGAGCCCCTGACATCAGTACAGGCTGGGGAAAAACAGTCTGGTGTTCTACTCTGTGGAGAAGGCTTTTGGAACCCTTGCAGGGCAGTGAGCTGATTGCTAGATAGAAGTATGGCCTGGTAGCAGAGATGGTCCACAGCATTCAGGAGTGTATTAACAGGAGCTCAAGTAGCATATAAATGAGGGGGTTATCCCCCTTACTTACCGCTCTTCCATGAAAATATTATCTATTGCATGTTACAAAGGTTTTTGAAAACAAAACCAGATAGCTGCTAAGAAACTTTTGCTTGTATGACTTACTTACAATTATCACCAAATTATATAAATAACTGATGTTTGGTTTGCAATTTTATAAAATATATAGAAGGACAATCAAGAATGAATATTTTGTAATTCTCATTTAAATGATCTAACCTCTAATATTTCATTTTCATGGCAGGTATGATTGACAAACAGTATTCTTAACAGTGACTGCTATTGAATACATGGATGCTGTCTTGTCTTCTGAGCCTTGAAGAATGAACAGATTGATAGAAAATATTTGCATTGAAGTCCAAACACATGCATGAAAGAATGTGACTTCCTGAAAAAAGCTACCATTTCAGAGAATAATGATTGGCAGCTTCATTGTGAAAAAAGCAGTCATTGCCAGGAAGATTTCTGCTTAGAAATGGGAAAGAACATACTTTAAATAACAGAATCATATAACTTAACTAGAGGAAAAGATGCATTATGTTATATGGTTCATCAGTCTGGTATTTGCTCCTTGTCATGTTTTCAAGACAGTTTTGCCTAATTTAGTTTTAAATGTTCAAGAGAAATTACTCTCCTTATTTCCACAGGAGACTATATGGGCAATGAGAGTTTATTGCAAGGCAGGCAGTTTTTATTAAGTTCAACATAATAATTGTTGTGGCTATAAATCAGTGAGATAAGTTTTTTTGTTATTATCATGTTAATTTCCACTCTTTTCTCACTCAAAATGTTAAAATGCTGTTTCTCATTTAACCCAGATATATGTTTAACTTTTAAATAATTCTCCTGTAAGTCACCTGTCCAACCTCATGCATTTATCTTCCAAACTGTTTACATTTTCTGGCAATGAAATTATTTGAACTCATTATTTATAGATCTGTCTCAACAGAACTGCTCAGATAAATAATGATATCTGTATAAAATAAAACTGTGTTCACAGCTCTTTGGTGTGATTCAATGCAAAGCGAATTGAAAATCAAAGCTATTTCTTTCACTGTTTCATTTCCATTAGCTTTTACTTGTTACACTGCACCAGAAAAATATTTACAGGCCTTAAATAGTAAAGGATTAGTTAAATGAGACTATTTCTGATGCTTCAGTGAGGATGAAGAATGAAAAAGAAGTGTTAGTAGGCAAATTATACAGCAGGTAAGTGTGCAAGGACTGGTAGCATGGGCGTTGTTACTGGCTTTCAGAAACAGTCGAAGCACTGAGAGGTGGAGTTCTCTAAACACGCAAGTAGCTCTGTTTTAACAATATAGGTTCTGATTATTATTTTGCATTAATATTTTTGCTTATTTTTCTTAGGTTACATTAGTCCCAGTACCAGTACCCTGAATAGGTGCACCTGCACTTGTGTAATGTGCCAATTAAATCAATAGACCCAAATGTGAATGTACATATACCCTTATGAAATTGAAGTCTCTGCTGTATTTTTCTAAATGAATGCTATCTTTCTCCTGTCTTTTATCACATATTTCTTTTTTCACTTTTTTTTTTTTATTTTAAATAACTTATAACTATATCCAATTTGGTATTGATAAACCCTATTTCTATTACTTGCACTTCATTTTCTCTCCCTCTTTTCCATACAAAATGAATGTTCCTCAAATGCTTCCTCTTCCACTCTTTGCAGTTGTCCTGACACAAGATGTAAAATAGAACAATAGCTATAAAATCACTTCAATGAGAAAAAGTAAATGATAGCCTTGTAACTGTTTCCACAGATCTAGAAATGAAAATGAAACCAGTGAATTTTAACATTTCCTTTTGAAAGGCTGTTGCTAGCATCAGTAAGAGTGATCTCACTTTTTTTCCCCTATTTAATAAGTTTTTGATTAATACTTGATATCACATAGCCTGAAGGAAACCAAAGCAAATAAATTGAACAACTGAAAGATGCTTTGCAGGTGTTTGGGAAGACCTTAACTTTCGTTGCTATTACATATAGTCTGGCTGCCTGGAGGACCTGAAACCACATATTTTATTTGATAAGCAAATACTTATGCCGTTATACAGCTAGAATCCTAATGACCCTGATGTATTGTGAAACTGTATTTTTTTCACCCAACTGTCCTAAGAGTAAACATAATCTCATACTCCAACCTTCAATCCCTCTCATGACACAGCTCTGCCTAATTTAATTGGCAGTTTTTTTAAGTAATGTATTCCCAGTTTTCAACTGTCTGTTTCACAAATAGGCTTAGGGGAAACCAAAGCTGAATTTTTTGCTAACCCATAATGAAGATTTGAAAACTCTCTGTGTAAATCTTATAGAATAAAATCCACAGAAAGAGCCATAGGCAATGCCAGGGAACTGCTATTGCTTTTGTCCTGCAGCAATGCCTGCTGTGTATTGCCAGCATATGCCCTATCCACTGTCTTGAGGTATTTAAAACATAGGAAGCTACTAGGTTGAAATAACTTCTAGACACTGTGAGATCTCAAAAAATATGAAAATATTGAAGTTTGCCTGAAACTAAGTTGATTTATTCTATACTAAAGTGAGTACATTTACATTATACACATGGTAGTCTTAATTCTGAATCACACAATACAGTTGGTGGGTTTTGTTAATTTGTGAAATTTTGTTAAATATCTTCTATAAAACTGTGGACAATAATGTGAATTTCTCAGAGGCTGGTGCATGGTAGGGGATGTGATATATCCACTCAATGCCATGCTCTTTGGCCCAAGTGTCTATCAGGCTGTTCCGGAAATGAGTCCCATTGTCTGACTCAGTTCTCTCTGGTGTGCCGTGTCGCCACAAAATCTGTTTCTCAAGGCCCAGGATAGTGTTTCAGGCAGTGGCGTGGGGCACGTTGTATGTTTGAACCATCCGGTGGTTGCTTCTACCATGGTAAGCACATGACGCTTGCCTTGGCGGGTTGGTGGGAGTGTGATACAATCAATCTGCCAGGTCTCCCCATATTTGTACTTCAGCCATTGTCCTCCATACCAAAGAGGCTTTAACCATTTAGATTCCTTAATTGCAGCACATGTTTCACAGTCATGAATAACGTGGGCAATAGTATCCATTGTTAAGTCCACCCCTCGATCACGAGCCCATCTGTATGTTGCATCTCTGCCCTGATGGCCTGAAGTGTCATTGGCCCATAAGGCTGTCGTGGTTTAAGCCCCCCACCCATGCAGTTTTACTCACTCACTCACTCACTCCCCCTCTTTCTTCCCCCAGTCCCAGGGAGATGGGGAGGAGAATCAAAAGAACTCAACTCGCACAGGTTGAGATAAGAACAGTTCAGTAACTAAGGTATAGCACAAATCACTACTGCTACCACCAATAATAATACAAGAGAAATACAAAGAAAGAGAATACAACTGCTCACCAAGCCCGACCCAGCCAGTGCTCCCCCAACAGTGAACCCCCCAATACCAAAAACCTGACCATGCCATGCACCCCCAGAGCACAACCAGACCATTCCGGGTCTCTGCTCTCAGTCTTCACATCCTGGGCATGACGTGCTGTGGTATGGAATGACCTCTTTGATCAGTTTGAGTCAGGTGTCCTGTCTCTGCTTCCTCCCGGCTCCCCCTCCTCCCTGGCATAGCATGAAGCTCAGAAAAGTCTTTGGTTGAGCCAAAACACTGCCATGCAGTAATTATAAACACTGGTGTTATCAGCGCTGCTCCCAGGCCCAAAATTGAAAACGCAGTGCTGCACCAGCTACCAAGAAGCAGAAAAATGACTGCTACTGCTGAACCCATGACACAGGCCAAAAATAATTCATCCTTATGTTGCCAGTCTAAGTCCATCTGAGCCACTTCAATTTTAGCAGCTTGATCCTCTTGTTGGTTGTTCTGGTATACCTCAGTAACCTGACTCTTTGGTCCATGAACATCTACGTGGCATACCTTGACCACCAGGTTTTTCAGCCGGGCAGCGATATCTTGCCCCAGTGCAGCAGCCCAGATGGGTTTACCTCTGTGTTGCCAGTTGCTCTGCTTCCATTGCTGCAACCACCCCCACAGGGCATTGCCACCATCCGTAAGTCAGTATAGAGGTAAAGTACTGGTCACTTTTCTCATTCAGCAATGTCCAAGGCCAGCTGGATGGCTTTCACCTCGGCAAACTGACTCGATTCATCCTCTCCTTCAGCAGTTTCTGCAACTTGTCATCAAGGACTTCCTACTGCTGCCTTCCATCTATGGTGCTTCCCCATAATGCAACAAGACCCATCAGTAAACAAGGCATATTGCTTTTCACTTTCTGACAGTTCATTATATGGTGGAGCTTCTTCAGCATGCATCACTCCTTCCTCTTCTGGTGACCTTCCAGAATCTTTACCCTCTGGCCAGTCCATGATGACTTCTAGAATTCCCGGGCAACTGGGATTTTCTGTTAGAGCTCGTTGTGTAATTAGTGCAGGCCACTTACTCCGTGTAGCATCAGTTGCATGATGTGTAGAGGTGACCCTACCTTTGAACATCTAACCCAGCACAGGGAACTGGGGTGCTAGGAGGAGCTGTGCTTCAGTGCCAATCACTTCCGAAGCAGCTCGAACCCCTTTATAGGCTGCCAATATCTCTTTTTCAGTTGGGGTGTAGCTGGCCTCAGTTCCTCTGTATCCCCGGCTCCAAAAGCCAAGGGGTCGACCTCGAGTCTCCCCCCAGAGGCTCCAGGTGGGATCATTCTCCCCAGCTGCGGTGTACAGTACATTTTTAACGTCTGGCCCATTCCGGGCTGGTCCAAGGGCTACTGCATGAACTACCTCTTGTTTTATTTGCTCAAAGGCTTGTTGTTGCTCAGGGCCCCATTTAAAATCATTCTTCCAGGTCACATAATAGAGAGGGCTTATAATCAAACTGTAATTCGGGATGTGCATCCTCCAGAACCCGGCAACACCTAAGAAAGCTTGTGTTTCTCTCTTATTAGTTGGTGGCAACATTGTTGTTATCTTGTTGATCACATCTGTGGGGATCTGGCAATGTCCATCTTGAGTTGTATCAGAAAGTACAAGGCAGAGAACTCCACTGTAGACACCATAGCCATTCAGATTATGAAATATGAGAGATGAGGAGGAAAAAAAAAATATATAGACTTCTTCAGTCTTAATAAAAGAAGGCTAAAGAATAATTTTATTTCTGCATTCAAATATCTAATGAGTTGCTATAGTATACAAGGAGCCAGTCTGTTCTTAGACAAGCACAGCTATAGGATGTAGGACAATGGATACAAGCTGCAATAAGGAAAATTCTTGTTATTATCTGCCTTAAATAGAAATATTTTCATTGAATGCAATGAGAACTATTGGAAAGGTAATAAGATTTTAATGACAAATGACTCTATGGACGCTTAACTGTGATCAAATACATTTTGCCCTGAAAAATCCATGAGTTTATTGCAGAATAATTCTGCAACCATTTTTTTTTTCCAGGTTACCTGTAAAACTTCTTCACGTAAAAATTAGAACTCTAAATATATAATTAACTTCCCATAATTTCCAAAATTTTGGAAATGATGGATCCCTGTCATTGTCAACACTTTTTTACAATACCTCATGTACAAGCAAATATGTATTATTTGTCCTGGCTTTGAAATCACTCCTGTGCAACCCACTAAGTTTGGCTACAACATTCCTACTTGTTTTGATTTGGCTTTTATAGATTTTCCTTACAGAGTATTTCATGCTGTTCTTTAAAGAAAACAGCTATTTTGCTGATAAGATTTATCAATGTCTTATATGACCTAAAACCAGGTAACGGGTATCACATACACTGCTCTGGTGATCAGGTTCCCAGATGGAGTGGAAGAGCCAATTTACTTCAGCTCCTGTGATAAAGAATAATCCCTGTCAACGAGACACGAGTGATCAATGTGATGACTATTAGAAGGGCCCCGCCTCCAGCCAGCTTGTAGTCAAATAAGTGTTAGATATAGAGCACTACAGATTCCGGTTGTTTTGTTGTTTGGGTTTTTTTTTTTTTTTTTTTTTTTCCCCTGTCATTTAGGCATTACAAGGACTTTCACTGTACTACTTCGCACTTTTTGGCAAAACCTCCCATCAGTGATATACAACTTTGCATTTCTGTATTACGTATCAGAACGATCAGATTGTGTTAGAAACATCTCTCTGCCGCACCATAGGCGGTTGTGCAGGTATGTACTGACATCTGGTGGATGCTTAAGCGAACTGAGTACTGCTACATAATAGTGTCCTGTTTGTTCAAAGTACTTGCAGTGGTTTTCGTAGCATAAAAAAGTTCTGAGTCCTCTTTCCAAAAATAGCTATGGGAGAAACTAAAACCGAAGTAAATTTTACTGACAAGATTTATGTTTCTGTCATGCTATTTGGGTAGAACAGATTTCCAAAGAAAGTCTTATCATTTTCCATGTTGTTTTTGGTTTTTTGTAAACAAATGCACTTTTAAAATATATACAACAAGTCAGACCATTTGGACACGTATGACTATATTTACATATGTCCATCCAGCAATATATGACATAGCTTAGCCCATTCTCTAGATAAAACCCCCCACATTATAGCATTTTCCGACTTCTAGCTAGTGGGGCTGTGTTTAATGAGTACCTCGTCATGGAACAAATGTTGTTCAAGAATAAATGAGTGAGATGGCTGAAAATAGACTCAGTATGAGTCAAATGGTGCCTGTCAGCCAAGAGGACAAAATACATCCTGGGGTGCGTCAAAAGCAGTAAAACCAGCTGGTCAAAAGAGAATATTATTCCGCTCTTATTTAGTGTTGGTGCAGCCTCACCTTGAGTACTGTGGGCAGTTCTAGGCCCCATAATTTAGGAAGGATGTGAAGGTCCTTGAATGTGTCCAGAGGAGGGCAGCAAAGCTGCTGGAAAACCCATAAAGAATATCCTATGAGGAACAGCTAAGGATTTGGGGCTTCTTTAGTTTGGAGAAAAGGAGGCTGAGGGATGACCTTGTTGATTGTTAGAGCTTCATGAGGAGAGGAAGGGGAGAAGTATATGCTCATCTCTTTTCTGTGTTATTCAGTGATAGAATACATGGGAAAGGTTCAAAGCTGCATCGGGCAGTTTAGACTGGACATTAGGAAGCATTTCTTTACTGAGAGGGTTCTCAAACATTGGAACAGGCTTCCTAAAGAGATGGTCAATATGTGCCTCTAGTATTTAAGAGGCATTTGGACAATGCCCTTGACATCATGCTTTAACATTTGGTTAGTCCTTAAGTTTTTAGGCAGTTAAACTAGATGATTATTGTAGGTCCCTTCCAACTGAAATTGTTTAGTTCTATTCCATGCCATATCATTCCATCCCATTCTGTGCTGTTCTGTACATCTTCTCAATTTATAGAAGTTCCAGATTATAAACTCAAAGTGAATTCTTGCAGCTATCTTTTCACTTTACATGTTCTTGACTGTCTTCTGTGTTTGCTTGGTTTTGTTTTGTCTCTTCCTCAAAAAAGAAATTTTCTTTTTTGGTCTTACATTTCTTACTGCCATGTTTCTCTTTTCTACCCTCTATGTCTTCAAAACATTATATTGTTGTTCACCGATACAGCAGTGCAACACTGTCTTTGGTTTGTCTGGGATAGAGTTCATTTTCTTCCTAGCAGCTGTCGCAGTGCTGTGTTTTGGCTTTCATCTGAGAACACTGCTGATTTCACATCCAATGGTTTAGTTGTTGCTAAGTAATGCTTACCCTGATCAAGGATGTTTTAACCTCATGGTCCACCAGTGAGGAGGGGACAAGGAGCTGAGAGGGAGCAGAGACAGGACACCTGACCTAAACTAGCCAAAGGGCTATTCCATACCACAGCACATCAAGCCTAGTATGTAAAATGGGGGGAGTCACCCAGAAGGTGCTGATCACTGCTCAGGTCAGAGTATCAGCCAGCAGGTGATGAGGAATGACATTGTGCGTCATTTGTGTTTATTGTTTCTTTTCCCTTCCCCTTTAAGTTTTATGCTCTCTCCCCTTGTTATTTCCCTTATTATTATTAGTAGTAGTAGTATACTGTACTTTAGTTATTAAACTGTTCTTATCTCAACCTGCAGGTTTTGCATTCTTTCTAATCTCCTCCCCACTTTATATTCCAAGCATGATGTGCTGTGGTATGGAATATCCCTTTGGCTAGCTTGGGTCAGATGTCTCATCTCTGCTTCCCCCTAGCACTGTACCAGTTACTAGGAAAGAGAAAAAATAACTGCTTCAGCTGAAACCAGGGCAGGTCTGAAAAATGTAAATATAACTTCATGCACGTAGGACAGAATAGCAAACAGTACTGCAGTCTAGGGTCCCATTGGCTAGAGGAGGTAGCTTTTCCAAAAGCACCTCAGTATCCTGGTGGACAGGAAGTAGAAGGTGAGTCAACACCATACCCCTGTGTGTCCTCATCAACATCAGTAAACAGACAGTGTAAAGACTTAAGGCTGTCTGAAGTTACAGGCTTGGGATATGTCTACAGACACGGACCAACAGCTTCAGGGATAAACAATTTATCTCTATTACTCTATAGTACAGTAACTAATACAGATCAGTAGTGCAATTATCTAGGTCAAAACAATAGTAACCTACCAATACTGGGCTAAATATAATATCTGGACATGCAAAGACTTACACGACCTTGGCTGTCAAGCAAGCCAGCAGGAAGCAGGGCATAGCTTCTCCTCCAGGCAAGAAAATTAAGACAGCCAATGGTGTCAGGGGATTCTGAATTCCTTGGCTGGAATGTTTTCCTCAGATGCTACTGAACAAGAGTCATTTCATCCCAAAATAAAGATTTGTGTTTGGAAAAAAGAGTCATACTCTGAAAGTGACATTTTTCACCTCAAGAAAATAGGAGGCACAGCGTGGCTGAGACTCACCTCTGGAGTGCAGGCACCAAAAGCCATATGAAAGGACTTCCACACATACTGTCTCATGCACTGATCAGGTATTCAGTGATCAGGTATTCAGTGATCTTCAGAGAGAGCAAGAAGTAGGACACCGCGTAGGCGGCACATTTCTGAACTTCAGATGGGTCAAAACCATGAAAACTAGGCAGGACTTCCACTGTTGGCCATAGATATTACTTAAAATCTCAGCATGTATTCCGTATTTCTGTACCTTCAGCACTCATGGATGTATCTTACTAGGGTTCATGGACTTGTGTACGTCTAGTTTAATTATTTCACAACTTGATCCTTCTCCATCAAAGATAAGTCTTCCTTGCTTCAGATTTTCCTACTGGTCTCAATTGCTGTAGTTCGTGAGGTCAAATCTTACCAGTGACAATGGATGCAAAAAGGTCATTGATTACAACTCTTATGGAATTATAGAATAGTTAGGGTTGGAAAGGACCTAGTTCCAACCCCCCTGCCATGGGCAGGGACACCTCACACTAAACCACGTCAAATAGTAAGAATTTTTAAAAGTTGTGGCATATATTCTAAAATGAAACTTCAGTGCAACATCACAGATAACATAAATGATTTATTATTGTGCTTTCATGGCATGACCTTACAGAAAATGGCAATCATGCCACCTTCCCTGCTGAGGCCTGGCACTCCTTTTCTCTGCTTTTTACTGATGTTGTAGCTTCAGAATGTATTGAACTGGCTTCAATACAGGAAATAGTCCATTCCCAGTTATTATGCCCTGGTTTATGGCTCAGTTCCAAACTGAATCATAAACACTTGTGGAAATAAAAAAAAGTCAGTAAAAAATTGTCAGTGCCAGCAGAGGATCTTGGAAAAACTTATTGCTATCCTGCAGAGGCTGGAACACCACTCAAACTATTTACCCACACCATGCAGGTTCCACATATAGATACAGATGAAGAATGGTAAATGAAGGCCAGAGGCTGGAGTCTGAGAAGATTGCCCTGTAGTGCTTTAAATACTGTCATATCATTGGTAGTACCAGGCTTCATACAGAGTTTGCATAACCTTGGGACTGATGCGTGTCAGTCTTACATTTTTAATGATCTAAATCACAGGCATATAGCCTCTGAAGTCAGTCAAACTACTGATTTGAATAAAGCTATTGACATTTTGCTATTATTTATTGCAAAAATTGCAACCTATTTGAGAATTGTGACATTTATTTTATTTTTAATATAATTTTATTTATATTGGGAAATTCAGTAGTGTGACTTAACTCAATTAGTCTTTTTCTCTCTAACTTCGATAAAGGAATTATTTTAAGCCAAGAGTGTAATGATGTGCATATTCAGACTAGTTTGATAAAGCTTTAATGGTTAGAAAAAATATTTAAATCATGCCATAAATTTCTTCAGCTCTTTGCTGACCTCAGCTTTTGCATCTATTCCATACACAATCTCTCTGTAGACTTAATTTTATGTTAGTAACACAAACAGATCCAGGCAGGTGATACTGTCAGGACTGAAATGCAACTGTATTTTTAAGCTTTTAAACCATTCTTTAGAACTATTTTGACTTGGGCCAACTAGGAAGTTCTAAGCTAATCCATGAGCATGTTTTTGGAAGTCTAATCTCCTGTGTTTAAATGTCAGCCAGCAGTTTGTATTCAGCCACTCTCTTTCTGTGGCTAAAAGTATTTATTAATAGATGCAGGTCATTCTATTTAACCCTGTGCCCGGGAAGGTTTCTGAGTTCTGTTTAAATTGCTACTATTGACATAGCTTTAGCTTCTGTGATGGAGGATTTTAATTTATAGTTTTCTTTTAGTGATATCTGAACTACAGATGAGCGTACTTCGAAAAAAGCTTGAATAACTAGAAATAAACCCCAGCATTTTGATTTCTGGTGCCAGTTGTTGCCCTTCTTAGGAAAATATGCATTAGCTAAATGGAAATTTAGAAGAATACTAAAATCATGAAAGGTTTTGTAAAAAAAATTAATGTTTAAAATGTTTTAAACTTAATTTCCTTGGTTACCTTTCACGAGACAATGAACTGTGCTGAAATATCTTCCATCTGATGATCTCAAAGTACTGCTAAAACATTAATAAATGAGTCAGTGAAACCTCATTGTAACATATCAGTGAGCTAGGGAAGACTGAGAGATGGATTTTTCATTTATTATTTGTGAAACTACTTATCAGTACACGGCTCTGTGAAGCAGAAAAGCCATGTCAAACGAAAAACTTGTAGCCTGCCCGAAGAGATTTCATCGCCATTTGATGAGAGCATGTTAGTAATCTACTTGCCAAACATTGGTGAGTGTAACTCCCAGTTGTACTAGGTTCCAGACTGCTATTTTCTCCTTATTAATGAGCTTTAGGTCCCCTATTCATGTGTCCAAGTTCTGCATTAAAGATGAAGTGTATAATCCTTGGTAGTAATCATGGTGCCCTTACAGCACCATATCCCAAAGCTGTTTTGCTCTCTACTTTCCTCTGGTAAGCAGACTTCGCTATTGAAAATCCCCACATTCCAGATGGAATAAGGAGATAGTCCTGACACTCAGGCCAGTAAAAGATTCTCGAAAGACCCCTTTTATTGGAATAAGGCAGTTGTCACCCCAGTGCAGGTAGAAGGTTTGGGTCAGGCACGAACTCAGATAGAAGGTGCTGTGGACCAGGTCCTTAACACAGTTCAGTTTAATGACTTATTGCTATAGGATAGTCACTACAAAAACGAACATCAAAAAAGCCCCTCAACAACTTTGTTCAAACCCTTTCTGAGCATCTCTCACTTGTGACAAGAATATTTTTGTTACAGAGAGATGAGAAGATAAACAGAGGTATACCACTGCACAAAAGTGGCTGAAGCAATTGCATTGTTACCCTTTTCCTTTACATTTTTAAGGAATTCTCTAGTGTTGTGTGACTAGAGACCAGCCCAGCTCTCCTGTCCATCTGTTAATTTATTTCAATAGTCTCATTTTTTGCTTTTGCAGCAGTGTTTCTACTGATTCTGTTTTCTGACAGCTGATTCTGATGAAGTCCTGGTTCTACTTAGTTCTTACCATCCTTCCTATGCTGGCTAGGATTTTAAGCCTTCCTATTAGATTAAAATATAGGAAACTATTTTCAACAGTCTTTATGCCTTAGAGAGTAAATGGGGATTTTTAGATTATTCAGATTTATCATTATATTATCGTTATCTGCTGCATGGCTGTACAGTGTTAGATTATTGTTTTTCCTATTACCTTAAATTGCAGTATAAAAATATTTTTCAAAGGTCCTCAAAATATTTGAACTAGTTACAATGCAGAAACAGTTACAACCACAAGAGAGAGCTCTTGTAAAAACATAAGGCTGCTTGAGAAATAAATACATTTTGACTTTAACAATGAAAAATAGTTTTAAGAATTAGTATTTAATTATTGTACTTCAAGAAATGTAACACTGATGTAAATTAACATGGTATTCCCAATTCCAATTTTATTCCCTTTTTTTTTCATTTGTTCTAATTAAGGACAAGAACTAGTAATTAGCATGCATGTAGCTACATTTTTTTGAAATAACAACAAAATTCTGTTATGCAATCACACTTTCTCTAACATTTTGTCCCTCACTCTTTGCTTACACAATGCAATGATCTTTAGAGATAAAATGTATTAATTCAATATGAAAATGCAACTCCAGTACAAGTAAAGGGCTTGCTTTATATGAAAGTGTTTATACTAGGCAAACTTTTCCTCATGCCCTTTGTGGGTTAAATTATACTTTATTAGGTGCTTAAACACAGCTTACACCTTTGAGATCATGGAATGACCTACCTCTCCATAATGTCCTTAAAGAGGATAATTTGCAATTGCAGAATAGAGCATGATACACATACTTGTGTAACACCACTGAATTCTGCAATTTAGCAGTAATAATACCTTAGTGACAGGTACCCTACATTGTTCAAAACCAAACTGAACTTTGTAGAGAGAGCACAGGATCACAGGGGAGTTAGATTTTTCTTCTTGATTTGAGCTACCTAGATTTGTTGAAGATCAAAATACAGTGTTGCCCTAGTTTCTGTCAGTGACTGAAAAAGTACAAATGAGTATCTGTCTCTGTTACATCTTGCCATCATAAAACTCATTTAAGTCCAAAGGAATGAAGCTACTTTGCTAACTTGTCCCAGATAGACAACTATTTACCTGACTAGAGGACTTGGCCAGTGGTTATATCTAGCCCCTTGAAGTCCAATTTATGCTTAGAAAGCAAAAAACTGCGCCAATTGGAGAATGTGGTTTTTGAGGTTTGTAACTTTTTCTCACCACTTTTGATGATATACTTTATTCTACGCGAATTAAAATAAATGGGAAAGCTCTATTTATTTCTGTCATTGCAGGATCTGGCCATCAATATGTTAATTTCTAGTCTTCCGTTCTGTAGTGGCTTAAGCCGTAAATCATGCAGCCCATTCATTCACTTCTCCCTCTTTCTTTCCCCCCAGTCCAATTGGGGGGGGGGGAGGGGGGGGAGAGGGGAGGGGAAATGGGGAGAAGAATAGAAAGAATGTAACTCCCACGAGTTGAGATAAGAACAGTCCAGTAACTAAGGTATAGCACAAGCCACTGCTGCTACCACCAATAATAACAATGACCAGGGATATACAAGGGAAGATGATACAACTGCTCACCACCCAACGACTGAGTCAAGAGAGAGAGAGACTTCTGGGTTCCTGCCCCCAGTTTTTTACATCCTGGGTATGATGTGCTGTGGCATGAAATACCTCTTTGACTAGTTTGGGTCAGGTGTCCTGTCTCTGTTTCCTCCCGGCTTCCTCTCCTCCCTGGCAGAGCATGAGACTCAGAAAGTCCTTGGTCAGACCAAAACATTACTGAGCAGTAACTGAAAACACTGGTGTTATCAGTGCTTTTCCCAGGCTGAAAGTCAAAAACACAGTGCTGCACCAGCTACCAAGAAGGAGAAAAAAATGACTGTTACTGCTGAACCCAGGACACCTTCCATTTGCTTTTTTTTTTTTTTTTTTTTTTTTTTTCTATTTTGAATAATAATGTGTTCTACAGACATATTTTCAGTTACTAATGTTATTACTTCCTTTGTGCTTGATTCTCTTCGCATGAACTTTCCAGATGGTATGTAAGATCCAAACATATTTTCCTTAGATTCCTCATTTTAAAGTTGTTGCTGCATTATAAGTATTGAATTAGAACAACAACTTTTCTCAGGTACCAAAAATAACTCACGCTTCTGATCTCATTATTTTCTTCCATTCTTTCTCCAAGTCTAATAGCTTTCTGTCCTTGAATTGCAGTGCTTGAAATATCTATGACTCATTAATTGTAAAAAAATTGTCTTTTTATTCATTAGTAGTAGAGCTTTTCATTGAATGTCCCAGCAATGGCGCAAGACAATTTAGATAAAATCCATTATTTCTTCTGTCTAGACAGGAATTAATTTGTAGTTTTGCCCTTTTGCATGGGAATGATGGAGAATTACTGTCATTTGATGTAATACAGAAAAGACTTTTGTACCTTTAATCTGCAGATCAGATATTGTCAATGTTCCCTTTATGACCAAGGTGGCCACAATTTAGCAAAGTACTTGAACAGATGTTTTTTCTTAATGGTGTAATTTCACAGTACTTATTAATGCATTTAAAGTTGCATTTCACTGTACTTATTAATGCATTTAAAGTTACACTTGTGTTCAATACATTGACTTCTGAGAGCTTTATTATTTGAATGGACAAACTTTACTTATGTTTTTCTTTCTTTTAAACAAAACATCACCAGCCTTTATTTTCCCTAATAGATACTTTGCACTAAATACAGATTACTAAACTCTAAGTCTAGGAATAAACCCCTTCGCTCCATAACTAATATTGAATAAGAAACAGAATCACAGAACCAGAAAGACTGCATGGCTTATGAGATATAGTAACTGTAGCCATCAACAAGATAGATATTTAATTAAAAATATTTATAGAATGCACATTGTATAAACCCAAAACGTATATACATTGCTGAATATTTTATCAAACAAAAACCCAGACTACAAGATTTATTGACACCAAACTTTTAGTGTCTAGGCAATGGCAGAAGGCATTGTTCATCTAAATCCATGTTCAGATTGCTTAAATACTGTTTTGTTTGGTTTTTTTTTAAATAAAAGTTTCCTGCATTTTTCAGCTTCTGTTTCCCACTACTCAGTATTGTGCTCTTATTCTCAATTTTATGTCCTTGAATCACTTTACTAAAATCTCTATGATACACATCATTAATTTGCTGTATGCAAATACAATAATTCAGTGTTTCTTGTTGGCTCATAATTATTCTCTTGTTCAGCACATTGGGAAATGAACTGGATACCTGTAGAGCTAAAAGCACGAATTTTCTTGTCTCAGTAGTGAAGACAAAAAAGACAACAGCCCATATACTCTGTCGATCAAATATTGAGGTGAAGTCAATATGCACTGAATGCTGGATTGAACTGCAGATTACTGTGAAAATGGTTTTCAAGCAAGTGGTACAGAGGCACGACCTAGAGGAAATCTGTAATCACTGTAATCTAGAATGAGCCATCACCTAAAATTTACTCCAGACTGCTCTGTTAATCTTATTTCACCCTAGAGGATTTTACTCCATTTTAGAATCTGTGTAAACAATGATATCCTCTGTGAGTGCAGTATTACAATTATTGTAATTTTTGCTCATATCTGACCCTCTGGGTAATCTGATCATGCATGTTACTGGTTATCCTCTTTTCTCTTCTTGTTCCATCCTCAAACAGTTCATTATGTGTGTACAGAGACTGGAAGTCCTGCATCTTTTAGATATATTTTTCTTATCAACCTACATCTCATTGTGCAAGGGAACTGTGTTTTTTAAGTTTTTTGCTCTTGTACAGGTAATCTAAGAAAAAACTCTTTATTTTTCCTTTTCTTGAGAAATATGAACTGCATGCGACTAAACTTTTTTTTTCTTAATTTATGTTTTGATTTTAGCTTACTTCTAAACAGCTTTCCTCACTCAGAGATGTTGTTAATATTATGCTTCAAGTAAAGTAGCCAGCAAGTGGAAATCCACTGAAAGCTTCACCAGTCTATTTTTCATCTTCCTAAAATTCTGTTATAAAAAATGCATTTACTTCATGTTTATGTCTACAAAATCCTGACTGGATTGAGATGAAGCATATCCAATGTCTGTAACTGTAGGGGAGAAAAAGTATGTCTCTGGCTCAGAGCATGCTTGAAGCTGTACTACTATGACAAGATATTTGCGTTCTCTAGTACATAGACTTTGTATATTAGATTTATACATCAATGGTCTTCATTCTACTGACTTTCAATATTTTGACCATTTTAATGAGCATCAAAGAAATTATTTAAACTGCTAGGTCTGTCTTCTGGACTTCCTATTGATTTTATATTTTATTTTATATTATATTTAATATTCCAAATCAATGCCATGAGGAGGTTTGAATGAGATATCAACTTAGTTGAAAAAATTCCCTGGAGGAACTCAAAATATAGCATTTTCAAAGGTTAGAAATATTTTTTCTACACAATTAGCACAAAATCATATTTTCATAGATTTGCCTTAAGCTGGCACAAATTTTCTTAATAGACTCTTTTGTATGAGGTAAATGTAGAGCTAAACACATTTCTTCTATGGTAACTTCATCTTCCCAAAACATCTGAAGAACAGAGGGTATCTCCTGCAGTGCAATGAAAGGCATACAATCTTCATCCAGAATAAAATGCCCCAGTTTACCAGCTGATATTTATTCCCGACTCCCTTTTTTAAAAAAAAAGAAAAAAGTATTTTTTTTTTAATTTTTTAGAAGATTCTGACTTTTACTAGATTCACTATGGCATGGCAAACACTTGCCAGAGCTAAGTTCATATGTAGCAGGCACCATGCTGAGGATTCTGTTTGCTCTTCTACTTTTGGAGCCAAGAGAGTATTGATGTTGAGTAGCATGAGGATAAAAATCCCTAATGCGCATAGCTATAGCTTTTAGGTAGAGAACTACAGAGAATTTCCTTCCTACAGCCTCATTTCCTGCATCATCTTAGTGATATCATTTTCCTGTGAATTTCTTGCAAGGCAATTACAAGTTCTCTTCAGCACTGTACTTTCATGTTCTTTGGTATATTTGCTTCTTCAGTAAAGTCTCAGGGATGTCATAGAATCATAGAATAGTTAGGGTTGGAAGGGACCTTAAGATCATCTAGTTCCAAGCCCCCTGACATGGGCAGGGACACCTCCCACTAAACCATACCACCCAAAGCTCTGTCCAACCTGGCAATTTTATAAATTTTAGGATCATCTATTACAAGGCAGATTCAATTTATGCTAGTTCCTGTCTTACACTTAACCATATTTAAAGGATAATTTAGAAACAAAGGATAGAAGGATAAGGTATAAAGGAGAAAAGAGTAATATGAAAAAGGTTCATTTTAAACTGTTTGTATTTTCAAGGGGACTCAAGATTGAACACCTTAGACATTGTAATTGCATTAATACATTTTTAGTAGCATTTAGTCTTTCTTTCTTTCTTTCTTTCTTTCTTTCTTTCTTTCTTTCTCTCTCTCTCTCTCTCTCTTTCTCACTTTCTTTCTCTCTTTCTTTCTCTCTTTCATTCTTTCTCTCTCTTTCTCTCTTTCTTTCTCCTTCCTTCCTTCCTTCCTTCCTTCCTTCCTTCCTTCCTTCCTTCCTTCCTTCCTTCCTTCCTTCCTTCCTTCCTTCCTTCCTTCCTTCCTTCCTTCCTTCCTTCCTTCCTTCCTTCCTTCCTTCCTTCCTTCCTTCCTTCCTTCTTTCTCTCTTTCTCTCTCTCTCTCTCTCTTTCTCTCTCTTTCTCTCTTCCTTTCTTTCTTTCTCTCTCTTTCTCTCTTTCTCTCTTTCTCTCTTTCTCTCTTTCTCTCTTTCTTTCCTTCTTTCTTCCTTTCTTTCTTTCTTTCTTTCTTTCTTTCTTTCTTTCTTTCTTTCTTTCTTTCTTTCTTTCTTTCTTTCTTTCTTTCTTTCTTTCTTTCTTTCTTTCTTTCTTTCTTTCTTCTCTTCTCTCTCTCTTTCTCTCTTTCTCTCTTTCTCTCTTTCTCTCTTTCTCTCTTTCTCTCTTTCTTTCTCTCTTTCTTTCACTCTTTCACTCTTTCTTTCACTCTTTCTCTCTCTCTTTCTCTCTCTCTTTCTCTCCTTCTCTGTCTCTTTCTCTCCTTCTCTCTCTCTTTCTCTCTTTCTCTATCTTTCTTTCTCACTCTTTCTCTCTTTCTTTCTCCTTCCTTCCTTCCTTCCTTCCTTCCTTCCTTCCTTCCTTCCTTCCTTCCTTCCTTCCTTCCTTCCTTCTTTCTCTCTTTCTCTCTCTCTCTTTCTCTCTCTCTTTCTCTCTTCCTTTCTTTCTTTCTCTCTCTTTCTCTTTCTTTCTTTCTCTCTTTCTCTCTCTCTCTCTTTCTCTCTTTCTCTTTCTTTCTCTCTTTCTCTCTTCCTTTCTTTCTTTCTCTCTCTTTCTCTCTTCCTTCCTTTCTTTCCTTCTTTCTTTCTTTCTTTCTTTCTTTCTTTCTTTCTTTCTTTCTTTCTTTCTTTCTTTCTTTCTTTCTTTCTTTCTTTCTTTCTTTCTTTCTTTCTTTCTTTCTTTCTTTCTTTCTTTCTTCTTTCTTTCTTTCTTTCTTTCTTTCTTTCTTTCTTTCTCTCTCTCTCTTTCTCTCTCTTTGTTTCTCTCTCTCTTTCTCTCTTTCTTTCTCTTTCTTTCTTTCTCTCTCTTTCTCTTTCTTTCTTTCTTTCTTTCTTTCTTTCTTTCTTTCTTTCTTTCTTTCTTTCTTTCTTTCTCTCTCTCTCTCTCTCTTTCTTTCTCTTTCCCTTCCTTCCTTCCTTCCTTCCTTCCTTCCTTCCTTCCTTCCTTCCTTCCTTCCTTCCTTCCTTCCTTCCTTCCTTCCTTCCTTCCTTCCTTCCTTCCTTCCTCTCTTCCTTCCTTCCTCTCTTCCTTCCTCCCTTCCTTCCTTTCTTCCTCTCTTCCTCTCTTCCTTTCTTTCTTCCTTTCTTCCTTTCTTTCTCTTTCCTTCTTTCTTTTTTCTTTCTTCCCTTCTCTTTCTTTCTTTATCTCCTTCCCCTCCCTCCCTCCCTCCCTCCCTTCCTTCCTTCCTTCCTTCCTTCCTTCCTTCCTTCCTTCCTTCCTTCCTTCCTCCCTCTCTTCCTCTCTTCCTCTCTTCCTCTCTTCCTTCCTTTCTTCCTTTCTTCCTTTCTTTCTCTTTCCTTCTTTCTTTTTTTCTTTCTTTCCTTCTCTTTCTTTCTTTATCTCCTTTTCCTCCCTCCCTCCCTCCCTCCCTCCCTGCCTCCCTCCCTGCCTCCCTCCCTCCCTCCCTTCCTTCCTTCCTTCCTTCCTTCCTCTCTTCCTTCCTTCCTCTCTTCCTTCCTCCCTTCCTTCCTTTCTTCCTCTCTTCCTCTCTTCCTTTCTTTCTTCCTTTCTTCCTTTCTTTCTCTTTCCTTCTTTCTTTTTTCTTTCTTCCCTTCTCTTTCTTTCTTTCTCTCCTTCCCCTCCCTCCCTCCCTCCCTCCCTCCCTCCCTTCCTTCCTTCCTTCCTTCCTTCCTTCCTTCCTTCCTTCCTTCCTTCCTTCCTTCCTCTCTTCCTCTCTTCCTCTCTTCCTCTCTTCCTCTCTTCCTCTCTTCCTTCCTTTCTTCCTTTCTTCCTTTCTTTCTCTTTCCTTCTTTCTTTTTTTCTTTCTTTCCTTCTCTTTCTTTCTTTATCTCCTTTTCCTCCCTCCCTCCCTCCCTCCCTGCCTCCCTCCCTGCCTCCCTCCCTCCCTTCCTTCCTTCCTTCCTTCCTTCCTTCCTTCCTTCCTTCCTTCCCTTTTTTTTTTGTTTGCCTGTCTATTTTTAAGGGTTTCCATTTAGTCAGATCTCCCAGTGGACATAATCTTCAGAAAGAGTTGCTTGGGACTTTTTCCTAACCATGATCAGAATTGAATGATGACGATGATGATGAGGATAATAATTATAAAAATAATACCCCCTTTTCTCTAAATATATTGCCACTTTAAAACTTGTTTGATATTCCCGAGACTTCTGCTTGTCCTCTTATAGAATATTTAAAGAAATCCTACCAAAGGAAAAGGGAGTTTTTAAGTCAAAAGTACTTAGTATTCCTCAATCGACTTGATGTCTGGTATTGTAAGGCAAAGAATCACAAAATGGTTGAGGTTGGAAGGGACTTCTGGAGATTGTCTTGTCCAACTGCCTGCTCAAAGAAGGGTCAGCAGAAACAGCTTGCCAAAGACAATGTTCAGTCAGATGGTTTTGAATACCTCTGAAAATGAAGACTCCACAGTCTCACTGGACAACCTATTCCAAAATTTAACAACCCTCACGGTAAAAAAGTTTGCTTGATTTTTTTTTTTTTTTAATATATATTTTTATGATTAAGTAGAATTTCCTGGGTTTTAGTTTCTGACCATTGCCTCTTTTTTTTTTTTTTACTGGATAACGCAGAGAACATTCTGGCTCCAGGTTCTTTATTGCCCCCCTCCCTTCATCCCAAATCAGGTATTTATATGCATGCAGAAGGTACTCCAGAACTTTCTTTCCTCCCAGCTGAACAGTCCAAGCTATGCCTTATCTCCTTATGTGAGAGATGCTCCAGTGACTTAAGCATCTTAGTGGCCCTTTGCTAGTCTCTCTCCAGTAAGTCCATGTCTCTCTTGTATCGGGGTGCCCAGAGCTGGATGCAACACTTCTGAAGTGGCCTCCCCTACAATGAGGGGAAAGATCACGATCAGTGACGTAGTGACACTTTTCCTAGTGCCCTCAGATCTTTTTCTACAAATCTGCTTTCTAGATGGTCAGCAACAAGCATTCAATGGCATATGAGGTTATTTCTGTGCAGGAATTTCCTGGGTAAAAGTGCATTTCCTTTTGCTGAACTTCATTAGATTCTTGTCTGCCCCAGTATCCACCTTGTCCCTCTGAATGGCAGCAGACCCATCAGGTGTATCAGCCACTCCTTGTGGTTTTATGTCATCTACAAACTTGCTGAGGGTGCATACCCTGACATTTTCTGGGTCATTAATGAAGACATTAGCAGTATTGGCCCCAATATCGATCCCTGATGCACACTGCTGGTGACTGGCCTCCAATGGGACTTTATTCTGCTGATCACAACCCAAGACCTTCAGCATCAGACCGTAGTAAGTGTACAGCTGCTTATATACATTTAGCTGAAGGTTTATCATCACTCTAATGCCACAGTGGTGTTTAATTTTTCACAAATAATAACCAGCTAATTTAAAATACTTTGAAACACTGTTAATCATACCTGAAGTATCTAATTACACAGAATAATTTTGCAATGTTTTAAACATAATGTATTTATGGAATAATTTATTTATATGTGTGTAAGTAAATTTAATTATATTAATGCTATAAAGACAAATTAAAGCACCGTATTTTTTCATGATATAAATACCCAAGCCCAGAACTGAGACAACCTCTAACGTAATTAGAAAAGCAGCATTTTCCAAAAGGAATATTGTCATCACTAGCGTATCATCTTGTCAAGTTACTATTATAGTCTCTAACTGTGAGTAAACACATTATAAAATTCCAAAGGAACCAAGGGAAGAAAAACACTAGTGAAAGAAGCTCTAGGAAAGCAGCCTCATATACTTCAACAGAAGTCAGAATATAACAGTAAGAAGTTGCACTTCAACTTCTGAGTGGGCAGTTTAGGAGAAAAAAAGGAGGTGGAAAATGGTAGCCAGAAGTTAAAAGGCACAGAAGAATGGAAAAAACTTTTCCAGAATGGAAAAACGACAATTCAAATGTACCACATACACATTTTATGCCTAGGTGTGCGAGTTATATGACTCAAGCTCCAGGCTCTGGGATAGAACCACTCTTATATGGGTGATGCAATAAAGTGCCCACAGAAATGCTGTACTGAATGTAACTGTTAGGCTGCCTGGGCAGCTGACGGATGCAGGGTACCCTTTGTGGAAGAGGTTCTGAGCTGCTCTGGGCCAGGCACAGCTGGCTTTGGGGGGCTCTGACACTGCAGTAAACACCTCATCTTGCACCAAAACTACAGCAAGGCAGGGGAGTCCCCAGTGCCCTAATTCATACATTTTTAGGAAAAGACAGCAGTTACTGCAGGTATGTAGAAAATGCCTCCACAGAAACGGAGGGGACACAAAGAAGGAGCTATCACTGGGGAGAAATCAGGAGCTTCACTATTGGAAAGAAGCTTTCCATGCCAGAGAAGGGATTGTAGACTGCAAGTGAAAAATATCAGGGCACAGAAACTGCTATGAGACTGCAGCCATGAATTATCCAGGCATAGAAATAATGAAGAAGCAAGAACCAATCAGCAGAAAGAAAATGTTGCTTACTGACACAGCCACCCTTCTGCATGGCCAGAAGAATTGGAGAGGGGGGACAAGTGCAATGTGAGATGAAAATAAGGGACATTGAGATGTGGAATGGCAAGGACTCGAGTTAAGCACAAGGAGGAAAGCTGTTTCCTTGTAAATCTTTGTTGTTTTTTCTTTTCTCAATTATCCAAATCAATAACTAAAATTTTGAATTAACTAGCAATAAATAAGCTTAAGTAAAATTCCCTGAGTTAAAACTGTTTTGCTCACAACAGCTACCGCACCGTACCTGAGGTGCCAGACCTATCATTGACACAGTAGAAGAGGGGACAAATCTTGAAGCACTATAAGATTATTGTTGAAAAGACACCTAAACTGGTAGAATGACACGCTATTTAGATCAGTAACAGGAAAATTTCCAGTTTGCTTTGGGTCCTGGATATTCCTTACCAGTGACGTATGACCAGTCATAGATAGAACCAGAAATGATCAACGTGAATGATCAGGCGACAGAATCATTCAAGAAGGCATGGAAGAACATAAAGCTGTACCTAGGTTGGTGATTTGGTAATGCCTGACTTGTTCAGCAGTGGATGGATGGATGAGTGAAGCAGGGGAAGGAGGCAAATATGACAGAGATGTTGTCTTTCCCCTATTCTAGTGTAACCTTGCCTATTTCCTTTTATCTAAGGTAACTTGAAATAGGACATTGCTTTCAGTGAGTGACCTCTAGAGGTCACATCTCACCTATATCATTCTACAGTTACACAGTTTTTAAGTTTTTGCTTAGCTCACATCATTTTCAATGATTATTGTATGATATTTACATAGGTAGCCACATTACTTAGTCTGTATCCAGAAAAATGAGTTCAAGTACTGAGCTACAGCCCACTGTTCATCTCTTTTTAGCTCTCTCTAAGTGACCACAAAAATGATCTGTACGATAGATGTCTGCTGAGAATGTTTCCAGCATGCAGAGTATCTGAATCCAAAGGAAAGGTCGGAATCCAAAACGTCTAAATTGAAAGCAATGTATATCACAGTTCTTATCAGGAAACCATCTGTACAATAAAAAAAACTCTTAATATTTCTCCAGTATAATACGTCTTCCAAATTGCATCAGTTTTCTCTGGCTTGATGTCCACTAGTACATTGTTGCACTCAACTTTCCAATCCCTATCTGGCCTTTAAGACCAGAGATAGTCTAATACTTGGCAAAAGAAAAGAAATATGAATTTGTCTCAGGTGCTATCTACAGGTCCTCACTTTATTCCCTGAAATATCACTTCTCTTTAGGATTTTGGAGCTATGCCAACAGAACTTTCTTCTCTAGTCCTCTAATTTCTACATTAATAAGTATTCTGTGTTTTAATATATTTTGTTGCTCACTTGATTGCCTGGGTGAACAGGAAATCTCTTCCAGAAACTTGCATGCAAGGTCAAGCGTCAAATATTCACTTCTATTGTGCTTATGACTAGAAAAGGCTAGACTGGTCTGGCCATATCCACAAAATGAGTTCTTGTCCCTCATTTCCTATGCATAGTACTACTGGTAGCACTAATGTGCTGGTTTTGTTCTGGTGTGGTTTTCCAGTTTCAACCTTTTGAAATAATATCTGAATATGTTTCATATTTTGAAATAATATGAAAGGTTATATTTTTTTTTCATGTGATAGCAAAATTTTGTTTTATGGGTACTGGAATGTAATACAAATACACGTGCAGTTCATCAAGGGTACAAAGCCTACAATGCTGATATTGGGGGAATGTATAAGATTAAAGACAAACCCTGGCTCATCTAACCATTGCTTTTTGGGAATAATCATGTATATGTACTGCATTTGAAACTGTCAGTTGAAGCTGCACAGAGCAGAAATAGAGAAAAGGAACACTGTGGATGGTCCAGGAAGACAGCGTTCAAGCTTGCTTCCTGATCTTTCTTTAGTATCTCAGATGTACTGAAATTTTTCTCAAAACTCCTGTCAAAACTGGATCTTTGAAGGTAAATCTCTGAGGCAAAGGATTCATTAACATGTTCTGAAAGTGTTTCATACCAACTGCTTTCAGAAACATTATTTTCCTGATTAAGTGTAGATGTAAAAAGTAGAAGTCTGGCACAGTCTCACTTTTATATGATTTGTGTTTATTACATCAGAAGCCATATTCTATGAATATACTCCAATATTCTGTAGTAAAAATAATTGTGTTAATCTAAACTTTGTAATGTTACAAGAAACTTTTTTTTTGTGATATTCAGTATCTCAGTGAAGCAGACATTTACAGATATGCATTATTTATTGCCAGCAGTAATTTATTAGGTTTCAGGGATTGAACATAAACTTCCTAGTCTTTTTGCAGTAAGCCTAACAGTCCACTTTATGCCTAGCTTTATCTGTCAGTGTCCTGGGTTCGGCTGTGACAGTTATTTTTCTCCTTCTTCTTAGCTGGTGCGGTGCTGTGTTTTCAACTTTAGTCTGAGAACAATGCTGACAACACATCAATGTTTTAGCTGTTGCTAAGTAGTGCTTACCTCAGTCAAGGACTTTCAGTCTCATGCTCTGCCAGTGAGGAAGGATGCAGAGACAGGACACCTGACCCAAACTGATGATCTTTGTTAAAGAATCTTTATCCTTTGAGATAGGTGCTTTATCACTTAGCTGCAACACTCAGGAGCTGTGCTGTGGTCCTGATAGGTGATTCCATCTTTGAAATTCAGGTATCATAGAACTGAGAATTCATGTTTGGTGGTCCATGAGACCATACTCAGAGTAGCACACATATAAGTAAATAAATATAGCACTAAATAAGAAATAAAAATAATAGTAAAACAATTCTGATATTTGACAAGTATTGTATGTTTTTGCATTTGTGCTGAAGCAATTTGCATTTCAGAAGGACCAGTTAATTATACTGAAGAAGAAAGGATTTCCTTTTAGAGTCTTAAAATTTTGGCAATCTTTCCCAATGGCATATAGCAAGGTAATATGAACTCATGGATGAATTCAACTTGTTAATATATATCTTTTGTTGTAATTCTTATTGCTTTTCTTTTTTAACCTCTTTTTCTTGGTAGGTTGTTTTTTGGGTTTTTTTTGTTTGCTTATTTTGTTTGGTTTATTTTTAATTTTTTTTTTTA
Organism: Myiopsitta monachus; assembly: GCA_017639245.1. Taxonomy (NCBI): domain Eukaryota; kingdom Metazoa; phylum Chordata; class Aves; order Psittaciformes; family Psittacidae; genus Myiopsitta; species Myiopsitta monachus. The sequence goes on from CM029919.1 coordinate 57,930,601, forward strand.
CTGTGTGCTTATTTATTTTTCTGGAACTGTTCCGTTACTTACAATTGCCTTTGCTGTTAACACTGCTGCTATTTTAACTATCTTGATCAAGACCAGCGATGTCCTTGAATTTGAGATTACCTTATCTTTCAGAGAAATAAATACCAGTAAAATATATATATGTGAAGTTATAAAAATATCTAGAATCTTTTCAGAGGTAGATCTGGTGAGCTGCTGTGTTTAGACTCAATTATATAACTGAAATAAGGTGCAATTAAACACTTTCTGTTGTTGTGCATTCCTTATTCTATCCTGCAGGGATAATATTGCCTCATCCAGATTGGAAAAAAGAACAGGCTAAGTAGGATTTTTAGAAGCTTAATTTCTATTCATAAGACAACATTTTAATATCAGGCATGTTATGGCTATATGCCTGGCATTTGCTAGGAAGCACTAAACAATTAGCCAGTATGCCACTTAATCATATAATTCATATAAACAGCTACATATATATGCATGCATATGTATATAATGAGAAAACTCCTAGTTGTTCAGAGAAACTGTATTAAATCTGTGGAGTATCCAGCAGGAAAATTATGATAAATTGCGGAAATCATACAGTACTTACTGTTGTATTATCCTTGAATCATCTTGCCATCTGGCAGCTCATGGCAGAGCTGTCAGGTGAGGTGTCCTCGATGATGTAATTTCAAAGCACATAGCAGCAGCGACACAAGAATGGATAGAACTGGTTATTGTGAAAGTTGTGACCATCAGAATGTAACATAACTGTTTGTAGGGTTAGGATTGTCCAGCAAGACAGTCTTTGCTTTTCTAGGCATTTTTTCATGTTTCTTCGACCATTATGTTCATCTAAGACATTTTCCAGCTAGCTAAATATTTCTTGCCATTGGCATTAATGTCTGCCATTAAACATTTTCCTATATAGATTCTGAAAGTAAGCTTCTGCTCCTACCTACCTCAGCACAAATTTGGGGTAACTGTATTTGGATTTATTTTCTAAATTACAGAATTTGCAGAGATATATAATCTCTATATTATAAAAATTAGGCTAGATTAGTATTTAGAATCAAATATGTTTGAGTAAATTTAGAAAATGCATGTAGAAAGTGAGAAATAATAAAAGATCATGATGGTAGGCTTCCTGCAGTCTTCATTGCCCTGCATTGAATTCCAACATTGAACGCCAACATTGTTGTTTTCCAACTCAAACAAAATCCATGCATTCTACGACAACCACTTTGCTTTGTTTGAATAAGAGATTAAATTACTTCAGACACATACACATCTTAGATTACGCCAGTGACTTATCTACTCTTATGAATTTTTTGTGGTGCAGGAATAATGTATTTCAACTAAAGTATAAGCCTGTTTCCAATATTTGCTATCTGATTGAAGCAACTGATACTCTTTTTTTTAATCATACCCTGTACGGTCAGGATATTGAAAAACGTTCAGTGAGCTTACACTGAGATTTGGTAGTTTTGTTAAAATCACTGCACACATCACATTATCTCTTTGTGGTGTCTCTCAGCTCTGTTCTGTGTGTTAATTAGGTAGGGAACTGAAATATGGCATGTAAAATGATCAATAATCCCAGGAGATTAATATACCAAACTCACACTGAAAATTTTGCAGGATGATTGGGTAAGATGATCATACCTCTGAATCCTTTTTTGCAGGATATTTGATTCCCCTGCCTGCTCACACAAATTAAATAGGCAAAGCAGATGGGTAATACTGAAATCTATATCAAACAAGATAAGTATCTTGTGTTCTTGTGTCCTTCCCAGTCCTTTTCCTTACTTTAGCTCCTCAGGAACAATTTAAATCTTATTTCTTCCATGCTTACCACCAACATAATTCAGAACATTATAACTCAGTCAATTTTCTCTTCTGCTCCCTTCAAAATGTCATTGTGATGAAGCAAGATTATTTCAGATAGGTCAGTACCTGTTGTACGTGGATTTGCATTAAAATGTAAAGTTTAAAATAACACTGGTTATTTTGACATGTGCACTTTAAAATTTAGGAATATAAGTAGCAGGAAAAAGCTGTCAAATTCAGGTGACAAAGTATATTTCCTCTTCAAGATCTCCTGGGTCTTACACCCCTGATTTATCAGGACCCTGCACAGGAAAAAAAAGTATAATCTGAACTTGGAAAAGAGAGAAGTTTATGAACCCAGCCCATAGTTGGAGTAAAACAATGCAGCTATAATTATAGCAATAATAAGTTACTCCATTAACAATTCTCAATACTTTTTCTCATTAATGAAGTAAAATTACAAATATTTGATAGACCAAGAGTTAAGAATATTTATCAGGAGACATAAAAATGCAGACTACTTTGCAATATTTTAAAAATTTTTTAAAATGGGTTTTAAAACCTTTTTTAAAGATTTTCCTTGAATATTCTTGTAGGACATATATCTGAACACACTGCTGTTTGCTAATCATAAGAGATGTGAAATATAGCAGAATTCTAAGGTACCTCGTAGGAATAAAAAGTTTTAAACTAGGTTTTATAATATTTCAGACACTGCACCTTACTATTTTAAGTAATTCTTGTAGGGAGCACTATGAGTGAAGGCAGTGGGAGTATATCACTGTAATGTAAAGTGCTCTGTAATGTAACGATGGTGACTTCAAGGGGGCAATGTATGCAAGATCTAATATAATAGTGGAAATAATGGCCTAAGCAAACCATGATTTGAATTCACTAGTTCTTAGTTTGGGTTGTTCCAACCATAAAGTAAAAATTATGTTTTTCAAAATAGAGGTTTAGTCTAGAAATTTTATATTACAGGAAATGCAACAATCCAGACCTTTTTTATGACACCCACTCTGAGTGAATGTATGACACAACAGTACACATGGCATCCATAAAAGACGAAGACAAAAAACTTGAGTTCCTTCTGTATGCCGGGCTAAAACCCAAATACAAACCAGTTTCACTTACATTATTTCTGAATGCCTCCACCACCCACATTTGTCTGTATTGCTCAGTGGAAATGAGTAATACAGCAGGTACATTCTTAACTTTTCAAGTGACATTAGGTAAAAGTTCTGACCAATCTCTGACCACTGCCTTAGAATATGTGAGCCTACAAACAAGTATATGCAAATTATAACAGCATAGTTCAAAAAAAGTAAGTTTGTAAGATCAAAATCACACACATTTCATAGCTTCTGTTACATATGCCAATTGGATAAACCTAAAAAGTCAGACTGGAACCTAAAAGCCTGACTAACATATTTGGCCCATCTGGTACTTCTACTATTCTGACAATTTTATGCTGATGTGGCTTCTTTTTTAGGTCATTCAAATTCATGATTTTCTCTCCCAAGCGGATATAAAATTTATGTTGTTGCTTCCAGGAAGCTGAAAACCTGGACTAAGACAGATCTTTGCTCTACCTGCTGGAGATTAGCAGAGTACCACAGAGAGCAAAAGTTGATGGTGCTTTACATCTGTGCATTCAACATTCGGTGGCACAAAGCCACTAGTCTCTTTTCTGCCTGACCAACTGACTAATTGCTGTACTTGGCCTTTTTGAGTCCCTTCAATTAATGCAATGTGCAGTTGCACGCAGTGATGAAGTCACCCATACAGAACAGAATCTGTGCCAGAATTAGGCTCTAAGTCCCAGAAGCACCTGTTATAAATACAAAAGTGTCCAGATGGTCTGGTCTTTGTGGGAAAGTGTCAAGAATTGACTTATCTGTCTTTCTTACTTTTGGTTTTAAGGTCATAAACATAATTATTTTGAAGCAGAAAGCCAATCACATTTAGGGGAAAAAAAAACAGGATAAAAGAAAACAACCTTAAAACCAATGCAAAACCAGCTCTATTTGCAAATCTTAATAACAATGAAGCTCATTGTTATCATGTTCTCGGCAGGAAAAATGGGATTAGCGTGTGATTACAATGCAGCTTTCGATATAATTAGACAGATTTATTTAAACACAGCTGTAAACTGTAAAAATGTAAAATATTTAGTGACCAGAAATTCCACATTTTGTGGTGGTGTTTAGAAACACTAGAAAATTTTGCACTTGTTTCACTCTCCTTTTTCTATAGATAATAGATTTAAGTTCATAACAATAAAAAGTATTTCTGAATACTGATTCACTTTCTAGCAGGGCATTGCTTCATTCAGTGTTTTTCCTCCTTTGAAATGTGACATTTGAGATCAGTGACTCCACTGTCATGTTTGTATCTCATGCCTTCTCAGCTGCATGAGGTGGAGGAAGAAAGAAGTTTTATTTCAGATCCTGAAAGCAGTAATAACTGTTTGTTACATACATTGCTGAAAGCTCTTCATTTTCTATTCCCTCCTTGCTTCCTTGCTTCCTTGCTTCATTCCTTCTGTATGTCCTCTTTCTTCCTTTGTATAACAACTCAATCTGAGAGAGAAAAGAGTGAGTTGAGGAAGGGAGAGGGGAAGCAATTACAGTAGAAGGAAAAAGTGTGAAGGTAATAAAACATATTTTCTGCCCACCAATCATTTGGCTTGTATCAAATATTTATTTAATTTTCAAATATTCTTATATTATTTATTCTTCTATTTAGTGTCTGTAGACTTTAGAAACCTTAAATCCTGACTGCTATATTCCTGCATTTTCACTTAACACAAAAAGAAACACATCCCAATTAGCTTTCTGAGTTCCTAGCTTGAATTTGAACAATAGTAATTGAATTCAGGTCATTCACATTGGAAACATGCTAATTTTTATTGAGACATGTAATTTTTTTAAGCATAAAGTACAGTAAGTAACAGTTACAACCAAAAACTGTGTGTTTATTTTTTTTTAATAGACATGCATTATTTTCCTTGGATTTGGGGGAAGCGATAATGCATATTGAACAAAATTTCTGTATTTTCAATAGCTCAAGAGACCTATGCTGCTTGAAATAATTCTTCTAAGTGAACCAATTGATGTGATGCTTTAAAATACAAACAATCAATATTTGACTGGATTTTTGAAGAATCTTTCCACAGAACTAGTATTTTAATTTTAAAATATGAAAAGAACATGGAAGTGGCAAAAGGAAAGGATATTTTTTATATATCCTGAGGACAGAAACCTCAGTATTTTCACAGCTGTGAAAAAATACATATTTTAAAGGCACTGACTGTATGGGACAGGTGTTATTCTGTTTGAAACTCATATTCATGTCATCAACAATACAATTGTTTTAGAGCAAGGAATACGACAAGAATTTAACATGACCAATTATGCAAAAGTCATATATTTATCTTTTTAAATAATAAATTTATCTTCCTAGAAGCTTACTGGAAAAATATATATCATATAAACATACCTATATGCTTATATACGCTATTTAAATACATATATATACTATAATATATATACACACAATGTTATATAGATATGAAATTAAAATTATAAATTAGCTGGTTTCATGTCATTTTTGGGGGTTTTTTGTTTTCATCTCACACAGAATGAAATTCATCCCACCTAAATTCTGAAGTCTAATAGCTAAGCATTTAAACCCAAATAAGTAATTCTAGACTTTCTTTATAGTCACTTGAGAGAAATACATGCATCAAAGGGGAAGATAAATCTCCAATGTAAATAAGCATTTATGGGAAGTAAAATGAATACCTACTATTATTTAGATGTGTTTACTTTGCTTAATCCAAGTTAACAAAGACTTAGATATCTATATATAAAGTAAATAAAGCAGTTTGAATCTAGTACGATGTAAGTGAAAAGCAGTTGTTAGAGAATATCTCCACATCCATCAAAAATTTAAATGTTCTTTTATTACATCTTTTCCATAAGATGAAATGTGATAAAGGATCAAGAAATTAAATGTTGTTAACACTTTCCATTTCCTTGGAAAATGACTGTGTGAAATTCAGTCATGGGCACATAGGAAATTTAAGAGCAAAAAGACCTAATTTACTGGAACATATCAAAATCACTATCTGACAGAGAAAAGATTTTTTTGCAGTCTCTTCCTAACTTGATTCGACATCAATACAAAGGAAGAATTAACATCCTGAAATATGTCATGTCTCCAATCCTACCTGTTCAAATCAGTAAGAGGTTTTAACTGTAGCTCTCGTCATCATTCTCAGTAATTGCATATGATCCTTTGCTCAAAGATGCATCTGTAATCAAAATCCTCATTTATTAATACTTCCTTAAAAGATGCATCAGTTTTCTAGGAATCATGAACAGTTTGCTACATTAGAGCAGGTAGTACCTTTTCAGTTACTTCTACCTTTTAAAATAATGATCATGACAGAACTTGAAGTCAGATAAATGCCCTATATTCAGATTAGTTACACAGAGCCCTTTCACAGTAAAATGGGTATTTACAGGATTTAGTTAACCTCATCCTAAATTTGACATCTAAAATGGAGTGTAGCCCAGAAAGCCAACTGTATCCTGGGCTGCATCAAAAGGAGCATGACCAGCAGGGCGAGGGAGGTGATCCTACCCCTCTACTCTGCTCTCGTGAGACCTCACTTGGCATATTTTGTGCAGTTCTGGTGTCCTCAACATCAAAAGGACATGGAACTGTTAGACCAAGTCCAGAGGAGGGCCACAAGGATGATCAGGGGACTGGAGCACCTCCCATATGAAGATAGGCTGAGAAAGTTGGGGCTGTTCATCCTGGTGAAGAGAAGGCTGCGCGGAGGGAGACCTCGTAGCAGCCTTCCGGTATCAGAAGGGGGCCTCTAGGAATGATGGGGAGGGACTCTTCATAAGGGAGTGTAGTGATAGGACAAGGGTTAATGGGTTCAAACTTCAACAGGGGAAGTTTAGATTGGATATAAGGAAGGAATTCTTTACTGTGCAGGTGGTGAGGCCCTGGAATGGGTTGCCCAGGGAAGCTGTGAATGCTCCATCGCTGGCAGTGCTCAAGGCCAGGTTGGACAGAGCCTTGGGTGGCATGGTTTAGTGGGAGGTGTCCCTGCCCATGGCAGGGGGGTTGGAGCTAGATGATCTTAATGTCCTTTCCAACTCTAACTATTCTATGATTCTATGATTCTATGAGTTGTTCACCTTTGACTACAGAAGCCTAAACTGACTTGCTTACTTGTGGGTATGTGCTTGGAATCTTCCCTAACTGTCCTAAATATTCTCCTCAACTTGGTATGAAAGTAAATACCAGACTTCTAGTTTGCTGAAATCAGTATTTCACTGAACATTTCTTCAGATGGCACTAAGTCATGGGACCAAGAAAATAGAAGCTTGGTTCTATACAGCAGAACAATTCTATATGCTGTATGCAGACATTGTAGAAGTCTTAACTAAATTCTATTTGGAAAGTTAATGTATGAAGATTTACGGCAAAATAGATTTGAAAAAAGTTTCAAATTTGGTGAAACATAAGTGAAACTGTTGGCAGACAATTCAAGGCCACTTCTGAAAACTTTAATGAAGGATGAAACTGAATTTGTAAAAGTAATTCCATATTTTGAATTATATTTTTAAACTGGATTCAATTTATAAAAACAAACTTATGCACTTAAATGCAGGGTTATTGCATTCAAATTCAATATATACTACATACTGTGTTGCTTTTATATCCATACTGCAGTTTTCCCGTGCTTTTTACTGCTCACAGGTAAAAAAAACCCACAAAGGAGCATCTTTTATCTTTAGAAAAACCTTTTAAATCTACATGCATGAAGTCATATATATAATTAATTTGCCCACAGATACTGCTGCCTTAATTTACATGTTTATTTTTCTTACATCAAACTGTTTAAATTAAGGAAAGTTGAGCTCTGAAACTGGCCCTTTCAATTCATCCCTACTTCAATCAAAATTATGGAAAAAAAGTAGTATTGAATTCCTCTGTAAAGTAGGCTAGTTTTTAGTAAAAACAGTAGTAATTTATGAGTATTTTACAAGATCTTTCAGTACCAATGCCTTTCTAAGCTTTGTACATTCTAAAAGTACTTTTGGACATTGAAATTTCCAAAGTGGACCTCCTCTATTCCTGTTTCCTTTCACAATGAACAAACAAACCCAAACAAAACCAAGCAAGCTTCCTTTCCTTTAATTATGTCTTTCTCCATAACTCTCTTAAAAAAAAATAAATAAAAAAATAAAAAATCTAGTTCCCAGTTACTCTTTATTATAAAGGACTTACAATTTGTTTTTTTCTTTGGGTAGTGATTTATTTATTGATTTACATTTCAGTTCTGCAACTGAAACTGAGAGAAACCAGAGCTGTACAACTAAATTATTTAAGAAGTGAACTGTCACCTTTGTTTACCTGAGTCCTTTTTGTTTTTTTCTAATTTCTTTTTACTGCTGCTGAAGGGAAAGCAACCCTAAGCAAGCGTTCTGTTCTAGAGCACTTCTTTAGCTTCCCTAATGTGTTAAGGGCTACAGGCATTAATTAGTCATAATAATAACACACCTTCAACATAATAACAAACATCTTAGAAAGGCTTTAGGACATTTAAGATATTAATAACAGCATCAATAAATTCTTAAATCTTTTGTTTGCATTGTAAATGGTAGAAGCATATAGATACTGTATTAAAAAAACAAAACAAAATAAAACCCCAAAATCTTCTGAAGTGCGAGGATGTTATTAAAGAAACTTGGTTTATAGAAGAATGTTTAAGATTTTTTTTTAAGGTTCAAAACAAGTATCTCTCTATGTGTTCAGAGCCCTAACACCAGTAATTTCTCTGTGGCTGGGGTTGTCATTTGTCCTTAGAAGGAATTACAATGAAGTAATTACAGCAGTGAAAAGAATGTGAAAATTTGCTTCTGTTCTCATTCCTGTGTCAGGCTGTGAACTTGGAGCAGATGATTTCCTGTCCCTGGAGTACTTAAGTATATTTAGTGGGCTATTTCTGCTGATATTGCCCCCCATAGTGTGTCTTACAGGAGAGGACAGAATAACAGGAGAAATAACATAAAAAAAAAATTGATTTTTTTCTTACACAGTTGTTTGGTGGGTTTTGTTTTGTTGTTATTATTGGGGGTTTTCTCTGTTTGTTTTTGGTTTTGTTTGTTTGTTTGTTTTGCTCTAGTGGAAAACACATATACATTTAACATATTCCTCTGTATTTCCTCAGTCCTGCCAGACATCACTGCTTCTGGTCAGGTCTAAAAGACCCACTGCAGGGCACAGCTGAGCTCCTCAGACAAAGAAGTTTGGCTGGGATTAAATGCTTGTTATGATATTTGTGATACTGTTGATGGCTTTTTCACTGAAGATGTGGAAAATACTACAAATTTGACTGCAAAACAAGGTGGGGCTGTGGTATGAGAGAGGGACAGTGCAGGACATTCCTTGGATCTCAGAAAGAGTTTGGGAAAGGCCCAACAACAAGTGACTTAATAAAATAGCCACTTTAATGAGGTAAACTAAAAAGAGGAATGCAGATAGTGAGTAAATCTTATGGCTTTTCAGATGTTGGGAACCCTGTGTTCATGCAATTTCAGACAGACCTCAGATTGACACACAGAATGCTGAGCAGACCCCATCCATGGAAAGAAGCTCTTCCTTTTTGTTATTTTGAGCTTTTTTAAGCTTTTCTTGCAATAAAATATTTATCATTCCTGCTGTCAAATGGGATGTTACGTGAGAAATTCTTGATGGACTTTGCGACAAAGGCAAGGCCTTGTGGATGGCATAATTGCTGGCACAGCACTGTACAACACAAATCTGGACTAATTCAGATTAACTGTTATGTGGATCACTAGTTCCTTGATACATAATGGTCTTGTGATCAGGATCACTATACCTGGTATCTATGCTCATGCGTGCTGAATGCTAGGTAAAGTAAGATCAATTATTACAATGTGAGAAACGACTGAAAAAGTCATGATGTCTAATTCTAGAACAAGGTTCACTGTTATGCGACTAGGCTTAAAATTGCCTGGTATAGAAATTAAAAGCACTGAGATATAATATTTTAGTACCTAAGTTGTTTCTGTGCTCATGAATTAAACAGTGGCAGGGAATCTTCTCAGGCACTGAAATTTGAAAATGCATCCTGCTGTGCTGTTATAAGGGGCTTTGACATGGGTTTTGATCATGGACATAATTCAGAAGTAGGCATGGCCCATGGCACACCTTCAGCATTAGTTCTTGTTCTGGAAATTCAGAGAGTTTAATACTATCAGCATAGACTGTTCTATGATACTTTGGCTTGATGCTAGCTTAATTTGCTAGCACAGATGCAGCCTACACAGTTTTCCTGAATATTAGCTTATTTTCATTTGAGGATGGGTCTTTAAAACATTCTTAGTGTTTTATTTTGATTTTAAACTCATAGAGTTATACTTTGCAGATCACAATAATAGTTATCAAAATCTTTCCTTATATTCTACAGGGATCCAAAGTGAATAACCTAGGTTTATAAATTCAACTCTATGGCAGTCTCTTTATGAATAGAAGTTATAGAGCTTAACTATGACAAGAAGTAGTGTAATATTCTGGTGAATAATTTCTTTCTTCAGTCTTTCAGACTGAAATCCTTCTGTTAAAGATGTTTTCTTTATGATTTACTAAATAGGGACTGTTTGACAATTTTGAGATTGGTTCTGGCTTATGGTGGAGCAAATAGCGCACCTCCAGAAGTATATCAGAAGAATATTAATATCATTAACTCACCTAGGGTAGCTAGAAAACATCATGGGAAAACTTCTTTGATTTTCTTTGTGTTCTTTTTTTATTCTAAAATTTTTAGTCAAATTCAATCTTCAAAGACATTAATTCTCGTGCAAAAACTGGTGTTTAAAAAAAAGGAAATATCAAATTGATAACATTAGTAGCTGTGAAAGAATACACTGCATCTGATTATAAAGATTGAACAATAACATTATCTAGATGTCATAAAATGCTTGGATCCAAAACCAGATCTGTTGCAGCCGAAAGACGTTATACACTTTGTTGATATGTTATTGCTTTTTTTTCTGGAAGAATATTAATCATCAGAGTAACACAATATATAAATAATTAGTTATTTGGGGGTCATATTTTTCCTTATTAAACATAACCTGCTCAATATAGCTCTCAGCATGGAAAATAGTTGGGTTAGTAATAAATTCATTATGTGCTCTACTAAAGGGAGTATGTGTATGCAGAGTCTTGCCAAAATCTTGAACCCTGTGCAATTTGTTGAGAAATATTTAACTCAGAAAGCAGAGAGATAGCAATTGCAACAGAACTACTACCTTTAAACAATTCACTAAGCCTGTTTCTTTTTTGTTCTGCCAGTGGCTTAGATCTGTGTGACCTTAATAACTTCAGTGCTATCACCCCTAATTTGCAGTGTAATGAGATGTCATGCCATCACCAGTACACTGTGCCTGTCTGAAAGGCTGCTTTACAGGCTTTACTATTGAAGTCCAAAAAAACTCTTTAGAGAGACATCTTCCTATGAGGTCCTTGCACATAGCAAACGCATACCCTGTCTGGGCATAACTTACATTCTTAGTACTACATTGCAGCATGCTTATCTATCTTCTGTCCCTGTGTGCACACAAATGGCAGAGAGCCATCCTAGCATAGTCACTATTTTCATATACAGAAAATCTAATCTTGAAGGAGATTTTTGGGGGGAACTGAGGCTAACCTCTAATACGTACATGATTCTTACTAACAAAGAATTAAGGTGTGCAATTCTAGTGCATGAACATGGTGAAAATCTACATACTGTATGTTAGCACACATGGCTTATACCGGCCACTCACAGGTGGCTCAATTCTCCTACAGGTCCTGTGTCAGTCTTATCTGCCATTCCCTGGGTGTTTTGAGTATGTTTTAGTAATTTCACTGGTGCTATATTACTACATCAGATTGCTCAAATTGTTCCCTTGATTTGCCATGTGAAATAATATCAAGTTGCAGACATGGGATCAACATAAAGAAGGTTCAAAATCCATGGGAAAAAGAGCATTCAAATAGTGACAGGTAATATTCTGAAGTTTCACAAGCTTCTTTTGGTTTGGAAAAGCCTGCCAAAGTTTAAATGTGCTAAATATTATCTCAGCTCTGTGAGGGAGAAGAGCAGTTTGGAAATCTCTGTGGCAGGCTCCTCTAAGATGACTTAACATATCAAACTTAGCCTGACTTCTGCCAGCATGGTTGTATTTATCAATTTATTTATTGAAGACACTGTACTGACAGTCTCACTTTCCCTTTTCTGCTGTTATCAGAAGCAGAAACAATAAATGCCTCAATCTTTCTCCGTTTCCTTTTAGACTTCCCAAAAGGCCAGAAGATGTCTTCTTTTAAGTGTTTCCTTTTCAACATGTCCTTTGGCTTCTGATTTTTAATTCTTTCATATATTTTTTAATTTAATTTTAAAATTATTTGACCTGCTAGATCTTTCAGTAGTAGTCTTTGACAGCTATTTCTCATTTTAACAGCTAAAATTTATCTTGTAATGCTATTCTCATTGTGTCAGTTAACTTCTTGAACCTATAAAAATATGTGATGTAAACACAGGGTTTTTCCTGTTCTCACACTGAACAGAGGACTGCTGTTTAAATTGGTACTGCTGTAGAAGAGACACATATGTATAAAATATTAGTGGATCTCAATATTTTGAATCTATACAGTTGTAAATGAAGCCACATAGAATAATGTGAATCTGCTTTGCTATTGAAGTAGTTGTACTTATCTCCAGTAGCCTAGCATTTTATAGCTTCTTAAGAAGGAAAATTTATTAAACAACAATGCAGTGTAATAAAAATAAATGTTTTCTCTTTTTCTATTTAATGCTTTTAAAACTCTGTGGTAACAAAAAAAACAAACAAACAAGCAGATACAGGTCAATTTGCCTCTAGAAAATGATCTTAAAGGAAATAGTTGCGCAACAAGCCCCTACTAGGCCATCAGGATTTTTTTCTTGCAGTCTGTAATGGACATGAATTCTTAGCTGCTAGTGCCCCAGCATCCAAACACAGCTCATGTGGCTGCAATTAAGACTGAAATACACACAGACATCTGGATAATTTATGAACCCCTGAATACTTGATGCAAGCCTAAGTGTATAACAGACTTCTTATGAAGAGTTTTTGACTATTGTCTCATAATAACAATGTGTGCGTTATATATATTCCAAAATGCAATTATCACACAAGTTAACTGGCACAATTAAAAAGAGATTTTATTGTATTTTAGTATTGAATTCAGAAGTACTTAAATGTAGCAGAATGCCTCATGTTATATATATAAATATACTTTCAAGGTATAAAAGATGACATTTCTAGCGCTTTCAAAGAAAAATAATATTTCACAAACTGTTTCCTTCTTGCTCACTGTCCTGGATTCAGCTGCAACAGTTATTTTTTTCTCCTTCTTAGTAGGTGGTGCAGTGATGTGTTTTGCCTTTAGTCAGAGAGCAATGCTGATAATGGACCCATGGTTTAGTTGTTGCAAAGTAGCGCTTACCCAGATCAAGGACTTTTCAGTCACATGTTCTGCTAGTGAGGAGAGGCACAAGAGGCTGGAAGGGAGCAGAGACAGGATACCTGACCCAAACTAGCAAAAGGGTTATTCCATACAACAACATGTCATGCTCAGTATATAAACTGGGGGGAGTTACCTAGAAGGGACCAATCACTGCTCAGGTCAGGCTGAGTATTGGTCAATGGGTGATGAGAAATTGTACTGTAAATCACATGTAAGTTTGTTTGGTTTTTTTTTTCCCTTTTAGTTTTATATTCTCTCCCCTTGTTATTTCCCTTAGTAGTAGTAGTAGTAGTAGTAGTAGTAGTAGTAGTAGTAGTAGTAGTAGTAGTAATGGTAGCATATCGTACTTGATTTATCAAACTGTTCTTATCTCAACCCATAGGGCTTTCATTCTTTTGAATCATGATTCGTCTCCCCATCCCACCTGGAAGGGAGGGAAGTTGTGAGGGTGAGTGAATGACTGTGTGGTTCTGTGTTATCAGCTGGGTTTAAACCATGACACTCAAAATTCATAGAATCATAGAATAGTTAGAGTTGGAAAGGACATTAAGATCATCTGGTTCCAACCCCCCTACCATAGGCAGGGACACCTCCCACTAAACCATGCCACCCAAGGCTCTGTCCAACCTGGCCTTGAACACTGCCAGCGATGGAGCATTCACAGCTTCCCTGGGCAACCCATTCCAGGGCCTCGCCACCTGCACAGTAAAGAATTCCTTCCTTATATCCAATCTAAACTTCCCCTGTTGAAGTTTGAACCCATTAACCCTTGTCCTATCACTACACTCCCTTATGAAGAGTCCCTCCCCATCATTCCTAGAGGCCCCCTTCTGATACCGGAAGGCTGCTACGAGGTCTCCCTCCGCGCAGCCTTCTCTTCACCAGGATGAACAGCCCCAACTTTCTCAGCCTATCTTCATATGGGAGGTGCTCCAGTCCCCTGATCATCCTTGTGGCCCTCCTCTGGACTTGGTCTAACAGTTCCATGTCCTTTTGATGTTGAGGACACCAGAACTGCACAAAATATGCCAAGTGAGGTCTCACGAGAGCAGAGTAGAGGGGTAGGATCACCTCCCTCGCCCTGCTGGTCATGCTCCTTTTGATGCAGCCCAGGATACAGTTGGCTTTCTGGGCTGCAAGTACACACTGCCGGCTCATGTCATTTTTCATCTACCAACACCCCCAGGTCCTTCTCCTCAGGGCTACTTTGAGTCTCTTCTGTGCCCAACCTGTAGCTGTCCCTGGGATTGCTTTGATCCAGGTGTAGGACCTTGCGCTTGGAATGGTTAAACTTCATCAGGTTGGCATCAGCCCACCTCACAAGCATGTCAAGGTCCCTCTGGATGGCATCCCTTCTCTCCAGCGTATCAAGCAAACCACACAGCTTGGTGTCATCCGCAAACTTGCTGAGGGCACACTCAATCCCACTGTCCTTGTCACCGACAAAGCTGTTGAACAAGACCGGTCCCAACACCGATCCCGGAGGGACTCCACTCGTTATTGGTCTCCAGCTGGACATTGAGCCATTGAGCACAATGCTTTGTGTGCAGCCACCTAACCAGTTCTTTTTCCACCGAGTGGTCCACCTATCAAATAGATGTCTCTCCAACTTAGAGACAAGGATGTCATGTGGGATAGTGTCAAACGCTTTGCACAAATCCAGGTAGGATGACATCAGCTGCTCTACCCCTGTCCTTTAGTTCTGTAACCCCATCATAGAAGGCCACCAGATTGGTCAGGCACGATTTCCCCTTAGTGAAGCCATGCTGGCTGTCACAAGGCACCTTGTTGTTTTTCATGTGCCTTAGCATGCCTTCCAGCAGAATCTGCTCCAACGTTTTGGCAGACACAGATGTGAGGCTGACTGGTCTGTAGTTCCCTGGCTCATCCATTTTCCTCTTCTTTAAAATGGGGGTTATATTTCCCTTTTTCCAGTCATTGGGGACTTCACTTGACTGCCATGACTTTTCAAATATGATGGACAGTGGCTTAGCAACTTCATTTGCCAGGTCCTTCAGGACCCGCGAATGGATTTCATCAGCTCCCATAGAACTGTGCACATTCAGGTTCTTAACATGGTCTCAAACCAGATCCCCTCCTACAGTGGGCCCTGGCTCTTCATTCTCACTGTCCCTGCATCTGCCTTTCAAGACTTGGGTGGTATGGTCAGAGCATTTTCCGGTGAAGACCGAGGCAAAGAAGTCATTAAGAACCTCAGCCTTCTCCAAATCCAGGGTAGCCAGTTCTCCCGGTAGCTTCTGGAGGGGGCGCAAGTTGTCCCTAGTCTGTCTTTTATTCACTACATACCTATAGAATCCCTTCCTGTTATCTTTAACATCCCTAGCCAAGTTTAATTCCAACTGGGCCTTTGCTTTCCTAACCTGGTCCTTAGCTTCCCGGACAACATGCCTGAATTCTTCCCAGGCTGTCTGTCCTTCCTTCCACCTTTTATAAGCTTCTTTTTTCCTTCGAATTTTCCTCAGCAGCTCCTTATCCATCGAAGGAGGTCTCCTGGCCCTCCTGCTGCACTTCCTTCTAGTAGAGATGTAGCGCTCCTGAGCTTGCAGCAGGTGGTCCTTGAATATCAACCAACAGTCTTGGGTACAGTAGCACAAAGGTATAATATTGTGTAGCTCTGTGCAAACAACGAATTCATTGCTTGTAAATGACCCTGCAAAACAAAATTCTTATGTGATAGTTATTTATGCAGCTGCATTTTTTTCCCATTTTACAAAGGATAGGAATTGCAAATTACATAAATAACATATATTTTTATATGTTTTTTTAAAAAGTCTTCATATTCTTCCAAACCATGTGAAATGGCTTTCAATGGCAGTGTATTGAAACAATGGTCGCAAAGCAGAGTCACTAATTGATGAAAAATCATTTGTAACCAGAATTCAGAGTATCCAACTCTGCTCTTTAAAATATACATAAATCTTTTTGTGGGAGTATGAATGCTTGTAATATAACTGTCATATAATGTAAGGAACGTAAAGACCTATTATCTATGGATTATATAATGTATTTACACATAACCTTTAGTCAGCATTTTTGACAAGAGCTCTTTCTTCTGCTGTTCTCATATTAATTCCTCAACATACTATTTTTGAGGACTGAGAAAAATGAATAGCTAAAACATTCCAAAAGCCAGAACATTTAAAAAAATATTTTACACCATGAACTTTTTACTTCTACTGGCAAATTCCAATAAGCAAAAGCTGTTAAAAGATCTTAAATTCTTACTTTGTTTCATAACTTGCAGCCTATATAGCTTGCTACTTCTGTGCAAAATTAATGAACAAAGTGAGTGGATCTCAGTGCTAATCTAGAAATTAATATAACTAATTGGATAACTATCCAATCTCTGAAATGCTAGCCTGTCATATCCTAAGGAGTTTGGATAGATTTTCATCATCTGGGATTGCCATAGAGATTGTCCTGACTCTGGATATAAATGTACATGAACAAATAAGACAACATTTATTTACCATACATTTTCAAATAGTAGACTTAATAAGAGGTTGCTTGTGAAATGCAAAGTGCAGAGATTAGGTAATGATTTGAGGTACTACACCATTTCTTCTCTAGCTACCAACCTTTGCTGAGAGTCTGTACTTCTTGTTTAATGCATAATAAGGCACGCACAAGACTGTCACTAAAAATACAGCTAATTGATAGTCTGTACTTCTAGTTTCACGCATAATAGGGCACGCACAAGAAAGTCACTAAAAATATGGCTAATAAAGTGCCAGATATACGGAAGATGAAGACTGACTAGAGTGCATGTTGAAGCCAGGTGGGATACCGGAGTGCCTCAGAAAATCTTATGTAGCACCAAATGCCTACAAGCAGGCAAAAAATTGCGTCCACTATGTCAGTACATGTTAGAGGTTCTCTGATGATGCTAAACAGCATGACCTTCAAGGGATCAAGTGGAGAACGCATAGATGGGTTATAGAAGAAGAGAAATGCCAATGCTCGCGACTATATAAATTTTAGAGAACAGTACTTAAATTGTGGTCTTAGTAAACATAAGCAGAGGTTTCCAACATAATTAGAGAACTTTGGAGTTAAATGGAAAGAGGTTGTCACCAAATAATGGTGTCTACTTAGAAATTACTGGAATTCCAGACTTTGAACTAGATATTTCCTCTGTAACAGGCCTTTCTTTAGTTGCTTACAGCTCTTCAGATTGCCTAAACATTGATGTCCAATGCCATTCAAGTCACTAGGCTGACCAGTGACAAAAAAGAATGCAGGGTGCTAGAGAGACCATTGCCTTACTGATGTAACTGCTGAAGGTCATGGGAGGTCTACTGGGGAACTTTGAGTATCTCTAGACCCTGGTTGTGTGGGCAGTTAAATTGAGATCCTACTGGCTGGTGAGCTGAAAAGCTAGCTAGGCTCCTCTGGGGACATTAGCAATGTCATGTTGGGATAAAATTGAAGAACAGATGTCTAGAATCTGAGAAGACAGCAGTACCCTACATGGCCTCCAGAGGCTTATCCACCTTGATGTGTGGTAAACAATAAAGAAAATAAAATGTCACATTTGCATCAAAGATAAATCAAACCCTGTATTTTTAACAAAAAATTAATCAATCACATGATGATAGAAACCTTTAAAGTGCAGTTAATAAACATCATAAAATGCCTTGCCAATATTTCATCAATATCACAGGGTAACAATATTTTAAACAGTATTAATTGCAGTGCAACATTGAGGGGGGATGATTTAAGGTGGTCCAGCAGCCCCACATTTTAATGACCTCACCATTAAATAACTTAATTCAGCCTAAAAGGGAAGTAGCTATAAGCCACCAAAATACCAGAATGACTGCGTTTATTCATAACATGTATCTGCAAGTGCAAAAAGGTGTAAGGAAGTGGAAAACTGGATTTTGAAGGTCAAATTATTCCACAGGATAACTCCACTGATGCCAGCAGAATAATTAAGAGTATGCATTTGCTTTCCTGTTCTAAGTGGTATGAGGAAAAAAGAAGAAACCATTTTCTAGAGCTTCTAAACTAGCTCCATCTCATCTCTCCCATCTATTCTGTCCCAAACTTATTCAGCCTGTCTTCCTTTGCTGCAAATAGCAAGAAATGAAAAACAACCCAAACTACCATTGTGCTTCCTGAAACACATTTGTCAGTGGCAATTTTGAATGGAACATTTTGTACTGAAAGAGGTAGTTGACTAATCTGTCCATGTTTAAACAAGAACTCAAGAGGCAGAGCCAAAATACAGCTTTTTCAGATTGCACAACCTGGAATAGACACAGTCCCAGGCTAACTGGGAAGGCTTAATCTGTATCATATGACATTGGCCTGCATGCCATAAGAGCCAAGAGGGAAAGAAAAAGGTGTAAAGAACTCTCAATCATTGTTTTCCCCTGCATTGCATTAATGCAGATTGAGTGAGCTACACCTGTATCTAAACAAGGTATCTCCATTAAAATTAAATTAAAGTAATAAACTAGAGTAATTTGAAGCACTCACTGGTATTGGTAGAAGACAATCTTGGCCAATGGGCAATTTCCATTTAATACCAACTCTGAAAAGTCAAGTCTAGTCTACCAGCTCTGTGAATGTTCACGTATCATGATTAAGCATTGGACATAGCAAATTAGGAAGTCTGGTACAGGTTAGCACCTGCAAAGATTTTCTGTTTGTCTCAGGCCGCGGCACAAAAAGACACTTGCTGAAACTGCTTTTCCCAGCTCACTCAGTGTTTTTGAACAAAAACTAGGTATTGTTAAGAAGAGTCCACACTGCTCCAGTGATGAGGCCTATATATTTTTCCAAATAACCTGACATTAAGTTTTTCTAGCTTCTTTTCTTCCTATGGCTTTTCATACGAGTTCTGGTAGAAGAAAAAATACATATTCTGTCAAAAAATACAGATTTTTTTTTTTTTGCATTTATCTATAGACCAATTCTGAAAACTTTTCTAAATATACTGATTTTGAAAGTCTGTGAGACTTTTACTGATGAAAATAAACACACATAATATATATTTAGTAAACTCTTCCCTAGTATTTTTTTTCATTAAATAGGAAGAAAAAATTGCTGTCATAGTAAAACTGCAACAAAAGAAGACATAAAGCCAAATATATCGAAACTAATAAAACCTGAAGGAATATTTTTCTCAGAATAAAGCAATACCATGAGAAGTGAATTTTTATTTAAAAATAAAACTGTGAAGCATAATGCAGGACAAAACCAAATTGTATAGCAATTATTTTGTATGTGCAATCGAACAAGTTTTAAAGGTTCATCGGCAATTTTATGTTCAATTAGGCTTGCAGCACTGCACACCCAAATACCCTGCGTTTAATCCTCACTTGGACTAATAGCTGAAATTGCTCTTGAGATAGTATTTCCATGAGTTTGCATTTATGCAATTGCACATTAGTGTGGCTTAAAAATTCACTCTTTAAATGAATTGTAGTTATAGCTACAAGATAGTCCTTAGTCAAGGGGACAACATACTCGTCTTGCTTTCTGTTAAGAAGCAGTAAAGACAATCCAGAAGAGAAAACAAAAGCTAATATGAAGAAATGTATAAAGATACAGAAGCTGAGACGCTATAATGACCAGCAGAGTCTGGCACAGTCACTCATGGTCAGGGTTATTTTTTAATTTTCAGTGCAAAATTTAGGAATTTTAGAAAAAAAAATGAGAAATTTGTTATTGAAAAGTCAATTGATTTATCCTGGAATAGATTATGTCAGGATGTATCACAAATTGCTTATTCAAATATTTTATGTTCACACTCTCTACTAATCTTGACACCTGATTAGATTACATCCTATAATTTTTTCATGGCAAAAAAGCAGAGGTAAGGAATCACAGAAACATGAGTTACCAAATATGGCACATGGAAGCAAGGATTGAAAAGGAGAAGAAATTATGACAGGTATTACATTCTTTTTAGCCACTCTCTGAAGAGTGGCTAACTTTGTGCAATTAAATGTTTTGGTTTACATTAACTGATTACAGCAGGAGAGTATCTGCCTATTTCTCATATAAGCACCTGCACTTGAGAATTAAATTTATGTGTTTATGATTTGGATCTGAAATACACACTTTCTTAGTGTTCACATTTTACAAATTCTAGAATTTAGTTGTGTTGGGTTCTGATTAATATATACTTCTTATCTGATGATAGTAGAAGTGTTGAAGTAGAAGCAAACTTTAGCTGTTGATTAAGCCTTTACGAAAAACAGTTCTTGTTTCGTCATAGTCGTTTAATGACTGCCATTAATCATAAATGCTGCAGTTGTTAATCATATACTTAAGCCATAAATATACCTAGCAATTATGGGTACTGAGTGAATAATATTCTACTCCTTATACTCCCAGGCTATGAAAGATTTTGTCTTAGAAGTCAGATATTTACATCTGCGTTTTAGCAGTTAAGTAAATACATATACAATATTTACCAGTGATATCAACGTTGTCTACACATACACAAAGACTCAGACACACACCACATATTTACACTATAGATATCTAATTAGTTACTTCCCACTGGGTGATATAGAGCTCAATAAAGTATTTTGAATTTTAAATTTTGCAAATACTTTTTTGACAGGCCTTATATTTAACTTATAAGATGAATGATAATCAAGGCTAATTTAGATTGCAATTATTCAGTATAATGTCTGGAATAGATTTTGAAACATATATTTTTAGCAATCTCCATTTAGAAGCAGCAGGAACACTTTGTACTTTGCTATGCAGTAGAAAGCGATACTGAAAATACTATCAAATACCATGGCGTTTTATTAAAAGCAATATGGTAAACAGAGAGACTGTACGTAAAAGGATAATGATCTGACACCTAGCGGCTTTTCTGTTTTATTTCTACTTTTGCAGGTATAGAGATAGAAAAAAAAAAAAAAAAAAAAAGCAAACAACCAAACAAAAACGAAAACTAATTTGAAATAAGAAAAAAACGTAACTGCATAACTATGAAAACTAATAAAATTGTAGGTGCTTGGGTACTACATCTGCTTATGAAGATAGGGTATTACTTTTTCCTCCAAATGTGTTTCAGGTGTAATTTCAGTAGCAGTTTCTTAGGGTTTCTTGCTTTCAGTATTTCTTACAAGCTTTTTTATAGAGGGATAATTATAATAGTAAATCCTGGTTCAGATATCAAGATGAGAATGTGGTTTTCATTGTTAATACTAAACACACCAATTATAGTTCTTTTCAGATTTGGTACAAGTTAATTTCCATTCAACCTATCCAATACAATACTTTTCTTGTGCTGGGAAAGAGATCATTTTTCCCCCAATTGCCTTTTAAAGGTAAATAGAATATTGAGTCTATTTATTTTTTTTTTTTAATAGCATAAGGGAAATCTAGCCACATGCATTTTCTTTTATTCAGTTTAAGTTGCATCCTGTGCAAATTCATATCTTTCTGAAGAATATGACATTTTTGTGTGGATTTCAGAAATCATAATGAGATTGATGTTCAATAAAAAAAAAACATTTTATAAAACCTCTCACAATAATGTTTGTACTCTCCATAGTAGTGCCTCTGCTGAATAAATCATATTTCTAAGCTGATTTTACTGGTTACTAATGTTTATGAAATGAAAGTACTGATTGATAGCAGTGTTATTCAGTCTTTCCATGCTGTCACGGTCTAAGCCTCCAAGCCACGCAGTTTTCTCAATCACTCACTCCCTTCTCTTTCTTTCCCCAGTCCCGGGAGGATGGGGAGGAAAATCAAAAGAATGCAACTCCCACAGGTTGAGATAAGAACAGTTTAGTAACTAAGGTATAACACAAATCACTACTGCTACCACCAGTAATAATACAAGAGAAATACAAGGAAAGAGAATACAACTGCTCACCAAGCCTGACCCAGCCAGTGCACCCCCCAGCAATGAACCCCCCAATGCACCACCTCACCCTTCTGGGTCTCTGCTCTCCATTTCCACATCCTGGACATGACGTGCTGTGGTATGGAATAACCTCTTTGGTCAGTTTGGGTCAGGCGTTCTGTCTTTGCTTCCTCCCAGCTCCCCCTCCTCCCTGGCATAGCATGAGACTCAGAAAGCCCTTGGCCAGACCAAAACACTACCATCAGTAACTATAAACACTGGTGTTATCAGCACAGTTCCCAGGCCCAAAATCAAAACCACAGTGCTGCACCAGCTACCAAGAAGGAGAAAAATGACTGCTGCTGCTGAACCCATGACACATGCTTAGTTCAGGAAATGGCGTTGTTAGGCAAGAATGATACAACAGATGAAATAGTCACCACATCCCTTTGCAAGGCCTGATGATGGTAACATGTTGCTCCTGACCTGATGGAAATAGCAATGTATTAATTATGATTACTGTATTTAAGCCAATTACATTGCTATTTTAGTTTTTATTTTACCATTTTCTGCCATATAAATTTAATGAAAGTGTTGAGATTATTATCCTCTGAGCCCTTTTTTAAACTATCAGTTATACCACAGTCCTAGATGCATTTCCTCTAAAGTAGTGCCTGCAATGCGTTAGGTGATACCCAAACAAATCAGAAAAAAACTCCATTTTAAAGGTTTCTGTTCCTGGCAAATTTCAATCATTCTATTTGTTGCTTACAGAATAAGGCAGAGTAAAACATTTAATATATATAGGAATGAAAAGAAATATCTTTGTAGAATGAAAACCCCTAATTTAACTGAACAGTGAGTTTAACTTGGTATTGTACTTAAATACCAAGTACAGGTCTGTGAAGTTTTGAGTTTCCAATTCATTGAGAATTTTCTCTATATATCTAAATTAAAATATATAAAAGAAAGAAAAACGGTGTATTGTTGCCTCTTTTAATATCTCAAAAGTAGTTGTCACTGACTTATATCCTATATATTTTCATTTTCACCCCTGGAAACCTGAGAGCCTAATTACATCTTAGCAGAGATTAATTTTATATTCTTCTAGTTCTTGGAGCTCGTGGCCTCAACAAAGCCCAAGCAATCTGGAGCATTTTCTTCCACATACTACCAACTAGTTGTAAATTTTAACTCTTAAACTTAACACTGTAGAGATTTGTTTAGAGATGTACCCTGAAAAGAGGTCATTCTTACTGTTTGAACCTCAATGTTTAGTTCTACATTAGCTTTGCTTATGCCATTTTAGCAAAAAAAAAGGAACAACATAGTATGTAGTTTGAAGTAGTCGTTGCAACATAGTCTGGAAGAAAGTATCTAATACTTACTGTAAATTAACTAGTGTCAACCCTCTATCATATTTATGAAGGAATTTGAAAAGAAATTCCATATAATTAATACTGATTATTTTCACAGGGTTCATAGAATAGTAGCAGTATAATTTGCAATGAATATGAAAACCCATCTCCATGGAAACATAATTTGTAATAAACTTCCTGAAATTAATAATGCAACATTTCAGATAAAGCATTCTTGTAACTTAGAATTGTTGAATTCACAGGCAAAATAGGCACAGTTTAAGAAACTGTCTTAAGACACAGTTCAGACACAGTTAAGAAACTGTCTTAAGACAAGGTTAGCATCAGCCCACCTTACAAGCTTGTCAAGGTCCCTCTGGTTGGCATTCCTTCCCTCCAGGAATTCAGGCTTGAGAATGGTCTCGCAGGTACCTTTAACAGACATACAATGTAGAGTAGGAGAGTATTTGTGACAGACTGCTTGACACAAATTTAAGGCAATGCTGAGGACAAGCTACACCTAATGCATGGAATAAAAGAGTGGTTGCGTCACTTTGGTGTATTAAGGGAAATCCTGCCTGACTAATTTGGTGGCCTTCTCTGATGGGGCTACGGAACTGATGGATGGGGTAGAGCAGTTGATGTCATCTACCTGGACTTGCCTCTAAGTTGGAGAGATATCAATTTGATACCTGGACCACTCGGTGGGTAAAGAACTAGCTGGATGGCTGCATGCAAAGAGTTGTGGTCAATGTCTCAATGTTCAACTGGAGACCTGTAACGATTGGTGTCCCTCAGGGATCGGTGTTGGGACCGATCTTGTCCTGTTCAACATCTTTGTGGGTGACATGGATGGTGGGATTGGGTGCGCTCTCAGCAAGTTTGGCGATGACACTAAGCTGTGTGGTTTGTTTGATATGCTGGAGAGAAGGAATGTTGGGGGGAAGGCTGTTATTGTTAATTGGATTATTTGATGGCTTGTTTGGTTGAGCTAATTTTTTTTTTTTTTTTTTTTTAGGGCAATCCTACAATATTTTTCTTCTCCCTGTCCCATACGCTCTCCTGTCTATTTTGTTATTTTTCTACTCATGGTGACATATACTACACCATCTGCTAGTATGAAAATCAGGACAAATAGACTCTGGCAACAAAGCACAAATGAAAGTTTTTTGTAATCTTTTAGACTTTTCTTCACATTTTATATTTCTGTCATGACAGCTTCATTTAAACCTTATGCAACCTTAGGGGGAAATGAAAATAGGTTATCTTTATTTTTTAAATTATATGACAGGACTAAAATCTAGGAAATGCATTTCCTGACTGAAAAAATCATATTTTCAAGAAATCTTTTTTTATTACAGCAATATCAGCTATATGCAAAAAGTTTGAGATGTCATTCCAATTAGATAAATGAAAAATTAAATAAAAGGCATTTCCTAGCTGTCAGTATTTACTTGAAATTCAAGCTTTCTGTGCACCTTGCCTGTACATTCAACTTTGTGTTAAGAAATGTGCAGAATAGTTACAGTATTTTTTAATCACATGAATGAATAAAGATAAATAAATAATAGCATTACACCAATGGGAATGATGGAAAACCTTAGAAGATAAGTTAATCCTCACACACTCTCCATATTAATAAATTTCATAGTGTATGCTGGAATATATAACCCGCCGTGTTTGAGGTCATATACAAAGAATGTAATTTCCTACTAACATTTTTCCAAAGAGAAAAAAATGGTGTGGGTTGTTTTCATCTAATTTAAGTTTCATAGTGCTAAATCCAGTGTGAAATATTGCTGACAAATTAAAATTTGGAATTTAAATAATTTTGAGGCTATTCAGTATGAGATATTGAGGCTGTGGTATTTCATTAGTAAGTGTAAATGTGGTTATATCTGGTAAAGGAAAGCAGTGAATATCTTCTGCATTATGAATCAGATATCTGCCAATTCTGCAGAATTTCAGCTTGATTAATAGATCAGGATTGTTTTAATTTGTTTACACACATTAACATTTCTGAGGAAACACATTTATAGAAAAGCAACAAGCTCATCAGAAAAAAAACATGGTTTGTTTGATATTAACTGGAAAATTTTTTTCCTCACTAGTGTTAAAGAGAAATTCCCACCCCAACACCATACTGCCTGGACAGTGTATTTTGTGACAACTTAGTTTCTGAAATTATGAGAAAGCTCCAGGGAGACTTTAGAGCAGCATGCCAGTACCTAAAGGATGCTTACAAAAAAATCTGGAGAGGGACTTTTTACAAGGACATGCAGTGACAGGGCAGGAGGTAACTGTTTTAAGATGTCAGAGTGTAGATTTAGATTACATATTAGGAAAATGTTCTTCAGTAGAAGAGTGGTGTGATGCTGGAATAGGCTGTCCAGAGAAGCTGTGGGTGTCCCCTTCTTGGCATCATTCAAGACCAGGTTGGATGGAGCTTTGAGCAACCTGGTAGAGTGGATGTGTCTCAGCCTCTGGCCGGGGGGAGACTAGAACTAGATGATCTTTAAGGTCCCTTTCAGTCCAAACCATTCTATGGCTCTATGATTCTATGAGTGAGAAGGAAGAAATAAAATTATATGTTTTAAAAGAAAAATCCTACTCTAACATAGATGCTGATTCAATGCTACTACAGGAAAGAAGAAAATATTCATGTTTTTTTAAACCTATAGTAATCCATGTAGTTCTCTCTCCAGTCCTACATTCTCCAAAGCTGCCAATGAAACAATTGCTTTATTTTAGATTTACTCTATTGCAAGAAGTAAGGACTATTACAGGCTTCTCAGACAATACTCTAATTTGACCCTGAAATAATGTAATGTCAAAGCAGAAGCATGCAACTGTAAAATAAACAAACAGCATTTCAAATAATGTATTTTGCCTGTATCTACCTTGTCCCCTACAAGTGGGACAAGGTACGCTATCAACAGGTGTTAAGACTACAAATTGTATTGTCTGCAGATGATACTCGGCAAATTGTTTCAAATGCAATAATATGTGGTTGAAAACTGCAATGCGATTTGTCACAGCCCTCTGAGAGATGCTTGACTAGAAACTCATTATATTGCTATGTTGAGATTCATTGTTCTGGGATAGAAAAGAAAAATTTTCTGAACTGAAGCAGGTCTGCACTCAGATGAGAGGTCAGTCTCCTATAAATTTTATGGAAGTGGTTCCAATGGGTATGTTTATAGTGTTAAATTAAAACAGAACCAAAAAACAAACAAACAAACAAAAACCCAAAACCAGACATCAAAGTCTACTAATTTACTTTAACTGGCTGAAGCTAACTAGAAAAAGGTGTTACTCTTCCATTTGGGAGGATTAGAGGAGGTGCCTCATGAACAGCAGCACCAAGCTCAGTGCTCCTTGGATAGGCAAAGAGAGGAACATACTGCCTGTTGCATGCACTCTTCACAGCCAATATAAAGGCCTGGGATCCAGCCTTATTGGAGGTCTTAAAACTGATCAATCTACTGAGATGGTCATGTATGAAGAAACTTAACAATTATTTTTCCTTCTGGTGCTGTAGACTACCTCTTTGTAGTCGGCTTTGAGATGCTTAAGTCTGCTCATATAAAATGCATTCGCAGAGTGGCCCTGAGAATTAGGAGCCTAGAGCTAGTTGTTGTGGATTACACTTTTTATTGTATTTTACCCAGTAAATTACCCTTTTCTTAAGCATGTAGTATGTTGAGGTTAAGTTTAGTTCCTGCACAGGTCTAGGCACAAACCAGCTATGTGATGGGTCTCTCTAATCTAGCCCTTGTTTGTCAGATTATACCTCTGAACTGGTGAGAAATTTATGTTCCCTAAAGGGAACGTAAGGATTAGCTGGATGCAATTTTTTTTTTAAACCCCTAAAATAACAAAGCATCAGCTCGATTACATAGGCTGCACAGGGACATAATTGAAATAGGCATTTGGTCATATCATAATCATTCACATTTACAAATAGAATAGAATATATAGTCAGTATATAAAAAATGTCTGTTTCTATTTTAATAATAATAATAATAATAGATCTGTAAATTGTTCTGATTAGTGGACTCAGAATAGTATATTTATTTGTAATCTATAATGTATTGCAAACACTGTCAAAACACTTTGTCTTCAGGCATGATATTTTGAAGCTCCACAAATATCACCACAACTTTCAGTTTCTTTCATCATATGTACTCTCAGTGATGTATGGTAATTATGGGCATGCAATTGGAACTGAGATGTATTGCCTAGCTATATATAAAAAAAAAATTCTTTTTACTTGAAGACAAATTCAAGTGTTACAAAGCAAACACAAGTTTGTCCGAGTGTAACATAACATGGAAGCATTTTGGTATCAAATGCTTTCAATGACTGCTGCTTAGTCTCTGTACTCTACTTTGCTGTTCATATACAATAACATTTTCTGGACTCATAGAAATATTAAGGAAGTGAAACCTTGATAAATCTCAACTTCAACTGATTCATATGTTGGCATCTTAGGAATGGAACAGGCAGTTTTTCCTCAACTATTTAGAAGCAGAGCTGCTTAAGTGCTCTTCTTGACTCTGGGAAATCCCTGTACATCTAAGACAATGCCAAGGAAGGAGACTGCAGATGCTGGCCTGCCCTTCAGTCTTGAATCATTATGAGATGTTAGCTGTGTAAGTCTGTGGTATCTCAAAAACATTGTCCTGGTTTAAGCAGTAGCAGTCATTTTTCTCCTTCTTAGTAGCTGGTGCAGCACTGTGCTTTTGACTTTCAGCCTGGAAACGGTGCTAATAACACCAATGCTTTTAGTTACTGCTCAAATGTTTAGTCTGAACAAGGACTTTCTGAGTCTCATGTTCTGCCAGGGAGGAGGGGAAGCCGGGAGGAAACAGAGACAGGACACCTGACCCAAACTAGCCAAAGAGGTATTCCATAACACAGCATGTCATGCCCACTATATAAATGGGGGCAGCTACACGGAAGGGCTAGATCACTGCTCTGTCAGGCTGGGTATCGGTCGGTGAGGGGTAAGTGGCTGTATTTTCTTCCCTTGTTACTTCCCTTATCATTATTATTATTGGTGGTAGCTGTAGTGGTTTTGCGTTATACCTTAGTCACTAGAATGTTTTCATCTCAACCCGTGGGAATTACATTCTTTTGATTCTCCTCCCCATCCTTCTGGGAGCTGGGGGAGGAAGGGGTGGGGAATGAGTGAGCGGCTGCGTGGCTCTTGGTTGCCAGCTGGGCTTAAACCACAACACACATGCAGCTTCATATGGAAGATTGTCCTATCTTTAACTAAAAAGGAAGAAGAACGTCAGCTCTTTTTCTTTCATCGTCTTGATTTTCAAATTCTTTTTGTTTATAGATACATCTCAGAAGGAATGAGTAGCACATCGGACAAAATTTATAACTCCACAAAGGGGAGTGGTGATTCTTGAGCCTTAAAACCTTTACATTGATACCACAGTATTTAATGAAATGGTATTATAAATCAAGAAGAATTCAGAAAAAATTAAATTTCAGAGCAATGAAACTTGATGAAAATTGGGTTGGAACAATCCCAGGCACAGCTACAGGCTGTGAAGAGGTTCAGAGCAGACCTGCAGAGAAGGACGTGGGGTTGCTGGTGAATGAAAAAATGAACATGAGCTGGCTTCAGTGTGCGCTTGCAGTCCAGAAAGCGAACAGCATCCTGGGCTGCGCAAAAGCAACGCGAGCAGCAGGTCAAGGGAGGTGATCCTGCCCCTCTACTCTGCTCTTGCGAGACCTCACTTGGAGTAGAGTGTGCAGTTCTGGTGTCCTCAACATAAAAAGGACCTGGAAGTGCTGCAACAAGTCCAGAAGAAGGCCACGGGGATGACCAGGGGTCTGGAGCACCTCCTGTATGAAGATAGGATGAGAAAGTTGGGGCTGTTGAGCCTGGAGAAGAGCAGACTGTGTGGAAAACTAATAGAAGCCTTCCAGTATCAGAAGGAGGCCTTATAGGGATGCTGGGGATGGACTTTTCATTAGGGAGTGTAGTGACAGAACAAGGGGAACAGGTTCAAACTTCAACAGGGGAAGTTTAGATTGGATATGAGGAAGAAATTCTTTACTGTGCAGGTGGTGAGGCACTGGGATGGGTTGCCCAGGGAAGCTGTGAATGCTCCATTGCTGGCAGTGCTCAGGGCCAGGTTGGAGAGAGCCTTGGGTGGCATGGTTTAGTGGGAGGTGTCCCTGCCCATGGCAGGGGGGTTGGAACTACATGATCTTAAGGTCCTTTCTGACCCTAACTATTCTATGATTCTATGATTCGATATTCTTTCTTCATGAAAATTTTCTCACTTTCTGTGGGTTTATTCTTGTCCTAATGTGAAATAAGAATACATCATACAAAACAGAGCTAATGAGGTTTTTTTTTAATCCCTAAAGGGTTAAATGAAGTGTACTAAACAGAAGTATTATCAAATCTGAAATATTTCACGTTATTTTGCAAGCTTCATGAAATAAAGTATCTTTCACAAAAAACAGGAGGTGTGTGTACAAACACAAAACCTGAAGAATGTATTTTGCTAACAAAATAGTAATCAGATATGATTGTTATGTTTTGATTGTTACTTCTCCCTACAGAATATTTTGTAAGCCCATCTTAAATGACTGTCAGTGAATGAATGACTTGTCAGAGTTTCATTTTTCTTGGTTTTAGTGAGTTTAATATTTATATCACAAGTTACATCAATCTGTGAAAAAAAATTATAATTGCCTTTAAAATATAAGAACCATAAACATTGGCAGCTATTCAGTTTTAGTTTCTAAATAATGTATAATTTTAAACCACAAGTCAAAACAATAACTTTCAATAAAAAGAATTTTATCAGCCATGTTGGACTCCAAGTAGGTGATCCTTTGGCACCTTGATGTAAAATTATAAATCAAAGATTCAGACACATTATGAATTCAGTAACAAAACTGATTTAATTGAAATTTATTGCCTATCAGATACTAAAACCTACTTTGGAAGAAATTTTGGAAGGGCAATCAGTTATGGAAGACAGCTTCCAACAGACTGAATACTATATACAGCATTAGTTAAAATATTACAATTTTTCGTCTTGAAGTAAATTCTGGTTTAGAAATCACAAGTTTGGGTCAAAAGATTACAAAGTTATAGGAACCTGTGCTATAACAAAATGCATATATGTGTGTATATATATACATATGCACACATGCGTAAACTTTGTTTTCCATTAATTCTTAATATTATAAGTCACAGAAAATAAAACCTTTCACTTCAGATTTACATATTGGAAAATTGTATAAGGTAAAAAGGTGGATACTTATATATAGGAAGTTTGAACTATTGTAGATTGATGATCTAATAATGTCAGGATATATCTGTATGATCAAAGAATGCAGGGAAACAAGGTTTGCAACTACTAGTAATAACTTTTATTTTTTCTAATATAGCTGGTATAGCTGGAGAAAAAAAATCTTGCATTACTGAAGTCTTGTCTACCCTCCAAAACAAATAAGGCTGATATTGAAATATTTATTTCTCAGAAGAGTGAAAAAAAAATATATATATATAACTTATTTTGTGCTCAGGAGGCAAACTCCAGTCCTTTTTTATTAGATGGATAATAATGGATTCTTCTCTGAAAACAGTTTCCTTTCCATGACAACACAGAGCAAGCTGATAGATATACTCCAGGAACAGGATTACTCTGTCTGAGCTCAGAGAGCTTATAGAGGACATAATCAAACAGCAGTCATAATTACTATTATGATAACTGACATTTGTGACAGTGATATGTTATTTTTTTTTTAGAGTTTTCTAATTCATGTGCATTTTATGCGTTGGGAATAATGTTAACCTAAAACCCTACAAAAACTGTTTGAAAACAAAGTGAAAATTTTAAAACCAAATAATGTTCTTTGCCAATTTTTAAAATGTACAGTTTGTCATTACATTTGCTTATAGTGATTTTGAAGAAAACATTTTTTTTTATGATACAAGGGTATTTCCAAGGTGATGGCCATAGTGGTGGTGATGAGAAACCTATTACTAAGGAAGAGAGGGTAGTATTAATAGCTATGTTTTGGAGGTCTCTAATCTGATGACATTTAGGATAGCTATGTGTGCTATGTATATTATTTATATAAAAATTTCTTAAAATACATATACATAAACACATATACATGTCTTCCTTAATTTCTAGCTTCTAGAATGATACAGTTATAAAAGCAACCCTACTGTCATGAAAAAAAGTGCACAGATTTTAGCCTTTAGTCTAGAAGTAAACCTTTGAAAATGCAAAACCTGAAGGCTCAAAACCATTACACAAAAATAGAGAATTAAAAGTGTGGTTTTAAAATGAATGTTGTTGACAGTTCCTATTCGTGTAGTCATGCGACACACATGTCCAGCAGGGCTTTTTCAGAGGATTCCATTAAAAATATTCTCCTCTGGGGAGAAAAAGATATCTTTTGAGATCTTAGGACAGAACTAACTCTAATTTACTAGAGTATTTTAAAGCATATTCCCTCCTATATTTACTGCATTAAGTATATTCCTAGCACACAAGAAGTAACAAACCTACATAAACCACACAGCAATAGCAATATGTGTATTATTTATAATCAATAAAATTTATCCTAAGAAGTGGGACTATGCAGCTTTTTTTAATTAAAAGTTAAATTCTTTAACTTCTTGGACAAAAGTGTGTTTAAGTAATATATGCTACAGATGTTGACTGTGAACATCTACAGAATAAAAACATGGGTAGCCTCTGAGGGAACTACTTCTTAAGATAGATAAATATAAGTGAATATATTTTTAGGAGTTTAAGAGGGCTTTAAACTAGTTACTGGGGAGGGGAACCTTCTTCTGTCTCATTCCTACCAGCCTGATGCCACTGTGTCGTGGTTTAAGCCCAGCTGTATACACAGAAAACCATGCAGTCTCTCTCTCACTCCCCCACCTTCCTCCCCTCCCGGTTGTGGAGGGAAGGGGAAGGAGGAACGAAAGAATGTAACCCCCATTGGTTGAGATAAGAACAATCCAGTAACTAAGGTATAACGCAAAACCACTACAGCTACCACCAATAATAATAATGATAAGGGAAGTAACAAGGGAAGAAAATACAGCCACTTACCCCTCACCGACCGATACCCAACCCGACAGAGCAGTGAACTAGCCCTTTCGTGTAACTGCCCCCGTTTATATAGTGGGCATGACATGCTGTGTTATGGAATACCTCTTTGGCTAGTTTGGGTCAGGTGTCCTGTCTCTGTTTCCTCCCGGCTTCCCCTCCTCCCTGGCAGAACATGAGACTCAGAAAGTCCTTGGTCAGATTAAACATTACTGAGCAGCAACTGTAAACATCGGTGTTACCAACGCTGTTATCCCAGGCTGAAAGTCAAAAGCACAGTGCTGCACCAGCTACTAAGGAAGAGAAAAATGACTGCTACTGCTGAACCCAGGACAGTATCCACCCCTTATTCCATACCATTCACATCATGCTCAGACCCCGCATTTTCAATATACCATCACTCTAACCTCATGTATATACATATATACATCCACACACACAGAAAGAGAGAGATCATTCCTTAGTGCATGGACCGATCCCTATAAAGCTGATGAGTCCATCTGGTCCATGATGTCAGGCTTCAATAGTCCTTCAGAGTAGGAGAGGCTGTGTGCAGTGTTGGATCATTGCCTGCTGAAGCTGATCGTTCCTCTACTGCAGAACTCGCCTGATTTCATTAAAGTTCACTCTTTGTTGGGATAATGGTCAGAGGGAAGTCAGGGCCAGTCGCTGGTGACCTGAAGACATCTAGTTGGTGGGCTGTAAAAGTGCTACATAGCAGACAACAGCATACAATTAAGTTCATTGACTGTTTTCCCCTAGAATCAAATCCCCTTGAGGTAAACATCGGACTTCCCCATCTTCCTGTATTACCCATCAAGTATATCTAGGTCCCTGAGCAAAAGCAATCCCATGAGAGGGTGTCATGGGTTTAGCAGCAGCAGTCATTTTTTCTCCTTCTTGGTAGCTGGTGCAATGCTGTGTTTTTGATTTTGGGCCTGGGAACAGCAGTGCTAACACCAGTGTTTTCAGTTACTGCTTGGTAATGTTTTGGTCTGACCAAGGACTTTCTGAGTCTCATGCTATGCCAGGGAGGAGAGGAAGCCAGGAGGAAGCAGAGACAGGACACCTGACCCAAACTGACCAAAGAGGTTATTCCATACCACAGCACATCATGTCCAGGATGTGAAATCGGAGAGCAGAGACTAGGAAGGATGTAGTGGTGGATTGGAGGGGGTTCGCTGCTGGGGGGTGCACTGGCTGGGTCGGGCTTGGTGAGCAGTTGTATTCTCTTTCCTTGTATTTCTCTTGTATTATTACTGGTGGTAGCAGTAGTGATTTGTGTTATACCTTAGTTACTAAACTGTTCTTATCTCAACCTGTAGGAGTTGCATTCTTTCGATTCTCCTCCCCATTCTCCTGCAACTAGGGGAAGAAAAAGAGGGCAGTGAGTGAGTGAACGAACTGGTTTAAATCATGACAGTGGGTTTGCATTTAGCTGAAGCAGGAATAACTCAGACTGTCTTCCCCAGCGAATTCTTTATGTGCATCACAGGAACTTTCTCCGCCTCTACAGTATGTAATAGTTCTGCCTGGGCTGGGCCAGCCCTGATGGCATATCCTCTGGTGTTGACCAACCAGGTGGACTTTGGTAAATGTGCATCCCAATGTTTAAAAGTCCCACCACCCATTGCTCTCAATGTAGTTTTTAACAGCTCATTGTGCTGTTCGATTTTCCCAGAGGCTGGTGCATGGTCGGGGATGTGATATATCCATTCAATGCCATGCTCTTTGGCCCAAGTATCTATCAGGCTGTTCCGGAAATGAGTCCCATTGTCTGACTCAATTCTCTCTGGTATGCCGTGTCACCACAAAATCTGTTTCTCAAGGCCCAGGATAGTGTTTCGGGCAGTGGCGTGGGGCATGGCGCATGTTTCCAACCATCTGGTGGTTGCTTCCACCATGGTAAGCACATGATGTTTGCCTTGGTGGGTTGTTGGGAGTGTAATATAATCAATCTGCCAAGCCTCCCCATATTTGTACTTCAGCCATCGTCCTCCATGCCAAAGAGGCTTTAACTGTTTAGCTTCCTTAATTGCAGCACATTTTCACAGTCATGAATAACCTGGGCAATAGTGTCCATTGTTAAGTCCACCCCTCGATCATGAGCCCATCTGTATGTTGCATCTCTGCCCTGATGGCCTGAAGTGTCGTGGGCCCACCGGGCCAAAAATTATTCACCCTTATGTTGCCAACCTGAGTACATCAACAAGGATTCTCAGCAGGATTTGGATTCTTTTCTTCCCTTTCGCAAAGACTTCTTCTGCTGTATCACCCCACACAATGATGTCATCAATGTATTGCAGGTGTTCTGGAGCTTGCCCCTGTTCCAGCGCAGTCTGGATCAGTCCATGGCAGATGGTAGGGCTGTGTTTCCAGCCCTGGGGCAGTCGGTTCCAAGTACACTGGATGCCCCTCCAAGTAAAAACAAACTGTGGCCTGCACTCTGCTGCCAGAGGAATTGAGAAAAAGGCATTGGCAATATCAGTCGTGGCATACCACTTGACTGCCTTTTACTCCAGTACATACTGAAGCTCTAGCATGTCCGGTACTGCAGCACTCAAGGATGGTGTGACTTGCTTCAGGCCATGATAGTCTATCGTTAGTCTCCACTATCCGTTAGATTTTCGCACTGGCCATATGGGGCTGTTAAAGAGTGAGCGGGTCCTACTGATAACTCCTTGGCTCTCCAATCTATGGATCAGCTTATGAATGGGAATGAGGGAGTATCAGTTTGTGAGACATTGCCACCAGTGCACTGCTGTGGTTTCAATTGGCACCTGTCCTTTGACCTTCAGCAACCCCACAGCAGAAGGATCCTCTGAGAGACCAGGCAAGGTGGACAGCTGCTCCACTTCCTCTCTCTCCAAAGCAGCAGCACCGAAAGCCCATCGATGCCCTTTTGGGTCTTCGTAGTGCCCTCTCCTGAGGTAGTCTATGCCAAGAATGCACGGAGCCTTTGGACCAGTCACAGTGGGGTGTTTTTGCCATTCCCTCCCAGTCAGGCTGATTTCAGCCTCCAGTACAGTCAACTCTTGGGATCCTCCTGTCACTCCAGAAATAGAAATAGGTTCCACCCCTTGACAGCTTGATGGCATCAGGGTACACTCTGCACCAGGTTACTGTTGCCAATGAATGGGCATATGATGAGGGTGCATTCCATGCAAATTTCTGCCACATGGGTTGTGTACATTTGACTTTATCTGGATCTATGGGTGCATCCCACATTTGACTTCATCTGGATCTATGGGTGCATCCCCATTATTTGGCTTGATGTGATAGATCATCTCTGCAATGGCTGATTCCCTCAGACACTGAATGACTTTCTCTAGAGTAGTCCACTTGGCCGATCAACACATGACATCGTCCTTGTATGGAGACCTTTCTTTCACAGCTGCCAAGAGCCACTTTCAAAGGCGGAGGGACTTTTTCTCTCTTGCAATTGCTTTTTCAATTCCCCCTTCCCTAGTAACTGATCCCCGCTGCTTCGTTTCCCTACCTTCTAATTCATGACCATCGGCCCCATTGTCCCAGCATCAGAACAGCCAGGTGATGATGTGCTCCACTGGTTGATGGGGAAAGTCTTTTTTGTGTATTCCGTAGCTCATTTGAGGTCTGGGGTCGAGCGGTCACCTCTTCTTCCTCTTCTTCCTCTGATTCACATACTAATAACTCTTGGTCAGATGCTGTCCCAGGTGGTGAGCACATTGTTTCTTCATCTTGCTTCATCTTTCTTGTCTTGTTTTGCTTTTCCCCTTGCGTACAGGGAGAACCAATATTGGTATGAATCGGTCCTATGGTTTAGCTGCAGTGATTATCACTGCGGTTGGAGTGGCTGCAGTATCTGTTGTCAGGATCTGGGTAGCTGCTGTACTTGCCACTGGGTTTGGCGTAGCCGCTGTGCTTGGGGCTGGAGTAGCTGCACTGTCTATTGCGGTTGGAGTCTGAGTAGCTACTGTACTTGTCACTGGGGCTGTTGTAGCTGCTGTGCTTGGAGCTGGAGTAGCTGCACTGTCTGTTGCTTTGCCATAAGATCCAGAGACATTTTTTCCTTTTGAAGGAGCTGGATAGTGTTGAACAGGGTTCTGTAAGCATAGGCCAAGAACCCAGCATGTTGCCATGATTTGTCCCTCTCTGGTATGACCAGAATGACAACACACGTCATTTAAGCGTTTTATTAATTTTTCTGGGTTTTGCACTTGTTCAGTGGTGAAGTTCCAAAGCACTGGAGGGGCCCACTGGCCTAAATACTTGCCCATACTATCCCACACACCCTGCTGCTTTATGACAGTCCAGCCTTGGGGAAAATCTCTTGGTCCTCCTATATCATTGACTAACCCTAGACAAGACCCAAACCCGACTCTGCTTAACTCTCAAGATCGGACAAAATGGTCGTAGGTAAAACATACTCTGTATGAGTGCCAACATGGTGATCCCCATCACAATCAGCAAGCAGGTCTCACAGGTACCTAAAGGCCATTCAAAACCTTCAGAACTCTCAAATGATGCTGAAAAATGGTCTGGTGGGGGGGGCTTCAAGGGTAAAAGAATGTCTCCTTCATGGGTTGACCATTCGAGGAGAGGAAAAAAGATGTGTAAGTGCTCAGCACTTCTATTATATACCTCCCAAAGTATAGAGGTGTTGACCACAGTGGGAACACAAGCCAGATCAGTTTCATGATTAATGATTCTATTGTATTACAATTCATTACCATAAAGTACAATGAAACAAGAACCTTAGCCCAAGGCCTTCAGCCAATAAACACTAAGACAGCAAATGCCAGCTGTAAGTAACGTATGACATTCTGAACCTGTGAGATCCAGAGCAACAACTTTGAGAGGAAATAAATCAGCATTGTGACGAGTGTCTATTAATCCAAAACAATGAATGCTTATCACAAATGCAATTAGACACATTCTGGTCAGATCTGTCATAATCTCAGTCCTTCGGGCCCCAAGTTGGATGCCAAAAAGAACTGTCATGTTTTAAGCCTGTTGTAACACAGGAAACCATGCGGTCTCTCTCTCATTCCTCCCCCTTCCTCCCCCCCTTCCAGTCTCAGATCGATGGAGAAGAGAATCGGAAGAATGTAACTCCCATGGGTTGAGATAAGAACAGTCCAGCAACTAAGGTATGACACAGCCCCTCTACTGCTACCACCAATAATAATAATGATAAGGGGAGTAACAAGGGAAGAAAATAGAACTGCTCATCCACTGCCGACGGTTGCCCAGCCCAACTGAGCAGTGATCTAGCCCTTCAGGTTAACTGCCCCCAGTTTATATACTGGGAATGATGTGCTGTGATATGGAATACCTCTTTGGCTAGTTCACAATAGTGCGTGCCTTTAACATAGTAGAATAAGACAAACAGGTCTAACTTACTAATACTTAGAGAGAAAGGAATGTTTGGCTGATGGGACTGATAACAACTAAGGACGCAATAAATAAGACCAAGTATGGCAGCCTTCAAGATAGCAGAATGGTACACAGTGTGGAGAGAGAGTGGAACAGAACAGAAGCAAGGATATGTCACTTGCTAACTTGGCACTAGGACCTTGCAAGTGTGAGCAAGCAC
Source organism: Myiopsitta monachus (assembly GCA_017639245.1). Lineage (NCBI taxonomy): Eukaryota > Metazoa > Chordata > Aves > Psittaciformes > Psittacidae > Myiopsitta > Myiopsitta monachus. The sequence continues at coordinate 57,968,938 of CM029919.1, forward strand.
TGAGGTCATTCAGTAAAAACTGTGAGGAAGACTACTGATGAACACCAAAGACCCCCCCCACTCTGCAAGAAAGCCATGTTTAATTAGCCTGTAAATATTATTATTAGTTCCAGGAAAATTTATGAATATGCATGAGTAAGCTTAATAGATAGCCGCTGTCAGCAAGTATTGGGTGCGCTTACTTTTGTGAAACGATTTGCATATGCACCCAGCCCTGCAATAAAGAATGCCTACTTTCTAGAACTCCAAATTGAGTCTCAGCGTGTTTCTCTGTCCGACTTTTATGGTAACACTGTAGAAGATGAAAGTGCTCAAATCAGTGGGACCTTATGAAATGCATCTGCGGGTCTTGAAATGGATGAAGTTGCTAAGTCACTACTTGTCATATTTGATGAGTTCTGGCAGTTCGGTGAAGTTCCCACTGGTTGGAAAAGGTGTCCCAGGCTCAGCAGTAGCAGTCATTTTTTTCCTTAGTAGCTGGTGTAGTGCTGTGCTTTTGACTTCAGTCTGGAAGCGGTGCTGATAACACACTGATGTTTTAAGTTGTTGCTAAGTAATGTTTACTTCGATCAAGGACTTTCACAGTCTCATACTCTGCCAGGGAGGAGGGGCACGGGAAGCTGGAAGGAAGCAGATGCAGGACACCTGACCCAAACTAGACAAAGGGGTATTCCATACCACAGCACATCATGCCCACTATATAAACTGAGGGGAGTTACCCGAAAGGCCCAGAACACTGCTGGGTTGGGCTGGGTATCTGTCAGCGGGTGGTAACCGGTTGTATTCTCTCCCATTTTTATTTCCCTTCTCATTATTACTGGTGGTGGCAGCTGTAGTAGTTTTGTGTTATACCTTAGTTACTGGACTGTTCTTATCTCAACTGGACATTGATTTACATTCTTTTGATTCTCCTCCCCATCCTTCCAGGAGCTGGGGGGGAAGAAGAGAGGGAAGTGAGAAAGTGGCTGCATGGTCTGAGTTACCGACTGGGCTTAAACCATGACAAAGGGGGAAAGGTAAACTTCATCTTTTAAATGAAGGAAAAAAGGAAGACCTTGGGAGCTACAGGCCAGTCAGTCTCACCTTGGTGCCCAGCAACCTTATCTCTTATCTTATCTCAATCTTATCTCTTGGTTGAGATAAGAACAGTCCAGTAACTAAGATACAATACAAATCACTACTGCCACCACCACCACCAATAATAATGACAAAGTAAATACAAAGGGAGAGGATACAACCGTTTCGCTGCCCGACCGAGCTGAGAGACTGCTGAGACTGAGCTCCAGAGACTGCGCCGCTCCAGAGACCGCGTGGCACGAGAGACAAACCGCGCGCCACTCCCCAGACCGCGTGCCGCAAGAGCCCCGCCCCCGAATCCTACCTCCTGGGCATGACATGCTGTGATATGGAATAACCTCATTGGTCAGCCCGGGTCAGGCGCCCTGTCTCCCCTCCCCCAGCTTTTCTCTATTTCCCGGTGTAACATGAGACTCTGCGGGGGGGGGGGTGGGGGGGGGTGGGGAAGCCGAACCCACAACACTAAGTAGGAGAAACATGGATTTGACAGACCAAGGACCACTTGATGGATAAAGAATTGGCTGGATATCTTCATGCAGAGAGTTGAGGTCAGTGGCTTGATGTCCAAGTGAAGACCAGTGATGAAGAGGATTTAGGGAAAGTTTAGATTGGATATAAGGAATAAATTCTTTACTGTGCGGGTAGTGAGGCATTGGAATGGGTTGCCTAGGGAAGCTGTGAATGCTCCATCTCTGGCGGTGCTCAAGGCCATGTTGGAGAGAGCCTTCGGTGGCATGGTTTAGTGTGAGGTGCCCCTGCCCATGGCAGGGATGTTGGAACTAGATGTTCTTAAGGTCCTTTCCAACCTTAACTGTTGTTTGATTCTATGATTCTATTAATGTTATTCCTCAGGGGTCAGTACTGGGATTAGCTTTGTCTTTGTTGGTAACACCAACAATAGGATTGAGTATTCCCCCAAGCAAGTTTGCCGACGACACCAAGCTGTGTGGTGCAGTTGACAAGCTCGGGGAAGGGGTGCCATTTAGAGGGAACTTGACAGACTCAAGAGGTGGGCCAATGTAAACTTCAACAAGGCTGAGTGCAAGGTTCTACACCTGGCTCAGGGCAATCCCAAGCACAACTACAGACTAGATGGAGACTGGATTGAGAGCAGCTCTGTGGAGTAGGAATTGGCTGTGGTGGTTGATGAGAAGCTCAACATGAGCCAGGTGATGAGGCACTGGAATGGGTTGCTGTCCTGGGTTCAGCAGTAGCAGTCATTTTTCTCCTTCTCAGCAGCTGCTGCAGTGCTGTGTTTTTGACTTTCAGCCTGGGAACAGTGCTGATAACACCAATGTTTTTAGCTACTGCTCAAATGTTTAGTCTGACCAAGGACTTTCTGAGTCTCATGCTCTGCCAGGGAGGAGGGGAAGCTGGGAGGAATCAGAGTCAGGACACCTGACCCAAACTAACCAAGGGGTATTCCATACCACAGCACATCGTGCCCAGGATGTAAAAACTCGGGCAGTTACCCAGAAGGGTTGGTTCACTGCCCGGTCAGGCTGGGTATCGGTTGGTGGGTGGTGAGCGGTTGTACTATCTTCCCTTGTTACTTCCCTTGTCATTATTTTTATTGGTGGTAGCAGTAGTGGTTTGTGTTATACCTTAGTTACTGGACTGTTCTTATCTCAACCCATGGGAGTTACATTCTTTCGACTCTCCTCCCCATCCCCCTGGGAATTGGGGGGGGGGGGGGAAGAAGAAGGGGGAGTGAGCGAGTGAGCTGTGCGGCTGATTTATGTCTGGGCTTAAACCAGGACAGTTGCCCAGAGAAGCTGTGGATGCCCTATCCCTGGCAGTGTTCATGACCAGGTTGGATGGGGCTTTGAGCAACCTGGTGTAGTGGAAGGTGTCCCTGCCCATGGCGGGAGTGTTTGAACTACATGATCTTTAAGGTCCCTTCCAACCCAAACTATTCTATGATTCTGTACATACACAGAATTAGAGAGTGATATCATACATATGTGTATATATAAAAAAAAATCTATGTTTTTTCTTTTTTAGTTTCGATTTCTAATTTTAATGAAGATACTGTTGCAAATATTGTTTACAAATGCTTACCCTACAGATAGATTTTCAGAAAATTGCTTATTTTGCCTGCTCATGTTGTCATATGCAACTTGGACAACCATTAACTGAACATCTGAGTCATTAAAAAACAAAGTATTTGGTGTTTCATAGTATCCAAGAAAATGTAATCTTTTCTACTGAATATAGAAATTGGAGGGAAAGTACATTCCTGCAATGTATACCAAGATGTAGGTTTGTCAGTTCAGCATTTTAACTGCTCAGAAGAGAGAGCTGGCTCTGGAAACTTTTAATAAGTGTAAAAGGGAACAGTAGTATGGGGATTCTTCAACACAAAATTGTAACAAGGAACTTATTGCAAGCAGTAATTTTGTGATTAATGCACACGCCAGAATAGCATTCAGCCAATTCTTTTTCAGCTGCATTAGTCTAGCAGTGGTACATTCTAATAAAATACTAAACATACTGTTACTTCTATTCAGATCAGGAGATAGGGAAGTGCATAGACATTATAAAGAACCAAAGGCAGAAGAGACTTATAGAAAGGTATGTAAGAATTAATACAACAAAGGTACATCACTTGTTAAATTGACTCTTTGCACAGATATGTTCAGAAGATTTCTGAGTCTTTTTGAGACAAAAGGAGTGAGGCAGCAGGAAATCCAGGCCACTGAATGAAAGCCAGGAAGAAGCAGCAGTGGTAGAGTACCACAGTCAGGCCTAACCCAGCTGCCAGACAAATTCTCAGCATGTCCAGTGTTGGCAGGAACAGTAACTTGAGCCAGCATCTGATAGCCCAGCAGGTCACATCACTACAGCAACAGATGTGTATTAGAAGAGACCTGGCAGGCTACTGTGAGATTCAGAAACTGGCAGGAAAGTTCACTGAACAGAGCCAGGACTATGTCTGTGAAACCTTGGGAAAGATAAAGAGGAAAGAGGTTATATTCAGGCTATATAGTCAGATTTGAACTGTTTCATTTTGTTTAACTTTCTGTGACCATAATAATTGAACATAATGACTGCTAATAAATTACTACTGAAAGAGAATTATCCGGCACATACCAGAGAGTCTCTGGCCTCTTTATTTTGGAAATGAAAGAGATATGCTGTAGATAGGTGCATACTTTTTCAATGCATAGTAGAGTTTCTTTAATTGCTGAAGGGATTTCTTTCTGTTACAGGGGAAATATGTACTTTGTAGATATTCAGGTTTTGCCATACTAGAAATAAAACAAGTTTTTATGAACAGAAAGCACCATTAAACAAGCTACTACACCTCTTCCCACTTGGCTTACCTAGCTACCTGTCCTACAATCTCAGTCTCTCTCTTTTATGATTACTTTTCACTCTGGGATCTGTGCATATCAGGTACCTACTGTCATGCTAACTCAACTTTCATTTCCAAGAAATTTGCAAAGCTATCAAATTCATAGTATTTGCTAAAGAGATCTGAATATGAAAGCCATGAAGAAAGAATGTAGTTAAAAACTGTTTTTAAAAAGATTTTACTGGCAGCCTCCATTCCCTCCCCCCCCCCCCCCCAAAAAAAAAAAACCTCAAACAACCCACAGGCCAAGATTTTATCTTACTTGAAAACCTCGATTTAACTTCCTGTAGCTTGTATTGTCCTAAAGAAGCACAGAAGCTAAAAAAGTCCATTGAAAAGATTTTGATTTGAACACATATAAAAAAATTGGTCTGCAAGCAGATAACTACATTGATCTTACTCTAAGGGTCACAGATGCTTTATATCAAGGTCATGATTTAGTCTTTCTGTAAGAGAGGATGATTCTTTGCTACTAGCCAGTCACACTATAAAATATAAATATAAATCCATAAAATAAAAACCATCATACACTGTAAATAGAAAGTATTGCTTCAATACCCTTTAGAGTTTTTTCTTTTTCTTTTTTTTTTTTTTTTAATTCTGTCTAGCAGAAATAATTTTGAGTTTTGTCTGCAGTCAGCCACTGAGATTGAGGAAGCTGAAACCTAGAAACACAGACAGCTTAGTTTAAAACTCTCATTCACATATGCCTCCAATTTTGTGGCCACATGTCAATCCTTTGTTAAGCCTATTTGATGTGCCTATTTTTTTTCTCTTTCCAAAATATAACCAATAATTTCACCTTCCTTCTCCTGTTAAACAGGTTACTATAAAATCCTCTGTTTTACTATGAATCTGCAAAGATATAGCATATTCCAATATGGTATTTTTACATATGTATGTACCATAGTTTAGTAATTTCCTCTATTAATTGATCATGAGTCTTTGAATGCTTTACACAGCTGTTTGCATTTCTTGAGAATTTTGCTCCATCTTGTACCCAGTCTGCTGCACTATCAGATAAAATGTTGAAAAGTCTTATCAGAGTATAAAAAGGAGATATCAAAAAGGCAAATGTTTCATTTTAAATAATTTGAGAATATTAACCAAAAAACAAAAAAAAAATTAAACAAGAACTGCATTCACCTTGATGTGCTTGGTGCTAAAATATTTTTCACAGAAACAATCAGGTGTGATGACTGAATTATTAAATGAAGATGGCTATTTGAATAATTATTATTTTAATTTTCAGATTCAGGCATGTGCCAGAGTCTGCAAATTAAAATTTGCTATAAAGACACTGCTTTTACAGTTATATGTTCTGAATTAGAGAGAAATGTTGTTTGTCCTTTTATTTTCAAAATCAGTCATAAAGATGTAAATCCACTTACAGATATCGTCACTGCATCATCTACATAATAATAAACAGAAAATTATAAACTAATATGACTTGCATTTGAACAGAATTTTGGCTTACATTGAAGATATGTTCTATTTTTTTTTGTTATTTACCTGTTTTGAAGGTGTCGTTATTAAAATGAAATGTAAGTTTACTTACACTAAGCTATGTAATATAAGTTAGTAATATAAGATATTCAGACTCATTCAGAACTGTATGTTTAAAGATAGAAGGTGTGTGTGGGGGACATAGGTAGATATGGAATATGTCTATTTCAGGCAGAATAAATTCCAGACTACATTGCTTTAAATGATATTTAAAAATTATTGAATGGGGTATTTTTTTTGCTTTTTATAAAGTTTTTATTCTTCCAAATCTTTGAATTAGTTTAGTTTTGTTGCTTTGCAAATCAACCTTTTTGTGTGTGAAACATCCAATACACTGAAGGAAATTATTATCTTAGTGTTTGAAAATTATAACTAATTGCGGACTAAAGTTTTGCTTGTTTCCTAAAAGTGCAGCATTTGCCATTCTGTACTTAAAGTCATTATTTCAGACTGAATGTGAGTACTATACTCGGTAAGTTACTTTAACAATTTTCCAAAGATAGTTTACAATTCACAACAGGCAATATATTTATAAACTTTTTAATTGCTTCTTTGACAGAAAGCTCTCTTCTCATCCATGTGTAGTCTACGGGCTACTAGGGTTCTTATTTTTAAGTAATCACTTAAATGGAAATGGCTTAAGGAAATCAGGAAAAAAGAAGTCTGAAAATTATACATGCACCTTATTCCTGTTTACTGAAAAATGTGCCAAGACAAGAGATAGTTAGCCAGAGTTCTACCATTTACTCTCAACTATTCATACTATAAAACTGTATCCAGGGTTATATATTCCTACGAAATTAAGCCCCACAAAACTAATTGCATGTGTAAAATTATATCACTAAATGTTCTTTCTCTATGTCTGTTTGTCAAACATTGACAACTGACACCATTACATTTTGAACTGCAAAAATGCTTGTAGCTAAGTAGTCACCTATGAGACATAGAAAGTTTGAGAACATCTGGGTCTAGCTATATGATGCTGTCAGGAGTATTCAGATGGAGTAGTCATTAGACTGGAGAATCCCCTGTGGGCTATTTAAAAATAATTTATATGACTCACACAGTAATGCTGCAGCATTTTTAAATTTCATTCATTCATTCATTCAAAAAGTGGAGGAAAAACAGCAGAAAGGAAATATAAATATAAAAAAAAAAAAAGGAAGAAAAAAGAAAGGGGAATTTTTTGTGTAGTTATATAATGAAAAGTTGCTCTGTAGGCATCCTCCAAACTGATGGTGGACAGGAGGTTTCTCCCCAGAATCCAGATCTCATCTGTTTTTGAGAGTGAACTGAAGCTCTAAGCTATACTAACTACAATGGATGTGTGAAAATTGACATGTAGAACTAACTGAATGATTCATTTTCTACTTCTGATTGAGTTTAGAATGTGTTTAAATTTAGAATTAGTATGTGTTTCTGTGATCCAGAGATGAGGCTGAGTTTATTTTCCAAAGCATAGAAAACAGAATTTCTACTGTATTTGCACAAATGCTTATTGTGATGCTTTCTGTTTCAGTTTTGTTGCTGAGATTAAGAAACAAAGTAATCCTGTTCATTTTTGTGGGCTTAATTTAGACAGATTAAAAATAATTTGTTTTTAACATGTTGCAGTATTTATACACATAGAAAATGGTTTTGCTTTTGCTTTGATTTGTGTTCCATTGACTCAGAAATGCTGACATTCTTTTTGCAATTACTACTAAATATTGTTTTCTTACTCAGAGATTGAATTCCATACCAGACAGCAATCAGCAGTCCCATTTTTCTGATTCCAAACTCAGTGCATATTAAATATAGTCAAGATTGAATTTTGGTATTTTTTCTTTCTAAGAGGTATATTGGATTTACACTGCATATTAGTAGCCCATTGTGATTGATTACTATATCACTTTTCAAAAAGGACCTAGAAGTCAGTTGTAGGCACTGATATGCGATCATCAGCTTGCAGGAGTTATTGAACTGCTGTTTTTATTCTGAGAAGAAACTTAATGCTGAACTTCAGTATAGTTATGCCAGGCAGGTAAAAATATTTTACGTCTAGCTGGATTAATAATGTTACTTGTTTGTTTAAGTGGCTGGGTAATACCCATTCTGAAATAAGCTGTCTTTGGGACTAGTTGCATTCATTAGTCTTGTACTGTAATACACTGTGCTAATACACAACAGCAATCAGTTATGAAAAAAATCTAACCACTTTCAGGTTGTACCTTAAAACTGGTTGATGGGTAAAAACTGAATATTAGGATGGGGTTTGTTTACTTTTTTACTGGACAGTAATTTTTATTTGTGATTTATTTTGTTTATTTATTTTTATGTTCTTGGGACCCATGTTATTTTATTGTACCTGTGCTTGCTCTTACACTATTGGGATATCTGCTATAACATATTTTCCTTTAAAACCCTTCATCATATGGCTTGCAAAATACAAGTTATATTTTATAACCATGACCTAGTCATGAATATATCCTTATTCTGGTGCTATCTGGTATTTCACTATATGAAGATAACAGTAGATTAAGAGATACATAGATATAATGTCATGGTAAGTCTTTATTACTTGTGTCTTACAAGAGTATAACAAATCATAAAATCATAGAATCATAGAATCATAGAATAATCAGGGTTGGAAAGGACCTTAAGATCATCTACTTCCAACACCCCTGTCATGGGCAGGGACACCTCCCACTAAACCATGCCACCTAAGGCTCTCTCCAATCCGACCTTCAACACCGCCAGCGATGGAACATTCACAACTTCCCTGGGCAACCCATTCCAGTGCCTCATCACACTTACACTAACAAATTTCCTCCTTATACCCAATCTGAACTCCCCCTGTTTAAGTTTGAGCCCATTACCCCTTGTCCTATCACTACAGTCCCTAATGAGGAGTTCATCCCCAGCATTCCTAGAGGCCTCCTTCAGATACTGGAAGTTTGCTATGAGGTCTCCATGCAGCCTTCTCTTCTCCAGGCTGAATACCCCCAACTTTCTCATCCTATCTTCATACGGGAGTGTCATGGGTTCAGCAGTAGTAGTCAGTTTTCTCCTTCTTGGTAGCTGATGCAGAGCTGTGTTTTTGATTTTGGGCCTGGGAACAGCGCTGATAACACCAGTGTTTTCAGTTACAGCTTGGTAATGTTTTGGTCTGACCAAGGACTTTCTGAGTCTCATGCTATGCCAGGGAGGAGGGGAGCCAGGAGGAAGCAGAGACAGGACACCTGACCCAAACTGACCAAAGAGGTTATTCCATACCACAGCACATCATGTCCGAGATGTGAAATCGGAGAGCAGAGACTAGGAAGGATGTAGTGGTGGATTGGAGGGGGTTCGCTGCTGGGGGGTGCACTGGCTGGGTCGGGCTTGGTGAGCAGTTGCATTCTCTTTCCTGGTATTTCTCTTGTATTATTACTGGTGGTAGCAGTAGTGATTTGTGTTATACCTTAGTTACTAAACTGTTCTTATCTCAACCTGTGGAAGTTGCATTTTTTTCGATTCTCCTCCCCATGCCCCTGGACTGGTGGAAGAAAAAGAGGGCAGTGAGTGAGTGAGTAAAACTTTGTGAGTTTTAGAGGCTTAAACCATGACAGGGAGGTGCTCCAGTTCCCTGACCATGCTCATGGCCCTCCTCTGGACTTGTTCCAACAATTCCATGTCCTTTTGATGTTGAGGACACTGGAACTGCACACAGTACTCCAAGTGAAGTCTCAGGAGAGCAGAGGAGAGGGGCAGGATCACTCCTTTGACCTGCTGGTCACGCTCCTTTTGATGCAGCCCAGGATACGGTTGCCTTTCCAGACTGCAAGCACACACTGCCGGCTCATCTTCATTTTTTCATCAACCAACACCCCCTAGTTCTTCTCGGCAGGGCTGCTCTGAATCTCTTGCCTGCCCAACCTGGAGCTGTGCCTGGGATTGCTCTGACCCAGGTGTAGGACCTTGCACTTGGCATGCTTAAACTTCATCAGGTTGGCATCAGCCCACCTCACAAGCATGTCAAGGTCCCTCTGGATGGCATTCTTTCCCTCCAACATATCAACCAAACCACACAGCTTGGTGTCATCGACAAACTTGCTGAGGTCACACTCAATCCCACTGTCCATGTCACCCACAAAGCTGTTGAACAAGACCGGTCCCAACACCAATCCCGGAGGGACTCCACTCGTTACTGGTCTCCAGCTGGACATTGAGCCATTGAGCACAACGCTTTGTGTGCAGCCATCCAGCCAGTTCTTTATCCATCTAGTGGTCCACCTATCAAACAGATGTCCCTCCAACTTAGAGACAAGGATGTCATGTTAGACAGTGTCAAATGCTTTGCACAAGTCCAGGTCATACCAACATACCTTGCAACAAAGAGGATGATGCATAAAACCAAACACACGTAGGCTAAAGGAAATGCTATTCTAGAAAAACAACCTGAGGATGTTAGGCTTGTACGGTTTGCACAACAATAAGCTCATGACTACTGAATGTTAAAACAGATTATCAGCTAGGTAATAGAGGACTTCTGTATCTGATAGAAAATATAAATTTTTATTTGTTTTACTTCATTGTTTTTCTTTTCACCTGCTTTCAAAATATGTGTAGCACCTCTTCATTATATCTGAATTTTACTTTTCATTGTTTTTCTCTTAATTTGCTACATGTTGAGAATTATTTCAATGCTCCATCACTCTGGATGTGGAGACCCCTAAAACTGGAGCTGCTGTTACGACACTCAATTTTACTGTACATTGCTTCAAGTATTTAAAAAGATGAACCAACTTCGATCCAAAAGTTTTTTTCTGAAAGCTTTTCAGTGTACTGAATAGTTTGGTGTTGTGCTTCACCTGCAATCCTGACCTTTATTTGCTGTCATTTAGCTAAAATGAAAAACACTAGCAACTCTATCCAACTCAGAGTGGATTTGGAAGAGACAGATAACATAATAGCGAAAGGCTAATCTGAGCAACACGCACTCCCTGAAACCATAGTGCTGATCAAGGTCTGACTCAAGACAAGTTTGGAAAAAAGCCAAACCAACCTAACTTTTGTAGTCAGTATGCAAATATGACTATGAGTCACTTATCTCACTCCATAAATATTGGACAGCCTAGAGACTCATTTTGAGAAACCTGATCTGCTTGTGGCTGATAGGATACACCCATCAGAGAGAGGGAGGAGTTCAGTCAGAGGCTTATAAAGCTGGTGAAGAAGGCTTTAAAGTGGACTTGTGCAAGGCATTTGACACCGCCCATCATGGCATCCTTGTTTTTAGATCAGAGAGGCATGAATTTGGTGGATGGACCACTAGGTAGTTAAGGAATTTCCTGGATGGTCACACCTTGTGGTCAATGGCTTGATGTCCAAATAGAGGCCAGTGAAGAGTGTCATTCCTCAAGGGTTGGTACCGGGACTGGGCTGTTTAACATATTTGTCAGTGACATGGACAGTGGGATTGAGTGCACCCTCAGCAAGTTTGCTGACAACACCAACTTGTGTATACAGTTGATGTGCTGGAGCGAAGGGATGCCACACAGAGGGAACTTGACAGACTTAACAGGTGGGCCAGCACAAACCTCATGCAGTTCAACAATATGAAGTGCAAGGTTTTGCTCATGGGTCAGGGTAATCCAAGCATAACTACAGGCTGGGCGGAGACCGGATTTGGAGCAGCTCTGTGGAGAAGGACTTGCGGAGTGAAAGAGGGTAGAGTTAGATTAGATATTAGGAAAAAAATCTTCACTATGAGGGTGGTGAGACACTGAACAGATTGCTCAGAGAAGTTGTGGATTCTCCATTCCTGGAAGGGTTGAAGGCTGCCTTGAACTCTAAGTTCCCTTCCAACCCTAACCATTCTATGATTTTATGATTTAGCTCTCCTGCATAGCAGCGGGCTGCACACCAGGATCTCTCCTTGAGTAGTACACCTCACAAGGTTACTCTTCAAGGTTGAGACATTCCCTGCCACAACACACTCTTGGTAAGTGATTAATAGCCTGCTAAACTTTGAAATCTTTGCTAAGTGATATAAAGGATTGATTTGCACATGAAACCCATTAGACATAAACTGTTGACCAAGTCTGATACTAAGTTTGGATCTAGCTTCCCCTTCACTCTTCTCTGAGAACGAGTTTAGAACGTGAGGATATCCTTTCTGTCTGACCCTGCCCTCTATGCATTAGATAACCAAACGTATCTTGCCACCAAATCTTGTTAAACCACTGACACATTTATTATTAAGCATTGTTAAATTTCTGTTTATGTCAATACACTGATACTTTTCGTTTGCAAGTGAAGTGTTTCACTCCATCTGCAACAGCATTACAAAATAAAAACATCTGAAATATTTAATATAAATAGCAAATATTTTGAACAAACATATGTCAGTCTTATGTTATGTCTGGGTGACAGAGGCCTCATCTCAACAGATATTATTTTAAAATACGCATGAAAACAAAACATTCTCCCTAACTCTGATAATGTGAGGTTTTTTTAGTTTCAAAAGCCGCACACAGTTTTCTAAAATCTGTGAATTAGTTCCGTGTAAAAAAAAAAATGGATTTTGGCATGCATCACTTGTAAAACCACAGAGGGTCACTTGTATTTAATTTCATCCTGTAATGAAATCATCTATTTTCTTCTACCAGATATATTGTTGGGAAAGCTGGTTTGATTCTGATAGTTTTTAAATATTCTTTTTAATACAACCATTGCACTGTATTTTCTGGGGGCTCCAGAAATGCATTAGGTCTCTACATTACATTCAACAGCTTTTGAGCACCAACACCAAGATTCTTTTATTCTCCTGTTCGTAATAATACCTTTGATATCAAGAAGATCAAATGTGGCTTTTCCTAGGGTTAAATTCTTTACCACCTTGTCTACTAAGTAATACAGCACTCTCATAATTCTTATTGGCTGCATTTATTACTGAGTAGGTCAGAATTTAAAGCATATATGCAGCTAAAATGAAAAAAAAAAAAAAAAAAAAAAGCCCTGAGGATTTTCCAGAAATGCATCAAAACATATGTCCGAATATTACTTACATATTCTTAGGTGTAAAAAATTTAAATAACTTTAGCATTCATTCTTTCCTTCTTTTTTTCAGTATTTACTGTATGAGCATGTAATTTCTTCCCCATTTTCTCAAATTCAAATTCCATTGGCATTTTATAACTTTAGATGTGTTTGCCTTAATCTCTAGTTTTTCCCTGTTTTTATCAATTATGTATGGATCTTGCTCTCTGATGATCAAGTGATGTGAAACATCAAACTAAGTTTTTTATTGTGCTAATGAGATTGAACTATCTGACATTTAAGGACTTTTATGTCTCCTTGAATCATTCTATATCTCACTTCATGTACAGATAATTTAGCTGATTAATAATCATTCTTCATTATTTTTGCATTACAAAACCCCTTCTTTCCTTTTGTCTGCAAATGTAAGTTGATAATTGAATTTACTGAAAGCCTTTGTTTTCTTCCTTTTTTTAACCTACATATTTTGAATTCATGTATAGCCTGAGTACCATTCAAATTTTACTTCAAGTATGCTAGCATTGTACAACTGATGCCAGTGCTCAGTATTAAATACATTTAATCACAACTAGAAGTCTTCTGAAATTTAAAATAGAGGGATAGTTTTCCATGTTAATTTTCAGGTATATTAACATCTCTTACACATTGCAATTAATCTAAGATGACCCATCAGAACAACCTGAGGTGTTTAACCTTGAAAAGCATGCTTTATTTTGTCTTGGTGAAGTGATAAAATATAATGTAAATATCATACAGGAAAGGGCAATAGCTACTAAAAGGTAAAGGTGAAAGAATGACAGATTTGAATTAGAGAAGGGGAAAGATCAGTTGAGATGACAAGATTCTTCCAGTAATAAATAATATCGCAACATTAATTGCCAAACAGATCTTGAAATTTGGGTTCATGGACCAAAATTTATCTCATGGCTGAAGTTTACACTAATTTGCTAGGTTCCTTTTTGTTGTGGTTTAAGTCCCTAACCCCCCACGCAGTTTTCTCTCTGAGAATGTTTTACCCAAAACTATTTCGTCTGGTCCCGAGAGTTATGGCACCCAACGTGGAGCATGAAGGGTTGAGATAACGGCACGATTAATAGCCACTCGTAACAATGCTGATTTATTTGCTCTCAAAATTGTTGCTCTGGATCTCACAGGTTCAGCGTATGATACTTTACTTACAGCCGGTATTTTTTATTATAAAGTTTTTCACATCTGGGTTTTGGGTTAAGGTTCTTGTTACACTGTACTCTATTGGAATGGCTTGTAATACGGGCGAGCTCCAGAAGGGAGGAGGCGAAGCTGAGGCGGGGCGGCCCTGGGAGCAACCGGCGGCTGAAACGGCCCGGGAGAGCTGCCCCAGGGACCAGGATGCCACGAAGGAAGTGGCAGAGGGGGTGAGCCCCGCCGTCGAGGGGGGGGTGGCAGTGGAGAAGCCGAGCCCCGAGCCCGAGCCCGACCCGAGCCCTGCGGCTACCGAGCGGGGGGGGGGGGGGGCAGCGGCCGAGCCCAGCCCAGCCCCGCTGAGACCTAGAGCATGCCCCAGCAGCTGCCCGCAGAGCCTTGCGAGCCCGAGCCCCAGGAGGATGCAGGAGACCACGCAGCACTTCCCAGCAAGGCAGAGGAGGAAGATCTGGACTCAGACAAAGAGCAGCTGGTGGTGAGAGAGCCAGCAAGCACAGCAGCTACAGCAGCCCCAGTGACAAGTACAGCAGCCTCATTTGAGAGTTTTGAAGGGTTTGAATTGCCTTTGGGTGCCCTTGAGACCTGCCTGCTGACTGTGATGGGGATCAGCATGTTGGCATGCATTCAGAGTGTGTTTTACCCACAACCATTCTGTCTGGTCCTGAGAGTTAAGCAGAGTGGGGTGTGGGCCTTGTCTGGGGTTGGACTACAGTCCAGGATGGCCAAGAGATTTTCCCCAAGGCTGGACAGTCATGAGTGGCAGGGTGTGTGGGACAGTGTGGGCGAGTGCGAGTATCTAGTCCACTGGACCCCTCCTGTGCTTTGGAAGTGTCGGAGATGGAAGGCAGCTGTATGGAGTCCCCAGTGACAAGCTGCTAAAATTGAAGTGGCTCAGATGGACGTAGATTGGCAACATAAGAGTGAATTATTTTGAGGCTGGTGGGCCTATGACACCTTAGGCCATCAGGGCAGAGATTTAGCATACAGATGGACTCATGATAGAGGGGTGGACTTATGATTGAGGGGTGGACTTAGCAATGGATACTATTGCCCAGGTTACTCACGAGTGTGAGCACTACACACAGCCTCTCCTGCTCTGAAAGACTGTTATAAAAGATGGAGCCCAATATCATGGACTGGATGGTCTCAGCAGCTCTATAGGGATTGGTCCATGTACAAAGGGATGATCTCTCTCCCTTTCTGTGTGTGTGTGTATGTATATATATACATGTGATGGTATATTGAAAATGTGGGATCTGAGCATTACGTGAATGGTATGGAATAAGGGGTGGATACTGTCCTAGGTTCAGCAGCAGCAGTCATTTTTCTCCTTCTTGGTAGCTGATGCAATGCTGTGTTTTTGATTTTGGGCCTGGGAACAGCGCTGATAACACCAATGTTTTCAGTTACTACTTGGTAATGTTTTGGTCTGACCAAGGACTTTCTGAGCCTCATGGTATGCCAGGGAGGAACAGGAGACGGAAGGAAGCAGAGAGAGGACACCTGACCCAAACTGACCAAAGAGGTTATTCCACACTACAGCACGTCATGTCCAGCATGTGAAAACAGAGTGAGCAGAGACTTGGAAGGGTGTGGTGGTGCATTGGAGGGGGTTCGCTGCCGGGGGATGCACTGGCTGGGTCGGGCTTGGTGAGCAGTTGTATTCTCTTTTCTTGTATTTCTCTTGTATTATTACTGGTGGTAGCAGTAGTGATTTGTGTTATACCTTAGTTACTAAACTGTTCTTATCTCAACCTGTGGAAGTTGCATGCTTTTAATTCTCCTCCCCATTCTTCTGGGACTGGTGGAAGAAAGAGAGAAAAGTGAGTGAGTAAGAAAACTGCGTAGGGGGTTAGGGACTTAAACCACGACACTTTTAATACAGAGAAATTAGTATTTGAAGATGTTATTTACAAAAATATGTAAAGAAGGAAAGACTAGCCCTTTGGAAGTACCTGTCTCCTTTCACTGACTGAAACAAGAGCCCGGACAAATGGATTTCTTTAGTTGAATAATGGTAACCTTAGGTTAGGTAAGGCAGAAAATTTTAAAAAGACATCTGAGAAGCACAGACAAAAGAAGAGGGAAGGTTTGTAGTTTTTTGCTAAAGACCAAAATCATTAAAATTACAGGTTTCCAAAGCTAATGGCAGGAAACCTAAATTGCATGCATGTAAGAAAGTGTAAATTGATAAAATCAGAAGATTCTGGAAAATGAGTAAAGAGATAGTAATAATTCTATCAGTATTTCATTCTCTGACATTTTCATCCTCATTATATAAAGCTATTTTGCATAACAGCCCAACTTTCCTAAAGTGAAGTAGGAATGCAAATAGGCGCCATGCTCTTTTCCAGCAATGACTGTAGAAGTAAGGAATTCTGCCAACTGCCTTCCACTTTACTATTTGAATTAACACGACAATGATGATGCTTCAATTCAATCTTTTGTTCTTCTTATCAAACCATTCAGTGAATTGCCTATTAGAAAGGTTTACAACTATTAATAGAGGGGAATGAGTTTAAGTGTAGGATTTTCTAAATATGTATCACCTTCTTTAGGCAGTCAAAACAGATGATCTTTTTTTTTGGGGGGGGGGAGGAACACTTTCACTCTATCAATAGCAATTCAATTTTGTAAACTTTCATTTAATAACATTAAGAATTAAAAATGTTTTTCATTTTTCTCAATGTAAAATGTTTCATAAGTAAACATAGATAGTCTTTTTTTAGAGGTTTAAATTATTATTTTATTTAAACACCTCATGACTAAAATCTTTTATTCAGTCCAAGGTAAGTGTCTCCAAGACCTCTGAATCTTTTGAGTGCTTAGACTAGGAAACAAGAGATACTTCTCCAGTATATGGCTAAACTATTATTCAATAACATTTCTGCACTTGCACTGGAATCTCTATAAACTGGCAAGACCACAAATTACATGGAGACTGCAGGGTAAAAGCTCTTAAAAGATTTTTTAGGGAGCATTGATTTATGTTTGACTTAAAAAAAAAAAAAACAAAACAAAAACACACACACACACACAAAAAAAGAAAAGAGTTCTTAAAAATAACCCCAAAAATAAACCCAAACATTTTCAAGGATTTAATGATGTTCACGAAAGATTTTTTTTTTTTTTTTTAAATGAATGCATTCCTGGCCATTACTATTTAGGTTTTTTATAGGCTTCTGTTTGCTTTTTTGTCTGATTTAGTGAAGTATCAGGGATTGTCAATAGCTGGGAGTGGAGTAGTGGCTTCAGGACATGATACTTAGGTGGGAAATGGAATTGTATTCCCATTCCATTTCTCTTCACAGACTATAGTGATTGCAATATTTGTGGAGAAATTCCCTTTCCCCAAATCATCATTATATTGGCAATGACTTCAAGAATTTTTTTCTTCATTATAGTCTGTGAGAAACTTGAAGACTGCCTGGCCATGTCTCATCTAAGTAATTCCTTGGCAGCTCAATTTCCTGGTTCAAAGGCGCACAGCAGTTTAGCCTCTTGAGAACTGCAATGGTTTGATCTCTTCACTGGCTTAGCATAAGGAATCAGAAACAAACTAGTGTTTTCCTTCTGGGTTTAGCTCTAAAACTGAGATTGAGAGGGTCCAAGGAAGGAAGAGGCATGATCAGGCAACTGTGAAAAGATTCGGTTCCTATCCCCACAGGAAACTGTTTCCCAGTGGGTGTTCCACAATGTCTACTGACTCTAACCATTATTGTAAATGAAACTATATTATATAGCATTCATTTCATGTTATAACAATGTTATGCAGGAATCATAGCATTATTTAGTGGGTAGTGCTTCTTAAGATAAATTATATATCCACATAAAATAAAATGCCATGTGTTTTTATATCATGAAGTAGCAAAGCTCTACTCACCTCCTAGACACAAGATTTTACCACCTAGAGCCAGAATCTTAGCATTAGAATTTGTTCCATACATTTCTGAAATATACCTCAAATTTGCTGTTCTGCAGAATAGGGTGACTTTTTACATAGATACTGGGTGCAAAGAAATGATTGTGCAAAGTTTGTTTACCTATATTTTAGAAGGAGTATTAAAGGTTGGTGCATCACTCCTTTGCCAATTTCTGATCTTAAATACTTTGGAAAGTGATTTCATAATTCTCACTTTTTTGTTTTGCTGTATTGCTGGTGTTGCTGTGGCTATATTTGAAATCCAGTTCAGGTAAAGAAAATGCGGCTTGTTATACAAAATGATTAAGTTTCTAATTAAGAAAAGAAGAATTGCAGTTGCAATACATCCCTGGATTCTATTAATATTTAATTTCTTAACTTCCTACAGCAAGGATTAATCAGAGGATAACTTGCTCTGAATACTAATGAGCCAAAGTAGGAAATATTTTAAAGGTATTTCTAAGTTCTTTTTAAGGGTTATACTGCCATGAAAAAGCCCTGAAAACTAGTCTATAACGTGGCTGCAAAAGAAATATTTCTAATTTTCATGTCTCTGAACTTCACTGGTAAATAAAATCTTCACACTGCAGCATTCTAGATTGCAGTTACAAACACAAATTTTCTGATTAAATATTTTTCCTCAAGTTGATATGACCAACTATGACAGGAATATCTTCACTTGTGTTTCTTCATCATCTACACTGGCAACAACTCCAAGGTAGCAAAATTTCCCTTGCTATGGCTTCAACAGGATAGACTTAATCATGAGAATTTTCCAGTTTACAGAGTTCAAGTATTCAATTAAGAATGCTTGATTTAGATCAGTGGGCAATCTAATCCATGAAGTTGTCTCTCAGAAAGCTTCTTTTCCACTCACACTTCACATTTCTCTCTTAGCAGTCTTCCAAGAGGGTTGGTTAGGCTGGGGTGAGCTTCTAGCTGTAATAGGTTTATGATGCTGCTTTTATGTTCCACAGTAACAGGGCTAATACATTTCTTTGCTGCTCAAGAAATACGAAGAACTAGATTACACCTGTAATTAACTAGGTCAGAATTCATTCATGCAATATTTATATCAAGCTGACATTCTGTAATGAATCTTCAGTCAGTATAGGGATGTGGGAGAGAAGTGGAGCCAGGTGATGTAATTTATCAGTGCTTTAATTTAAACAAGTGGCAGCACATCTGTCATTTCCCCCTGATATCTTTCAGCCAAAGATCTAAGTTTAGAAGCACCTTAAGGATTTTATTTTCTTTGGGTTTAGATTACATTGTTTGCATCATCTCCATTTTTCATTGCTGTAAGGACTTCATTTAAGCTTTTGTAATGTGTTTCCTACGTAGAATATTTGAAGAAGAGGCAATATGAAAAGTTTTGGCATTGCAGAAATAAAGATCGATTTATTTATTTATTTACTTATTTATTTAAATCCTCATCTGTTTGAAATATACTAAAGAAAACTGCTTCTCAAATGTTGGACTTCCACTGCTAGGTGTTCTACATTTTAAAGTTCATTCTTTTTGCCTCCTGCAATTTAAACTAGTGTTATGTCCAGTTCATATATGAGTTAGAAAAGACTAGGTAGATATATTAGAACAGGGGAACTGAGGAGAAGCACACTTTGGCAAATCAGTTTGATGAATAGCAGCAGTGAAAATCGGTTCAGACTATGGATTATTCAGTATCTAGATAAGAAAAAACCCATGAAAGTGTAGTGTAGATTTTGTATAAAACACCAAAAATAAAATCATATCCCTAACAGTGTTGATTTCATCTTCAACAGAAAGCTAGATGCACGCAACAGGTGAATAGAAAGGAGGAATGAGAAAGTCACATCTAACATTAAAATCAAGGGTTCTGTAAAGCAAAGGACTACTATGATGTGCATGCGGAATAACAAAAACATTTTCTGTAGTTTTAAACAGAAACTTGTAATTACTTTTAACACAGATAACAACCTAAGAAATAATGTAGTGATATTACAAACCTGTAAGATAAGATAATATCTATAGAGGGAAATATGAATGACTTGTCCTTAAACACACAGAAAAGATCTGAATTTTTATGGTGGTGTTTTGAAAAATCGACTGTTTAAAATATTCTGTGCCCAAACATCCTGCTGTAAAATATACAAGTGATACATGTGAAAGATCATTTGTTCATAAATTCCTTACAGAAGATCAGGATCCCTTTTTAAGTAATATACATGTTTTAAGGAGAGTTGATATATATTTTACAGAAATAACTCTGATTGTCTTGACAATAAGCTACACGGTGCACCATAGGACTTTCCTGGATTAGTTCTGATTCAAACCAAGGAAAAGAATATTTAATTAAAAAAAAAATCCAATATTATTTGGATTTCTATTATAAATATGACAGTTTTGGATAGGAGAATACTACCTTTAACTCATTCATTCCAATCATAGAATCATAGAATACTTAGGGTTGGAAAGGACCTTAAAATCATCTAGTTCCAACACCCCTGCCATGGGCAGGGACACCTCCCACTAAACCATGCCACCCAAGGCTCTCCAATCCAGCCTTCAACACAACCAGCAATGGAGCATTCACAGCTTCCCCGGGCAACCCATTCCAGTGCCTCACCACCCGCACAGAAAAGAATTTCGTCCTCATATTTAATCTAAAGATTAGATATGTTGAAGTTTGAACCCGTTACCCCTTGTCCTCTCACTACAGTCCTTAATGAAGAGTCCATCACCAGCATTCCTAGAGGCCCCCTTCTGATACTGAAAGGCTGCTATGAGGTCTCCCTCCACGCAGCCTTCTCTTCTCCAGGCTCAACAGCCCCAACTTCCTCAGCCTATCCTCATACGGGAGGTGCTCCAGTCCCCTTATCATCCTCGTGGCCCTCCTTTGGACTTGTTCCAACAATTCCATATCCTTTTGATGTTGAGGACACTGGAACTGCACACAGTACTCCAAGTGAAGTCTCAGGAGAACAGAGGAGAGGGGCAGGATCACTCCTTTGACCTGCTGGTCACGCTCCTTTTGATGCAGCCCAGGATACGGTTGCCTTTCCAGACTGCAAGCACACACTGCCGGCTCATCTTCATTTTTTCATCAACCAACACCCCCAGGTCCTTCTCAGCAGGGCTGCTCTGAATCTCTTGCCTGCCCAACCTGGAGCTGTGCCTGGGATTGCTCTGACCCAGGTGTAGGACCTTGCACTTGGCATGCTTAAACTTCATCAGGTTGGCATCAGCCCACCTCACAAGCATGTCAAGGTCCCTCTGGATGGCATTCTTTCCCTCCAATGTATCAACCAAACCACACAGCTTGGCGTCATCGGCAAACTTGCTGAGGTCACACTCAATCCCACTGTCCATGTCACCCACAAAGCTGTTGAACAAGACCGGTCCCAACACCGATCCCGGAGGGACTCCACTCGTTATTGGTCTCCAGCTGGACATTGAGCCATTGAGCACAATGCTTTGTGTGCGGCCACCTAACCAGTTCTTTTTCCACCGAGTGGTCCACCTATCAAATAGATGTCTCTCCAACTTAGAGACAAGGATGTCATGTGAGACAGTGTCAAACGTTTTGCACAAGTCCAGGGAGATGACATCAGCTGCTCTGCTGTCAGTATGTTGACTGTATTTCTTATTTTTGTTTTACCTCAATGAATTACATCAGGTTTGAAAAGTTGATAAATGCAGTTACCGTTGATCTTTTAACAACTGTTTTTGAGTGACTACTTGCTATCTACTTTTTGGTCTTTCATGAACAGAACTATAAAGATTCAGCATTTTGCCATGTAGCAAGGCACAATTGTCTAACTATACAGAATTCAGCCTTCAAAAGTAGATATGTGTAAAAGACAGTGGAATACAAGGCCCTGCTGTGAGCTCTTTCTGTTCTCAAAGGATTTATTGCACATAAATGGCTGAGTTGGACAGAAGAAATAATAGCCATATGATTTACTGGTTAACTCTTCACAGTTCCATGTGTTCATAGGACAGAATTTCCATTAGATCATCAAATTTGACCTCCTATTTCACAAGAATTTTACCCACTTACTCCCGTATTGAACTCAATAACTTATTTCATTAAGCCAATATTTCAGAAGGACATTTTTCTTGATTTTAACTGAACAAGAACAGTTCAAGTTACTTTTTTACAATTTTCACTATTAATGTCCTCTATTATTTCAACATTTATCAATATCCTTTTTTTCACCTTTTTTTTTTTAGTTGAAAGTAGCATTTTTTTCAGCTTTCAACCACTGCTGTTATATCCTTCCTCATTAAAACAAAGATTTCATATTTTCTCTCAAGGTATTTACAAATTGTTATCAATTTACTTTGAAAACTTTTTGTGCTGTGTCAGAATTTGACTGAGATATTTTTTCTAATGTTCATCTAATTAACTTTTTCCCATGCCCTCTCTTACATTCGAGTGGGTATTTCTTACTGATGCATTAGAGAAGCATTGCACATTCGAAAGAAAAACAAGTTATCATGAGTAAAAAGCTATTACTCTGTAGAAAAGTATTACAACTTGGAAAATGAACACTTGAAGATCTTGGTAACAGAGGAGCAGACAAAAAGAAAAGTCAAACAAAGAATCAAACCCCGGAAGTCTGGGATTTCAAATGTTTATTATCTCAGCTAAAAAAAAATATTTTCTGTTGAGGTAATAATGTTGTGCCAAGGAATTTTCTGGTACGCTGGGGGGAGTTTTGAGCTTTTTTTTCTAAGAAATTAATAAAGGTATATTACAGTGGCCTGGCAAAAATGTCACAAAGCATGGAAGAGTTTTTACCAGTTAGAGGAAGAGAAGGAGCTTGTGAAGCAAAGCTATGTGTCCTTCCTTTATTTTCACTAGTGTAGCTGAGGATTTATATAGTGTCAGGTGCCTAAGTAATAAATTGAGTTCACGTATCAGTCATTGCACTGCACAAGATGTGATTCTTTTTAGACAAACTGCTGAGATTCCAAATAACTTCATATGAATTTTACTTATACTTTATGACATGTGGAAGGTTCAGAATCTCAGATTATTTGATTGAATAACCTAACATCAGTGTTCAAAAGAATGTCCTTGTGTATAGGAACTAACTCTAATATCTCCTTTCTATGAGCGCTCAGCCAAAGTCAAAACACTGAATAAAATATTAAGACTATTTCTGCCTGCAGCTCATTGCCTACTGCAACATCATTGCATTCTGGTTTCTTACGGAGAACTTCAGACTGATTGACTTCATTAACGTATTTATGGTTTATTGTTCTATTTATTTTACTTTCTTGAACTGAATATCTGACAACATGCCAATAAGGAAGGATCATGATTTGAGACATCTTCATTTAGGATGTATGTACCCAGAAATGCTTAATTTTATGTTTATGATATTACTGGATTTGTAGTTTTGAGGAAGCAGAGCTATGCTCATTTGGCTGGCTGCATTCTTGATCTTTGGACGAGAAAACAATCTTTTATAGAATCTTTCAGTTTTCTTTATTATATCCTGGTTTCAAAGACATACTTTAACTGAAGATGACTCTCCATGAGATGTGAGATATTTCAGCCTGAGTGAATTTAGATTTCTATTCTGTTTTTGTCCTTGAGGCATACAATAAGTTGCGTATTTTTCAACAACTTATAGTTACCCTTTTAAACCATTCGTGTGACAATATATGCCTATGGTGAGATTTTTTTTATTTAGTCAATGGCTATATAGAAAAAGATGTTATTTTGGGTTAAAAAAAAAACCCTGAAACTTAAAGATTACAAGGTATTAAAAGAGAGAACACTTCCTGTGACAAAATTAAAATCCTTATAGCTGTTTCATTCTGTGTGTATGTAAAGATTCAAGGATCATCTAAATATCAATTCTGCCTAATTTTATCTGTGATAAAGAAAAAAAAATCTTTTTTTCAATTGTAACTACCTAATTAACCATGTTTTTTTTTAAAAAAAAAAGACAAAAGACCTATTCATTAGTACATAATAATATTTATTTTCTTTTGTCTAATTTACTTTGACATGCAGGTAAGTAAGTGTCAGACTACAAAAGTGAATTTAAAACAAAAGAAGTAACCTGACATGCAGACAGCAGGTTAGTTGTAGCTAAAGGGTCTTGCTTGTCCATTACCATTTTGTAGCTTGTCTTTTAAATGTATGCTGTTGTCTTACCAAATTTGTTTGTCATGCTTGTGCCACAGCGAATGTTTGAAAGTGATACTTTTACAGAATTCTATATTTGGGAATAACTAAAACATCATGTTATTACTTCCCCCCCCCCCCCCCCCCCCCAATCTTTGCCCTATAAAAATAAGCCAATTAAAATTCATATGTTAAGGACAGGATTATCAAAATCTTTTAACAGTAGTCTAGCAGATTTCAGTGAAATTGCTGGTGAAGCCAGTGGTTATTTTCAGTTGAAGATGTGGTTAACACTCACAATTTTAACACAAGGGTCATGATTTTTCTTTTTTTTTTTTTTTTTTTTGTTGTGTGTGTCATGACATTAACACAACATTGAATTTTTTTAAAAACAGACTGTACCAGACTGATTTTTTTAATTGTCAGCTGATTGTTCTGTCTGGAAAATTTCCCTAAACTTTATTAAAAGTATCTGAAGAATGCCACAAAATAAGCAAGTAGATAAACTGGAGGAAAAATATATTAGCTCAAGACTATTCAAAACCATGAATAACTAGTGTGCTGGGAATTTTCCAGTGAAACTCTGGATGCATGGGTTCTAAAGCTATACTGAATATTTTAGGCAAGGGACTAGATAGACAAAAATGATATCTATATATTTTCAGAGAACACAGAGTTTGATATGATACTGTTTGAGATAGAAACGGATTCTGATGTCATACAAAAAATGGAAACTACAGTAAAATTGGAGAAAGTATATGCTAGGTCACAATATGGACTTCAAAATTTTGTTCTGAGGACTTGATGAAATTCAGTTATTCAATAAACTCTAAGAAAGACCTTAGTTAGTTGCAAAGAGAAAAAATGCTGTCTGGCTTAGTTATGCAAAGGTGAACATGTATGAAAAACCTTAAAATTGAGGAAGCTTATAAAAAAGACATATGAAGCAAGCATAGGCTCTGGGATATGCTTTAAGAGGAGGAACAGAGTAAGTAAGTGAGTAAGTAAATAAATAAATAAGATTAAGTGCTCTAGATGAAAGAGTGATTCCCAAAGCAGTAGTGGTGAGATTGCAGAAGGGGTACTGAGGTGACATCCAGTACCGATCTTAGCCCGGCCCCGGGATGGTTCACCCTATGCTATATAGACAGTTCACAATGTCGTTTAATCTTCCTCCTGGCCATCACTGTCTCAATCCAGGGAGAGTGAAGTCATGTAATTTGTAAAGTTGCATTTTTCTGCATATTTCGTGAACACCTGTGTCCTGGGTTCAGCAGTAGCAGTCATTTTTCTCCTTCTTAGTATCTGGTGCAGCACTGTGTGACTTTTGGCCTGGGAACAGTGCTGATAACACCAATGTTTTTAGTTACTGCTCAAATGTTTAGTCTGACCAAAGATTTTCTGAGCCTCATGCTCTGCCAGGGAGGAGAGGAAGCTGGGAGGAAGCAGAGACACAACATCTGACCCAAACTAGCCAAAGAGGTATTCCATACCACAGCACGTCATGCCCAGGATGTAAGAACCGGGGAAAGTTACCCGGAAAGTTTAGATCAGTGCTGGCTCGGGCTGGTTATCAGTTGACAGGTGATGAGCGGCTGTATTCTCTTCCCTTGTTGTTTCTCTTGTCATTATTATTATTGGTGGTGGCAGTAGTGGTTTGTGCTATACCTTAGTTACTGGACTGCTCTTACCTCAAACCGTGGGAGTTACATTCTTTCGATTCTCCTCCCCATCCCCCCGGGAGCGGGAAGGGCACGACGTAAGAGGGGGAGTGAGCAAGTGAACTGTGTGGCTGATTTGCAGCTGGGCTTAAACCATGATAACCTGTAATTAAAATGTTTTGGTATCAAAGTCCATTTATTTAGTCTTGTCGTGGTTTAAGTCTCAAACCCCCCCATGCTCTGTACTGTAGTTTTGGTTTTTAACTGTGGTGTGTGGTTTCTTATGATAAAAGAATAGTCTCTGAGTGAGTGTTTTTCAGTTCTCTTTTAGAGCTTTGTTTAACTCATTTATTTGTAGTCTATGTGATTTCAGAGAGTAGCTAAAAAAACCTTGTCCTTAAGAATACAGAAACAAGGTGAACATTTTTTGCTTGTTTTAGCTTGTACCTTTTATTATGTCTTATACTAATTTTTTATGCTATTTTACTTCATTCAATTCCTCCTACTCGATATTAGACTATAGGAAGTTTAAGGTAAGGAACTGTTATTTTTTGTCTGTTAGATGCTTCCATTGCAGTCTTTGGTATTGCAAAATATATCTGTAAGTTTCTTCATCTTATTTTTTTTGCTTTGAAATATGATTTTGAAAGTTCTAGAGCAACAAAGGTGTGTTATATATCTAAGAAACACTTTATAGCACAGTCTCATGTGTTCACGTCCATACCTTCAGTCTTGACTTGCTTCATGTTCTTCGATCCTCTCCAAATTCTCTGCATGGGTCTTTTAATCTGCATCGATTATCCACAGAGGGGCAGTGACATGACAGAAAAAACATCTACGTTTATGAATGACAGTTTTCTGAACGTCTGTTTTGAGAATGCTTATAACAGTGTAATTTCCAGCTGTTGGTATACAAGAATACAGTAGTGGGAACTGAAATTTTCCAAATCAGTATTAATAGCTCATAGGAGACAAGATAAGATGGAACGCAGAATTGAAAAATAGTGACCAAAGCAACACAAGCATTTTCTTATTGTCAACTCAAACAACTGAGAGGGCTTATAATTCAGGAAAAAGTGAAGATTTTTAATACACATATTGATAATATTATTACCTTGAACAAGTGTTATATGTACTTAAATTTTAATCTGATCAAAACTTTTTTAGATTAATTTTTTTTCATCTTGATTCTAAGCTGAGAAGGAAGAAATGTCTACAAAAGTTGCAACAGTATATTTTAAAGTTCCTTGAAAGAAGATGTGGAGCATGCTGTCGATCAGCTGAACAGAAAACAGGGACTGGCCAAAGAGAAAATCCCTCTGCAACAGAAGGTCTGAAAGGGTAGACTGACTGTTGGCAACAGAAAGTGGTGAGCTTGGAACAAAGACAAATACGTATATTTAATCTCGGAAGGTAAGAGCAGAGAAGAAGGGAAATATAATTTTGAAGGCTTTTAAGTGCACAAAGAAAGAGTGAGAACCAGGACAAATGATTATTGGCTTTGGTAGCAGAAATATAAAAAATTACATGAAAAGTGAATGCTAGGGAATGAAAAAAAACCCCAACAAAACAAAAACCCACAGCCAGAAAAAAAACATTTGAAGTACAGTGGATGGGATTTTTATAATATTGGGTTCCAAGGCAAGAAGGGAGGATAGTGGTTTACACATCACTTCCCTGAGGTCTCACTCCCAGAAAACGCAACACCTTGACATATGTTTGAAGCATGTAATTTATGGACACAAGGTCTTCTTTTGTAAGGCAAGTCTAATTGCGCTATTACTGGGTCCCTGATTTGTCTGTGTTCATAGAAAACAGGTTTGTTTTTTTTTTATTGTAAGTGGGACTTAAACTAACAGGATTTCACCATTTTTGTTAGAAATAGCAGTAACTTGACCAGAATATTTTTGTCAGAATTAGTAGAAATTGCATGTGTATTTGGAAGAATGAGTTGTTAGCCCAAATTATTTTTCTTCAAAAATACCTTGAAGGTTGTGGAGACTGCGTGTAGAGTGTGTGTGTGTGTGTGTGTGTGTGTGTGTGTGTGTTTCTTCCTCAGGGAACATATAAAATAGTCTAATAATCAGTCATTTGGCCCTCATGCAGAACAGGCTGAACAGAGCAGAGAACTCAGTTTAAGGTTTCAGACAACAATGCGAATTAACAGCCTCATTTTATTTTATATTTTGCCAAAATTTATCAAGATAAAAGCTTAAAACTTTTTTAAACCAGACAAATCTGGTTCTTTTCTGTAGAGAAAAGGCTGTTTTAAACCTTAGGGGTTGTACAACTCCTTAAAAACCTGAAAGTCTATATTCTGACTGCATATTACATTCTCACTCTTCAGTTCCTTGTAGAGAAAAGTTTGTACAGGGACTACTAACTTTAAAACTAGCATAGACAAATGAAAAAGGACATACGGGGCAAACAGGCAAGTAAACATCATTAATCTTTAACTAATATTTCTTGTGAGCCAAGGAGTGTATTGAAATGAGAAGCGTAAGTAATACTATTTCCAGAAGATGGCACTCTTATACAGTGTATTTTTGAGCATAAGTTGGGTTACTATTTATGGCTGTATATACACTTCCCTATTTAATTATTTATCTGTACACAAAAGGTAGGGTAAAATGTAAAATACAGTCATCTTTATTCAGCCTTTTCTCCAAGAAGCGGTATTTTTTTTGCCAGCAAGAAATATCACTAACTGAAGTGAATAATTGTCTTTAACTAAAAATTATACGTGGACTTAAATATGTTGTTTTTAAAAAAGGAAAAAAAAAGCACTTGCACCAAGTTTTAAACTGGTAGATGTATTTCTTTTTTGGAGGTAACACATAAAAATAGAGGAAATATTGACTACTGAAATGATATAGAAGTAGTTGTGATCTTTGAACAGCTCAAAAATGAAGTAGCATAGATGCAAGATGGTTAAAATTATGCAATAAAATGATAGTCCTAAGTCTGATGAACCATGAATAGAAGTTTCATTCCTTCTCAACTAAAATGGATTTGATCTCTCAGTTCAGACTTACACACTTAAACAGCTATATTTATATTCAGCCATGATAAATTTTCTATTGTATTTTCCAATGTTATATATATTTTCAGAATTACAAGAATTGGACAACTCCATTCTTTTATCTTTACCTGAAAGATCTACAGCCTTTTTCCCAAAATCCGTGTCAGGCAAACCTTTTGCATTGTTTACCCTAAAACTAATTTCTTTCCTTGTGTTAGACTATTCCTAATTATTCCTTGTGTTAATTATTCTTAATTTCTTTTCCTATGTATTATATTCTGTGCCAGTATAATGAAGATGCTTAAAAGAACTTAAAATAAATATCTCAGTGCCATGCATAACGAGTGAGACATTGAACACAGCAATTAATATAAAGCCATCAAAAAAACAAATTTCCAGCTATGTATGACTGAAGTAGAATAGGTAATAGATTTAAAGACAAGTATGTGTTTAGCTAATTAATGTATTCCTATGTAAATCAGGAATAGATTTGCAAAAAATATTAAAAAAAATCTGCATCAAAGCACATCTGTATGAACAGAATTGAAAGCTGTCTAGCTGAATAGCATTTATCCCTGCAGTACACTTAAGATCTGTAAGTTTGTGAAGTAATGTTGCAAAAGAACCAATTAATACTATATGAATGTAGCTCTTTGATAGTTTTCTCCATTTTTTTGATATTGCCAGCTATTTACCTGGGTAAGTGGTTTTTTAGCTGTTTACATAGTAATTATTTGTGCAGAAGTCACGCTGCTGTTTTGTCACTGCTGTTGAGCTCATTTTCATGGTGACACTTTGTTCAGTTAAAACTTTCTAATCTGGAAATACGGCTGTGGAACACACATCTCATCAGTATTTGTGAGACCATGTTTAGGAAAGGGTGGGATGAGGTGTAGAATTATGATAGATCAGGCTCCTATGGTACTACTTAATTATTTTTATTTCCAAAAGAGTCTAGGATACCAAACCTTACAAAAATTAAACAGGCACGTAAACCTAATATTCCATAAGTTGTGTTATTTTTGGAAATAATGGGATCCAATGAAAAGTAGTATTTTGAGACCTTAGAAACCCTTGGAGTTTTGCTCTGTAGGATACATGAATACATCTTGCCATGTTCTGCATGGCAAAGAACAATGAAAACACATTGCAGACTCCCCCACCAAGAGGTGGTCGTGAGCTGATTCAGACTTGAAAACTATTCAGCCATGTCATTTTTGTCGTGTTAGTACAAATGTAATTATAAATGCTGTCGGAACCACATAGATAATTGCACAGGAGACTATACTATTTTACATGATTCACTGCTTTAGACAGAACTTATTCTGAGATATGCGCATATTTCTGCTTGTTCAGTAAAAAAGAGTTTTATGAGGCTGCACAGTTCGCGTCACTCCTCTGAATCTCTTTTAAATCTTCCTATACAAAGACCATAAACGCAATAAGTTCAAGGTTAACAGTATCAGACAATTTTAAGGCCTACAGGGAAAAGAAAGAAGGATCCAGTGCCTTCTATCTGAAGTAAAAAAGGTAATCTTAACTTCCTATTTGCCAGTTTAGATCTAATTTACCAGTACAATTTGAATATCATACAAGTTTCATTCTGTTTATCCTGATTTAAGCTTTGAAATATGACAAATATTTTCAAATTCTTATTGCAGCAGCAGAATACATTATTACTTTTTATAAAAATATATAGCTTTACTTGACACATGATTTTATTTTAATTTGATAATTTTCATTGTCAGTGAATTCTACAATGGCATCCTAGATATCATATTTTAAATTACCATGGCTGAACTTTAGTTTATACCAGTTACAACTGAAGTCTTGAATCCTGAAAATTCTGTGCTATAGATTTTTACTGCATTTTCTGTATTTCAAATACTGAAAAAACCTTTTCTTATATAATTCATATAAATTATATATATTATATATATAAAAATATAATTATAAAAATAAAAAATAAAAATGCAAAATTAAGATTTCTTTGTATGTGTGGAACCCTTAAATTTTTTATCAGTACTGTTCATATATATGCTACAGATATATAGCTGTATAAAGACTACATGTATAAACTTACAATATAATAGATTTATAAAATTTGTGTAGGTTTTTTAATATAAACCTTGCACATATTTTAATATAAAGTGCAGTATTCTACATAAATAATATGCATATTTTCATATATGTCACTATAATAAAAGTATGAATTTCTATGCATGTTTTAAAAAAAATAATTTTTTAAAAATTTAAAGGTTCAGCTGAAAATATCTCAGCTAAAAATCGTACATGAATTTAGGCTAAAAATCTTGGGAAATTTCCTTAATCTCACCACTGATGACATAAATGGCCATTCAAACTGTAATGGATTTGACTGTATCACTTTATGCAATTCTAGGATTCAGGGGCTCTATTTTCTGATAAACTACTACAGGCACTGGAGTCACACTTTTCTTCTCAGTGAGCTTCACAATCTTCAGTTGTTCTATGCAGGATAGAGAAACAACGGGAAATAAATTAATTAATAACTCCTTTTATTCAGTTTTTGTTTTTTGTAAATACATTATAGTAATGAGCCTGGCATTTTCTTTGAAATTATTATTGTTACAGATTGAAACTCCTTTAAGTGGAATGTGGCCTGGTGCATCTTATGTGAATCCCATCTTTACTGATCCATGTCTTCAGAAGCAGACAAATATCCTAAATCAGCTTTGCTTTAAATGAAAGAGGTGATCATGCTCCTTCTTTTGTAGCTCTTCATTTAGTTCCTATCTTCATGAAAGGCATCAATCTGTGAATCCTACATGAGCCACAGTTACCTATCTAACACAGGTGGTAAAGAAGCAGAGGAAAACAGAATATAACACTTATATCTGTGTTGTTTTAACATTAACCCGCTCCCTGTTGATAATAGAGGCTATTGTAGATCATAATGTAACTAACTTTCTTTTTGCATTGTAAATTAGGCAATGCAGCAGCAGGCATTCTGAAATCTGATGCTTCTGTCAGAGAATGGGAATTTCACTGTGAAATATTAATTTCACTTTTAATTAAAAACAAAAATAAACCCAACACATGTTCATTTCTTATAGCTATTTTCCCCCTAAAGGCTAAGTGTCAACTTTTTTTCATGTCATTACTGCAGATCAGTTGCTGTATACACATTCAAAAGGGTATTATTAATTTATTCTTATAGTTATTCTTTTGCAAACCAATATTGTCCACCACATTTTGTGATTCAAATACTCTTCTGTTCTTCAATTACTTGCTGTAATGTTTGGAGCAATTCCAGAGAATTTTGCTTGATGTAATTCTAAATTCTTCATGCTCAGAAACATACGATCTTTAGAATATATCAGACAAGAGATTATATGCTTTCTAGTAGCAGTCTAGGGTAATACTTTCTAAACATTTAAATTACTTCAAACAGAAGTTGGAATAATTTTGGAGTATCTTAATGCTAAGAAACAAAGCAGTCATCTCTGAAAATTCATCTTAGTTTCCCATTGTTAATTAGAAAATAAAAAAGTAGCCTGAGTCAAAATATTAAGACTCCATATTTACTTTTTATGCATTCAGCAATGAAAGGAAGCAGCCTAAATTAAATATCTAGAAATCTATTATTTGGGTTACAGGAAGGTGCCTTAGGAAATGTTAGTTCCCAGACCTTAATTTTGAGCACCTTCTAAAAAAAACCCCAAACAGATCTTAAAGATGGAGGGGAAAGGGGACTGAGGGGGAGGGGGAGGTGTGGGAAGGGTGGGGAGGAAGAAAAAAAAATAAATTACAAAATATTAGACAACAAAGATAATAAAAAAACATCTAACAAATGTTATATTGATTAGAGGACTCATCAATGAAAGGAGGAGAGCTGTATTTCTTCCTCTATTAGTATTTATATCTGGATTCCAATACTGCTCCAAGGGGAACATCTTAAATGCCATTGTACAAGATCTTCCAGGTGAAAATATCAGGCATGCTTTTTTGTGGTGTGTGACTGTGCAGAAATCAATTCAGGAAACTGTGAGCTAAGATGTCTGTTCATTATTACCTTACTCTCTTTAGTCCATTTGCTGATTCATCTCTGTGGTGTATTTTTACTGGTATCTAGATTGAGAACTATTTAGAACATGAGCTTTCTTTTTGATTACTTGTCTTTACAGTGCCCAGCACAATAGAACTCTGATCTTTGACTGAGATGCACATAAAAGAAAAATCAGAACTATATAATGGGCCTATAAAATAAGCCTCCTGGACTGACATTCTCTAAAATTACCCAACTTCACTGAAATCAGTGGGCGTAGTTGTAGTTAATGTCCTAAGCTTAAGTAGGGGTGTCAGGACCTTTCCTTAAATTGGGAGGAGGGGGATAATTAGCAGAAAACTGCAATTAATCTCTTAGCCTGACAACATCTGTAGGTCAAGAATTTATAACTGATTTCCCTCTTAAGTACCGGAACTAGGGTCTTATAGCATTGTCTTTCACATTTTTAATGAAATAATGAATTAGAAAATATGCTTTTTAGCATATAATCTTTGTTCATCATTCTGTTATGAGTAACTGCTTATCAGTTTATCAACTTTAACTCATTGTAATGTTTTGTAATAACTACACTGAAAACGAATTTGGAGAAAACAGTATGGTTTGGGGTTTTTTTAGTAGCCAGCCCTGAAATTACTTTATGTGATTTCTTTCAGTAAAACAATGTAATACTAATATTGTTACTCTGAGATGCTCTGAAAAGGCAATGTAAGCATTTATTTAATAATTCTCAGAACATCTCTCTGGAGCACTGAAGTGATAGGATAACCAATTTACAGATGAATAAACAGAACACAAGTGAAATGACGGATCTAAATTCATGTGTTGGGGAGCAAAGCTAAGCCTCCAGCAGCAGCTCTCCGAAAAAAGACTGTACCTATTGCTCATTCTATTCAACACATGTTGAAACAGTGACAGTTGAGATGTTTGCGGTTTTCTTCTTCATATAACACTGCTGTGGTCAAAAATGAGACGATGCCAGTAAGACTTGACATTACCATGTCAAAACAAATGGAAATTATATATAAGTTACTTCTCCACTAATAAAGAAGAACATTTAAGATATTGACAGTTATGTTATGTTTTGGTGGAAGTTTATTTCTAAAATGGGATGTTAAAAGAAATACTAAGTAGTCTGTCCAGAAAACCCCAAGGACACAAATGTTTGGAAGTTCGGAATACGCTAAGTCAAAAAAAGCAAGGCTATTTACAATTTGCATCCCATGAAATGGGGCAAATCATCTTTTAGAAAATTGTTCCAGATGCAAGCAGATGGAGAACTATTTTTAAAAGGTATCAAGAGTAAGAAATAGCACTACCAAGAATGGAAAGAGTACTGATTAGGTAAAACAGCTGTGACCACTCAGAGATAAAGGAAGAATTAAAAAAAAAACTACAATGACTTGGATTTGTGAGGAAATTATTAACAATAATCATAGTTCTTCAGTCATGCAAACTCAAAAAAAAAAAAAAGTGAGGCTGCTATGGAGGTATTTAGATTAAAGGTCATCACAATGCAGAGCAGAATTAAGCAAATACATGCCCTCAGCTTTCAAAATGATGATGTTGCTAAGCACAGGGTGAGGGAATAGAGAGAAGAAAATGTAGGTATGCAAATATGAATCACTGGAACTGACACAGAAGAGCTCCTTGTGTTCAAATTCTGGGACTGTAATGTTGACTATCTAACACATGCATTTACAAATATAGCAAGGATTTCTTATGTATCTTTTAAAATCAGTAGTGATTAGATAATAACAAAGAGTGTCCACTGTTTGTAATTTTGCGTCATCAAATCTTTTTTATAAGGACAATCCTACTTTTTGACAAGGTCATTTAGTCCAAATTCTGCTGAAAACAATGCTAAATTTACATTGCACAGGGCATTTCAGTCGGTTAAGCCTTGAATATCTTAAGAGAAATTCCACTGCCCCCATATATTGAATTTTAATTTCCCTTTGTGCAATTTGTGATACCTGCTTCTTTTCCAATTGTTGCACCCATCTGAGAAAAGTCCAACCTCATCCTCTCAATAATCTGAAGACTGAAATTTGATTTGCTTTCCTTAGCTTTTCTCCTACTCACCTAAGTTAAAAAAAAAAAAAAAAAAAAAAAAAATCCGAGCTCCCTAACTTCATTTTATAAGCCAAGGGCTGTAGGCCATTTGCATTAAGTAACACTCTTTTGCTCTTATTGCAATTTGTCTGAATCTCTGTTATAGTGTGTGTGAGAGAGAGAGAGAGACCCTAAACTAGTCACATTATTCTCAATGCGGTTTCACAGGTGCCTAGTAGAAGGGAATAATAATTTCCCTTGACCTGACTATGTTTGTAATGTACCCAATATGGGATTAGTTCTCGTTGCTGCAAGGATGTATTGATGGCTTCTGTTCAGTTGGTTGTCCACCAGGACTCCTGTATCTCTTTTTGTAAAGCTGGCCCTTAACTAGTTAGTCCGCAGCCTGTCCTATTCATGGAGTTTTGGGGGATTACATAAGGGTCTTTGCATTTATGCTTGCTGAGTTTTGTAAGGTTCCTGTCAACCCATTCCTCTAGCATATTAAGACACTTCTAAATGGCAGCCCCGGCCTCCAGCATAATAATTGTTGCCCCCCTAAATCTGAAAATCATTCATGAATTTGATTAAAATGTATTCTATCATGTTGCATAGATTACTGAATATATTGATATCAGCATTAAGCCCAAGAGGGATGCCCCTCATAACTAGTCTCCTGCTAGACCTCAAAATGTTGAATATTAGCTTTTAAGTCTGACAGTGCAGCCAGCTCTTTCTCCTGTTTTCAGTGCCTTTCCACTCAGTGCCTTTCTCTCCAGTTTACCTAAAAGGCCCACGAAGGAAACAAAGCATAAAACCTTCCTATAATTTAGGTAAACAATATCCATCGTTATCACCTTTTTACAACCAGTCACTTAATCTTGAATAAGTATCAGGGTAGTCAGGCATGATTTGGCCTTGGTAAATATCCATACTGGCTGTTCCCAATCACTTTCTTGTCCATAAGATGTGTAAAAATAGCTTCCATCTTCCTTCACAATCTTCCAAAGGACTGGGGCAGGGCTCACTGCATATTAGTTCCCTTGTACTCCTCCCTCTCTTTTTTGAAGATAGGCATAGAATCATAGTATAAGCATCTGTCTTTCCCATTCAGTGGAACTTGAAGTCAATG
Source organism: Myiopsitta monachus (assembly GCA_017639245.1). Taxonomy (NCBI): domain Eukaryota; kingdom Metazoa; phylum Chordata; class Aves; order Psittaciformes; family Psittacidae; genus Myiopsitta; species Myiopsitta monachus. The sequence continues at coordinate 58,005,048 of CM029919.1, forward strand.
ATCTTCCCCCAGTTTCCATGACCTTTCAAAGATGGCACAGAATATTTTAATGATGACACCAAACAGGATCTTCAGCACCTTTAGGTACACTGTGCCCAGTTTCATGGACATTTTCATTTGTACTTCATTAGGTAGTCCATAACTCCTCTCCATAACTTTCCTACTACTGAGTACTTTTCTCTCTAATAAGGCATAAACATGTGGGAAGTCTAGGGACAAAGTTTGTCAACAAAGGCTGGGGGAAAGGATGCATTTAGCTACACAGACTTTTCCACGTCCCTTGTCGCTTACCCTCTCAATTCAGAAAGGGCTCATATTTCTTGGTCTTTCTTTTTCTGCTGTAGTATCAATAGAAGCTATTTTTATTCTCATTCATACTCCTCACTAGTTTAAACTTCAGACAGACTCTGGACTTTCTAATTCTATCATTGCATGCTTGGGAAATGCCTCTATATTTCTTTCAGATGGCCTATCCATGCTACCACCTTCCTTACACTTGCGCCTTTGATCTTCATCAGGTTACTCTGCCAACTCTACCATCTGCTTAATTTCTTACACATCAGTGTGTGCCATTCTTGTACTTTGAGGAGCTTCAACCCCCTTAAAAATTTCATGGGATTGTGTGCCCTAATCACATATAATAGTTGGACCAGTAACCCAGAAATCAGGAAACTTTTTTATATTTTGCACAGGAAAGAAATGTTTTTGAGAGAATACATTTTTAGCCTGCTTAATCTGTACATAGTTAAACAAGAGAAACAAGATACTTCAGTTATGGAGCCTTCAATTTATTTCTGCACTGTTTAATTCCTAAATCCTAGTAATCTAACTGATACATCTTACAGTCGTTCACATTTTCACACTACCCTTCTATTCAAAAGAAATATTTTTTTGTATGTTAGTATAGATCCAGAAAATTATTAGTTTTTGTTAGTTTCTTGCTATTCTAAATTATCTGTGTATGAAAAATCTCTTGAGGAAAATATAAGTTTAAATCGGCTTTGACAGAAGAAATTTTTTCTGATTAATTTTGCTCAGTGTATGTATACTACCCATCAGATTCTATGAAATTCAAGGACAAATAAATAGGGACCAGCATTTAACTTTCCCATTTGAAATAACTGAGTTATAGGACAAAGAGAAAAGCAAGTAGATTTTTATGGTGTGATAGTTCAGGTTCTTCTTTCAAACGTACAGTCGTGTACTTACTTTGTAGACTGAGTTTTACTTGTCTGTGTTAACTTTTGTTGTTGTTGAGCTGTCATAAAGCCATTCTCAGTAAGAAAAAAATAAATTTAAAACAAAGACCAGAAAAAAAAGCATAATGATTCAATTAAAATCTGTCCATTTAAAAACAGAAAGTAAGTAAAACACGGTTCTTTTTCTTTTCTTTTTATGTAGTTATGAATAGTTTATACCACTTGCAGCCTAGAAAGACAACCGTATATGGGGCTTCATCAAAAGAAGCAGGTAGAAGGAAGTGGTCCTGCCCCTCTGCTCTGCTCTCCTGAGACCCCGCTTGGAGTACTGTGAAGTACAGAACTCCAGCATTTGGAGTTCTAGTGTCTTCAACATAAGAAGGACTTGGAGCTGTTGGAACAAGCCCAAAGGAGGGCCACGAGAATGATCAGAAGGCTGGAGTACCTTCTTCATGAAGACAAGCTGAGAAAGTTGGCGCTGCTCAGCCTGGAGAAGAGAAGGCTGCATGGAGACGTCATAGCAACCTTCCAGTAACTGAAGTGGGCCTACAAGGAAGCTAGGGAGGAACTCTTCATCAGAGACTGTAGTGATAGGACAAGGGGCATGAGTTCAAACTTAAACAGGAGATTTAGGTTAGATATAAGGAAGAAATAGTTTATTGTGAGGGTGGTGAAGCACTGGGACAGGCTGCAAGAGAAGTGGTAAATGTTCATCCCTGCAGTGTTCAAGGCCAGGTTGAACAGAGCCTTGGGCAATGCCTTGGGCAGCATGATCTAGTGGGAGGCATTCCTGCCCATGGCAGGTGGGTTGAAATTGGATGATCTTAAGGTTCTTTCCAACCCTCACTATTCTATGAGTCTATGACTATATTAGGAACAGAGAGTCTCAGATGTATGAAGGCTGACTATCAAACTTT